>OX439367.1:16381608-17581608 GCA_949319445.1 Mythimna lalbum
AGTACGAGAATTGACCTTCAAATGCTAGTTCATTCAACAGACAGCTCATTTCAAGCTCAATGCACGTAAGGTTTCATGGCGATATTGTTACATAATACCTCTATTGGTCGGAAAACTCTGTAAGTATTGTTTTTCCTTCACAAGTTTGAAATTGGAATTTTGCCCGAAAGATTGCGGAGTTATGGCTCCATATTTTATTATAAATCTGTCGGAATTGTGGTGTTTATCATCCCACCTTTCTTAGCGTGAAGTCAAAACCAATTTATACAATGTTGACAAAGAGTTAATGGTGTTTTTTAAGCGTGTCGATTGCAATGTACATCGTGCCAAGTCAAAAATTAGCCATTTTTAAAGTACCTACCGAGCAGTGGTGGCCGAGTAGTAATGGCCCCGACTTACGAGTTGTAGGTCGCAGGTTCGAACCCAACCAGGCGCTTTGCTTTGTGTAATTTATTTCAACACCACTGCTCTCAAAACGGTGAAGGAAAACATCGAGAGGAAACCATCCTAGAACCAAACATCCGAAGATATGTGACGTCCACCAACACGCACTGGTCCCGCGTGGTGCATTACGGCCCATTCCCTCTCCTAGTGAGGAGGCCTGAGTCCCAGCATTGGGAACATTAAAAAGGCTGATGATGATGATGAAAGTACCTATATTACAGTCAAAGTGCCAAACTCAAAGTTTTTATTGCGATTAGCCCTTTGGTCGCCAAACGCCCCAACAAAAGTACTGTTGGACATAGGCCTCCCCCAAGCGTCGTCACAACGACCGATCCTGTGCGTCAACCATCCATCGGATTCCCGTGACCCTGACCAGGTCATTGGTCTACCTTGTTGGAGGCCTTCCAACGTTGCGTCGACCGACACTCCAGCTGCTCCTACACACTCCAGGTACTGGGGCTGCCTCAATTTTTTTATAAGTTTAAAAGAATTATCGCGGCCCTTGAACGCAAAGAGCAACCTAAAGGAACACAGGTGTGGTTTCAGCCTGTAAAAACCTCACCCACCCTCACGCTCCACCCTAGAGCGGGAGAAGTCTTTAGAAGATTTCCGACCTAAAAAAAGTTCCTTATTTCCTGTATTAAGTTTACATCCTGAATATTTAAAAACAGGTCGCTACATCGCTATTTCCTGCTCTATCTGTCATTATGCTGTCAATCAGTCAATCGAGTGCTGTCAATCCACAGTTGAAATAAGCCTCTTAGCTTCTAGTTCGAGTAGTTGGACGTTTAGGCTTAGACATGGCGTAAAAGGACCAATTTTATTCGTGAACTAACAGCTGCCCGCGGTATCGCCTGCATTTAAGAACGGCCAACGCTAGATTTGTTTTAACAACATTATTTTTAGTTAATGTGAACCTGAATATAGTTTGTTCAGAATCAGTTACTGAATGGATTCCAACAGTTTTTACACCATGTTATATTTTTTCCAAAAATGTTTAAGAAGGTCACAAGTTGGATACTGCAGACACTAAGTATAACACAGGTCACGGTAGATCATAGCGGGCATTAGACGCCAGCAAACAACTGGGTACAAGTGCAAAATAATACCTCAGTCGCTTGGATGGCCGGTGACTATGTATTTTTGCTGACATAACAAGTTTATAACTTTGTGATTTTACAGTTTTAAAATTTTGTACATAGATTCTTTATATAAAACTAGCTTTTGCCCGCGCGGCTTCGCTCCCGCTCTTCCCTACTCCACCCTACTATACCCAACTCTACCCTACCCTACTCTACACTACTCTACCCTTATCTACCGTACTCTACCGTACTATACCCTACTCTACCCTACTCTACCCTACTCTACCCTACTCTACCCTACTCTACCCTACTCTACCCTACTCTACCCTACTCTACCTTAATCTACCCTACTCTACCCTACTCTAGCCTACTCTACTCTACCCTACACTACCCTAATTTTATTTTTTTTCCATAAGAACTTTATCCTCACAATAGCAAACACAACAAAAAAAAAATCAGCCTAATCGGTTCGGCCGTTTTCATGTCGTGACAACGGAAAATGGGTTTCATTTTTATATATATAGATAGAAGATAGATAATAGATTACACGTGTGTTGTAGATAAGAACAGGTAACGGGGCTGATTATATGAATCAAATCAAATATGTTTAGTTACGTCAACACCCAACAGTTCAATGAATGGGGATCGAACTAACGACCTCTCGAAGACCAGTTTACACCTCCACCTGAGCTCTACCAACCCAATTAAGCACACAATATATCAAAGAAGATACGCGTGATCCTTTTTTTTTTCGTTGGGAAAAAATCATCTTATGACAACCCCCGCTTTTGGGTGGAGTGGGAGATAGTGTCAGACTCTTACTGACTGAAAACACCACCCGTTCCTTCTAGCCTTCATACCGGGGCTCGAGTTCCTTTCGGATAACCCTGGCCCCAGTAGGCTTTGACCCAGCTGGGCCCCTCCTGTTGTTACAACTCCTTGAGGCGCGCGAAAACAGTGCACGCCGTCGACGTCTGGGCTCGGTCCGGACAGTTACCGGATGGTCGGACAGCGAGCTACCCATGGCTCGCCGTCGCCGCGTCTACGTTGGAGATACGCGTGATCCGTGTTTCGCATATACTAGAATGAATATTGTAGATATCGACGAGTCTTTGAAGGAGCAAATTACCTCAACAAAACTAATTTCAAGCGCACTAATTAAATAACTTGGTGACACAATATTTCACAGTCCCAGCGGGACTGTTCAATGTTTCGCCAAATGAAAATTATGTGAAAAGAGAATTTTTCTCACAATTTCTTTGTAACAATTTGTTTGTTTCCTTTGTTCACGGTTTTTGACAAACAACATGTGAAAAGTATACTTGTAGCTTTGTATGTCTTATGATGCTTTTGTTCCTGTTTTCCGGGTTATATTTCTTCGACAGGTAGTTACAAAGTTTTTTATCTTTGATATTGTTCATTAAAAGTTAAATGAGAGTGATTGGGAGTCTGCGACTTAAAAATCTTTTCCCTTTAGAATATAGAACGTTATTTTTAGTATATGTGAAACCTGAATATAGTTTATTCAGAATCCATAAACTGGTTACAATAATTTAAACACCGTTATATTTTTCCCCATTTTTTTTAAAAAGATCCAATGTTGGTGGTGTCCATCCAACACTAGTTCAACACAGGTCATAGTAAGCATTAGGCACCAGCGTATAGGTGGGTGCGGGAGTAAAACCAACCCTCAGTCACCGACCCGGTGACCATGTATTTGTGTGGACCACCAGGTAACATAACAAGCTTGTGTTTGCATCGCCATATCTTTGTGGGGGCGATCGGTGGCAGTGAAGTCTCGCGCCGTTCCTTGGTACAGGCTATGCTCCGGAGCAAGGAGGAGTGGCACACGGTCGCCGGTCGTTTCCAACTGCGAAGAATGCTAACAAAGGAGGAGGCCGACCGCATCAGGCAACGGCACGCCCAGCCGCCGCCGGGATTCCGATATCCGGCCACCGTAGACGCGGGTTTGCGGACGGCGAGCAATGGGTAGCTCGCAATCCGATCATCCCGCGCGCCTCAAGGAGTTGTCACCAACTGTAGGAGCCCAGCTGGATCGAAGCCTACAGGGGCTAGGGTATGTTTCCAAAAGGGAGGCTCGGGCTCGTTATGAAAGGCAACAAGGAACAGGGTGGGTTTTTTAGTCAGTAAGAGTTGACACTATCTCCCACTCCGCCCAAGGGCCCCCGCCCTTGGGCGGAGTGGGAGATAGTGTCAACTCTTACTGATCTCTTACTGATGTCATTTGGATGATTTTTACCTACTGAAAAAAAAAGCTTATAATTGTGATTTTCCAAGATACATTATAAAATTTTGTGCACAGATTCTTTACAAAAAAA
Source organism: Mythimna lalbum (assembly GCA_949319445.1). Lineage (NCBI taxonomy): Eukaryota > Metazoa > Arthropoda > Insecta > Lepidoptera > Noctuidae > Mythimna > Mythimna lalbum. Next base: position 16,385,474 of record OX439367.1, read on the forward strand.
AAATACTAGCACGTGTGTTGTAGATATATTCAGGTAACGGAGCTGATTATATGGATCAAATCAAATATGTTATTACGTCAACACCCAACAGTTCAATGAATGGGGATCGAACTAACGACCTCTCGAAGACCAGTTTACACCACCACCTGGGCTCTACCAACCCAATTAGGCACACAATATATCAAAAAAGATATATCTTCTCTTTTTTCCGAGAATGTACTGGCTGGGAATTTGACGGCGAGAAAATGTGGGGTAGGATTAAAAATGTCGAGCATTACTGAAGGGTTTTGTGTGCGCGGAGATTAAGTGAACATCTCTTGGTACTTATATGCTCCTGGTACCTTCAATGTCGTGCACTTGCGTATTATAGCCGGATTTACCAAAGTTCCTAACTTATTACGTAAATTAATTTCCCGTCTAACTAAAACCACAAAATATATAGGTTATTTTGTGCTAAAACTGACTAAATCTAGGTACCTATACCTCAATCAAAATGATGAGAGAGTCTACGTACAGTACAGACCACCTTGTTGGAGGCCTTCTAGAGGTCGCCACTCCAGAACCTTTCGGCCCCAACGGCCATCTGTTCTGCGAGCAATGTGCCCTGCCCATTGCCACTTAAGTTTGGCAATTCTTTGTGCTATGTCGGCAACTTTAGTTATTACTAGCTTTCCGCCCGCGGCTTCGCCCGCGTGGACTACAGTTTATATCGCGCGGGCAGAGACCCGTGCTCAGCAGTGGAATTATAGGTAGCCTATGTGTTATTCCAGTGTTTCTTCTACCAAATTTGATCTAAATCCGTTCAGTAGTTTTTGCGTGAAAGCGTAACAGACAGACAGACAGACAGAGTTACTTTCGCATTTATAATATTAAGTAGGGATGAATGGGGTATATTTATTGACACTTAAAAGTTTGGCATTTTCTAACCAAAATCATTAGTTTCATTTCTGATATCCCAGTCTCAAATCGTAGTAAAATTAACCCATAAACATAGTCGAAAACATACTATCTACGTATGTTTAGTATATTATCATCATCATCATCATTTCAGCCGAAATACGTACACTGTTGAACTCACTATGTGCGTCTCGCATCCATCGGATTCCCGGGATCTTCACCAGGTATCGATCCACCTTGTGGGAGACCGCGCCAACAATTTTTGGTAGGTACGTGATCGCCACTCTAGTGCCATTCAGCCCATCGACCGTCTGTTCTGCGAGCAATATGACCTGTGCACTGCCACTTATATTTGGCGATTCTTTGGGCTATGTCAGCAAAGGCAACCTTGGTTCTCCTGCGGACCTAGGACATCAGCGATCACGCAAGGAAGCTTCGAACATAGCTCTTTCCATTTTCCTTTATGTGACTTTAAGCCTTCTGATGAGGCCCATCGTAAGCGCACTCACTGGTCGTACATAGACTTTCGTCTTGAGACACTGTGGTATGTTGGGCGAGAAGATACCGCGCAGCTTCCCGAACGCTGCCCAGTCGTGTCTAAGCTCTTTCTCGAAGTTAAACCTACCTAACTGAACCATCTGTACCAGGTAAACATAATCGTCTACACCTTCAAATATAGAGTTTCCGATCTTGATCGGAGTGAGTGGTTATTTACAATGACTTTGATTTTGTCCACGTCAATTTTAAGACCCCCTCTTAAAAGTTTAGGCATTTCCTATTCCCGGCCATTAGATATCCCAGCTGTAATAAAAATGACTCATAAACTACACAGTCGGAAACATACGTAGATATATCTTTATCTGAATATATCAAATTGGAAGGAAGCTTATTTGAATATTTTCTATAACATTATTTAATAATATCCAGTTAGTACTTGAAAGAGAGAGTAGGTAATTTATCAAAAGAGTCACAGGTGAGGCGTAATCAATCAATACGTACTGTATGTTCGAATTGGAACTGCGCAAAAGTTTATGTTTACTTGTTTGTACATTATGGAGCCCTGGTACCAAGGTATTTGAAGAGTTGAGTAAATATTACAATACAATGAAATTAATACTGTTGGCAGTTATTTTTATAATGAAAACACAATGCTTTTTACTGACACTTTTTCAGGGAAATTGAAGATGGATGGATCAGGCATTAAATTAGTACCATCATTGGTGGAATTCCTTGCCTAAGTCTATGTTTCTTGATGGCTACCCCTTGATGGTAAGCGCGCTCTATCGTCGACCGCATCGTCGCTTTCCATCAGGTGACATAGCGGTGACCAATTTACTCCACTTGTAACAAAATATACCTATCTTTTTTCCTAAGTGTTATTAAAAACGTCTTTTTGCAGTACTCGGCTCTATTTTTCCATTAGTATTTTTAAACATAACTTAATCTCGCATTAGATACGTACGGTCAACATCTTTCCCTTGATAAGCAGACAAAAAAAAAAAAATGTTTTGTTGAACGCAATATTCGTTATTAAAAACACAAGATTACACCTCCACATCTCTTATTTCCTAGTACCGTATTTCTAAAGTACCCGTATCTTTATCCGAAAAAGGATTTGTGCCATCATCCCGCTCATTTATGGACGAGGTCTTTGAGTGCATTATTTAGCTGGTTTGCGGGAGGCTAGAGTATTATCTTATTATTCTTTAAGGTGAGTTCACATGCTGAAATTTTTCATGTTAATAATAATAGACTCCATAGGCCCATGTTTGCCTGGTAGGTACCATATCCGAAATTAACATCATCAACATCATTTTAGCCAAAAGATGTCCCACTGTTGGACATACTAGACCTCTTGAGTATCTCACATCCATCAGATTCTCCCACCAGGTCATCAGTCCACCTAATTGCATGCATTTAAGAAAATTGATAAATAAACATTGACGGTGAGGCACACTAGTTAATTAAGACCCTATTCACTGTAGCCTTGAAGACACCCAAATTATAATCGGACGGGAAAACCGCAGCAGGCAAATTGTTCCAATCCTTCAATGTACGCGGTATAAACGATTTGGTACCCATTTCTGGGTATAGTCCTCCTCTGGAAAAGACACATCACACAGGGAAACACATCGCTCTAAAGTTTTTAATGTAAACGAACACTAAAGCCCAGCGCACACCGCTGGAGGCGCAGCGGAGCGCATTTCCTTAAAACACGTGGGCGGATTCCGCGGACCTCGACCGGCGCCAAGAGCCCTTGAGAGCCCTCGAGCGGAAAGACGTGCGGCGGCGCGCTGCTAATCTAAGCGCGCCCATGTCATTTAAAAAGTTCTCCAGGCATCTGATCGCCAGCCAGACGAGCGCGGGGTACTGCACCGGAGTGCAGAGCGGCGCGGGGTAGGGCAACGGAACGCAGAGCGGCACGGTGGCGACTGGAGCAGTCGCGTGCATGCTCTTGTAGTAGCTTGAGGGCGCTCCGAGCACCGCGTGCGAATTTATTATTATATTGACCGTATGTCAATAGTTGTAGTTAAGGTTTATATTAAATGGTTGTCTTCAATTGCTCTCCGCTGCGCCTTCAGCGGTGTGCGCTAAGCCTAAAGATTCTGGTCCAGAGGTTAAAGCAACAGCCTCTTATGACACCGGGCAAGTACCAATGTGAATTTTTCAATTCATATGTAATTGTCTAAGGTTATCTAGGACATTACACTGACACCCTGAGCCTCAGAAAGCACGTAAAGCCATTGGTTCTGGTTCTCATTTATAGATCTTTGTAGATAGTGTCCGATGATGAAACGGGCTTGGCGGAATTTAGCTCCACACACGCCCCGAAATGGGCCGATGACCTGGTAAGGGTTGCGGGAATCCGATGGATGCGAGACGCACAGGACTGTTCATTGTGGCGCCACTTGGGGGAGGTCTATGTCCAACAGTGGACGTATTTCGGCTGGAATGATGATGACGATGACGCCCCGAAATGTAAACGCAATATCAAGAAGAAATCATCTTGGAATACTAGAAGCATTTTAAAGACTTAGGTAAATATCTCACGTGCCGTTTAGCATACGCTCGGTATCCTAATTTATGTTAGCAGTATGCATATCTAATATAAATGATTCATGGATACTACATTTCATAATAATGTAGTTCATATTTTGCATAACCTATTAGCATCTTAAATCACACGTACATTGCTCGCAGAACAAACTGTAGATAGGGCTGGGTTCTGGACTTAACTCATCTTCAACTGTTTCACGGTTTTATACTCTAAATAACTCATCCTTGCTCAAACATGTATCTTATGTACTTCCGGAATATAAGACATGGTCTTCTAATATATAAAGATTCAAGAAAATCCATTCAGGCATTCGAGCATGAAGAAGTAACAAACACAAATACAAGGTGTAAGGGACAGCCCTCCGCAAACTTTAAGGGCTTGCTCAGTAGACGAAACTGAACAACCTTCCACAAGATTTTTTTTTTCGGAAACGAAAAAAAAATCGGCCTCTCCATACAAACTGTCTAATAAAGTTTATAATTTTCTATGGTGAGGCAGTTTTTTTTTTTTAAATTTAGAATATGTTTTTAAGCTAATTTGAGGCCAATAATACTGCATTTAATAATTTCTCTTTTTCTCTGCCTTCTATTAAATATCCAACAAACATCTCATACGGGATCAGAAACTTTGCCCATATAAACTCACCCTAATCCGAGCAAGTTCGTGCAACGCAAAGATACAAACAACACTAATACGCTTAGGTGCGGCGCAAACTGAGACACTTGTGTGTCTTATGTGAGAAACAAATATGTGTTTACACAGAGTGAATTGACTCTTAATAAACTAGTGCGCTTCACCATCAACGATTGCACCACTGCTTACCATCAGGTATAAGCACTACTTTATTATCATAAAAAAATCCTTACTAATATTATAAAAGCGAAAGTGAGTTTTATTGTCTGTTTTTTGTTACGTCCTCACGCCTAAATGGTAAAATCGATTTTGATGAATTTTGGTACAGAGATAGTTGAGAACCTGAAGACGGACATAGGCTAATTTAGAAAAAAGTGAGAAAAGAGGAGAAAGAGTAAAGTATATTAATAAACGCGTGCGAAGCCGCGGGTAAAAGCTTGTATGTATATAAATATATAAACACATAAAATCAACCTGCGCAGGCGTAGACACTATTCGTCTACAATTGCTTTCACTAGAAAGATACCGATTGCCAATTACAAAATGTATTCTGTGTAATTAACTTGAAACCAAAAGTTGTCAAAGAAATACTTGTCTTTTTCAATTTGTTGGCTAGCGCTAAACCACTATATCAGCTAATGGAAAAAATGACGATGTGGGCGACGATGGAGCACGTTTACATAGAAGTAACCTATTCATACTTTAATTAAATATCCCCGAGTGTAGGTATCAGGAAACTGATGTTGAGTTGTCTGAATGTTATGCGCCACATTAACAGAGAAGAATTGTACGGTGCTGCGTTGAAGGACAAGTTGCGAACGACCGGTGTCCATAACTACGGTATGTTATATTTCACGCAGTACTATGAATGTGGCGACTGTTCCTGTAATAGTTTGCTGTGTCCGCAACAAAAAGTGTCCACGTTTGTGCAGCGCCTTAACTTTGTTACGCCTCGGAAATGCTCGGAATTATTCGGAAACGGTTGGAATGAGCTCAGCTTACTGCGAGAATAATATCAAAGAGATAGCTGGTATGTTTTGATTTCAAGGCAATTTAGTGTACTGATTATATTCAGGAAAAGGTCTGAGAAATGGTGGACCGTTATGTCTTGTAAGAATCGATTGTATTACACAATTAAAAGGTACTGTTTAGTAATAAATATCAATATATACAAATATTATGTCAGTTGAGGAAGGAAGTATTCTTCCACTTTATATATTTACTAGTTTTTACCCGCGGCTTCGCCCGCTTTTATTAATAAACTTTACTCTTTCTTTCCCTTTTCTCAATTAAAAAAAAAATTGCCAATGTCCGTCTCCAGGGTCACAACAATCTCCGCACCAAAATTCATCAAAATCGGTTTGCTATTTAGGCGTGAAGACGTAACAAACAAACAAGCATAGTCACTTTCGCTTTTATAATATTAGTAAGATATCATTACTTATTGAACTTTTTGCAGTAGTAAATTACACTGTTCAGATGCACCTAAGGCTTAATGCCTTATGCATTCCACCTAAGGGTGGTGCAGAAAAATAACATGGCAGGTTCAACATAATAGCTTACCGCCCGAGCGTCCGGTAACCGTCTAGGCCAAGCCCAAGTCGTTAAGGTTTTCGTTTTTTAATATTGTAAGTAATCTGAACTTCCCCTTTTTAAAATCAGAAGAACACCAGCTGGTCACCACCCTAAATTTTTCGAGGGTGCATTCCAAAGATATATCGCCTGAACAAAAGAAGAAGAAGCAGATATACCCGAGTGGTGTGAGGAACATCACTTTGTAAACCGAAGATTAGTATTTTACGCAGAGCAAAAAAATTAATAATTAATAGAAATTGAATACTATTAAATAATATCTAAATTATATAAAAACAACTGAGAAATCGAGTGATAATCTATGGGCAGGGCATACCTATGATAAGAGGACAAGACAAATGGAGCAAAATTGTGACACGATGGTATCCTAGAGAAGGTAAAAGGAAAAGATGCAGACCACAAAAAAGATGGGATGATGATATAAGGCAACTGGCAGGCGTCACATAGAACAGATTGGCTCAAGAAAGAAATGAGTGGAAAAGATTGGAGGAGGCCTTTGCCGACTGGCAAACAGATCTACAAAAAATAAGAAAAAATGAAATAAAAGATTAGGTTTACATTCTTTAAGTTTTCTATGTATAATGTAATATGGATCTGAATAAAAGGCTATATTATTAATAATAGTAAATAACCTGGTAGATTAGACTGACCAATTCTTTTTTAATTGCTAAGCCATGAGCTGTGTGCACCCCACTATCCGTATGTGGGGGACTCTGACCCACACGACTATTCTTAGAGCTTAAACCTCGCGACCTTCCTCTCTCAGAGAACTTGTTGAATCTACATAATTATGCATAGTCTTCTATCTATCCAACTAGTCAACTAAATAAAAACCTTAGTCCATGGAGGCGTAGTTTTAATAGGCTAGTTGCCATAAAAAAACGTAATTAGTCCGTCTTTTAGATTACTAAGGGACACGTATTTTTTTATTTGTAAATTAAACCAAAAATGACAAAGATATAGCCCATTAAAGTTACGTGTAACGTCACGCCGTGCTGCATTTTTTCGCACACGGTGACGTCACACGTAACTTTAATGGGCTTTATCTTTGTTATTTTTTGTTTAATCGAAAAAAGAAAAAATACGTGTCCAATTTTTTTTAATATGTAGTTACTAGCTGATCCCAGCGGCTTCGCCCGCGTGATAGCAGAAAATTATCCCAAGGGAACATATTTCCGGGATAAAAAGTATCCTATGTTCTATTCCAGGACATAGTCTATCCGTGTACCAAGTTTCATTAAAATCGGTTTTGCCGTTTAGAAAGTGTGAAGACGTAACAAACAAACTAACTCACTTTCGCTTTTATAATATTAGTAAGGATTTTGACCTTGGAAACTACCCTATTCTTTAATTCTTTATTGTACACAAGGACATAACATAACAATATGCAGATACAGACGTACAAAGGCAATCATCTACAAAGGCGAGCTTAACTCAGCAAACATTTTTTTTCTCAGAAGGAGAAACAGATTTCTGTATACGCTGCACCTTTGTACCTCTTTTTCCATTTCCTTCTTCTTTTCTTTTATTATGATTGGTGGGTACATGAATTATTTAATAAATAAATATAATTGGGTTCGATTCCCACCCAGGACAAATGTTTATGTGATGATCATGATCATTTGTTCTGTGTCTGGGTGTAATTTATCTATAATATGTATGTATTTAGAAATATATAAGTATGTTTATCAGTTGTCTAGTACCCATAACACAAGCTCTGCTTAGCTCGGGACTAGATCGCGTTGTGTGATAGTTGTGGAATATTATATTATATTATTATATTATAATAAATAGTTGACGAGGCCGTACAGTCATAAAACAAAACTTGAAGCTCTCCCTGGCCATTCCCATATCTATAGCCATCTAAAACCCATAGCAACTTGAAAGTGATCAAGCCCTCAACTTTGAAGAACCCTTTAAGTCGAACGGTCAAGTTTGAGAGCTTCACAAGTAATAACGACCTGCTTATATTATTTACCAACTTGGAGGCACTTTAGTTTCTCATTCCCAGTTTGGAAAGGCTATCGAAGTAAACCTTGGACTTTGAGTAGGTTAGGAAAAGTTTTTTGTTGTCATTATTGTGCCATTAGACTGACCGGTACGCGTTTGTCTAAATTGCAGTTATTTTGGCAACTGAAAAAAAAAAAAATTACAAAAAGTATAAAGATCAGTTTAAAAAAAAAATGTAAAGAACAGTTTCATAGAACTATCGCAAAAAATATTCATAATTTGGTATAAGATAGCTAAATAATAATAATAATAATAATATTCCACAACTATCACACAACGCTGTCTAGTCCCAAGCTAAGCAGAGCTTGTGTTATGGGTACTAGACAACTGATAAACATACTTGTATATTTTTCTAAATACATACATTTAGAGATAAATTACACCCAGACACAGAACAAATGATCATGCTCATCACATAAACATTTGTCCTGGGTGGGAATCGAACCCACGACCTCTGGCTTAGCAGTCAGGGCCACTAACCACTAGACCAACAGGCCAGTCAATATAAATATAGCTACGGTATGTCGACCTTTTTTATTTCGGTGGGAAAATCCTCCAATGATATCGTGCTGGGCTGGCTTGCCTTTCGGAGACGTTAGACCAATATTTACGCCACATCCAGTATATAAAATATATTTTACCTACAAATCCTTACTAATATTATAAAAGTGAAAGTGAGTTTATTTGTTTGTTTGTTACGTCTTCACGCCTCAATGGCTCAACCGATTTTGATGAAACTTGGTACACGGACCGACCATGTCCTGGAATAGGTAATAGGTATAATTTTTATCCCAAAAGGATGTTCCCTTGGGATAATTTTCTGCTATCACGCGGGCGAAGCCGCTGGGAGCAGCTAGTATAAAATATATTTTACCTACTTGGCAAATCACCGATTTTGTATTTAGACATTCGAGACCATTGTAAAGGTTATAAATTGAGAACAACATATTAGTAAGAGTACCACTCCGACACGCGTCTTCATGAATCAAATATATCGATGGAGCTCGTAAATAATCCATAAGGTTGCTTTTATATTTAGCTCACGGTGCGGCGTCTAACGTCAGTAATGGAGTAAATAGACGACAGAGGCCGAACCACGTCTATGCTAGTTTGAACAATATGAGTAGTGGGCACATTTGTGTCAATAGTGACTCTCTTTTATATGCTGACTTTTAGCCGAAACTAGGGTTGTGAAGTTCGGATTGGCAGCACTGCAGTATGGTGTTGTGGTCGCAAGCGCAAATATTGAGCGTGGGTTCGATTCCTAGGTCTCGCAAAATGTGCTATTGGGTTTTTTAATTAAGAATTACTCTCTGTACAAGAGAAATGGGGGTGTATGAGTTGGTTCTGCACCTCTCTCTAGTCGTGTGTGATTCTGTTCAAATGGACTATGAGAGTAACAGACCAGATTGTACCTTCGCAAACACTATAATATTTCAAGCATGCTTGGCTAATGTCTGATAAGATTTCGCCATTTAAAATACAGGTATTCGTTTTTGCCCGGTGAGTATATTTGGGAAAAGCAAGGCTGATTGTAAATGAGAAAACAGAGAGTAAAAATTGTCAATTAAAAACTCATTTTAATAGTCTTAATATCTTCTTTTTGATCTTCCAGGCATATTGTAAGCAACGCACTGTGTAATTTCTAGGTCTGAAAAAAATCGTAAGGTGTCTGATCTGAACAGTCTTCTAGTTGTGTAAAGCGCCGACTCACGTCATAATCAAAGCTCCACCATAACATCGTATAAAGAAAAGACAGAAGAACGTTTATTCGAACCTCACACATACATTTAAATTAAAAAAAAAACACAAGAATACGATACCATAAAATTTAGTAGGAAAACAAAAGATAACTTTAAAATTTGTGTAAGGTCAAAAAGGCACCTAACTCAGCATATGCTGCGATATCTATAGAGATAAATGACGCAGCGCTGGTATGAAGCTAGCTCTCCATCTCCTATCTACTCATGTCCCCCTAGTCCCGTTATTACGTACGTGCGTCGCAAGTATTTAATAACATAATTGACATGAACAATATATCGCAGTTCGTGTTGGATTGTATTGAAATTAAAATGTATTATTGGAGTAATAACTCTACATATGCAGCTCCATAAAACCTGCATATCGCTTTTTATTATTGCAGGATGTCACACGTATTGATAAAAGGTAAAATAATTATTACTAATGGTAGCTGATACGGTAGTTGACAGAAATTATTATATACTAGCTTTTGCCAGCAGCTTTGCCCGCGTACATGAAATATAATAGCCTACTAGCTGCTCCCAGCGGCTTCGCCCGCGCGATAGTTGAAAAATAACCCAATGGAACATACTTCCGCGATAAAAAGTATCCTATGTCCTATTTCAGGACATGGTCTATCCGTGTACCAGGTTTCATCAAAATCGGTTTTGCCATTTAGGCGTGAAGACGTAACAAACAAACAAACTCACTTTCGCTTTTATAGTATTAGTAAGGATGTCACTCACGAATAAAGCTGTTTTCTATCGGTGAAAAAATTTTAGCAATTGGACCAGTACTTTCAGATACTACTTCCTGTATACAAAAAAACATAAATACAAACTTTACCTCTTTATTTTATTAGTGTAGATCATAGTATGTATTTTTGTAAGGTTTTTATTGGTCCTAGAACGCAAAGGGTAACTGAAGGACAAAGGACAAATAGATTTAGATAGGTGTGGTTCTAGTCGGTAACAGTCTGACATGTCCGAGCTCTGCAGCTCTAGAGTGGGAGAAGTCATCGGATGATTCGGTTATTTTAATTTTTAGGTAATATTTCACAACTATCACACAACGCCGTCTAATCCCGTCCGATCTCCGGCCACGGTAGACGCGGGTTCCCGGTCCGATCGTCCGGTAACTGTCCGGACCGAGCCCAAGACGTTGACGGCGCGCACTGTTCCCGTGCGCCTTAAGGAGTTGTCAGCAGGAGGGATCCAGCTGGGTCGAAACCTACAGGGGCCAGGGTTATCCGAAGAAGCTCGTGCTCCGGTATGAAGAGGCTAGAAAGAACGGGGTGGGTTTCTAGTCAGTAAGAGTCTGACACTATCTTCCGCTCCACCCAAGAGCGGGGGTTGTCATAAGATGATTTTTGCCCAACGAAAAAAAAAAGTCAAAGTCCTTTAAAATTGGTTCAAATTACCTTTAGAAAGCAATTGCTCTGTAGTGTATCGCGGTTGCGAACGATAAAAGACATCAAAGCTATCCACTTCACTCTCGAATCGACTGTTTGTAATTTCACCGGTATACCCTTTGAGTAGGTATACCGGAATTCAGCGTGATTGGCTACAGATTTATCTACCTACGTTTGATAGCGGAGTTTCCACGAAAGCTCGTTTCGAAATGCTGTAGGTACTCTCGTGAAATTGGATATAAAGTACGATCCAAATTTTTTTTCAGTATTTTTTTTTTTTAATACTGGCCAACATAGCATAGCATATAAGGCGTTAATTACACTGTAGGGTTTGCTGTGAGTTTTGCTATAGTCAATAAAAATAATAAAAATACTCCACAACTATCACACAACGCCGTCTATTCTCAAGCTAAGCAGAGCTTGTGTTACGCATACATAGAACAAATGATCATGCTCATCACATAAACATTTGTCCTGGGTGGGAATTGAACTCACGATCTCCGGCATAGCAGTCAGGGCCACTAACCACTAGACCAACAAGCCGGTCAATGTTTGGATTGACGAAAAACCTACCGTCTAATGATGCAATGACTATAGTTTTTAGTACTGACTGACGAAAACCATCATTCATGATTGACGCTAGAATGACAGTGTAATAGACGCCTAACGCTGTAAAATGAGTTTCAAATAGGAATAGGATCGTGACGTCACAACATGGTGATCGATCCTATTCTCATTTGAAACATATTGTACAACGTTATGGAATCGAACTTTTTTAAAGAAATCATCAAATGGCTTCTCAGTATCAGATTTTTACTGACTGAACCACACTGCGTTCCTTCAGTTACCCTCGCATTCTAGGACCACCGAAAACCACCGAAAACCACCTAAATCAACCAATGGCTCTAGTAGGCATCGGCCTTATAGAGCAACAAAGCTTCTACTACGTCACTTTGAGACACCGTGGGCGCGGGCTTGCGGACAGCGAGCAATGGGTAGATCGCTGTCCGACCGTCCGGTAACCGTCCGGATTGAGCCCAAGTCGTCGACGGCGCGTAATGTTCCCGCGAGCCTCAAGGAGTTGTCAGCAACCGTAGGGGCCTAACAGGGTCGAAGCCTACTGAGACCAAGGGTATGTTTCTGAAAGGGAGGATCGGCCCTATTTTAATGTGCTATGCCACGACATGGTCTATCATCATCAGCTGCCCTCTGTGTTCCAGGGCCAAGGTAACTCATTCAAACGATCTCGCAGCGATAATGCAATAATACTGTCAGTAAACGATGTTTCTAGTTAGCTACGACAAAATATGGAAGTATTTCCCCCTCCCTAACTAGCGGCTCATTGATTTCCGACAACATATTAATAACAAGCCCGGCCGTTCTAATTACTACTCGTATTGTTATCCGAATGAATGAAAAACCCCCGAGGTCCCCGCCCCCGCGCCCGCGCCCGCCTCCGCCCCCGCTGACGCCCGCGCCGTTCCCTGCCCTTGGCCTTTTCAGCCGCTCCACATTGTGAGATGAGAATACACTTGAAAACCCGATACGTACGATATATTGTTTTTGAATCGTGCTGAAACAAGCTTTTAATGATATAATGAATAATTTTTCCATCAAGCTTTTATAGCTCGGTATACCTATATAATTAATACTCGTCAAGACGAATCATATGAGCCCAAACTCAATGGGGTTGTGTCGTTTAACTACCAAGTTCCTATAGCCACCTTCCGGTTCCACCATCAGATCAGCTCTTTGTCACAATAATTTTGCATTGTCATCTGATTTACACATGCATCCAAAATTTCAGCTCAATCGGTAACCGGGAAGTGGGTCAAATTTAATTTGTAGGATTTGATTACAGACAAACATCGGGACAGGTGGAACTAAATAAAAGCTTGTAAAAATGGGAAATGAATTGAATGAGAAAAATACCCATATTCTAATGCCTTCTTTCGCTCTACGGTGGTGCGAAAGGGCGTGTTAGACGTTTACTGACTAACCACGCCTGTGTTCCTTCAGTTGCCTTGCGTTCTAGATTTTTTCATCATCAGCCTTTTTAATGTTCCCACTGCTGGGACTCAGGCCTCCTCTCTAGGAGAGGGAATGGGCCGTTATCCACTATGCAGGCTCAGTGCGTGTTGATGAATGTCACATGTCTTCGATTTTTAGGTTCTAGGACAAGCCGGTTTCCTCACGATGTTTTCCTTCACCGTTTCGAGAGCAGTGGTGATGAAATAAATAACACAAAGTAATCCACCTGGCTGGGTTCGAGCCCGTGACCTACAATTCGTAAGTCTTGGCCATTACCATTCGGCCACCACTGCTCTCGTTATTATTTATTATTATTATTTATTATATACTACTACTTTTTTTTTACTTTCTCGTTCATCATCATCATCATTTCAGCCGACAGACGTCCACTGTTGGACATAGGCCTCCCCCAAGTGTCGCCACAATGATCGACCCTGTGCGTCCCGCATCCATCGGATTCCCGCAACCTTCACCAGGTCATCGGTCCACCTTGTAGGAGGGCTTCCGGTACGCGGTCGCCACTCCTGAACCTTTCGGCCTTAACGGCCATCTCTTCTGCGAGCAATGTGCCCTGCCCATTGTCACTTAAGTTTGGCGATTCTTCGTTCTATGCGGCAACCTTGGTTCTCCTGTGGATATCTTCATTCCTGATTCGATCCCGCAAGGAAACTCCGAGCATAGTGCTTTCCATTGCCCTTTGACTTTGGGTCTTCTGACGAGGCCCATTGTGAGCGAACACGTTTTGGCACCATATGTCATCACTGACAACACGCAATGGTCATAGACTTTCGTCTTGAGACACTGTGGTATATAAACCTGCTCTCGTTCATTTTCTTAACTAGCGACCCGCCTAGGCTTTGCTCGGGTGCAATGTTATACATATAAACCTTCTTCTTGAATCACTCTATCTATTAAAAAAAACCGCATCTAAATCCGTTGCGTAGTTTTAAAGATTTAAGCGTAAATAGGGATATAGGGACAGAAAAAGCGACAATATTTTATACTATGTCGTGATTAAATTTATTTTTCTGATTAACATGAAACATTTTCGTCGTCCTAGCAATCACTGGCTCCCCAGAATGTTCCGTCCTTGGCACTTTTACGCGAACGTTTTACAATTTACGCGCGATGAGGAGTAATCAACTAGCCCACCGTGATCACATTACGGAGAGCGAGGCTGGGCTTGGGACACGGATTAAATGAAAATGAGAGACGTGTTTATTTGGACACAGATAAAGAAAAGAACTGCTAAAGATGGTCGATGGGGACGGAAGGTTCTGGAGTGGCGATCACGTACCGGAAGACGCAGCGTGGATGGAAGGCCACCAACAAGGTGGACTGATGACCTGGTGGGTCGCGGGAATCCGATGGATGCGTGACGCACAGAAGCGGTCGTTGTGGCGATGCTTGGGGGAGGCCTATGTCCTACAGTGGACGTTTTTCGGCTGATATGATGATGATGATGAAAGAAAAGAACGAGCAAGAGCGAGTCAGACACGTACAAACTTACCTATGAAAAATAGTTCAATTTCCGAATTGAGTTACGAAGAGTTTTCCGAATTGCAAAAAAGGTTTTCGCATAGGGCTTTGTTGGAAGTTTTCAGGAGAAAAATTAAGGAACATTTCCTTTCAACATGACCATAAACACTTATAAACATGTATGTTTATAAAGTATTTATTTATTATATTATTTATTATGTTTATGTATAGGGTCCTGTGTGTACATATCTGTTTAGTATATTGTTTTTTTTTTTACGTTCGATAATAGTTTTTATTGAAATAAAATTTACATATGTACATTAAAAAACTTAAACTACGTACTTACTTACACTAAAACCTAAATAAATATTTAGTATATTGTTAGTTTTAAATTAAATTTAATTTGTGTTTAATTTTAATTTTATTACTAAAGATTTTCTTTGTTGAAGTTTCCTCAAATGGGATTTTTATTCATCATTGTTTCGTTTGCTGTAAGAAAACCCACTTGTGGGTTAAACTGTACTTTTTTTAAAACTGTTTGTACAAATTGTTTGTATACAATAAGAAGGTTTTTTTTTATGCTTTCACATGTAAATTTGTACGGAACCCGCAGCACGCGAGTCCGGCTCACTTTTTTTTTTAGTAGACTTCCTATGGGTATATTTAATCATAAGAAACAAATAGATATTGTTACACAATTAATAAAATGATTCTTATAATTTTTTCAGTCCATTTACTTGCTGTTTCAAGGTGATGGGTGTAAAAATAAATGGACCAATAGCCATCCTGGCAACGTCCAGAATCGGTTCTGGAGATCTGATAGGCAGCCGCTCTAAACTGGAAGCTGACTCCAAATTAGTTGGGAAAAGGAATTACGATGCGCACGAAAACCCTTGTATTTAAAAGCTGTACAAAAACTATCTCTGTCTTTTTTTTTGTCGACGGGGAAAATCTTCTTTGACAAAACCCGCTCTTGGGTGGAGCGGGAGATAGTGTCAGACTCTTACTAACTAAAAACCACGCGCCGTTCCTTCTAGCCTTCATACCGGGGCACGAGCTCCCTTTCGGTCAACCCTGTCCCCAGTAGGCTTCGACCCAGCTGGGCCCCTCCTGCTGCTGACAACTCCTTGAGGCGCGCGGGAACAGTGCGCGCCGTCGACGTCTTGGATTCGGTCCATTACCGGACGATCGGACAGCGAGCTACCCATGGCTCGCCGTCCGCGAGCCCGCGTCTACGGTAACTATCTCTGTCTAACTTTTTAACGAAAAACATGTTTATTTCAATATACATCTATACTTATAATAAATCTGTAGAGAGGTCAATTCTGTACATGAAATATATTTCCAAAATAACTATCAGGGGGTGATTAGTGATCGATACTGATGCCAAAAATGCAAACAGTAAAATTTTTGTCTGTCTGTCTGTCTGTCTGTCTGTCTGTCTGTCTGTCTGTCTGTCTGTCTGTCTGTATGTTCTTTATAGAAACAAAAACTACTCGATGGATTTTAACGAAACTTTGTACAATCATTCTTCATACTCCTGGGCAGGTTATAGTATACTTTTCATCACGCTACGATCAATAGGAGCAGAGCAGTGAAGGGAAATGTTGGGGAAACGGGGGAAATTACTCCATTTTTTAAGCTTCCGTCGCGTTTGCAGCGGTAATGGTTAAAGCTACACAGAAATCATGTATAACGAAAATGTCCTCCTTAAAATTATATAAAAATATCCCACGACAGCATATGTCTATCTTTTATGGTTGACTCACAATAACACGTGAACTCCCGAGAGCTTAGCAGTTCAGAGCTTTCTGTTTATTTATGTCTACTCTTACGTTTATAACACTCTCACTCATCCCTAATTAAAAAAAGTAAGTGGAAGGGAGAGATCTGGAACGTCTCGAATCGTCTCGCGCATCACGTTGTTTTCCAGTCTCCGGGATCTTAGAATTCTACATCAGACGTTTCAGATCTTTGATTTTGACGACCCCGTTGTCGCTGGCATAAGCAACAGGATCCGCGTACGAAGTCGCTGGCAGAAGCTAGTAAGGAATAAATTACATAATCTGGTAGTCCCAAGTGAGATTTTAGAAGCGTCGTATTTATCCAAAACTTTCTCTAAATTAGAATTGTTCTGAGGCAACCCAATTAACAATATCCTATTGTTAATTGGGTTTTCTCATGGACAGAGGACAAACATTGTATTTTCACATCGAAGGGTCGAACCGACTGGCCTCATGAGTCGTTCGAGTCGAATGTATCCCACTGGAATAGATTTAAAAAACAATTTCCTTATACTTATGCATACCTGGTACCTGCAGAGAAAAAAAAAAAAAATTCTTGATTGTTGTGGTGATTTCACCTTTTTTGGGTAGAAAATCATTTGAAAACTTTCGCTTTGGGTGCTAGAGGAAGTATCGAAGGAGTTACTGTGGCCCTGAAACGCAGAGGGCAACTGAAGTAACACAGGTAAATTTTAGTTAGTAAAAGTCTGGCACTCGCTCTCCCTCCGAACGGAGCGAGGGAAGTTATTAAATGATTTCGTAGTTAAAAAAAAACTATTTTTATATACACCAAAATAGACACACAGTCCACAGAGTAGGAACAAGACTCTAGCTGAGTGGACCTGCGGTCTTTCCTGGGAGCCTGGTAGCAGAAAATTGCGATGCAAGGTTAAATAGTGGACTGTTATTATTCATCATCTCATCTTCCTGCTTTTGTGCCGTGTTATTTGGGGTCGGCGTAACACGTTTTTTTTTTCCATTCTATCCTGTCCCGCGTCACGCTATCACTAACTTCCTTTTCTTTCATATCACACATTCCATTCATCTTTTCTTTGGCTTCCCTCTCCCTCTCCACCCATCCCTTCTCTTTGCATTCACTGTTGTTATTATAAAGTTGTAATTATTTTCTCTACTTACTACTATCTCTTTCCCTCAAATAATAACTACCGCAAAATAGAAAAAGACAACCATATCAAAATCAACCTTCCAATCTTCGTATAAAATCCAAGACAGATTACCAATTCCCAATACACTTCATTTAAATTCCCATATTATCGATGAATGTGTAAGTAAAAACCAAGATAGACGATGAGTATGCAGGATCACGTAATACATTGCGCGCCGGGCGTTATTAATTGTAGATGACATTTGCATACAGCGCGCGTTGGATGTGACTCGAAGGAAAATATCGCTTACGAATCGTATGAAGATTGTTTTTGAGACGTGGTAGTTCATGTTTGAATACTCGTATCACCTGTGTATACAGATAAACCAGAAAATGTATGCGCTTCGGTAATATCTTCATGTTTCGTATCTCCGAAGACGTACGATGATTTGCGAAGTGTTTTACTTTACTTATTTAGTAGTAGGAGTTTTGGATTAAAATGAAACGATTACTTACATCTATAGCAATATTATACAGAGGAAAGATTTATAAGTAATATAAATCTTATATACTGTAAAAAAAATATTTTTGTATGAAAAAACTCACTTTGAGATTTCGAAAAATCTTCGAAAAGCAATTCGGAAATTGAACTATTTGCCAGAGATGGAACGGGTAGTGGTTTGGCCGGATACCAGATATTCAGCAAGCTACGAGGCCGGAGCGCCGGGTATCTAGCTACCAGATATTCAGCCCTTTATCGAGTTTCATGACGAGATCAGTTTGATTTGCTAGAATTTATTTTTTAGCTTTTAATAAACTAGTGCGCCTCACCATCAGAGATTACATCACTGCTTACCATCAGGTGGGTTCGCAGTCAAGCACTAGTTTTTCCGAATTAAAAAAAAAACCTTGGCAGTAGAATTTACAGCGAAAGGCTATTTCTGAAGCTGGTATAGTTTACGAAGCCAAGTGGAGTCGCCTCTTATCAAAAAATGCGGAGGTATTCTTCATTCACCACAATTTGCCAATTCTTAATTTTGAATACTAAACAAATTAATAAAAATAAATGGTATCCATAACCTATTGCGATATGATTTGCTTAGTGTAAAATAATGAGACTTGTTTGAATTTTATGATTCGGAATTCGGCCGGATACTGAATTACTACCCGGTATCCGGCCGGATAGTTAAAACAAGGCGGAATAGGACGGATACCGGATAGTTACCGGATATCCGATTCATCTCTATTACTGTTTACATACGTAAGTTTGTACGGATACCTCAGTGCACGACCCCGACTCGCACATGCCCGATTTTTTCGTTATACGATTAATCAACGTCTCCAGTATAATTTAAAAATATATACGGTTTTGAGTGATTAATTAATAAGCAGGGCTCGCATTACTCTCGCCGTGGCCTGACCACTGGAAACTTGGACCCTATAAATACCGACCTAATGTTTTAGCTTTTTTTTTTCTTATCCGTCTTGCTTCTACGCTCTCTTGTGATTTATGATCTCCTAGTACAAGAGCCAGAGCAACACTGTTTTTTAAAACTGTTACATTAGAAAGAAATGACGTGGGCTTGTGGACGGTGACCTATGGGTAGCTTGCTGTCTGACCGTCCGGTAACTGTCCAGACCGCGCCCAAGTCGTCGACGCGCGCTTCAAGGAGCTATCAGCAAAAGCAAGGGCCCAGCCGGGTTCTAGCCTACTGGCGGCAGGGTTATCCGAAAGGGAGCTCGAGCCCCGGTATGAAGGCACGAAGGAACGGGGTATACACACAATACTTCTATATACATACATATTATAGATAAATGACACCCAGACACAGAACAAATGATCATGCTCATCACATAAACATTTGTCCTGGGTGGGAATCGAGCCTCCGGGCTCCGGCAGAGCAGTTAGGGCCACTAACCACTAGACCATCAGGCCAGTCTAGTTTAAATAAACATAATATATCTTTTCCGACCTCTGCTTATCGTGTTTGCGAAAAAATTAGGTACAGTTAGAATCCCAAAGAGACTGTAGTTAAAATGCATATGAAATGGACAGTGAAAATTAAAATTGAAAGCATACAGTTAAAACGAACCAAACTACGTATTATCCTGTAAGTAAACAGTTAATATAACTGTACACGTCCTATCTTAATTAACTTATTAAGTTCTATTGCTAATTAGCTTAAAGCTATCTGTTTATACTAACCTCGGGTCCTGCATATACCAGTGGAAATCAAAAACTCTTTTTCAATACACTTACTCGAAAACCCTCTCTTATTCCATCGCTTTTAGGCACGCAATAAACTGTTTTCCGCACTAGTGTAGAAAGACATAAACGGCCTTATCTTTTTTGTTTCTTAACATAAAAAGTTGATTTTTTCACCTGTGTATATGGTATTGATTTCAATTTGATACCTCTACGCATTTCCGAGATAAAGGGTCTTGACAGACAGACGAACGGACAACAAAGTCATCCTCGTACTTCACGCATCATGATGCTGCCCTGGTACCTCACGTATGTTTTTTGTGGTACTTAGTGTCTGAATTTTTTTTTTTTGAACTTAACTCAGATTAAATGCACAAACTGTACGAAACAAAAAAAAAGAAACTAAATTATATAAAGATCACTACAAAATTTTCGAGTGGCGAAAGTATGAAATGACCAGCATCTGTCCTATAGTAGCCCTATAAACGCACACCACGCATCATGCTGCTGCCCTGGTCCCTCACGTATGTTTTATGTGGCGCGCAATAAAATACCGTTTCGGCCTATAAAACTGAGCTGCGAATTATAACTAGACGTGGTCGACAGAAGGTTTGTGTGAGAAGATTTTCTTTCTTTGACTTAAATTTCTAAATTAAATATATAAAGGAAAATAATGTGGAGCTCCTTCACAGGATATGTGTCACCTCCTTTCCTGCCCAGCATGCACAACTAGCTGCACCCTTCATGACTTAAACAAAGCCAACGACAGAGCTGTCCAGGGGGTCTACTCGCCTTCTCCGAAACGAAACTTTCGTAAATGTACGATATTCATCTGACGTTAAAATTGCAAACAATCCTCTGGTATAATTGTATTTTTTTATCGAAACATAACTAATTAGAGTAGGTTTAGAGATTCGGTACCTACGTCAAACAATTTTCGTTCGTGCGAAATTTCGGGAACGAAAGTAACCTTGGTAGGAAACACGCGAAATTTCAATCGAAACTTGGTTTTTCGGAGAAAGCGAGTAGGAAAAAATATCGTCTTTTTGTTTACATGTTTACTGAAGACTAGCGGATCCGCCTTATAAATAGTCAATGAATGTTGTATAAGTAGAACTGTCAAAGGATAACGCCTTTTATTTACTGGCATTACCTAAACAAGCGAGAAATGGAAAAAAAGACAATGACAGAGCGAACGCTATGTTCGCTCTGTCATTGTCTTTCTATTGCGTTTCTTATTATAATTCGAAAGATTAAAATTATATTTTCATTAAAAATGGCGTCGTATCTGGATTTTGTTTTTTTTCGTGAATTTACCATTTTTAACCGACTTCGAAAAGGAGGAGTTCTATGTTTTTTTTTGTGTTCTCACAGTTTAAACCTTCTCTGGATTATCACGAATGTTTCAAGACCGTGAAAGGCTCTTTGGACCCGGACCGCTGTTCCAACTTCCAACAACAAAATTTTTTTTTTGTAGTATTTGGGACTACATGAAAAAAGTCAGTAAAATATAGTTACCAAAAAACCGGTTTGGACGCCGGTCGCGGGCCTAATGCTCCACGAATTGCCGTTCTCGAGTTTTAGTGAGACTAAGGAACAGCTATTCAGATAGATAAATACGTTTGGCTGTGGTGGTGTCCTACCAAGGTGGACATTCAGTCAGTGGGAGCATGAGTATACGCCATTTTATCCATCTTCAGTATCCCTAGAAGCGGGCGGATGTTCCGTTTTCCCATGAGGACATATTAGTTTAAGCTACCGTCACATTATCCGATTAGTAGGATAAATTGATTTGATCCGAGTAGTAGGATAATTTTGTGTACCTGGAACAAATCAAAAAGTATTGTTAGTATATTTATACCTATTTATATGAACGAATCTTTATTTCCCTTGGTCATAAACTCAAGCGAGAAAGGGTTGTGTCAAACAATCGGTATTTTCACAAATAAAAAGTACTAGGACATCAGTTAGTTAAACAGTTTTTGTTATTCTTTGTGCATCTAACCTATTTACGTCTTAAAACTATCACTATTGAAGGATACGGTGTAACAAGTTGGATTCCTAATCTAAAGGATTGGCCAGATGTGGCTAAGGACAGAGAAAAGTGGATTAAAAGCAGGCAACGACTTTTGCTCTGCAGTGGGACAAAATAAAGTGGACAAAAAATAAAAGGCCCGTTTTAAATTTTGATGTTTTTAGTAACCGCCTAAGTTATTAGCTACATTATGTAACTATTATGTAACTCTATTGAAACACTTTGTATAATTAATTATTATTTTATTATTTCTTTTAGTTTCGTTACATTTTAGGGATTATATCAAATGTCAAAACGGGCCTTTTATTTTTAATCGAATTTAAATTGCCATTTTATCACGTCGTGTTTACAGGTTTGTCCTGCAATCCTTGTTTCTCCAAAATAAGTACCAGGAGTCGTGGAACAAAAATGGTAAAAATAAATCGGCCTTGCCAAGTAATATAATAAATGCAATCCTGAAAGTAGTATGTTCAGAATCGGCTTGAATCGATTTCAGCTACTGTTGAAAAGGTTATTTTTAATACTAAAATACATAATTTTTGATTATTTTTTGATAAAAAAATCCTAATTTGTTAAAATTTTAATAACGTCACTAACGTATTTGTGCAGTAGGTATATCGATTCCCATATAATTTTCAAATCACACTTTGATTAAGTCGAGAAGAGAACACAATATCTCACCCTCAGCTTTAGCTGTTGCGGCGAATTTATCGAACAGCGAAAATCAATAAATCAATCCAATGGTCAATCCATGTTATTCCTAAACGTACATATTTGATCGGGATTCCAGATATAGTGAAACCATACATAATTTTCATCAGGTATTTCAAATCTTATCCAAAGCACATCCTTATTTCTGTTTCATTACGAGTGGACTTTCTTCACTTCCCAACTCGAGGTGGACTGATGCTTTTAGTGCGGACGGACTGTGTAGCGTTAGGTAACATAACTACTCATATTTATGTTCGCTTAGTCCCTTCTCGGGTCGAAGGTGTGCTCCCAAGGGATGATCATCTGATTTGAACGTGTGGAGAGATGCCCGTTTATTTTGGGTTTGACTGATTATTGCAACAATATTTTCTTTTTTGTTTTTTTTACTAGTTTCTATCGGTGGTTTTGCCTGCGTGTTAGTCAGAAAATATTCTAAGGAAACGATACTCTCGGTATCAAAATTATTCTACATCCTTAACCAAGTTCAAATCAATCATTTTATTTACCAAAATTCTTGAAAATTTTCATGAATTTTGGTTTGGTAGTTAGATAGATAGACGGCTTCACACGGGCAATAAATATAGCCTTTATTACTTAGGGTGAATGTAGCTTTCCAATGGTGAAAGGACTTATTGAAATCAGCACATTAGTTTTTGAGTTTAATCAATACAAACAAACAAAAAAATACAAATTTTCCCTCTTTTTAATATTAGTGTAGATTATTAATATTATTTTTAGCACCACGGTAAGACACAAACATTAATGCTGTCTTGGCTGTTGTACTAAGAGGCCCGGTATCATAAGATCCATAGTTTTTTTTTAACCGACTTCTCCGACTTCTAAAAAACATACATTCAGCCGAACATAGAACCTCCTCCTTTTCGAAGTCGGTTAAAAAGGAGGAGGTACGCGGTAGTGGGACTCCAAAAATCTTTTAAATTTTATTATAGGTTAATCGTAGGTTAGGTTAGGTTTATTAATACTCGTATAGGTAGGTTATAGTTTTATTTTTAACTTTTTAGTGCTTTTAGGATTTTTTGAAGTCGGTTTTGTTTTTTTGCAAAAAAAATAATTATTTTACATGTATTAATTTTTTTTTTTATGAACTCTCATAAAACTGGAGAGGTTAATTCTTGACACTTCTGTATTCCCCATTAAGTTGGTACATCATGACTCACATTTTCACTGTTTTTCATACAACCGCTCATAACTGATTATGACGTTATTACACATTTTCCATTAGATATTTTGGAAACACAGTATCTTGTGGATATTATCTAGGTTTCTAAAAAAACCAATTTCTAAATTTGTGTAAAACTAATCCAGTAAAAACCTCTGAAAATATCCTATTTTGTATGAACTTTGACACTTCATAATTTGCCTAAACATTAAAAAAGTCAAAAAAGTAATCCTCTAGAGACCTTGCAAATTTTATTAAGATTCTAAATTACGACAACTTTTTCCAAAAACTTTTAAGGGTTTAAAAAAAACAGCTATTTCCTGGAGCAAGTTTTGTAAAATTTTCGAGTAAATCTCAGAATGATCGAATACTAACAGAGTTTCCAGGCGTTATCTCTCTTTTTTGCGTTGCCTTTTCGTCAAACATCGCGTTGAAATGCATTAAATCAAGTAACAAGCTTTTAAACCATTTTCTATGTTTACGATAAGCGAGTGGAGAAGGACCCTCTTAATTGGTTATCTCAACGCAAACATATTTATGTGCGCGAGGGTTAGGTAGCCCCATTTTATGACGGCGCCTGTACGAAACGTCTGCCGTAGGTATTTCCAAAAGATTTCAGGCTATTTAGAGATTTCCCATTATTCTTTTTAATTAAAAGGAGAGGCGAGGGGATCTCTCGTCTCGAAAACTCGATTTGGACGTACCATAAAGTAGGAATGGAAAAAAAAAAACGACGAGAAAGTTCGCAGCAACGTGATTACACTGAAAGAGTACCACAAACCAAGAGCACTAAAGGCAACTATGTAACACAGCACAGATAGGTTTTAGTTATTGAAAGTCTGTCACTCTCTCGCTCCACCCAGAGGGGGGAGAAGTCATGTGACATCCCACCACAAAAAACGAAGAGCTAACTAAATAATAGCTCTTTCCCATGCTTTTTATTTTCTATGTAAAATAGTTATAGGTACCAGGGAAACAGAGTGTAGTAATACTTAGAAAATACGTATGTGTGGGCTGTAAACATATACGAGGGTTCCCTTTACATTGTCTCTAGCTTCACCTGGAGCGCGAATTTAAAGATTCTCCTACCAACAAAAAATAACATGGAATGAGCTCCGATACCTAAAATCTACCAACTCTTTTAAATCGGTTATTTGATATAAATATTAAATCTACTACTACCCTTGGGGGAGGCCTATGTCCAACTGTGGAACGTATATTGGCTGAAAATACCTCAAATGATTCACGTCGTGAATGAAGACGTCATTAATTTAAGTTAAAAAATTCCTTATATTTCTCCTGAGATACCAGGATAACATAAAATGTCAGCAGCTGCCAGCTAAAGTTGTATAGTTTCCGTTAGTGTCGCGGATGTTGTAAACTTAGCACTTATCTAGTCGCCGGGGAGTGAGCAGAGGTCAGACATCAACGGAAATGTCTATAAATGGCGGAGAGCAATTTTGTTTAAGTATGATGGATGAAATTGTGTAACATCACGTACTTATGTATTTCTTTATTAAAGGATAAGGCAGTGAATGTGCTTTATAATATTCCCAGCCAGTATCATTATCTTGTGTTTTTAGGGTTCCGTACCAGAATAAAACGGAATCCTTAAAGGATCACTTTTTTGTCTGTCCGTCTGTCTGTTAAGACTTTTCATCTTGGGAACCCGTAGCAGTTATAATTTAACTACAAACCCCTTTCAAGTATACGTCTTATTAAATTGTTCCAAATATTTATTTTATTTTTTCATTTACCTAATATTTAATTACGTAACTAAAAAGTGCAAAAATCAAAGCCAATCCAATTGAATTATAGTAATGATTATAGGAGCGCAGAAGTCACGGAGGGCAGCGATATTATACTACGAGCTATCTTTAAGCACAAACAAGACCGATTAATTAAAAAAAAAATTAGTCAACCCATTGATTAATTAAGTACGCCAATGATACTAGGAGTGCAGAAGTCATGGAGAGCAGCAGTTAACTATACTTAAGCCCTCTTCGAGTAACATCTGATGACCAGAGGGGCTGGCTCGTTCTTCGCCCAAAGAATTAGCATTTGCCATTCAACGTGGTAATGCTGCCAGTCCTCTGGGAACATTTTCGGATGACAGCGATATGGAGGAGAACTTTGACACCTGAGTGAACTTTGTTATTTTTCATATTTATGTAGGTACATAGTTAAGTTTTAGTTTAAATGGTTTAGTTAGTATTTAAGTTTTTTTTATGTACATACGAGTATGTAATATTATGACTTTTCCAGTGAAAATAAAGACTAGTTTGACTAGAGACATCTGTTTAATCTGTTTTAAATGTTTACTGGATTAACTTAAAAAGAACGAAAACCCAAAGCCAATCCAATCATCAATTACACCAAAGATACTAGGAGTGCAGAAGTCATGGTTGGTGGCGCGGAACTGACACGGACAACGAATGGAGAACCGCAGGGATGTTCCTGAAAAAGCTATTTCACGTTGATTGGCATTTATTGGGTACATAGGGGGTCGCTTTATTGTTAATCAGTGATTAATTAAGAGCGGCCTTTACAGCTTGGTACTAACGACTAACACAAATTTATGTTGCTTTGTCATTGTGTATGAAAACTACTGGAGCAATCAGGAAACTAAAAATTAAAATACTAAGTTAATATAGATTTGATATACGAACTTACAAAGTCACGTTTGAAATGAAAGTGTTGCTAAAAATCTCGTAGATATTAATTACGATGCTGTATATTTCGTTTTTATTAAACAAATACATAAGGCAACTATCATGATCATAGGTCATAGGCATGAAAGAGTTATTCAGAAAATGCAGAGCTCTCTACCTTTTGCTAAGGCAGTAGACCTGTGTCACGACAAATCACCAATTAAAATGATAATCAAAACATAATTCCCTCTCTGTCATCTACATACGTTTGACAGAAATGGAATAATGATTTAAATTCGATTAGTGTTTAATGCATTCAGTGATTTTTAGTTTCTCAAAGGGTTTTTTGTATATCAATGTTCTCAAAAGAATTACCGTGGCGCTAGAACGCGAAGGTACTTATCTACTTGCCTATTTTGTGGCAATGGTAGGTAATTCAAGGAACATAGGTGGGTTTGAGTCAGTATAAGTCTGACACTCCCTCTCACTCCAGGCAGAGTAAGAGAAATCATTTGATGACATCCCACCTTAAATAAAGGTGCTCTTTCCCCTGCTCTCTCTATTTACCATATAAAATAGTTGTAGGTACTAGGAGAACATAATGTAGTAAGAACTGGTTACAAAATACGCGTGTGTAGGCAGTAAATAACGGGTTTAAATAAATAAAATATCATGAAATTACAATAATTCATAATAAAAAACAAAGTTCCATTGACATTAATTAATAATAAAATAATAACAAAGAAATTATAAAAAAGTAAATAAATTGATTAAAACTGAAAAAAAAAATGGCGGCTAACGCGGCGACCTCGTACACACGCAGGCAAGAGCCGTAATCGCGTTGAATTGCCCATGTATAGGAGCCCACGTTAATAATTTTTCAAGCCAAACAATACTGTCAAGGGTGATGAACAATTTGAGACAATGGCAAAGCATGTAGCTACCCAACTCACATAGTGGCGCCCAACGGATGCGGCGCCATACTTGTGCCCAACTCGCCTTGGAACAATACCACGCGAGATATTTATCAACATCATTCCACTACAGAGGTTAGAGCAGTAGGTCAAGTCTTGATATTGCCTTAAAATTGGTCAAATATTATCTACACTAATATTGTAAAGAGGGAAAATTTGTATTTTTGTGTGTATGTTTGTAATGAATAAACTCAAAAACTACTGTGCCAATTTCAAAAATTCTTTCACCATTGGAAAGCTACATGCACCTTGAGTAATATAGGCTACATTTATTGCCCGTGCGAAGCCGGGACGGACCGCTTGTATTTAATAATTTAGGTGTCTTCAAGCTTAGAGTGAAATGCTCTTCACTAACAAAAATTACATCACTGCTTACCATCAGGTTTTTTAGGGGTCCGTAACTGAAAAGGAAAAAAACTGAACTCTTATAGGATTAAAATTCTTCGAGTGCTTCCTGTTGACCTAGAATCCAGAAAATTGGCAGGCAAGGTCTTATAGTACAGGTATAGGAATAAATCTAAAAAGTTTTTTTTATTTTTATTCTGAGAAATTATCCAATGACTTCTCCTGCTCTGGGCGTTGCGGGAGGGCTTGTGCTATGTCAGACTTTTACTGACTAAAATCATACCTGCGTCCTTCAGTTATCGTTTGCATTCTAGGACTACGAGCTTTCTTTTTAGAAAATCCCTGCAGTCCTGGCTTGCGGGCATCGGCCCTGCTAGGACCCTCAGATGTGCTGAAATTTCTTCGAGAAGCGCGTGGATCACTACGTGCTGTTGACGACAGGGTTTGGACCAGACGGCCAAACGGCGAGCTACATTTTGTTCGACGTCCACAAGCTAGCGTCTACCGTGGCTGGTAGTCGAGGTAGGAATTTCAGCGGCTTTAAAAAAATTATGAATTGTCAAGTAAGTTGTCAGTGTAAACTTCTCCACATTTGCATTTAAGAAAAAGCTGCTATAAAAACTTGGAATATAAATTGGAATACCTTAATTGTTATATCTTCCGTCTTCTCATCGCTACGACGTTTATTAAGATGAAATCGAGGCAAAATTGCCCATTTACGGAAAGCCTCTCAATTAACTGCCTCATTTGACCCTAATTAATTATGTTTTAGAGCAGTATTGAATCAGCAGCAACGACCCCGATTTACGTGTTGAGTTATTTCTGATTATAGTTTCTGCACTTAGGGTGCAAACATAAAGGTACAGGTTTTTTGATCTCGGCGCCGGTACGGGTCGGTAAACCACCGGCAAATCTGTACGTGTAAAACATTACACTGGCCGACGATTAAACCTGTATGACTCGGTCCAGGCAGTAGGTACCGACCAGTATAAACCTGTTTCTTTATAACTGAGCGCACAGGAACACACAGGAGAATTATACCTGCACCGATCGGTACCGACTTGCACCGGTCTGCGATATGTGACATTTACCAACCAGGTAAATGTCATATGTCTTCGAATTTTTGGTTCTAGGACATTTTTTTTAAATTGTTTATAGGTTTGCGCTTGCCCGCTATCTCACCTGATGGACAGCGACGATGCGGTCAACGATGGAACGCGCTTACCTAGAAGAAACTTATTCACTCTCGACTTAAAGATTCCCGGGTTGTAGCTATCAGGAAACACAAACTCCGGCAAGGAATGTCGGTTTCGACGATGTCCAAATATCGATGTCCCAGCAGTGGGAATTTTAGGAATATTAATCATGCCCAGGATGGTGCTGGAACTGGCTCGCAACCTGGCATTAAGGACACCTTTTTCGCATTAATAACTAAAAGCAAATGCCCTTTACGGCTAAGTATGGATTCAAAATCTTATCAGACAAAGCTTGGCACTTCTGCCGCACCTCTGGAACTTGTCATGTGGCATGCCAGTGTTGCCAGCACTGTGGTTTGGATGTGGAAACTTGTGTAACAGCTCGCCTGAGACCGAGGAACGACGCTGTCATTCATTAGTTGAGGGAAAGACAGATTAATCTTCTTTGACGGTTTTAAAGCGGAGATTTCGGAAGAGCGGTTTTACTTTTTGTTGTTTCGGCTCTTTGTATATATAAATAGAGTAAGTAAGGTCTTTATGTAAGTATATAGCATTATCAGCCTTGTATTTAGTCTTTGATCAGCCAAGGAGCTACAACTTAGGGGTCTTTAAGTCAAGAGTGAATAGGGTACTTCAAGTCATCATCATCATCATTATATCAGCCGATAGACGGCCACTGTTGGACATAGGCCTCCCCATAGCGTCACCACAACGACCGGTCCTGTGCGTCACGCATCCATCGGATTCCCGCGACCCTGACCAGGTCATCGGTCCACCTTGTTGGAGGCCTTCCTGCGTCTTCCGGTACGTGGTCGCCATTCCAGAACCTTTCGTCACCATCGACCATCTATTTTGCGTGCAATGTGCCGTGCCTATTGCCACTTAAGTAAGTTTGGCGATTCTTCGAGCTATGTCGATAACCTTGGTTCTCCTCCTGATATCTTTATTTCTGATGTGTTCACGCAAGAAGACTTGACTTCTAGTCAAGCGTGCTCCAATTACCCACCTAAAAAAAAAGATCTGCATCCATGAAGCTCCATCGTCGAATTCGTCGACCACATCGCTAACCATCAGGTGAGATGGTGATTCAACGAGAGCCAAAGATATTTTTTTTATGTGGGTAATCATCCAATGAATTCTCCCTCTCTTGGTTGGAATATATCAGACTTTTACTGACTAAAACCCATTCCTATATTCCTTTGTCTTCGTTTCAAGGCCCCGGCCGTCACTACCACCTAACCCATGGCCTCAGTTGGGTTCGGCCCAGCTGGGCCTGCATGGTTTTGCAGCCATCGCATTGAGGAGCGCTTGGAACACTACCGTTGACAACTCGGGCTCGGTTTGGACGGTTACCGGACGGCCGGACGTCATTGCTCGCCGTCTGCAAGCCTACAGTGGTAGTAGATCAGATTGAAGAGTTTGTTCTTCAGACCAGATTTGAGTGGATCTGTCCAGTCAGTGCACGCATTTGTCAGCATTCGTACAGCTAGACTCAGCACTTTGTTTAATTAAGCATAACTAATCGAAATATAGGTAGGAATAACTGAATCTAAATATAATATATTTTTATAACTATTTCTGTTATCATGCAAGTTTTTTAAATAAATTGATATCGATACCAGGGCACCATAAACCATCAGAGGACAACCTCTGGTGGTGGACACTTAGTCAATGATACATCAATTAATTCATGAATCCCCAAGCGACCACCGGTGGCCGCGCATCTATTGTCTTACTATTGTGTCTCTAATTGACTGTATCTGAAGGGTTAAATGATAATTAGTACCATTTACAATAATTTAATCAATACTACTTTGCTTTTTCTGTTTCAAGAACCGACGATAATTATAAGCCATTGCTATAATGAAGACCAATTAATCAAGTCTAATTAAAGCCATATACACACTGAAGGTAATTGGAGTATTGCCTTTAGTATTTATAGAGTTTTAATTAATTGAGTGTATTTTTCTTGTTTAAGTATTTAAACAAAATAAATAAATTTTTAATCCATTCCTTAGAAACTGATTTATCTTTGCACATTACGAGTACCAAGGCAACAGCGTTCATAAGAGTTCAAAAATGAAATAAAATAAATGTTTAAAATCATGATTACGATTCTTCTTTGAAAGTTACCTTTTTATTATCTGTGAGTACTTTTGGTAAGTTACCAAGATTCTCTTTTCGCACAAATAAATCCTAAACTTTTTAAGTCAGAAAGTTCGAAAACTTTGTTCGTTTCTTTATGCTTTAGTTTTAAATTAGGCCATTTAACTGCCGTAACGCAGTTACTTATATACATAATATTATAAAACAAAGTCCTCTAAAAGCAAACTAAAAAACTACTGAACAGTTTTTCATGCAGGAAGGTTTAGACGCATGTACAAATAATGCATATATTATAATAGACACAAACTGAAAATTACAAACATTTGTGATATCTATGTGAAACTGAGGGTGGTTGCTTGTATTTTTTAAGCTGGGAAATCATCCAATATTTAATTATTGTGACCAGGAGGAGTCACCTGTGTCCTTTAGTTGTTCTTTGCGTCCTTCAGCCACGGTAATACTTTCGAACAATCCTGCTACCCTGGTACATGACTATTATTTCAAGTCGTTTTATTCGATTTTGTAAATGGATTTTCACAGATACATAAAGTATGTGATATGCAAAAGTCTGACCCTCCCTCTCTTTCCACCCAGATCGGGAGAAGTTACGTAATATTTTCCTGTTTCATAAACCCCAGCACCCCAGCTGCGTAACACACTTCAATCATCTGAAGAATTTTGAAGGAAATTCCTAATCCATTGCTTCGTTATGTTTTAGCAAAGTTTGAAAAGCTCGACATCGTAAACAATGCAATGAATCTTATTAAATTGGACTTCGAAACGGAAACTTTGTTAGGTTTTTTTTTAGGTGGTATTTTATTTTGTTTTAGGGCTATATTTCACCGGGACACCATTTTTTTTGGTAGGCAAAAATCATACAATGACAACCCCACGAAAAAAAAACACGTGGTGCGTGGAATTGAAAACCCGCCTGTCTTTCTTCAGTTTCTTTTTGTCTATCAATTTCAGGACCACGGTACTACTTAATTCCATCATCATTAGCCTAAAGACGTCCACTGTTGGACATAGACAACCCCCAAGTGTCGCCATAACAACCACCCCTGTGCCTCTCTTATTCAATGTACTTCAACGACCCTCATTAAGTAATTGGTCCATCATGTAGGAGACCTTCCAATGCTGCGTCTTCCGGTACGTGGTCGCTACTATAGAACCTTTCGTTCTCATCGACCATCTATTTTGCGTGTAATTTGCCCTGCCCATTGCCACTTAAGTCTGGCAATTCTTCGGGTTAAGTCGGTAACCTTGATTCTGTTGCAGATATCTTCATTCCCGATGCGATAACATCAGGAAACTCTAATCACAGCCCAATCCATTGCCCCTTGGGCCTACTGTAAGCGACTACGTTTCAGAGCCATATGTCATCACTGACAACACGCACTGGCCATAGACTTTCGTCTTGCGATACTGTGGTATGTTGGACGAGAAAATACCACGCAACTTCCCGAACGCTGCGCGCTGCCCAACCAAGTACGCAATTACCTACCCAGCAGAATTATTTAGAGGAGATTATAAATAAAACTGACTGCAAAATATAGTTTTGCTCACAAAATAAAACTACACACAGCACGTAAAATATGAGAATGGAAAACTTTTGGGAGTGTGTAACTGGCATTATGACAAAACGAAATAAAAATGGCTAAAACGTTTATAAAATGAATTTTATAAAATGCTGCATTATCCGTATTAAGTTGGGCAGTCTTTATGGACCTACGGTTTAATCTGATGAGTTAAGCCGCGTCCAATGTGGTTAGGCCGTTGGTAAGCGGGTTACTCATTTTTTTTCATTAATGAATATCTTTTGCCCGCGGCTTCACCCGCGTACATAAAATATAGCCTATGTCACTCAGGAATAAAGTAGCTTTCTAGCGTTCTCACTTCTTTTTCGTTGTCCGCTTCAAGTGAATTGCCCTTTATGGCTCCAAAACGTGGTCGCTCACAATGGGCTTCATCAGAAGACTTAAAGTCACCCGAAGCGGAATGGAAAGGGCTATGCTCGGAATTTCCTTGCGTGATCGCAATGGCATAAGGAATGAAGATATCAGCAGGACAAGCAAAGATCGCTGACATAGCTCGAAGAATCGTCAAACGAAAGTGGCAGTGTGCAGGGTACATTGCTCATAGAACGGGCGGTCAATGGGGCTGAAAGGTTTTGGAGTGGAGATAGCGTACCCAACGCAATAATGGAAGGCCTCCCACAAGGTGGACTGACGACCTGATGAGAGTCGCGAGAATACGGTAATTCATTCAGCTGAAATGAATATGCTGATGACCACCATAATAACTATTTGGATTTGATTTGTAGGTACCTACTTCTGTAGACGAACTACTTTACTAAAAGACCTAACCAGAAACATAAAGTCCTAGTAACCCAGAAACTGGTACTGGCCAATGTTCTATTTTACTTTTACCTATATTTCGAAGCATACTTAAAATCACATTAAGCATTACCCTTATCTGATTCTGGATGGAAATGATACTGACGCTTGCTGTAGTTCTGTCACGTTAAATTATTAATGATACCTCGGTGTTTATGATTGCCTGGTACACAGCATGTTAGGAGTTTAAACTGACAGGCTTAGTTATAATGTATGGCTGTTTGTATGTCACAGTTTGAATGTTTTGTTAGTAGTGCTATAACATCCGGTTTCTGAATTGAGTTTCAATTTAAAATAGTTAATTGAGAAGCATTTCGAATTTGCAAACATTATAATATTTTGATACAAGTGGAGTGACACTGCGACCGACGTGGAATGTTATGGAGCCGAGTGCTGCAGCGACTTTCCACGTGTATTAAACGACGTTTTACGTTGTCAACCCCCCACTTATTACCTATAACTAAAGGGGAGTTGACGTGCAACTTGTGGGGGTCGCTAAGCACACAAAAACTAATTATGGCTAGAGCGAATTTTCACTTCTCTGCACTGGTGCGAAAAACAATCAATTGTGTGCCTAAAGGCGGTAAGGATAAAAGTGAATTCTCAAAAAGGATAGAAGTGTAAAAACATAAAATAGCACAAAAAACGCATATATCATGGTACATTGTGCCATATTGAAACAGCAATTCATCCGTCCAACATGTGAAACAAAGGCTTGGTAATTGTGTTCCCTCATTGACGGCTCTCCACCTGTCAAAGGATAAAATATGAGCGTGCACGACCATTAAATACACGACACAATTTTGCTGCCGGATTTTCAGTGGGTATAACGTATATGCTTTGATTAAAGTTAGTAATTAGCAACGCTCAAAGTCAGAGCATTGATTTTAAGTTAACCATTTACAGGAAGGCCCTCTTTTAAAATATAAAGAAGCGGGGCTGGATCTACGTTTTTTTTATTCTTGATAGGATGAATGGATGTTATGAAGAGTGATATGAAAGAAAAGGAAATTATCAGTATAATTGCTATCGCATGACGGGTGACAGGATCGAATGGAAAAAATAAAGTGTTGCGCCGACCCCAAATAACACGGGATAAGGGCAGGAAGATGATGATAGGCTCGCGTTTGACCATCAACTCACCTGATGGTAAGCGATGATGTGGCCGACGATGGAGCACGCTTGCCTAGAAGCAACCTATTCAGACCCCTAAGTTGTAGCTATCAGCAAACACAGATTCCGGTAGGGAATTTCACTCCTTGCACAATAAATGTGTTCCCAAAACGCTTTGTGCGTATGGTTGGGATGCCTACCATGTACCGGTGGCGCAACGCCGTACGTCTAGTGGTCCGATGAATAGTTCCCCAATGATGCATTTGGTATTCAAACAAGTACTAGACTACTATAAATTCAAGAAGATAAAAGATCACTTCAGGATATGCTTCTGAAATTGAATTAAAGCCATGAAATATTATTCATAAATCACTCGGTTTCTGCTAAACGTTGTCATGGCATCCTGCCAGCAGCCAGTTGTAAGGAAATTAACGCGCTTTTGGGAAGAGGCTACAAGTTGTTGAGAAAATGATAAAAACAGTACTTTTTTATCTCGATATATAAGAGAAAATTACTGAACAATGAGACTATGTAGGAAGCAGAAATTCAGAGATGGGTCAGAACCATAAGTGAACTGACAAACTACCAGGAGACCAGAAACCTGAAGCAGTAAAATTGCTCCGGGTTTGAACCATAAACGGATTTACGTACTACAAAATAGATCAGAATCATAAATTAGTAAATTTTGATACAAGTGAATGCCGAAGATAATAATCAGCCAAGGGCTGCAGTGCCAGATTTCCACTTGTATAAAAAAATTCAGGACTTAAAATTGGTGGTGCAAACTCAAAAACTATTAGGAAATCAGAATCATGAAGAAGTAATCATGCTATCCATTTCTCTATGTATGCAAAGACGCAGTCGCGGGTAGAAGCTAGTATATGAATAAATTAGCTAAATTCTAATAAACGATATCCTGGCATCATGCCAGGCGTCCGGTTGTGAGGAAATTAGCGCGCTCATGAGCAGAAGTAACCAGTACTGCATAAATTATTGTGGTATGCCTGGATTGGACATCATTGGGAAAGCATTTGATACGAGTCTTTATCTTTTCATAACATAACATCAACTATACCCTATTTGCGTTCATCATCATCAGCCTTTTAAATGTTCCCACTCCTAGGAGTCAGGCTTCCTCTCAAGAAGAGGGAATGGGCCGTAATCGACCACGCGGGAACAGTGCAGGTTAGTGAATGTCACATGTCTTCGAATTTTTGGTTTTAGGACTTGCCGGTTTCCTCACGATGTTTTTCTTCGCCGTTTTGAGAGCAGTGGTGACGAAACAAATTACACAAAGTAATGCGCCTGGCTGGGTTCGAACCCATGACGTACAACTCGTAAGTCAGGGACTTTACCGCTGAGCCACCACTGCTCTCTAAATTAGAGAGCAGTGGTGAGAGCAGTGATTCTCTCCTATTCGCGGACTTTTAAAGAAACCTTTTTTATTGTTGGTGTCTGTTTAATCGATTTTAACTTCTATTTCGTAGGCATAGGAATGGTTTTAAAAGCAAAAAAGTTACAATATCAAATATTTACTACAACCGCCATTTGTCATACCACCAACATAATAAAAGTTAAAATCGGTTGAATGGACAGTAATCAAAAGATATTTTGAACAGAGTACATGAAGTGTTACATAGGAAACGAATTCGGAACTGAAATCACCAAAATACTCAAATTTTAATTTATCCCGGCACACAATTTTAACACACACAATTTTTTTTTTTATTAGCATTCAAAACTAAAGTTCGAGAGCTAATTCGTAAGAAGTTGGCAGTAGTATCATCACAACGTTAATGTTATCAAATGGTCGATCTGGAACAATTGTCTGACTATATTAGTTAAGTATGTAGTTTATTAATTTGAGTATATATTGTATAATTGTATTATATATATTGTATGGTTTATTAGTACTTATGTTAATTCTTGTATTCGTTTTCTCTTTCTCTCTTCACTATTTTTCTCTGCATCACCCAAAGGTTGACTGGCAGAAAATGCCTAAGGCATTAAGTCCGCCTCTGTACTTTTGTGTGCATAAAGCATTTAATAAATATTTTATTTTTTAATTATTACACATAAATAATATGAAGGTCATTTTAGTATATTTATGTTTTATTTCCTTGAACCTCCCCCCTTCCCTTGATTTAAGGACGATCTGATCTTAGGTAAGCTCGTAAATCACTACTTATCTGATCGCAGTCAAGCACTAGTTTAAATAATTAAAAAAAAGACGCAAATCTGTTCGGATTCTACTAGTGTTCTAATCATCATCATCATCATAATTTCAGCTGATAGACGTCCACTGTTGGACATAGGCCTCCCCCAAGTGTCGCCACAATGAACAATCCTGTGCATCCCGCATCCATCGGTTTCCCGCAACCTTCACCAGGTCATCGGTCCACCTTGTAGGAGGCCTTCCAACGCTGCGTTTTCCGGAACGCCGTCGCCACTCCAGAACCTTTCGGCCCCAACTACCATCTGTTCTGCGAGCAATGTGCCCTGGCCATTGCCACTTAAGTTTGGCGATTCTTCGTGCTATGTCGGCAACCTTAGTTTTCCTGAGGATACTCGTATCTTCATTTCTGACTCAATCACGCAAGGTAACTTCGAACATAGACCTTTCCATCGCTCTTGAGGTGACTTTAAGCCTTCTAACAAGGCCCATTGTGAGCGACCACGTTTCGGATCCATATGTCATCATTGTTCTAAATCTTCAAATAAATTGATTTTAGATTAATAGTGTATGTGAGCCAGGAAAACGCCAAATTGGTGCCCTGAAATCGCACGTCGGGGTCACGGCAGACCAAGAAGAAGATGGCGGGACGACTTGGATGTCTTCTTTGGGAATTGGAAAGAAGTGGCTCAAAACCGGGAACATTGGAAGAAGTTGAGGGGGAGACCTTTGCCCAGCAGTGGGACAGTATGGGCTAGATATAATAATTAATAGTGTGCAGTGACTGACGAAGCTGTCAAACGAATAGCTATCTGAATTATTAAGTAGCCATCACACATTCAATCTAATTAGGTCTAGTACCTACTCTAGTCTTCTATCGTTTAGGCTAGAATTTATTGTGGAGGCCAGCAGTAATATAAATGTGACCAATAATGTTTTGATCTCTTTAAGAGACTATAAATAAGAATTGTTACGATATCTGTGATTGTTATGACCATTTTTGAGGTCCCATACCTCAATAGGAAAAAGCAGACCGATGTAAGATCACTTTTTTTTCCATCTGTCTGCCTGTCTGTTTATCCCGGGAACGCGTAGAGGTATTCAGTTGAAATTAGGTAAAAAAAATAAAAACGTAAATTCAGGTCGGCAGTCACTTAAAGCTGTGAAAAAATTTAATTTCTGAGTTAACGAAAAAACAGAAACGGCCATTTTTGTCACAAAAAAAAAACTTATATTTCGACATCCTAAAGGAAATCAAAGTACTTCCCATTGACCCAGAAGCCTGTAAATTGGTATTAATCAACGTCTTATAGCACTGATATAGGAAATCTGTAAACAGTGTTGTTACGTCACAAAAAAAAGACTCGCGCTTGCCCAGTATTATTGCTGCAATAAATAACTTTTTTTGAGGTCGGTCTTCCCACTCTTCCTCAATTTGGATAACTATCCAATGACTTCACATGCTCTAGAGTAAAGCAGTAATGCGTGTCAGACTTTTACTGACCAAAAACCCACTCCTGTTCCTTCTCTGGCATAGTTCCAGGGCCCTGCGGATCTCTTTTGCATCACCCATGTGCATAGCCCCAGTAGGCGTCAATCCTGCTGGACCACTACGTTTGCTGACAACTCCCTGAGGCGAGGGTGGAATACTACGCGCCGTTGCGGTCGACGGCTTGGGCTCGGACCGGATGGTTACCGATCGGTCGGAGGGCGGGTCACCCATTGCTCACTGTCCGCAAGCCCGCGCCTTGTAGGTGTTAGGGCCTATGCACACCACGTTTTTCAAACGCGCTGTCGTCGCGCGTTTTGGGAACGCGCGACGCCGGAGCGTTTCTATCCTGCAGAGCAGTTTGTTGTCGTTTGTATCGATACAAACGCGCGGCACCGGCGCGTCTAGCCGTTTAACGTTGTTGTATAATGTCCACACAATCTTCTCTCGCTTGTAAATGGGTGTACCCAAAAACGCCGGTAATTTTTCTTCTTTTTTTTTAAATTAAGAACAAAGCGCATGTAATCAATGCTGTCTCGACCGACGCCATCTTGCTACTGTTGACCAGGTTCTGCTTAAAAACGCAAAATGGCAGCGGGTTTGTATCGATACACACGCGCGTTTGCATCGCGTCTGTATCGCTATAAACGCGCGTCGACGGCGCGTTCAAAAAACGTGGTGTGCATAGGCCCTAAGGAAACACAGAATCGGGCAGGGAATTCCACTCCTTAGCTGTACACATAATGATTGTGTTCCCAAAACGCTTTGCTTCGCTATTGTGCGTTTAAAACAAAAATATCTTGCCTAAATAGGGTTATATGAACTGCCTTTTTTGGGTAAAGCACCTTCAAAATCGTTAAACTGAATATTGGTAGCCCTCGGCGCAAAATAGATAGGTACAGAAGACAATCTCACTTATGTACTTCACTTTTTATACCTACGCTCGGTGGACGCACACTAATGAGCGTTTGAGCTGGAACTGTTCGACGAGCGGGCCGAGGCACTCCGAGATCGTGTCCGTGAGCGGTGTCTATGTGTGCGTTGCTGGAGCACTTTTTGTATGTAGATTGACTTCTGTACCTAAAGGTATATTTTGTTCCCTCAGTGCGGGTAAAGGTAGCTGATTGGCTGCGTGTTACGGAACGAATTGATTAGTTGTCTCTCAACAGTCACGGATCATTTGCATGCTTTGTACTTAGAAATTTTTTTTTTTTAACTGCGTATATAGCTTTATACATTGTTCTATGTTTTTAACATGATGTGACCACAATTTTGGTAGTAACTATTTGTAGATTCAAAAGATTGTCCGTGGAGATTTTTGCACATTTCTATCGATAGAGATCTACGCTTTGGAGTGTGCAAACAGCTTCATATTTTTAACAGAACGACCTTACTTTAAAAGTGCATGTATTCATGTAAGCGATTTAATTGAAATAAAAGCTTTTAGTTTTAGTCAGTCTCACTTGTCCTGCGTTCCGATGCAGACGTGTTATTTACGTTATAATTATACCGATTAGCGCAGCGCAAGCTGTCGCTAGTAAGTACTCGGCATGACTGAAAATCTTGTGGCGAACGAGCTGTTGGCGTTCCTGCAGCAGAAGCTGGATGTTATGGACGAGGTGTCCGCAATCCAGATCTGCGCAACGAACTTCAGCGAAGAAGACATAGCTGCTGCGAAGCTATTGCTGTTCAGCGTGCTGAATAAGCGCGACCAGATGCCATCCCGCCGGCGTGACGGGACTAAGAAAAGCTTGCAAGATATCATCACGCTGTTCAAGGAGACCGACCCTGACGACGTGCCCACGTTTGTGGCGAAGGATCTGCACAAGCTTCCTCCAGTCACCTTCGACCACGTCGACGTCACTAGCCTGTTGAAGGACATTGTTTTTCTGAAGGCCAGTCTTGCGGATGTACAAGCGAAGTTAGATGCATCCCAGAAAACCGTCGCCGATTTACGCCAAGAGTTTGGTGAATTTCGCAACACAGCGGCGGTAACTAGGTCATCAGCCGATGCGTCTAATGTAAACATGCGTCATGGAGCTAGCCTCGATTTATTGTCGCAAAACTCCGTGTCAGCAGTTTCGTCGCCAGTACGTCCGTCGTTTGCTGAGGTTGCAGAGTGCTCACCCCGGGCGCCCTGCAGCTCCGTGCCGATCACCGCGGCTCCTCCATGTGCCGCCGCCCGACCCCTTCGCCCCGCCCCGCTGCCTGTACACGTAGCCCTAGCGAATCCGCGTCATCTGGATTTCGCCAGCGTCACCGCGAGCGCCTCTGCCGCTCCTATATTGAAGCCTTTGCCTGATAAGGCACTGAACAAGGCTGGTAACGACGATGGCTTCGTTACGGTGCAAAGGAAGAAGCACCGAAAGCAAGCCAACCGGAACCTCTGCGGCAAAGCACCAGTTCCTCCTAGTGCGAGTGTGCGTGCCGCTCAGCCGAACACGCCGGTGTATATCTCCCGCCTGCATTACACCACAAAGGTGGAGGACATCGTCGAGTATGTGCGCCAAAAGTCGAAGTACACACTGAGGGTGCAGTTGCTGGAGTCGCACCATAATGTCAATTTCAAAGCGTTTGTGGTGCGAGTCCCGAACACTTTTCTGCCCCTCATGTTGAAGGAAGAGTTTTGGCCGCAGGGCGTGGTGTTCCGTCGCTTCCGCGGACAGGTGCCACAGAACAGCACGAAGTGAACTTAGTGCAATGTGAAGTGTTACTAACATAGATTTAAGTCTTATTTACTAACGACAAGATGTGTTTACTCTATATATATGTTAGTCTGTAAGGTATATATCTATGGGCCTAGATGCCTGATAATAAATGATTTATTATTATTATTATTATTATTATTATTAAGTTTGTCTGAAAACCAATAAAGAATTCCTGTATAAGAGGAGGGACTCAGTGGAATAGATATATAGCAGACGTACATGATGGACCTTCCACCCATACGTACAAAACGTTTTGGGAACACATTTATTATATAGTAAGTACAGCTAAGGAGTAGAATTCCCTGCTGCATTTCCTGATAGCTATCAACCACGGGGTTTTTAAGTCAAGAGTGATTAGTACCCCTAGTCAAGTTGCTTAACTGCAATAGTTAACGCTAGTAGAAAGCTTCAAATATACGGGAATGACGTCATCTGAACGCTTAGCCACGTTGTCAGAACAAAAGAATTGACGGCAAGGTCAACTCGAAGCGTTCGACGCAAGCGAAATGGTTGGAACTTGGCTAGGGAGCAGGTTACTTCTAGGCATGTGTGCTACAGCGCAAACGTACCAATAATAAAAAAGGTAAGGCTTAAGGCGTTACGGTATATCAGAAAAACTGAAATATAAAGGTAGTCATACCTACACGCTAGGGTATACCTGACAGGTTTGCCTGTACAGTTATACCTGTCAGGTAAGCTTGTGTGGGAACCTGCACAGTTTTGCAAAATACAGGCTCCGGTTTACCTGTAAAACTCAACTGTACAGGCAAACCGGTCAGGCATACCCTAGAGTGTATGGGTACTAGAGATAACAAATTGTTCCAGTAAAATACGAAAAGTAGGTAATAAAACAATATTTTTCTTAAGGGTTTTCTCACAGAAATCGATATCTAATTTGCACCAGGGGTAAATTCACAGACCCGAGTAATTAATAGCTACTAGGAAACCATAAACTTCGAAGAGTTGTTGTATTTTCGCTCAAAGCACAGAGTTGAAAGGGTGTTATTTATTGTTGGCGTTTGTAGGGAATCTTCCTGGGCATGCTAGCTCAGATTTCATAGAGGGTCAAGTAATATTCATATCCAAAACTCATATAATTTTACGAGGATATCAAACGAGGATCCCATAAAATAAATTAACTTGTTTTGCAAAAACAATATTGTACATCATAGCTCTTCAAGTAATTCAGAATCCTCTATCTCCCGACATAGAATTTTCCTAAAAATATTGGTCCTATAAAACCGTTATTCGGAGAACCTTGGACCTTTGGATATTTTTCCTTTAGGTCAGCGTATTTTTGACAAATGTGGGTGAATTCTCATAAGAATATGGAAGAATATTCATATTTTATTCAGCAAAAACTTGGATACGTACATGTTAGAGCTTGATAACCAAATCCTCAATAATTTGAAAAAGATATTAACAGCAAATAAAAAGTCTTATCCCCAACGACGTCATAAAAAAAAGATAATATTTAAATTTCGAATTTCTCAAGAAAGTGTCGAAGCTTTTCCCGGCCTTAAAATACAGCCACTTAACTCCTATAGCTCTCTGAATGCCTGGTACTTGAGTCTAGAGGCTGTGAAAGAATATCTTTTTATGTCAAAGGGTTTTGACATTGGCTGAATAATTTATTGCAATATGGATACCTAAGGAGGAAGGGTGTTTTGTATTCAATCACGTACGAATTTCGTTATTTCTTCCCCACAAGTAATGTAAGACTTTTCCTGTGTTTTGGTATCATGCAAATCACATTTCTTTTTTTGTACACAAATATTGTTGTATTGAAAGCTGATAACACAACTATAACTATCCTATATTTGAATTCGGATTTCAGATGATTTTCTTTTGTTTCAACTCAACAGTACATTGTTACACTAGGGGTGAAAGTTACTTATTTAGTCCCGAGTAGGAGTTGGGAATTCGAGGGACTAAATAAGTAACTTTTGACCCCGAGGTAAGCACTGTGCTTTTCATTACGAATACAAGAATAGTAGATTATGCACCGAGGGGAGTTGTGTCTTTGTCTTTGTGTCTTATGTCACGGGCGTCATATTGAATCTCGAGCGCAATGAAGGATTCGGGATTTAACTCACGAGCAAAGCGAGGGAGTTAATACAAGAATCCTGAATGCAGCGAGGGATTCAAGCTAGCCCAAGGCAAAGACACCTTTAGCCCAGAGGAGGATACTCTACTTTTTACACCTACTGTGAGAAAATAATAGTCACATTATTGACCAGCGGGTCATAATGAAAACATTATTGACCGGCTGTGCCCCCGGCCACTAATGACTCATTTTAGGTTAAGGTTGCTTGACATATAATTTGACATTTTCGAGCAGGTGGTGTGAAAAAAAAATTAGGTCTATCTTGACCTAGTTTTTTTTAAATAATTTGAGAGCAAAACTCCCTAGGGCTGAAAAGTGTGATACTTTTCAGCCCGCTCCTCAGGCAAGTTCAGACCTGCTTTCAGAGTATGAGTATTGAAATAGTACATCGTTGTGTTGTTGTTGTTGTTGGTGAGTTGGCGGCCGAGCGTAGCGAGGTCGCTAATTCGAGGGAGTAAAAAAGTAACTTTAACTCCGAGGTAAGCATTGTGCTTTTCATTACGAATACAAGAAGATAGACCTAGTTTTTATTTTTAATAATTTGACAGCTGTTAGGTGAAAGTAAAACTCCCTAGGGATGAAAAGTGTGATACTTTTCAGCCCGCTCCTCAGGCAACTTCAGACCTACTTTCAGAGCATGAGTATTGAAAAATATATTATTTGAGTTGTAATATCTGCACATAAATATAAGGCATCAGGCA
The DNA here is from genome assembly GCA_949319445.1 of Mythimna lalbum. NCBI lineage: Eukaryota > Metazoa > Arthropoda > Insecta > Lepidoptera > Noctuidae > Mythimna > Mythimna lalbum. The sequence continues at coordinate 16,429,306 of OX439367.1, forward strand.
TCGAAGTAACTACTCTTCCAAATTGTTGTCATCCGGAAATGTACCGAGAAGACTGGCTTTCTTTTAGAACAATTAGTAACTCTATGTCATAGTGACAAAGTTCAAATTTCATTGCAAGCCACAATTTTTTAAGGCCTTTTTTAATATAAAAATTATTTATGTAAAAATTCACTCCGCTAATGTAATACTAGAGTGAGTGGCGATGGATAGATACAATTTCAATTGATAAATCTAAGTATAACTCAATTATTCCCACCAGAGACGCTCCGAGCATCAGGAGTCGCAGAAGGAGATTGCGGACGGCGGCTAATAGGTCGCTCACCGTTCGATAAGGACCAAGCGAGCCCAGCCCCCATAGCCAAGTTCAACGGTTTCGTCAAACGACTCGAGTTGGCCACGCCACTAATTCTTTTGTTCTGACCACGTGACTGAGCGTTGAGATGACGTCATTCCCGTACATTTGAATTTAGCTACTAGCGTTTACGATTGCAGATTATCAACTTGGCTACGTTCAGGTCGACAGTACATTTTGTTCCACGCGTGTCTCAAAAAGATGTTAGTGAGACTGAGAGGGCCAGTCAGGGCAACTGAAGTAACAGTGTGGATATTAGTCAGTAAAAGTGTGACACATACCCTCACTCCGCCCAGAACAGGAGAAGTCATTTCATGAATTTTCAAAAAAAAAAGGTAAATTTTACCGACACAATATAAGAGCCACTTGCAATTCGAATCACTAACCCAAAACGTAATAAAAAAAAAACATCGTTTGTCTCTGCCATCTACAAACGATTGACAGAAATGGAACGTTGTTTTAAATTAAATTCATTTAGCACGAGGTACAATGCTTTTAGTGATTTATGGTGAAAGTGTTTTTTTTAATATTGATAGGTTTGAGGCTACCTTTTTAGTCCTCCCATGAAAATTCATTATTGGCCTTTATGGTCCTAGAAGGCATCGACCGTACTGGGTTTCTACGGTTTTGGTAACATTTTTTTGGAGCGCGTGTGGAGCACGCTATCCACGAGATCGAGCTCGGTCCAAACAGGCCACGTATGATTCCTGTGTCCTGTGGGACGGACGGCGAGATACCTGTTAGTCAACGTCCGCAAGCCCGTGCCTACGGTGACTGGTAGTTGGATTTTTTTTACGGTGGGCAAAAATTATCTTGTGACAATCCCTATCTCTCGCTCTTGGGTGGAGCGGGAGATAGTGTCAGACTCTTACTGACTAAAAACCCACCCCGTTCCTTCTAGCCTCTTCATACCGGGGCTCGAGTTTCTTTTCGGATAATCCTGGCCCCAGTAGGTTTCGACCCAACTGTGCCCCTCCTGTTGCTGACAACTCCTTCCGACGTCTTGGGCTCGGTCCGGACAGTTACCGGACGGTCAGACAGCGAGCTACCCATGGCTCGCCGTCCGCGAGCCCGCATCTACGGTGGCCGGAAATCGGGATCGGAATCCCGGCGGCGGCAGCGAGGGCGCCGTTGCCTGATGCGGTCGGCCTCCTCTGGTAGTTGGGGTCAGGGTGGCAGCGGTTGCTCACGTATGCCCCTGTCTCCTTCACTACTTGACTTAGGATCCTATGTCCCCTTGCTAGGGCAGAGAGCGTCAAAGTAGTCACCCATCACGACCGGTTTGAAGCTCTACACTTCACCTCGGTCTATGTCAGCCCGATGGACGTCGCTTCTGCCAACACGTCGTCGCGCTTCCTTTTCTCTTGAAGGTTCCAGTCCAACGCCTTTTTAGGTATGTGAATAGAAATGAAGGCTCCCAAGCCGCCAAACACCAACGAGAGAGGCGGTGGTGCGGGACTCGACCGAGACATGACCACGACCACTCTGTCAAGAGTGTACGACTGAGAAGAAGAGAATAGATTTGATCCCTTCTAAGCGTGTGACCAATCCATCTTTACTTACGACAGCGTCACAGTTTTATTACTATTTTGGTGTTCTATAAAGTTTATTATATTCTATTCTATGACTGGATTGGATTTCTCCAAATGCTTTTCGCTAGCAGCTTCGCAAAAGGAGGCGACCGCCGCCCATTATCCCTCGCACCGGACTATGACCTGAACCAAGGCCCGGCGCGAGGAGGAGAGGCTTTGGGACTATAAGGCGTGGAACTGTCAGGTAATTTTCACGGGATCAAAGTATTATTTTCCGTGGAGACTTGGGGACACAGATTATAAGTCCAACTAATTAAACTTTGTCGTTTGATTCGCTTTTCGGTTTAATATCTCCTTTGATCCAGTAACTTTTGCGGCTTAAACTTGTTTATAATTTTCAAATCAAAATTTATCAGGCAAAGTCCCCACTAAAGCTCTACGAGCTCTTAACGCGATCCATTTTACGACCTAAACTGAACCGCTCAGGGGATGGAGCTATAATATAGGGTGTATAGCTTCATTCTTCTTTCTCGCTCGCCAGTCTGACATTTTAACACGTCATGGTAAAGCCTGATATTTTAATCATCATCATCATTTGAGCCGAAAGACGTCCATTGTTGGACATAGGCCTCCCCTAAGGTTCCATTCGTCTCGTATCCATCGGGTTTTCGTGACACTCACCAGATCATCGGCCACCTTTTGGGAGGCCTTCCAACACAGTGTCATTCGATACGTGGTCTCTAGAATCTTTCGTTCCCATCGACCATCTTTTTTGCGAGTAATATGCACAGCCCACTGCCACTTAAGCCTGGAGATTCTTTGGGCTATGTCATTTGACTTTGGTTGATATTTTGATGTCATTATTTTATTTAGAGTTTTTAGCAGGATTTTTTCTAACAGCTCTTGATTTATTTATAAATTGATTTGTAGTGGATATTGTGATTTAAAATTGGTGTAGTTTTGTATTTCAAGTGCCTACACAACTGTAAAATATGTGGGATCATTGAAACAGTCACGATCTAGGTATAATGTAGCTGCTGTAATTTTATTGTATTATTGACTACCTCAGCGAAGCTGACTCGAGACGTTTGTTGCCAAAATATTTGAATATTTGTACATTGTGTGCTAATAGAAAACAAGTGGATGTATAATACGAAGACATGGCTTAAAGGAAAACCAAAAAAAATCTTATCTGAGCCAAAAAATGCCTATCTGAGCCAAGGCGTCTCGCGTTGATCAGCCCTGGACACGGCGCGAATTGTGAAGTTCGTCTATTAGGAACCCTGACATCGAAGGACTACTATTTTTTATATATATATTTTTTTTTTAAAGAAATATATAAAAATGTAAATGTTAAGTAATTATGATAAAATAAAGAGATAATAATAAAAGAAATGGGTCAAAACAGAAAATGTTTGTTTACAACACAACTAAAAATACTTGCAAGATGTAATAATCGTTTAATAATAATAATCGTTTATTAGGAACTAAAAACTAGATACAGGAAGCAAAAGATAAAAAACGATGATTGCTGCTAAAGTTAAAACTGTGGCGCAGCCATCAACGCCCGACTCCAGTGACAGGGATAGTTGTTCCAGACTAAAGAAATAAATTGTATGAACTTATACAATATTATGAGAAGAAATAAAATACAAAAATAAGTTAATCACTAATGAGTGCCGTGTGTGTGAGTACCTAACGTGTGTGAGAGTGAATGAATGTGTGTGTTTGTTTTGCATATTATTTTATTAGTTAAGTTTGTAATGTAAGTAAAGTACCTACTTACGTGTATAATACATTTGCTAATTTCAGATGGTTTATGAAACAGCAAGCGCCAGACTCAGATGGTTTACGAAACAGCGAACAGCAACCGCTTATATTAGCTACTACCTTGACAAAAACATCAGCTTATATTATCACGTAGCTGCTAAGCAGTATTTTCAGCCACAAACATTCCACGGACCGCTACCAGGCTCGCATGAAACCACAAGAGCTAAAGTTTTTTGTTAAACACTGAGAATGCTTTGTGGAGTTTTTTTGAGTTTCAACCCTTTGACAAAATGTTTTGAATTAGCTATTTATTTGTTTTAAAATTTAAAGAATATTTTTTTGATCTGTGATGTTTGGAATTTATAGCTTCGTTGGTAGTTAAGGTTGAAATAATGACTTAACATAAGTACCCATCATCGTCTTCAATGCAGGTATGCGGAACAGAGAGTAAAGTCCCACATACCTCCGTTGAAAAGGGAGGATTCTCCGACCAGACGGGTGTTATGTCTGGTGGGCAGTTGCCCGATAGATGACTTCAGGCTGTTCGATATGTTCAAATCGAGCTTTAATTACGCTAGGCAGGATTAGGACTTATGTGGCGCCATATATGTCGCTACAGGCGTAGACTGCTCGCAGAACAGAAGGTCGAGGGTGTCGAAAGGTTCTTGAGTCGCGACTAAGTACTAGAAGAAGCAGCGGTGGACCACCTCCCACAAGGTGGACCGGTGACTAGGTGAGGCTCGCGAGAATCCGATGGATACGAGACACACACGCTCGTCATGGCGACACTTGGGTGAGGCCTATGTTTATAACATTGCTTAAACACAAATGTTTGCAGATACAAATCATAGATGTGCAAACAATGAGCTTGGTACGTGTATTTCTACACTATACACTGATTTAATATTATAAAGAGGTGGTTTTTTTTTTCTTTGTAGGGTAGGTTATGGGCATACCCAAATACTCCGAAATATTTTATCGAATTTCGATGATTGACGATTTTCAAAAGTCCAAATTTCATAATACCTATGAATTATTATTATTAAAAACCACGATTTTATCGAAAGTCGTAAATACGATTTGTTAGTTGTCCGATTTTCATACGTTCGAAGAATCAAATGTTCCAAGGGTCTAGGTAGGCTAGGAGGGGTGGGGCGGCCTAGAGCTTAGGTGCAGGTGGTTTGAAAGCCCGCCACCGGCCGGTGCTGCGGTGCTGCGGCTGCGGTGGTCAGCGTTAAAACCATCTGCGACGATAAGCTCGCGTGAGGCCCCCAAAACCCCGCAGTGCCGGATATAAACAATGATTTCTGCATGTTGTATGCCTGCTTGCTTGCTGCATGCCTGCTTGCATGTTGCATGTTTGCTTTTATGTTACATGCCTGCTTGCATGCTGCAAGTCCCCCGTATTATTGATGAATCACCTTCGGTGGCCTCCTTCTGCGAAGCAGTAATGCTAGCAAAGGAATAGGCCGCAAGTGTGAGGAAACAGCGCTCACGCCAATCCGCACTGGGCCCGCGTGGTGGATTGGTTGTGGTCTATTTGAAATAAACGTTTCTGATTTGAATCAAGAATGAAGATATCTAGAGGAGAACCAAGGTTACCGACGTAGCTCAAAGAGTCGCCAAACTTAAGTGGCAATGGGCAGAGCACGTTGCTCGCAGAACAGATGGCCGTTGGGGCTGAAAGGTTTTGCAGTGGCGACCGCGTACCGGAAAGCCTCTTACAAGATGGACCGATGACCTGGTGAAGGTTGCAGGAAACCGATGGATGCGAGACGCACGGGAACGTTCGTTGTGGCGACGCTTGGGGAAGGCCTATGTCCAACAGTGGACGCATATCGGCTGAAATGATGATGGTGATGTTTCTGATTTCTGCAGATTGATAACTGGTTAATCTGCACTCTAACTAATTTACGCACATTAGTGGTAACATACACACCAACTCCACAACCCTCGCTGCGGCCTCGTTACCACAACTCCACCAAGGTCACGTACCACGAAACGTAATTTTGAGGCATTTATTTTGTCTTTCTCAATTACTAGTAAATACGATTGGAAGAAATGCACCATTATGTATGTTAAACGTTCATTGGATTACTGTCAGCTCGTGTGCGGCGTTGTTGCCACAAAAAAAAAAACGCTTGAAGATTCAAGCTTCTCCGGCCACATGCTGTTGCGCGCTTCAGCTGTTTTTAGCGGCGGCTCCTAGCTCTTTTTTGTGGGCGCTTCTAGCATTTTTTTGTGGGGGCTTTTTTTCGAGGCCGTCTTTTTTTGTGGCTCGTGTGCGGCGTTGTTGCCACAAAAAAACGCTTGAAGATTCAAGCTTCTCCGGACACACGGTGTCGCGCGCTTCAGCTGTTTTTTTGCGGCCACTTCTAGCTTTTGTTTGTGGCTGCTTCTAGCGGTTTTTTTTTGTGGCGGCGTTTTTTTGAGGCCCGTGTGCGGGAAAGCTTAGCCTATTGAAACAATTTTGGGTCAACAGAGATCTACGTATTCTATAATTCTACGGAACTTTACAATACGAAGTCGATATCTGCCATTATTACCGGCCTACGTAATATTACGTAGCAAGCATTCAATGGGTTAAATAAAGGCTTGTAAAATGTAGGTAAACTTATCCAAACCACGGAAATAGTCTAAAAATGTTCACGGGCACGTGTTTGAAATTACATTCGCCTTATCTAAGATTGAATTCACGCTGTCACGATATCAGGTTTCTTTGAGAAAGACTCTCAAGGCTTTTAGCGTAGTAATTGTATTGTACCAGGAAAATATAACTTTAAAGAGAAACTTGTTGTAAGTGGGTTGTGTTGCGCCTGCAAAAAATATGATAGCAACTTGTCGGAGATGTGAGTGAAGTTGCAGTGTTTATTTTCTTTAACCCTGAGACGCTATCTGATTTTTCAGTGTAAGTTTTTATTCTTTGAAAGCTTTTGTATAAAGTACAACCTCTACTTTGAAGCTGTAATTTCGTTTTCTCTATTAAACTTTGTAATGGATTTCTATACCATAGTTGGTCCGTATGCATTTTGAATGTATTTATCTAAAAAAAACTTGTAGTAAGTTGCGTTGCGCCTGCAAAAAATATAATAGCAACTTGTCAAAGATGTGAGAGATGTCTTTATTTTTAGTACTTTGGTGACAACAATTGTAAACTAAGTTTTTCGTCGTTGAAAACGATGGATTGGAACCGTGCATCTAGCTACCAGCGTTTCGTAAGTTCCCTTATAATATGTAACTTCATGTGAAACGAAGTGAATAATTTGAATTTAGCACTTTTTGTTGAAGTTCATTTATCGTCGAACGATCGACTATCGTCTCTAGCTGTTCCCATTATGAAAACTGTCGTAGCCACGACAGAGAGTCGCAACAACGACAACTGATTTGCCGTCGTAGTTTAGCTTTGACAAAATTGTATCGTTTTACGACTGTCGTGCTACCCGTTTCCACTATCATGACAATTTGTTGTCAGCGCAAAAAAGTCGTAGACGACAGTTAATTGTGTCGTCCCATATGTAAACAACTCCATTTAAATATTATATGCAAAGATATTATGTCGTCCAGACAAGGTGGGAAGGCGGCTTTACTATGACGCGTTAAAATACCAAGAGTGCGAGCGAAAAACAGGGAAGGAACACCATCCTTATATATTTACATAGCTCCATCCCTTCAACAGTTCAGTTTAGATCGTCAAAAGGATCTCGTTAAGATCTCGTGGTAGGGCCACAGTTCCATCTAAATGGATGCCTCGCTACGAGCTGCGGCGTAGTAGTCGTAGCACTTTGCTACGATCGCGTAGCCTCATTGCCTCCGGAACTTGTAAGGAAGCTTTCCTTTAGCTATAAATTCTATCTACCCTACATTTTAGAAGTTGTTCTTTTTTGACATTTGCGAGTTACTTCCTACCATTTGCCTCTGATGTAGCCATGTTCGGGAAAGATGGATTGTCGCAATTTGGCATTTTGAGTGAATCCTTCTATCCTACTAAAAGTAAGGCTGAATTTAGAATGGAACACAGCTAGATCAGATATCTATTAGAACGTTTCTGCGGCCCTGGAACGCAAAGGGCAAATGAAGGGACACAGGCGAGATTTAGTCAGTAAAAGTTTGAGACTGACGACAACTAATCTGTCCTGATTCAGATATTATGTTTAGTAAGATTATAAAACACTCATTACGCAGGTGACGCTGTGGGTAGAAACTAGTGTTTAAAAATGTAAATGGATATAAAATAAGTAAAATAACGTGGAACCCGAACGTAACAAATATGCTTGAAGGGGATTTATATGTCCCTGCTTAGAGAATATTTAAAACACAGAAGTAGAAGTACTAGGAGAGCATGTCTTGAAAGGACAAACTCCGACCTTATAGTTGAGTAGTCCTTGAAGGTCCGGTGCGTAGTACGTACTCGCAACTGGCACTCTACATACGTAGGTCACCGGAAAATTGCAGACTCTGTATGATTGTAATGAATCTTTTTTAGATTATAATTTCTCGATTTACTATCAAATAACGGTTTTGTTTATGATAAATAACATCCATATTCATTAGTTTCCAACATAACTGTGTCTTATTTAGAAAAAATAATTTACCTTTTTTTACGGTGGGTAAAAATCATCCAATGACAACCCCCGCTCTTGGTTGGAGCGGGAGATAGTGTCAGACTCTTACTGACTAAAAACCCGCCCCATTCCTTCTAGCCTATAATAATTACCTATAATTATTAATAATTTATCCTGTCTCGCGATATTTTACAACCTTACAACGTTTGCAATTTTCTGGTGACATAATGTATGACTATGTTTATAAAATTTAATGAAAATAATTTTCAAAGCGGATGTAAAAGTACTAGGAGAGCATGCCTTGGAAGGACAAACTCTGACCTTACTAATAGTCCTTCAAAAATGTCGTGCGTAGTACTCGCAACAAGCGCGCGTACTTGAAAGATGTATAAATATGAACAAAATTAAAACTTAAATAGCCTTAACCAGTGACTTTTATAGGTTATTAAGGCAAACGCCTCCTACGTGGCATCCGACTCTGGTGCTGCTCAGCTCCTCCAGCAGCTCGTTCACATACAAATTAAATAGTACAGGAGAGGTCAGCCCGCCCTGCCTAACCCCACATGATAGTTTATATGTGTCTGATGAAGTACTACCCCATTTTACCTGATTAATTTGGTTTGAGTACCAGAATTCTAAAATTTTTATCATTTATAGGGTTCTGTAACCAAAGTGTAAAAACGAAACCCTATTGCTAATACTCCGCTGTCCGTCTGTCACCAGGCTGTATCTCATAAACCGTGATAGTGAGACGGTTGAAATGTTCACAGTGATGTAGGTAATTCTGTTGCCGCTATAACAATTACTAAAAACAGAATAAAATAAATATTTATATAATAAATATATATTTGACTGGCCTGTTGGTCTAGTGGTTAGTGGCCCTGACTGCTATGCCGGAGGTCGTGGGTTCGATTCCCACCCAGGACAAATGTTTATGTGATGAGCATTATCATTTGTTCTGTGTCTGGGTGTAATTTATCTATAAAATGTATGTATTTAGAAATATATAAGTATGTTTATCAGTTGTCTAGTACCCGTAACACAAGCTCTGCTTAGCATGGGACTAGATGGCGTTGTGTGATAGTTGTGGAATATATTATTATTATTATTTAAGTGGGGCTCTCATACCTACAACATTTTTTTTTGTTCGCTGTTTTTTGTTACAGATTCGATGCGCGAGTCCGATTCCCACATCAACTTTTTATTTAAAGGCCGGGAGATCTTTCGAATGAGTCACCATGGCCGTAGAATGTAAAGGGTAGCTGAAGGAACAGAGGTGGCTTTTAGTCAGTAAAAGTCTGACACTTCCTCTCACTCCACCCAGAGTGAGAGGAATAGCTAAATGTTTACCCAGCTAAAAAAACGACAACTAAACTTGAAACAGATCTTTATCACACAATATTACGTATTGTGCAGAAAAATAGACAACCTCAAAAACAGAATTCCTCAAAATGAAAAAGAGGCCCCTTTTAGGACCACTTTTTGACTCTCTGTCTATCCGTCTGTCAAGACGCTTTTTCTCAGGAACACTCGGAGGTATGAAATTGTATTAATATCAAATACTTTGCTACGAGCCATAGTGAAAAAATTAAACTTCTAAGCCAACGCAATCGAGCCGGAGGGAATCTCAATGTATACCAACCCAAAAAAAAACAACCCCAAAATTACCCTGACTAGGGGCCCAGCACGGTCGAAGCCTACTGGAGCCTTGGGTTCGCTTCTGAAAGGAAAACCCGGTCCTGAAATACAAGGCAACGAAGGAACATAGTGTGAACATAGAGTGGATTTTAGTCAGTAAAATCTGACATGCTTTCTCTCCACCCAAGGGCGGGAGATGTCTTTGAATGATGACAGTTCAATAATATGTGTGAGCAGCATGACTTGGATCCCTTTACAACTAGTGTGGCGTCGGCCAGAACACGCATAAGCCACAGGTTTTTTAAATAGTCTTTTAATTGTTTCCCTATTTTTCTGCAATGTATTATTAATTCTACTGTTACTCATTTTCTGAAAGGTTTGTAGTTACTACTTGTTTTACCCTTGCAATTGATTTTGTTTATGTCACTATTAAATTTTAATAAGGTTCACCAATCATTGTGCAAAGGTTGCTATGGTCACTTCTCAATTGTAATTCTGACACTATAGAGGACTTGTAATTGGCTTGCTGTCGTCTATGTTAGTTTTTATTATTTGCTTGTTTAAGCTGTAAGTCCTCCAAGATGTAATAAATAAATATATGATTTCCCACCTAAGAAAAGGAACCTACTATAAAGTTCCTACGATTGGTTCATCGCGCAGTACAATGTAATTCGCTACGACAATGTGCTGGTGAGATAGTAAAATTTTCACATTTAGTTTCCCGGCGCCGTAGCGATAAGATAAGATAAGTCAATACAGTAAGTAAGATGGTGATAAAGTCAATACGTTTAAGTCAACATGTTTTGCCGAAACCGGTGTACAAAATTAATTTAAAAAAAAAATGATTAAAAAATATTCAAAATTCAGTCAATTCAATAATAGTTAACATATAAAATAGTCAAAATTCAGTCAATTAAATTACAGTCAATAAAGAAAATAAATAGAATAATTAAATTGAATTTAAATAGGTATTAAATGGTGATGGTTTAATTTTTTTCGTTTTAAAACTCCGCCAATAATTCAGTGTTAAGAGGGTCCTTCTCCACTCGCCTATCGTAAACATCGAAAATGGTTTAAAAGCTTGTTACTTCATTTAATGCAATCCAACGCGATGTTTGACGAAAAGGCAACGCAAAAAAAGAGAGATAACGCCTGAAAACTCTGTTAGTATTCGGTAATTCTCAGATTTACTCGAAAATTTCACAAAACTTGCTCCAGGAAATAGCTGTTTTTTTTTAACCCTTAAAAGTTTTTGGAAAAAGTTGTCGTCATTTAAAATCTTAATAAAATTTGCAAGGTCTCTAGAGGATTACTTTTTTGACTTTTTAATTTTTAGGCAAATTATGAAGTGTCAAAGTTTATACAAAATAGGACATTTTTAGAGGTTTTTACTGGATTAGTTTTACACAAATTTAGAAATTGGTTTCTTTAGAAACCTAGATAATATCCACAAGATACTGTATTTCCAAAATATGTAATGAAAAATGTGTAATATCTTCATAATCAGCTATGAGCGGTTGTATGAAAAACTGTGAAAATGTGAGTCATGATGCACCACCTTAAGATACTGTCTTTGGATGATTTCTTACCTAACACAAGTTGTCTATAAAAATCACTTTTCCATAGCAAGCTTTTATAGCGCGGTATATAGCTATATATTAATACGCATCAATACCATTCCTAAAAGCTCAAACACGGTAGGGCTGTCTGAGTTCCTATAGCCACCTTCCGGTTCCATCATCAGATCAGCTTCATGGTAAAATAATTTTGCATTGTCATCTGAAATACACATGCATGCAAAATTTCAGCTCAATCGGTAACCGGGAAGTGGATCAAATTTAATTTACAAGATTTGATTACAGACAAACATCGGGACAGGTGAAACTAAATAAAAGTTTGTAATAATGCTTCATTCAGTAAACGCGGGTGAGACGAAACGTCTAATTTAACAAATTAACACCAAACTAAGTTTTCAAATCATCATCATCATTTCAGACGATTGGCGTCCACTGTTGGACATAGGCCTCCCCCAAGTGTCGCCACAATGAACGGTCCTGTGCGTCTCACATCCTTTGGATTCCCGCAACCTTTAGCAGGTCACGGTCTACCTTGTAGGAGGCCTTCCATCACTGCGTCTTCCGGTATTGTCAATTTCAAGTGGTTTTATGTTTGTTAGCTAGTGTTAAGATTGCGTCTGTTTCGCGTAAATAAACTATTTTTCTTTCTTTCTTTCTACTTTCTAAATATCTAACTTTATTGTGGAATATAATCTCAAATTGGTCGTTATGAACTCTTATCACGAGCTTAACTCTCTTAGTTAGTATCCCATTTAACGCCCATAAAGATAGTATGAGTAACTCCTGTAATTTCATACTTATGAGTCCCTTTTTCAAACTACTTAATTGTACTAATATTATTACTGTACCTCGAAAGGAAAATGCTACATCAAGATCTAAAAAAAAAGACTGTCGACTACCTGCATGCGCAGAGTACTGAAGTTCTTTGGCCACATTGCCAGGAAAAATGGCCACAAACTTAAACTGGCATGGTTGATGGCAAACGACCAAGAAGCCGCAGCTCATTAAGATGGGCAGTCCGCTCCACACTGGACACCCAATTACACGTCGCACTCCATGACGCTAGAATCGTCACAGAAGGCGAGATATCATCAATAAGAAGCTAGTCCAGTGGGAACTTTACGATCCTCAGTAATGAGGAGGAGGACCTCAAAAGGACAGAAACCGGGTAAGTGTGAGTCGGAATTGCACACTGAAGACTTCGTACAAAGTTACCTATAAAAATAATTAATTCCCGAATTGAGTTACGAAGATTATTTCGAATCGCAATTTTTATTTTTTTGTGACGTAACTACAAAACAGTTTTCAGATTTTTTCCTATACTTGTGCTATGAGACCTTGCTTTATGCCAAATTTCAGGATTCTAGATCAATGGAAAGTACCTACCCTACGAATTTTGATTACTTCGAAAGTGCCGTATCTGTTTTTTTCACAGCTTCAAAGGACCGCTGATCTAAATCAACATCATCATCAGCCTTTTTAATGTTCCCACTGCTCGGACTCAGGCCTCCTCTCTAGGAGAGTGAATGGGCCGTAACCCACCACGCGGGCCCAGTGCAGATGTAAATATATGGTTCTAATTTCAAATCGATACCTTCACGCGTTCTTGAAATGTGTCTTGTGAAGACACTTTGTCTTGACAAACAGACGGACGGACAACAAGCTGATCCGATAACGGTTCCGTTTTTTCCTTTTGAGGTGCGAAAGATTAAAAATAAGAAACCTAACAGGCGCATCCGACGGCTAAACCTGCTAATTATTACCTACATACCAATATAAACACAACAAACATACCAAAGCTCTGCACGTGCCATTACAATATTGCTTTTCGCAGAAATTGCTCTGAATTGCTCGGCTTGTGTGTATCGAAATATTTCCCGGGAAAATCCCATTGTGCTCTCGAAATTCTGCTGAGTGCAATGCATATGATACGGGGATATTCTATTTACCTAGCTATTATGTCGATATAGATACCGATATTCATGTAGGTCGCTATTAAATGATAAATGATATTTATTTTGCAAATAGATTTAAAAAACACTTTTACACGTCAAATTTTTTTTTCTTCTGCTTAAGCTAGATGAGGCCGGTGTTTTCTAGCTGACTACCCTGAGAAGAAACACCGAAACAAACTCAGGGGTCAAAGTCTCTTTTAAAGTCCATACAGTAAAATATGTAATGGTCAAATCACATGAGAACCATGCCGATCAGTCTGAGATGGTCTTTTGAAGAAAGAACCATACAGATTTGAGTGGACCCGTCCAGTCAGTGTAAGCATTTGTCAGTATTCGCAAAGCTCAACTCAGGACTACTAAGGAGCTCAAACGACTCGACGAACAATACCTACCAATGAAAGGACATTTAGGTAGGCCGCAGAAAATACTAAAATTGCCAGAATACGGTTACGAGAAAAATAAAGTAATCAACATAGTCCTCACATTCACAATAATAAAAAGAAAATATTTTTTTTTACATACTTACAAAGTAAATGTTTATGTCAAAAATAAAAAAAAAACAATTTTTTTTTTTTAATAAAACATGTCGAATTGTAAAATAAAATAATTTACAATGTCAAATTGTAAAAACTGAATATTAATGTCAAAAAAAAAATAGGTACAATTGAAAATAATAAAAAAAAAACAAACAAAAAAACAAAAAAAATTACAACAGTTATATTATAAGAATTAGAGCGTACTAGAGCTTTTTGGCAAAGTTTTCGCTTTACAAATGATTTGAATTTATTAAGGCTGAGTTGTTGAATATGACTAGACAGCTTATTATAGAAGCGTATGCATTGACATGTAAATGAGCCCCCTATTTTTTTGAGCCTGGTTGCAGGAACTACAAATTTGTGTTTGTTTTTTTTAAACATGTTTTTATTTTTATGTACATACAAAATGTTCTCGTAAATATACTGTGAAGGTACAGTCATTATATTGATATCTTTAAATTTATATCTAAGAGATTAGAGTTCCGTATCCAAACGGTAAAACGGGCCCCTATTACCAAGCCTCCACTGTCCGTCCTCACATGAGAAATGAAGATATCCGCAGGAGAACCAAGGCGACCAACGGTCGAAGCCTACTGGGTCCAGGGTTATCCGAAAGGAAACTCGAGCCCCGGTATGAAGAGGCTAGGTTTTTTTTGTCGACGGGGAGAATCATCTTTGACAAAACCCACTTTTGGGTGGAGCGGGAGATAGTGTCAGACTCTTACTGACTAAAAACCCCGCGCCGTTCCTTCTAGCCTTCATACCGGGGCCCGAGCTTCCTTTGGGTTTTTGGTCAGTAAGAGTCTGATACTATCTCCCGCTCCACCCAAGAGCGATGATTTTTGGCCACCGTAAAAAAAAGTCGTTCTACGTACAAAATACGTGTTACACGTGTGAGTCGGCTCATGTAGTTCTTGCCTAGCTTAATATCGGTAACACCATCAAAGTTTCATGGGTAATTAACTGAGAATACGTTAACCTCATAAAAAGGTATCTAATTATAGCGCACGTAATGACTTTCATGATAGCTGATTGAAGACAACTGGGGTACGGTATACTTATCGACCTACTAACTACATACTTGATTTAGGAATACCACCTTTATTATAAAGAAATATATAAAAATCAATGCCACTTTTCGTTGTTATTTTATAATTCAAGAACGGGCTCACCTATCTAAACCAAATTTTTAGGCTTTGTTCGGACTATTTAGTAGATGGTTTATGTGAAGTTTGGTAGGGTAGAGTTGGGTATAGTAGGGTAGAGTAGGGTAGAGTAGGGTAGAGTAGAGTAGGGTAGTGTAGAGTAGAGTAGTGTAGAGTAGTGTAGGGTAGTGTAGGGTAGTGTAGGGTAGAGTAGGGTAGAGTAGAGTAGTGTAGGGTAGTGTAGGGTAGAGTAGGGTAGAGTAGGGAAGAGCGGGAGCGAAGCCGTGCGGGCAAAAGCTAGTAAAGAAATAAAAACATTGTCACAGTCGTGACTGGAAAAAGGAAGGTTTAGTGTATGTATGTAGTGTACTAATTTGAGTCTATATTGTATCCTTACTAATATTATAAAAGCGAAAGTGAGTTTGTTTGTTACGTCTTCACGCCTAAATGGCAAACCGATTTTGATGAATTTTGGTACAGAGATAGTTGAGACCCTGAAGACGGACATAGGCTAATTTTTTTTAAGGAAGTGAGAAAAGGGGAGAAAGAAGGAGGAAAAGGGGAGAGGAATTAAAGTATATTAATAAACGCGGGCGAAGCCGCGGGTAAAAGCTAGTAGTTGTAGAAATTTATTCTATGGTCTATTAGTATATCATTTCTTATATTCGCATTTTTCCCACTCTTTTATTGCACCTACCATGTGTCGTGGTGTTGCCACTTTATATAAATGTATGTATTTATCACGTTATCTATTTATTTTAGTTACATCATCTGTATTTTATTATTAAATATTATTATTGTTATTATTATATATAGTATTACATCTTTTGTTTAACTGCATCGTCGACACAGCGACCGGCCCACGCTGAAAACCAGCGCTGTGAGCTCATCGCATTATGCGTGAGGTCACAGCTTTATGCTGAGCGTTGGGCCGTTTTGCGCGGATGAGACGTATATCTCCCCTATTCACTGATTTTTTTGTTACTTTTGTTATTTAGTTATAAGAATGCGTCTAATTCACGTAAATTAAATGTTTTTCTTTCTTTCTTCTTTCTTACCACTACTTTTTCTCTGCATCACCCAAAGGTTGACTGGAAGAGAATGCCTAAGGCATTAAGTCCGCCTCTATACTCATGTACATCATCATCATCCTAGCCTTTTTCCCAACTATGTTGGGGTCGGCTTTCAGTCAAACCAGATTCAGCTGGATATCAGTATTTTACATGGAGGGACTGCCTGTCTGACCTCCACAACCCAGTAACTGGGCAATACCATACCCCATGGTAAGACTGGTTGTCAGACTTTTAGAGCTTCTGACTAACAGTAACGACTGTCAAAGATCTACAAATGACAGCCGGGACCAACGGCTTTACGTGCTTTCCGAGGCACGGAAGTGCAGTTAAATAAATAAATAAAACAAATATTTACATTCCAAAACAATTGGTGCGATTGGTGCGGTGGTGATCCACGTAACGGCTCTGACTTATGAGTTGTAGATCGCGGGTTCAAACCCAACCAGACGCATTTTTTTATATTTTTTTTTTATATTAGCCTGTGCTGTCCCACTGCTGGGCAAAGGCCTCCCCCAACTTCTTCCAGGCATTCTTTTCCCGAGCCACCTCGAACCAGTCCCCACGGTAGGAATCCAGGTCGTCTCGCCACCTCTTCCTTGGTCGACCTCGGCGGCGTCGTCCATCTTCGGGTACCCACTTTGTGGAAACTCTTGCCCAACGGTCAGAGTGCATGCGACTGACGTGACCCGCCCAATCCCATTTTAGCTTGGCAGCCTTTTTTCCTACGTCTATAATTCCTGTCTTTTGACGTAGCGTGGTGTTTCTCATTCTGTCGGCTCTTTTGACACCTAGAATGCTGCGTTCCATGGCTCGTTGGCTAACCCCAAGGCGAAGCTTTTGTGACTCGGTGAGCGACCATGTCTGGGCACCGTAGGTAAGGACGGGCAGGATACACATATCGATGAGTTTTCGCTTCAGGGAGATCGGTAGATCTCCCTTCATTAGCGTCTTCATGGACCAGTAGCTTTTCCAGGCGTTTTCGATACGGCGATCGATTTCAACCAGACGCATTACTATGTGTTATTTATTTCATCACCACTGCTTTTAAACTGGTGAAGGAAAACATCATGGCATGTATATTGCCCCTCCACTACCCTAGGCTGCCTGGCAGAGAATGCCCAAGGCATTAAGGCCTGCTTTGTACCTTTTTCTTGCATAAAGATTAAATAAATAAATCTACCAATCCGCACTGGGCCCGCGTGGTAGATTACGGCCCATTCCCTCTTCTGAGGTGGCCTGAATTCCAACAGTGGAACATTGTAATGCTTATTATAAGGCTTATTATATGCTATATGATAAACCCATCGGTCTAAAAACAGTTTGCCGAGGTTCTTAAACTGACTATCACAACTCAAATGTCGTTTGACCGACCTCTAAAAAAGGAGGAGGTTCTCAGTTCGGATGTTTGTATTTTTTTTTATGTTTGCTCGCGCATAACTTCGTCGCTTGTCAACCGATTTGAAAAATTCTTTTTTTGTTGGAAAGAGTATTCTTCCCAAATGGTCCCGTTGTCACCAACTTGGGATCTGATGATGAAATTTTGACGAAATCAGGGGAACTCCTCAAATTCAATTCAATTTTTTAGTGAAGTTAGTTATTTTTTATTTTTATTAAAAAAGGTTTTTTTTTCATTAAAAAGCTGTGACCCCTTCTCTTTTTTAATTCAGAGCAAAAACATAACCCCTTTTCACAGTGAGGGCTACAAAGGACGCCATGGATCTTCAAAACAAAACACGCTCCTGGCATGTAGGTACTCATGTTGATATGGGTCCAAAACACGTCAAGATCTTGTACATGATTTACTTAAATCTACTTTTTAAGTTGCTGGCAATAACAAAACCTTTATAGGATCACTTTATGGTCCACCTGTCCGTCTGTTGAGACCCCTTTTGGAGTGTGGAGGTAAGAAATTGAAATTAATATAGAGATGGATAAAAAAAAATAAGGGACCACTTTTTTTTAGGTGAGAAAATCATCCAATGACATCCCCCTCTATAGAGCGAAGCGGGAGATAGGGTCAGACTTTTACTGACTAAAAAACTACTCCTGTTCCTTCTTTGCCATTGTTCCAAGGCTCCGGAGATCTCATTCGCATCACCCATGGCCCCGGTAGGCTATGACGCTGCTGGTCCCTACGGTTGCTGACAACTCCATGAGGCACGCGTGGAACCCATGGGCCGCCGAAGACTTGGGCTCGGTCCGGACTATTATCAGACGGTTGGACGGCGGGCTACCCATTGCTCGCAGTCCGCAAGCCCGCGAAGAGAGCCCACTTAAGACTCCAAAAGCCATAGTCTTATTGATAAATGATGTTCCATATGTCGCAATACTTAGCCACCAACCAGCGGTAGTCCTTGGCTGTACCTACTAGCATAGAGCATACAAGGATAATCATCAGTTGGTACCACATTCCATTATGAGGCTTCTTTTCCATTCCATAGAGGAATAGAAGCCTCAACGTCAACGTCGAGCATAACTTATTTATTATTTATTTATTTATTATATACTTTATTGTACACCGTTACACATACAAAAGAAAACTTAAAACTAAAACACATACATACAATGGGCGGCCTTATCGCATTCCGCGATCTCTTCCAGGCAACCTGGAATGGACAGTAATTGCCTGGACAAGAAATGGGGCTGTCATATGTGTGACAAACCAATTATAACATAATCTATATATTTAAAAATCAATGCCACTTTTCGTTGTTAATTTATAACTCAAGAACGGGCTCACCTATCCAAACCAAATGTTTAGGCTTTGTTCGGACTATTTAGTAGATGGTTTATGTGAAGTTTGGTAGGATAGAGTAGAGTATAGTAGGGTAGAGTAGTGTAGAGTAGGGTAGAGTAGTGTAGAGTAGGGTAGAGTAGGGTAGAGTAGGGTAGAGTAGCGTAGAGTAGCGTAGAGTAGCGTAGAGTAGCGTAGAGTAGGGTAGAGTAGCGTAGATTAGGGTAGAGAAGGGTAGAGTAGCGTAGAGTCGGGTAGAGCAGGGTAGACTAGGGTAGAGCAGGGAAGAGCGGGAGCAAAGCCGTGCTGGCAAAAGCTAGTAAAATATATTATAATAGATACACAGATATATATATATATGCTGTATAATCTATACTAATATTATAAAGAGGTAAAATTTGTAAGTTTGTAAGTTTGTAAGTTTGTAAGTTTGTAAGTTTGTATGTAGGGGGTAATCTCTGGAACTAATAATCCAATTCTAAAATTTTTTTTACTGGCAGAAAGCTACATTATTCCTGAGTGCTATAGGCTATAAATTGTTTCTATAGCATGTATATTAACCGAGCTATCACAACTTTTGTCTAGCAAGTCGGAAAAAAATACCTCATAAAATAGAATTATTTGCGTGCGCTGCCTAAACAGTTGCTTAAAATTAAAAACAATGTATGGCTACCTGGTTCGTCTTAATTATTTCTACAAAAAAGTCCGCGGTACCATATCTCTATCTTTTATATTTCATCTTTTATACTTCTTTTATTGCATTAAAAATATTTTTTTTCGGCATACTTACGTTTGGTTGATTATTTGAGCAACTAAATATTAATTCTTATGACAATAAATTATTTCAGTATCACAAGAACATTATACAGATAAGATTTGCCATTTACAGCATAGCAATTGGTCATACAGTTTCGAAGATAATATAAAATTACTAAAACGCAAAATGCCCCTAGCGTAACTTTCATTGTGCAGACGTTTTACCTATTTTTTTTTTTTGTGGTGGGCAAAAATCATCTTATGACAACCCCCGCCCTTGGGTGGAGCGAGAGATAGTGTCAGACTCTTACTGAGAAAACCCACCCCGTTCCTTCTAGCCTTCAAACCAGGGCACGAGTTCCCTTTCGGATAACCCTGGACCCGGTAGGCTTCGACCCAGCTGGGCCTCTGCTGTTGCTGACAACTTCTTGAGGCGCGCGGGAACAGTGCGCGCCGTTGACGTCTTGGGCTCGGTCCATTACCGGACGATCGGACAGCAAGCTACCCATGGCTCGCCGTCCGCGAGCCCGCGTCTTCGGTGGCCGGAAATCGGGATCGGAATCCTGGCGGCGGCGGCGGGGGCGCCGTTGCCTGATGCGGTCTGCCTCCGCCTTTGCTAGCATTACTGCTTCGCAGAAGGAGGCGACCGCCTGCCATTCCTCCTCGCTAAGGACCATGGCCGCAACCAGAGCCCGCCGCGAGAGGTGTCCGCCGCCGATCGCCCCCACGAGGGCACGGCGATGCTCTGCCCAGGCAGGGCACACCTCGACTGTGTGCTCCACCGTGTCCTCCGGGCGTTCCGCACAGTGGCGACACTCGGGCGTCTCTTCCGCTTTAATTCGGTGCAGGAATCTCCCGAACTTGCCATGTTTTCTGAATCGCGGTGTTAAGAGTTTCTGTGGATTGATGACCCTCTCGAATTATTATGCCCACGTTGTCGTTAGTTGGAGTTCTTCTGTCTGTTGCTTATTGGTTTCGGTTGTTTCGTTCGTATGGTTGTTGTTGTTGATAGATACCTCATAATCGAAAATATCGTAATTTCATTGTACGTTTTTGTATGTTCGTAGTTTCGTACTTCGTTCTATCGTAATAATCGATACGAGTTATTCGATATTACGATTGTTTTGTTTTGTAAAGGCGGACGGTGTTCGAGTCGCTCTCCTTTTGTTCATAATTGTTTTCAAGTCTGTGCGTAGTTTGTTGAGAGCATGTCTAAAAGGAAATCTCAACTGTCCCGGCAGACATCACAGAGAAGAGCCGCTCGAGTACGCCGTACGGAAGAATCTGCCCCTGAAAATGAGCAGCGCCTCTCGAGAAATAGAGAATATATTTCGCAAGCACGCGCTAGAGAATCTAGCTCCGAGCGCTCACAGCGCCTCGCTAGCCAAAATGTGAGGACATCGCGGGCCCGTGCTCGAGGAACTAGCGCTGAACGTGCGCACCGTCTATCTGAGTTAAGGCAGCATGTCTCTGAGACAAGGGATAGGGAGACTAGCGCTAAACGCTCGCGGCGGCTTGGTAGGCAAAATGTCATAACATCGCAGGCCCGTGCTCGGGAATCTAGCGCTGGACGTGCGCAGCGTCTATCTCATTTAAGGCAGCATGTCTCTGAGACAAGGGATAGGGAGACTAGCGCTGAGCGCTCGCAGCGGCTCGCTAGGCAAAATGCCATAACATCACAGGCCCGTGCTCAGGAATCTAGCGCTGAACGTGCGCATCGTCTAATCGAGTGTAATCTTATTTTAAAACAAGAAATTTTCCGCGGACGAAGTCGCGGGCAGAAGCTAGTAGATACATAAATATATACATAAGCCGTATAATCTATACTAATATTATAAAGAGGTAAAATTTGTAAGTTTGTAAGTTTGTAAGTTTGTAAGTTTGTATGTAGGGGGTAATCTCTGGAACTAATAATCCAATTCTAAAATTTTTTTTACTGGCAGAAAGCTACATTATTCCTGAGTGCTATAGGCTATAAATTGTTTCTATAGCATGTATATTAACCGAGCTATCACAACTTTTGTCTAGCAAGTCGGAAAAAAATACCTCATAAAATAGAATTATTTGCGTGCGCTGCATAAACAGTTGCTTAAAATTAAAAACAATGTATGGCTACCTGGTTTGTCTTAATTATTTCTACAAAAAAGTCCGCGGTACCATATCTCTATCTTTTATATTTCATCTTTTATACTTCTTTTCTTGCATTAAAAATATATTTTTTCGGCATACTTACGTTTGGTTGATTATTTGAGCAACAAAATATTAATTCTTATGACAATAAATTATTTCAGTATCACAAGAACATTATACAGATAAGATGTGCCATTTACAGCATAGCAATTGGTCATACAGTTTCGAAGATAATATAAAATTACTAAAACGCAAAATGCCCCTAGCGTAACTTTCATTGTGCAGACGTTTTACCTATTTTTTTTTTATGGTGGGCAAAAATCATCTTATGACAACCCCCGCCCTTGGGTGGAGCGAGAGATAGTGTCAGACTCTTACTGACTAAAAACTCACCCCGTTCCTTCTAACCTTCAAACCAGGGCACGAGTTCCCTTTCGGATAACCCTGGACCCGGTAGGCTTCGACCCAGCTGGGCCTCTGCTGTTGCTGACAACTTCTTGAGGCGCGCGGGAACAGTGCGCGCCGTCGACGTCTTGGGCTCGGTCCATTACCGGACGATCGGACAGCAAGCTACCCATGGCTCGCCGTCCGCGAGCCCGCGTCTACGGTGGCTGGAAATCGGGACCGGAATCCCGGCGGCGGCGGCGGGGGCGCCGTTGCCTGAAGCGGTCTGCCTCCGCCTTTGCTAGCATTACTGCTTCGCAGAAGGAGGCGACCACCTGCCATTCCTCCTCGCTAAGGACCATGGCCTCAACCAGAGCCCGCCGCGAGAGGTGTCCGCCGCCGATCGCCCCCACGAGGGCACGGCGATGCTCTGCCCAGGCAGGGCACACCTCGACTGTGTGCTCCACCGTGTCCTCCGGGCGTTCCGCACAGTGGCGACACTCGGGCGTCTCTTCCGCTTTAATTCGGTGCAGGAACCTCCCGAACTTGCCATGTTCGGTGAGGACCTGTGTCATGCGGAAGGTAAGGACGCCGTGAGGTCTTTCCAGCCACGCCTCAAAGAGGGGACTTACCGCCATAATTGTGGCGTGCCCAACGTTTCACCTATTTGCCCATAGATGGCGTTCTGCAATTACGTAATTTTTCTGAATCGCGGTGTTAAGACTTTCTGTGGATTGATGACCCTCTCGAATTATTATGCCCACGTTGTCGTTAGTTGGAGTTCTTCTGTCTGTTGCTTATTGGTTTCGGTTGTTTCGTTCGTATGGTTGTTGTTGTTGATAGATACCTCATAATCGAAAATATCGTAATTTCGCTGTACGTTTTTGTATGTTCGTAGCTTCGTACTTCGTTCTATCGTAATAATCGATACGAGTTATTCGATATTACGATTGTTTTGTTTTGTAAAGGCGGACGGTGTTCGAGTCGCTCTCCTTTTGTTCATAATTGTTTTCAAGTCTGTGCGTAGTTTGTTGAGAGCATGTCTAAAAGGAAATCTCAACTGTCCCGGCAGACATCACAGACAAGAGCCGCTCGAGTACGCCGTACGGAAGAATCTGCCCCTGAAAATGAGCAGCGCCTCTCGAGAAATAGAGAATATATTTCGCAAGCACGCGCTAGAGAATCTAGCTCCGAGCGCTCACAGCGCCTCGCTAGCCAAAATGTGAGGACATCGCGGGCCCGTGCTCGAGGAACTAGCGCTGAACGTGCGCACCGTCTATCTGAGTTAAGGCAGCATGTCTCTGAGACAAGGGATAGGGAGACTAGCGCTAAACGCTCGCGGCGGCTTGGTAGGCAAAATGTCATAACATCGCAGGCCCGTGCTCGGGAATCTAGCGCTGAACGTGCGCAGCGTCCATCTCATTTAAGGCAGCATGTCTCTGAGACAAGGGATAGGGAGACTAGCGCTGAGCGCTCGCAGCGGCTCGCTAGGCAAAATGCCATAACATCACAGGCCCGTGCTCAGGAATCTAGCGCTGAACGTGCGCATCGTCTAATCGAGTGTAATCTTATTTTAAAACAAGAAATTTTCCGCGGACGAAGTCGCGGGCAGAAGCTAGTAGATACATAAATACATACTTAATTATTAAAAACGATGACTGAAATGTAATGTACATAAATGACGACTATCGACATTCACAGCGACAGGTAATGTTCCCCCCTAACGAGTCTTTTAAAAACAGGCAACGATTGAGCGCGTTTAATTGTGTCTGGCAATCCATTCCACAGACGAGCAGCCTGGACAGTAAAAGATTTGTCATAGAAAGCCGTGGCATGGATTGGCAATTTAAGTCGCAAGTTCTCTGATGATCTTAGCGACTTTGTATGTTTTTTTTTTTTTTTTTCTCGACGGGGAAAATCATCTTTGACGAAACCCGCTCTTGGGTGGAGCGGGAGACAGTGTCAGACTCTTACTGACTAAAAACCCCGCGCCGTTCCTTCTAGCCTTCATACCGGGGCACGAGCTCCCTTTCGGACAACCCTGTCCCCAGTAGGCTTCGACCCAGCTGGGCCCCTCCTGCTGCTGACAACTCCTTGAGGCGCGCGGGAACAGTGCGCGCCGTCGACGTCTTAGACTCGGTCCATTACCGGACCATCGGACAGCGAGCTACCCATAGCTCGCCGTCCGCGAGCCTGCGTCTACGGTGGCCGGAAATCGGGATCGGAATCCCGGCGACGGCGGCGAGGGCGCCGTTGCCTGATGCGGTCGGCCTCCTCCTTTGCAAGCATTACTGCTTCGCAGAAGGAGGCGACCGCCTGCCATTCCTCCTCGCTCCGGACCATGGCCTCAACCAGGGCCCGGCGTGAGAGGTCTCCGCCGCCGATCGCCCCCACGAGGGCACGGCGATGCTCCGCCCAGGCAGGGCACACCTCGACGGTGTGCTCCACCGTGTCCTCCGGGCGTTGCGCACAGTGGCGACACCCGGGCGTCTCTTCCGCCTGAATCCGATGCAGGAACCTCCCGAACTTGCCATGTCCGGTGAGGACCTGCGTCATGCGGAAGGTAAGGACGCCGTGAGGTCTTTCCAGCCACGCCTCAAAGAGGGGACTTACCGCCATAATCGTGGCGTGCCCAGCACTGGGTTGCGATAGCCGTTGACGCCATTTCACCATGAGATCCCGCCGGAGCTCTGTCCGCCATGCCTTGACATGTTGCGGCAGTGGACTTTCACCCCGGCGTTGCATCTCCACGCGCATGTCGTGCATGTGTGCAAGGACTGTTGCCTCCAGATCCCACGGTGGTAGGCCAGCCAGAAGGCTCGCCGCTTCGCGGGAGATCGTGCGGTAACCCCGCACCATCCGTATTGCCATGACCCTCTGGCAGGCGTTCAGTATGGACGCCGGGCGCTTTGCCAGCGACGGCGCCCACACCGGCGCGCGACTTTGTATGTGAGTTGCAGAGAAACTCAAAACGTTTTTTAAGGTAAAGAGGCGTGAAGGGGGAAAAGAGGATATTATACAGAAGGGAAAGAATATGAGCATTCCGGCGAAGGCGAATTGGCAACCACTTGAGCTTTACACGGAATTCGGAAACACACGGAATTCGGAAACGAAAACTTAAAACCTTGTTGCTGCGTCTAACGCAATCGAACGCGATGTTTGATGAAGGCAATGCGAAAAAAGAGAGGTAACGCCTGAAAACTCTGTTGGCATCCGATAATTTCGTGATTTACTTAAGTGTTTCACAAAACTTCTTCCAGGAAATACGTGTTTTTTTAAAGCCATAAAAAGTTTTTGAGAAAAATTATCGTCATTTAGAATCTCGATTAAAATGTGCAAAGCTTCTATAGATGTACCTTTTTTATATTTTAAGTATACGAGTACATTCATCATCAGCCTTTTTTTAACGTTCCCACTGCTGGGACTCAGACCTCCTCTTTAGGAGAGGGAATGGGCTGTAATCCACCACGCGGGCCCAGTGCGGGTTGATGCATGTTCATCAACCCGCACTGGGCTTCTTTGAATTTTTGGTTCCAGGACATGCCGGTTTCCTCACGATGTTTTCCTTCACCGTTTTGAGAGCAGTGGTGATGAAATAAATTACACAAAGTAATGCGCCTGGCTGGGTTTGAACCCGCGACCTACAACTCGTAAGTCGGGGCCGTTACCACTCGGCCACCACAGCTTTCATGAGTACATTATAAATAAATAACAAAAAGAACAACCTAAAAAATATGTTAACTGTATTCTATCACTCCCCTCATCACTGTATCAATTGTTCCACATGATAGCTCCAGCGATTCCATCGTACGAGCATCTATCTGTTGACATTGTCGACTGACTCAATTACAACCAGCCACAACATACCTCACAGAAAATGACAATGTATTGTTCGATTTAATTAAATTCTGTCGGTAAATTGACAATGAACCTGGTATATTACATGAGTAATATGAGTATGTTACAGTGTCTACTGGTAATTAGTCAAAATTAGTCTTCACTGGCTTCAGTCCAAACTCTTCTTGAGATAAACGCGTTGTTTTATTTATTTATTTATTTAAAACTAGCGGCCCGTCCCGGCTTTGCTCGGGCAATAAATATAGCCTATGTTACTCAGAGTGAATGTAGCTTTTTAATGGTGAAAGAATTTTTGAAATCGACGCAGTAGTTTTTAAGTTTATTCATTACAAAGATACACACAAAAATATAGATGTTCCCTCTTTATAATATTAGTGTAGATTCATGTACAATTGTGGTATATAGGCCTTAATGCAACAAGGAATTCTCTGCCAGTCAACCTTTGGGTTAAAAAAGACAACACTGTGGTAGGTGTGCACAGTAAATAAATTTATACTAGATAATTATATAAAAATAGAATATATAAAATATAAACAATGATACTTTCATTGTTTTTATGAAACCTTTAAATTATATATAAGTTACCTTACCGTTAAGTATTTACCTAGAAATCACTACTTACATTTTCTTTTTAATTCATGAATCCCCAAGCGACCACCGGTGGCCGCGCATCTATTGTCTTACTATTGTGTCTCTAATTGACGGTATCTGAAGGGTTAATTGTTATAAAAATATTAGGTATTCAGTGTGGTTGTTGTGAAAATTATTTTACTAAGTACATTTTTTTTTTTATTAAAAGGTTTTTTTTTGTAGAAATAATCATCACTTTTGTACCTATTTTTCCTTCTTCTTGTCGTTTATTATACATATAGTACATGAATGGTTAAATAAATTATTTAAACTATAAACCTAATACTCTAATTAACCTAATAGTATTTTTCAGTAAATGATTGTCATTCTAAAGTAGTTTAAACTGGTCCAAAGCTTTGTAGCAGTCCAAAATACTGTCAACTAGCGTCAGACATAACAAATTTCGACTGATTCACAGTCAAAAGCACTATACTCGTATTAGCAATAAATTGATTTCAGGCAAAGCTACTATTGTCCAACCTGTGTAGTCAAACATATTTCAGTAGTTTTTTTTTCAGCTATTTTGACCTATCGAGACCTTTGCCTGATTCTTAAACAAAAGTACCTACATATGAATGAAAAATATATTTGTCATTTATCGAAGTTCATCAATTAATAATACACGAAAATAGAATACAAACTGTGAAAAAAATATATCAAAATTGGTAGAAAAGCAAACGAGGTATAACAATTATAAACAAATATACGAGTCTTTCAAACTAAGACGACGCGACGGGCGTGATCAACTTTGATTTTATCGGATTTTTCTTTCTTATTAGTTTTTTTTTAAGCTTTATAACGTCGTTGTTGATAAAGATATTTCGAAAATTCTTTCATATTTGTTTACTAGACCTAAAATTGATTTAATTTAAGAAATAAAAAAAAATGTATCTGTATTCCCTATGTATAATTCACGCATGTATAACTCACGACTTTTACACATCTCGTAGGTAGAAAATACTGAACGTTAAGATCCTCACGTCTAAAGAATATTACTAAGGATTGTGTGTGTATGTCCTTCAAGAGCGTCCCGGCATTTTACCTCACGTCTGCCCCGTGAATACATCTTGTTACTCGCCTTTCATTCATCTTCGCAACGTGACCAAACCATCCAAGCAGAACCTTATCAATTTGTCACTTATATCTTCTTTGAAAACATAGCTTTGTACTATAAAATCATTGAAATAACACAATTGTAATTGAAATAACGTTTTATGTGTGACCGACATGTTTTTTGATGTTATCATCAGTAGTATAGTAACCCTAGTATTATTGAAAGGTTAAAGGTTATATCCAATTTCGAATTTGAATAAACAACAGTACAAATATATATCGCTTCTGGGATATTGTGTATTCGACCTAGATTTGTTTGCAAGTTGCATTATCGGAATTCATAATACGAAACTTTTGTTTTATCTCGAACGCTTTTATTTCCGAGAATTATAAAGCAGAAAACTTTCTTATTTTCATAAGAAATTCAATACACAGTAACACGAAATCTGAAAAAAAAAGTACTAGGAACGCAAAGACGTAGACATAAGCACAAATTCATCTCGAGACGTTCATCAAGATCACGTTTCTATTTGCAAAACACTTAACGCTATTAATTTATGCTCGCCTAGTTCTGACAGACTAAAGTGCTAAGTAAACATCCCAAGTGGAGAATGTTTGTTTGTGTGTTAGGAAGAAATAATGTTGACGTACCTGTGCATCTCCCGCGCTTGCTGGCAACCTGGTACGCGTGTTAGCGATCGCACGGTCGGGGGCACACTGTCGCCTGTTGGTTGGTTAAGGGTAGTCTAGGTGTGTATAGAGCTGTTAGTACCAAGGTTATGTTATTTTTATAGGTACCTAGCAATAAAGTTGAAGAAGGTAGAAATAAGCATCCATTTTTCCAGTTTCACCCAATTTAACACTAGCTGGTAGTTTTCGTTGTAAATAATGTTCTTAATCAAATTTGGTGATTGGGCTCATTTCTACCCCTCGAGGGCCGATTCTACTTACATACGAGTACGTTTGTACAACTTGATTGGCCTTGAAAAATGCTTAATTTTTGTTTTGTACAAAATTTTGATTCCTAAATTGAAATTTTGGCCTAATATTTTGATTTCTCTCTCTGTCTTTCCTAGAAAAATCCAGAAAACGATGTTTTTAATATTTTTTTCGTGATTTACGTAAATACGCACAATTAAGTAATAATAAGTGATAAGTGTGTATATTATTAGTTTTGACAAAAAAAATTATTAGCTACTGAAAATATTTGAATAATTATTGAACAGTAAGGTATCGAGCACTATAATATTGTGAGAGTACTGTGTAGATTTTTGATAAAAATAATAATAATGTGAAAGAATGTAATATAATGTGAATGTTCGTTGTGGCGACGCTTGGGGGAGGCCTATGTCCAGCAGTAGACGTATATCGGCTGAAATGATGATGATGAATGTGAAAGAAAGCGGTGACGTCACATTTTAATATGTGCATCCTTGTTCTGCTCTTGATAGTTTTTCCATCCACTAGATTTGTAAGGTTCTTAACTTTTAGTAAGTCAATCGATACTAATGACGTGTCCGAATCGTCAGTAAGCCTAATAAAGAGGTAAAGTTTGTCATTTCCTTGCATCCTCTTTTAATATTTCCCAAAAACGTTCCAGTACCTAACGAATATTCGTCCACACAATTCTTAGTCCAATAAATCTTGCGCACTCAACAGCTCTATAGATTTCCAGTGAGTTCCCGCGGCGGGCGGGAGGCACTCGCCGCCCAGCAACAGTTTACCCGGGGTTGCCACTGCGGCCCCGCTGGCTACGTCAAATATTCATTCATTACCAACACTTTACTGATGGACTTAAGTAGGGTAGCTGCTTGTTACTGGAAGGTAAAGAACTATAATATGGATTATGACATTTAAAAATGAAAACCTTTTTTAAATGTGTAAATATTTTTTTCAATATTTACACGTACTCAAAAACCTGCTCTAATCCGCACGCAATTTATTGTTTTCCGCACTAATGCGGAAAAGTACGCGAACTCCATCACAATTCATTTTAATTATCGCATCAGGGTGTGAGCCGCTTGTCAACCCGCGTTTAGTTATTTCTTTGTTTTAGGCCGTTTGATACACATGGAAAGTCTAGTCCTCTATTAACCAAAGCAGCACATTGGGAGCATTTTCATCTTGCGTACAGTTGAGCAGTGGAATTTCCTGCTGGAGTCTGTGTTTGTGATCGAATCTAGAATGAAGATGTCTGCAGGAGAACCAAAGCTACCGACATGACTCTTAGAATCACCAAAAAGTGGCAGTGGGCAGATAGTCGATGAGGCTAAAAGTTCTGGAGTGGCGACTGCGTGCCTGTAGGCTTAGTGTTAGAATATGACCCACAAGGTGGACTGATGACCTGGTAAGAGTTGCGGGGATCCGGCGATGGATGCTTGTGAATGTTTTTAGGCTGAAATGATGGTAATGATGACTATCGTAGGTGCTAGTTTGCCGACGTCGAGCTATTGGGCAGCTCACTGTCCGGTTGTCTTAGGTCAAGCGCGCTTCAAAAAGATATCAGAAAAATGTAAGGGGCTAGTTAGGGCCAATACCTGCTAGGAATGAGAATTGTTAGTAGGAGTTACCGCAGCCTTCTCAAAAAAAGGCAACTAAAGGAAGGTTTTGGGTTTAAGTCAGTAAAAGTCAGATATGGGATCCCACTCCATCCAAAGTGGGAGAAATTATGTGATGATTTGCCTCGTAAAAAATATGAGACAGTGATCAGACGCGACCCTATCAAAAACAAAACAAAAAAAAACAAAAATCAAGCTAAATAATATGAACGAAAAATATTATTGTGATGAAAGTTATATATTATATATTTTTCTTAAATCGAGCACTCCACGCTTTTTTACGATAGTATATTTCGGACATTATTATTATTTTGCATGTTTTTTAGTTTTTTTTTTTGATAGGGTCGCGTTTGATCATCAAATAGGTAATTAAAATTTTAATATATTTTTTTTTTAATCCTGGCTAATCTAATCAAGATAATCGAATAGTTCAATCATTTAGATCGGATTATTGTACATATTGACATCGGTTTTTGATAGTTGCACACCTATCAAAAAACGATGACAGTTTAAAGAAAATCTGATCGCCCAAAATTGAGCTC
Source organism: Mythimna lalbum (assembly GCA_949319445.1). Classification (NCBI taxonomy): domain Eukaryota; kingdom Metazoa; phylum Arthropoda; class Insecta; order Lepidoptera; family Noctuidae; genus Mythimna; species Mythimna lalbum. Next base: position 16,460,091 of record OX439367.1, read on the forward strand.
AAAGGCGTTGTTTACAAGCAAACAAATAAATAAGCAAACATACAGGTGAAGCCAATAAAAGCGTGTCAAAAAAGGATGGTCTAAAATACATTTGTCGAGTGATATCATACTTAACAATAAGGTAAATACTACAAATATCGCAAAATATGAAACATTTTCCCTTAAACCCAGCAATATTTTCTAAACCAGCAACACAACGCTCTCAGCAAAGCTCCTATTATCCGTCCAATATAAATAGTCACTCTCACTTACACAATTACCTCGCAGATAGAGGCGACCAATCTTCGTCGCATTATATTGGATGCTGCTGGGACAAACATAGTCCCACTCCCTTCGGTAAATTTAACTCTAAGTACAGGTAAGTAGGGTGCTGTTGAGTGAATTTAAAGTGTGGTTCGGAAAGTGACCCATATAGATTTGATGGGTTGTGTTAGAAAGTCGTTTGATGGACGATGGACGACATTGGATTACGTTTTTAATTTGACGTGTCTGATGCAGTGTAGGCTATTTGCAATACCAGGGTTTGCCCGTAGTAATCTTTCGGCTTGTTTTTTATTTACAACTAGCGATCCACCCCGGCTTCACTCGGGTGCAATAATATACATATAAACCTTCCTCTTGAATCACTCTATCTATTAAAAAAAACCGCATCACAATCCGTTGCGTAGTTTTAAAGATTTAAGCGTACATAGGGACATAGGGACAAAAAAAGCGAGTTTGTTTTATACTATTCAGTGAAGTCTATACACAACATTATTTTTAGTATGAGCGAAACCCGAAACACTTGTATAGTATTTTTATATAAAGAATCAATGTACAAAATTTCATAACTGTATCATGAAAATCACAAAGTTATAAACTTGTTATGTCAGCAAAAATACATGGTCACCGGGCCATCCAAGTGACTGGGGGTTGATTTGCACTTGCACACAGCTTTTTAAATATTTTTGGGAAAAAATATAACATGGTGTAAAAATTATTGGAATCCATTCAGTTACTGATTCTAAACAAACTTTGTTCAGGTTTCGCATATACTAAAATCAATTTGTACGTGTTGATGTGGCCCAAAAGGCTGTCTAACTTAAATCGGACTGGGCAGGACATGTCTGCTGCTCGTCTAACGAACTGTGGGCCCGTAAACCACAGGACTGGTGCCTAGACAGCGGTCCAGGGCCCCGGCAGAGCACAAAGGAGATAGCGGGGCGACCTGGATATCTTCCTTGAAAATTGAAACAAGAAAGCGAGTTTCAAAGATTCAAAGCATTTTATTTCAAACTAGCTTTTGCCAGCGGCTACGCCCGCGTAAATAAAATATATCACTCAGGACCAAAACAGCTTACTATCGGTGGACCAGTACTTCCAGAGATTACCTCCAACAAACGAAAAAACAAACTTTGCCTCTTTATTATATTAGTGTAGATAAGCAAAAAAAAAAAAAAAAATTACTCAGTTTCCAGAAAATATTGCGTTTAAGAAACTTCAGCTATATCCTTATTATTACATAACTACTATAAACCAAGTCTCCCACGGCATTAAAGACCAATTTTGTTTGTCTGTCCCCAATAATTCAAAAACTACTGAACGGATTTTGATGCAGTTTCGCCAATAGGCAGATTCATTAGGAACGTTTAGGTGTAATACATGCATATTATAATATAAAAAGACCGCCATATTTATACATTTGAATTTGACATTTGAAATGGGACGATTCGATCGTCGATGAATCGGCCTCATCCTTCTTACTAGACGTCCAGAGGGCGCGCTACCCATAGCTCGTCGTCCACAAACCCGCGCATTTATGAAAACACTAGCTTTCCGCCCGCGGCTTCGCCCGCGTGGACTACAGTTTATATCGCGCGGGCAGAGACCCGTGCTGAGCAGTGGCATTATAGGTAGCCTATGTGTTATTCCAGTGTCTCTTCTACCTACCTACCAAATTTGATCTAAATCAGTTCAGTAGTTTTTGCGTAAAAGCGTAACAGACAGACAGACAGAGTTACTTTCGCATTTATAATATTAGTAGGGAAGTAGGGATTGCAAATTACATAAAAGCTAGGAAAAAGGGACATCGCTAGCAACTTTAGAATAAAACAAATAGTAATTCAACTCAGACAGCCAATTAAAATTTTATTTATTTAAAGTCCACTTTTCCTAAGTACTTCATTCAGAATGTAGCGGTGGTTCGCAGTGGTTCAGAGAATTACAGCTCAGTTTGTAAAGCAACAAGTTGCAGTTCTTATACTTATATTAGGGGCAGTGGTGGCGGAGTAGGAACCCCGACTTTCATTCAAGCAAGGCACACCTGTACCTCTAGCCAAGTTGCTAATCTGCAATAGTTAACGCTAGTAGAAAGCTTCAAATGTACGAAAATGACATCTCAACGCTCAGTCTTGTGGTCAGAACAAAAGAATTGGCGGCAAGGTCAATTCAAAGCGTTCGACGCAAGCGAAACGGTTGTAACTTGGCTATGGGGGCTGCGTGTCCTCTCTGACACCCAGGCGTTTATTCCGTCTGAATCAGGTGCAGGAACCTCTCGAACTTACCATGTCTAGAGACGACCTTTGTCACGCTCAAGGTAACGACGCCATGATGTTTCTCCAGCCACTCCTTAAAGGAAGGACTTACCGCTGTGACTATGGAATCATCATCATTTCAGCCGAAAGACGTCCACTGTTGGACATACGCCATCATCATAATTGTTGGACATAGGCCTCCCGCAAGTGTCGCTACAATTAACGGTCTAATGAGTTTCACATCCATCGGATCCCTGCAACCCTTACCAGGTCATCCGTCTACCTTATGGGCCTTCTAACGCTACGTCTTGCGTTACGAGGGCACCATTTCAGGATTTTCCCGCCTCATTGGCCATCCATTCAGCGACCAATGTTCCTTGCCCATTGCCACTTAAGTTTGGCGATTCTTCGTGCTATGTCCGTAACCTTGGTTCTCCTGCGGATTATGTCGTATCCAGCCGCTTATGTTAAAAACCCAGTATGACTGGAAATCATTTGTAAATTAATCGCTTTGTTATCAAAATCTTCTGCATCGAGGCACAGGACACCATAAAATCTAAACGGGTGTTGTTTACAAAGTGAATATCGCTCATAATACTAATTGACAAGGGCCCACCCAGTGTCGCGTTACTGAACCAATTTCCGCCATTTATGATGCCCTGGTACATAGCATCGTATTATACACATCCTATCATTTCATTAATTGCATGTTAATCAATTAACAAGCTATATTTAATTACAATTTACATGTGCCTTAGGTATTAATTAAGTTTGCATAATTAGCTTATGTTTATGTTAAATAAACAATCAAAACTAATAATGAATAGGTACTCAATGTATGCAGGTATTGATTTGATTGTAAATATTATTTTCATTACTCATACTCTGAAAGTAGGTCTAAAGTTGCCTGAGGAGCGGGCTGAAAAGTATCACACTTTGCATCCCTAGGGAGTTTTACTTTCACCTAACATCTTTCAAATTATTTAAAAAAAAACTAGGTCTATCTTCTTGTATTCGTAATGAAAAGCACAATGCTTACCTCGGGGTTAAAGTTACTTATTCGGTCCCTCGAATTAGCGACCTCGCTGCGCTCGGCCGCCAACTCTTTCTCGGGACGAAATAAGTAACTTTTACCCCTAGTGTAACAATGTACTATTAAATGACGGAAAAGTGTTTCGGAGTTCTATCGACAATTTTTAGCTTGAAAAAATGTACTAAGAATAAAAAAAGCGATTAAAACTAGAAATAATAGAAGCAACAAGAAATAATGTAACCAAACATTATATGTAACACATAATATATGTAACACATAATATATGTAACACATAATATGATTTAAAAGAGTGTCCATCGAGTTTCTTGCACGTTCTTCTCCATAGAGATCTACGCTTTGGAACAGACTGACCGACATTTGACTATTCAAAAGTGCCTACATTTGGTCTATTTGACATAAATGATTTTGAGTTTGGATTAAATACATTAAACCCACATGTGAAACACGCCTGATTTGTACGAAGAACGACGTCGCGTGGCGTGGATCAACTGTAGCTTTACAATTAGTACAGTTTTCATAAAAGAATGGAACGATATTGACATGCGTTTTAAAAAGGTATAATATGAAACTAGGTAAGTTTCAGGGTGTAGATAAAATATAACAATATAACTAAATATAACAATGTGTTCTATTTTCTGAGATTTCATCAAACACCAGTGAGTGTTATTTCGCTTTTAAAGGTTATTTGTAAAACCACTGGCAACCTCTAAGGACTATTTTATTAACATCATAAATAATAACTTTTGTTCTATGAATAAAAAAAGTATATTTTTTTAGTTCATCGGATTTTCATACAAAAATAAAAATATTTAAATTGAACGTTCTAATTATTACGAAGTCTATGCGAATCAAGCGATAGTACAATAGTGGAAGTGAGCAGGAATCGGGCGGTGGGTGTGCTTGATGCGCTTACGTCGCGTCATACTGTTGAGCAGAGAGAGAGAGAGTAGGTATAGCAAAATACAGAGTTAGATAGAACAACGAAATCTTTAAGGTTTGTTTTTGGTAAGCAATTATGTTTTGTAAAAAGTCATAGAACAAAAGTTGTTGTTTATGATGTTAGTAACACAGTCCTGCAAGGTTGTTAGCGCTTTACTAAAAACCCTGTATATGTTTAAAGAAAATTTTCCTTTGCAAAACAAAAGCCTACTGAAATTCATTCCTCAACACTGTTTTATTTCTCTTAGAGTAAATAGCGCAAAATTAGTCAGTCCGTTGGATGCGCAATGAACCCAGCCTTTGAAGACGCAAATTATTCAGCTTTGATACTGTTCTAGATAATGTATTCTATAGCACTAACGAGTGGAGTTTAAATATCAAAATTGTGCAATCAGGCACCTTTAGAAGCTTGCCTGTAAGATTCTTCGAAAAAGTTAGTAGCCCGTTTATGTCCCACTGCTGAGCGAAGGCCAGTCCCTCCGGTAGTTATCAAGCTCATATCTCCACCTTGGTCGAAAAAGTTACCGTAGTTTTTTTTTTAGGTGGAAAAATCATTTAAATGACAGCTGCAGACCTTGGGCGAAGCAGGAGGGCGTGTCAGATATTTATTAACTAAAACCACAACTTTGTTCCTTATTTAGCCTTTACATTCTAGGACTACAAGTTTTTCTAGCGATTTCTGGCTACCGCAGGTGTGGGCTTGCGGACAGCAAGCAATGGGTAGCTCGCTATCCGACCGTCCGGTAACCGTCCGGCCAAGTGGTCGATGGCGCGTTAGTGTTCCACGCGCGCCTCAAGGAGATGTCAGCAAACCATAGGGGGGCCCAGCGCAGGGTCGAAACCTACTGGGGTCATGGATTCGCTTCTGATAGGAAAACCCGGCCCCAAAATGAAAGGCAATGATTCTTTCATTGCATTAAGAGTAGGTTTTAGTCAGTAAAAGTCTGACATGCATCCCGCTCCACCAAAAGGCGCGAGATGTAATTGAATGACCTAAAAAACATACGTAAGTTTTAAAAGAGCCAGTTTTCACAAAACCTCGCTAAAGAAATCGTCTTTAAATTATAATTTAAAATACAAATGTATATTTTTCATTTTTATTGATTAAATTCTACGATTTAAAATATCACTAGGATCTCAAATAAGCACAAACAGAAAACAAAACGACGAAACTCAAAAACTTAAGTACCAGGGCAGCAAAAATGGTGGTGCAGTTGCTTTGACCACAGCAGAGGTGGCAGACGAGCCACTCCAGCCCTCGCTCCTCGGCTAAGTTCACCAGGATACTATCAGCGTTAAAGAGTAAGTAATCTTGAATGGGCTTCCATAAACAGTACAGGAATCCTTCGAGCAATATTATTGTTATTGGTACCTGAAATGAAGGGAAGTTGGGTTATCATATCTTAGCATAAACAGCTTCAAAATTTGTCTACTGCTAGACCTCAGGTCTCCTCTCTGGGAGAGGTAATGGACCGTAATCCACCACGCGGACCAGGAAAAGATTAAATGCATGACCAACGGCTAAACGTGTTTCCGATGTTCGGAGACATCACACCACCAACTTTTAAACTCCTGGTAGCTATATAGTTATAGATTTTGGCAGCTCCCGGCCTCCGTAGGCATCGGACGGCGAGCAACGGATAGACGGCCGTCCAATAAGGACTAGGCCCGGGGTAATGGCGCATCGTGTTCCACACGCGACGCAAAGTGGTGTCAGCAAAATTGACAGAGCCCAGTAGGGTCGATGCCAGCCAAGGCTCTTAGTAAAAGTCTGACACTCCCTCTCACTCCACTTAGAGAGGGAAGAAAAGGGTTGTAGACTTACCTCTAATATATAACATAGTACATAGTATTTTCTTGTCTCAAGGCAAGGAAACAGATCAACTTCGCGAAGCAGTAGGCATACGCTGAGCAGGTAAACTAGATTTGATGTGAAGAATTTGTTTCTCAATATTTTAGCTGAAATAAAAGATAATTATAATAAACTAGCTGCTTCCAGCGGCATCGCCCGCGTGACAGCAGTAAATTATCCCAAGGGAACATACTTCCGGGATAAAAAGTATCTTATGTCCTATTCCAGGACATGGTCTATCCATGTACCAAGTTTCATTACCATCGGTTTTGCTATTTAGGCGTGACGACGTAACAAACAAACAAACTCACTTTCACTTTTATAATCTATATCTATCTATACTTATAATAAATCTGTAGAGAGGTCAATTCTGTACATGAAACATATTTCCAAAATAACTATCAGGGGGTGATTAGTGATCGATACTGATGCTAAAAATGCAAACAGTAAAATTTTTGTCTGTCTATCTGTCTGTCTGTCTGTCTGTATGTTCTTTATAGAAACAAAAACTACGCGATGTATTTTAACGAAACTTGGTACAATCATTCTTCATACTCCTGGGCAGGTTATAGTATACTTTTCATCACGCTACGATTAATAGGAGCAGAGCAGTAAAGGGAAATGTTGGGGAAACGGGAGAAATTACTCCATTTTGTAAGCTTCCGTCGCGTTTGCAGCCTTAATGGTTAAAGCTACGGAAATATTCTCCTTAAAATTATATAAAAAATATCCCACGACAGCATATGTCTATCTTTTATGGTTGACTCACAATAACACGTGTAACTCCCGATAGCTTAGCAGTTCGGAGCTTTCTGTTTATTTTTGTCTACTCTTACGTTTATAACACTCCCACTCATCCCTAATTTAAAAAAGTTAATATTATTATCTTTTCAATAAAAAAAGAATCAAAGAAATCGGTATAGAAACACCAAAGTTATACATGAAATACGCTAATAAGCCATCGCGCGTGAATACTGAATCCAGTCCCCCGGCTCTTAGAATTCAATATCAGACGTTTCAGATCTTTGATTTTGACGACCCCGTTGTCGCTGGCATAAGCAACAGAATCCGCGTACGAAGTCGCTGGCAGAAGCTAGTATTAATATAAGTAAGGATTAACTTCTGACAGCGGCCTAGCCCACGTAATTTTAGTACTGCCTTCCATTATAAATTATAGCCTATATTATTTTAAAGTGTAAGCTGCATAAGTGTAAAATTTTATCCAATTCTATTCAGCCATTTAAGTCTAGGGGTGACATACTAGACTGAGTGACTTATGACCACTAGGTGATATGTATTGGATTTCGATTTTGTTCGTCCTGTCTATTGGTAGTGCATATTTAATGTCTTTGGTATACAGTGAATTTTTTCACCCTTTCACCCTTGACTCAAACAGCCCCAAGTTGTGTATCAGGAAATACAGACTCTGGCAGGGAATTAACGTGATCAATTGTTTTGTGCGTATGGGTGGGATATACGACATACCACAGTGTCTCGAGACGAAAGTCTTATGACCAGTGCGTGTTGCCAGTAATGACATATGACTCCGAAACGTGGTCGCTCACAATGGGCCTCATCAGAAGTCTTAAATTTACCCAAAGGGCAATGGAAAGGGCTATGCTCGGGGTTTCCTTGCGTGATCGAATCAAGAATGACGACATCCACACGAGAACTAAAGTAGCCGACATAGCACGAAGAATTGCCAAACTTAAGTGGCAATGGACAGGGCACATTGCTCGCAGAACAGATGGTCGTTGGGGCCGAAAGGTTCTGGAGTGTCGACTGCGTACTGGAAAACGCAGCGTTGGAAGGCATCCTACAAGGTAGACCGATGACCTGGTGAAGGTAGCAGGAAACCGATGGATGCGAGACGCACAGGAACGTTCGTTGTGTCGACGCTTGGGGAAGGCCTGTGTCCAACAGTGGACGCATATCGGCAGAAATGATGATACCACCTCGAGAGTCGATGCCATCAAAGACGATTTTTTATCTGTTTACAGATACTTACAATCATACAGTATATGTATTTCGTTAATAAGAAATGATAAAGCCAACACAAGAGATATAAGACTTGTCATAGGATTGTTGTTCTATTTCATTAATGTGAAATAATATTAAAATTGCTTCCACTCTTCATTTGTGGAAGAGAAATCACAATTTTGCCATGAACAAATGCGAGCTAATACTTAGACCGTCAAACGCTGGAGAATATGTAACATGTAATAACAGTAAAAAAAAAAATATCAAAGTTCAAAATAGAAAGATTAAAACTGTTCATTACAAAAAATAATATGTAAACAAAAGTGACGTGAGCACGTCATTTAAAGGAGTTTATGGTAAAAACCTAATTATTTTACTATTCTCAAAATTATGTTTATGACCTTTTTGCTGATGAAACTTAAGCCTGCTTTTCACAGGCCCAGTTTCTGATTCTTCTATTCTAGAATGTTCTATTAAAGGAGCTCATTACTCTTGTTATTTTTTTTTAAATTTTTATTTTTAGGCTTGCGTTTGACCACCATCTCACCTGATGGCAAGCGACGATGTGGTAAAAAAAAATATATAAAAAAAAGAAAAATAAATAATAAATAAATGAAATGGACAAAATCTATCCAGGTATCCTGATCATTTTGGTTGTTGCCTATCACGACTCCGTCTCATATTACTATGGTCTCATGTCTCTGTGCTAGTAACGTCTACGCTATAAAAAAAACCTCGATAACTTTTGATATGGGTTCCTTTCATCATCATCATCATTTCAGCCGAAAGAAGTCCACTGTTGGACATAGACCTCCCCCAAGTATCACCACAATGAACGGTCCTGTGCGTCTCGCATCCATCGGATTCCCAGAACCCTTACCGGGTCATCGGCCCACCTTGTAGGAGGCCTTCCAACGCTACGTCTTGCGGTACGTGGTCGCCATTCCAGAACCTTTTGGTCCCAACGACCATCTGTTCTGCGAGCAATGTGCCCTGCCCATTGCCACTTAAGTTTGGCGATTCTTCGAGCTATGTCGGTAACATTGGTTCCTCTGCGGATATCCTCATTCCTGACTCGATCACGCAAAGAAACTCTGAGCATGGGTTTCTTTAGGACTAGCTATTTCTTGATTTTGCTGTCTCTACAATACTGTCACTTTCTCGATGGGTTTTCTAGGTCTGCATAGGAGACAGTACTATACAGCTACTGCGTTACCAGTTCCGGCCTGGTGATTTTGACTCATTGAGGTTTCATAAAGTCAGCACACACAAAATGTTTTGGGAACACATTTATTGCGCGTACAGCTAAGGAGTGGAATTCCTTACCGTTGTTGTCATCAGGAAAAACTGATTTCGGCAAGGAATTCCACTCCTTAGCTGTACGCACAATGAACGTGTGCACAAAACATTTTGTGCGTATAGGTGGGATGTCCACCAAGTACCGGTAGTGCAACGCCGTACGCCTGGTGATCCGATGATGGAACGGGCTAGGCGGAATTAGGTTATGCAATTCCGACGCACACTCTCCGAAATGCAACCGGTAGAAAACCGACAGGCTATCAGCTTGGCCGTTTGGACAAGTTCGACGGTGGCTCGCCAGTGCCAGCCCGACAGAGAGGAACTCATGTTTTTTTTTTGGACTGGTAATGTGAAAACTAGACTTTAGGAAACTAAAGTATCTTGTAAAATAACCGCACTATTTTCCACGTGAAATAGTTTTAGGTACCAGGAGAACATAAATCGTAATAGGTGTTTAAACACGCGTGTGAGGGCTGTAAACTTTTATGAGTTCTCGTACCTTTATGTGACTGTATACATTTTAATTGTGAACTGTATTGTTTGATCTAAACCTGATATTGGTATTTTAAGCTATAAATTAGTTGCTAACGGTACTGCCAGCTTTGTCTAGCGCAGTGGTGGCCGAGTGGTAATGGCCCCGACTTACGAGTTGAAGATCGCAGGTACGAACCCAGGCAGGCGCATTACTTTGTGTAATTTAGTTCATCGCCACTGCTCTCAAAACGGTGAAGGAAAACATCGTGAGGAAACTGGCATGTCCTAGAACTAAAACTTTGAAGACATGTGACATCCACCAACACGCACTGCGCTCGCGTGGTGGATTACGGCCCATTCCCTCTCCTGCCTGCCTGGCCTGAGGGCTGAATCCCAGCAGTGGGAACATTAAAAAGGCTGATGATGATGATGATGACAGTCAGCTTTGGGTATGCCATAATCGTGGCGGTAAGTCCCTTCTTACGCTAGAAAGGTACGGCTTCCTTCACTTTTCACTTGACATGAAAAGTTCGGGAGATTTTTGTTCCAGATTCAGGTAGAAAAAACGCCCAGGTGTCACCGTTCTCCTTTTTGCTCGCCGTCTGACCGTTCGGTAAGGTACTAAACAGAGTCAACAGCTCATAGTATTCCACGCTCGCTTCAAAGTGATGTCGCGCCGTCGACGACTTGGGCTCGTTCCGAACGGTTACCGGACGGCGGGACGGCGACCTACCCATTACGTGTCGTCCGCAACCCGTGCCTACGGCGGTTAAAAATCGGGTTCGGGAACCCAGCGGCTGGGGCGTGAGGGCAACTGCCTCCTTTGCTCGCATTACTGTTTCACAGAAGGAGGCGTCCGCCATGCCGTGACGGATGTCTAATAGAGCTGCGGCAACGGTTTAAAGAATTAGAATGCAAAGATAAAACATAGGCGGGTTTGAGTCAGTATAAGTCTGACAGGCCCTCGCACTCCATCTTAGAGTGAAAGAGATTTGATGATTTCTCAACTCAAAAAGAAACGATGATGGTTGTTTGGCTATTTTTAAAGTTGGTCAGTCAACTAAATAAGCTAAGGCATACTCAGCCTTTTAATGTTCCCACTGCTGGGACTCAGGCCTCCTCTCTAGGAGAGGGAATGGGCTGTAATCCGCCACAGGGGTCCAGTGCGGGTTGGTGAATGTATCATGTCTTCGAATTTTTGCTTCTAGGACATGCCAGTTTCCTCACGATGTTTTCCTTCACCGTTTTGAGAGCTGTGGTGATGAAATAAATTACACAAAGTAATGCGCCTGGCTGGGTTCGAACCTGCGATCTACAACTCGTAAGTCGGGGCCATTACCACTCGGCCACCACTGCGCTAGACAAAGCTGACAGTACGGTTTCCTCACGATGTTTTCCTTCACCGTTTTGAGAGCAGTGGTGATAGAATAAATTACAGTATTTTAGTCAACTAAATATTTGTCAATAATTTAATATCGGTTCTAAATGTTGTTGAAAATAGGCTAATGACACCAGCTCGCAACCTGCTTCACTGTTAATGAAGTTCAAGACCGGCCATACGACACGGTACCTCGTATCACGCCTAACAAATCAATACCTCCTTTAAGGCACTTGCTCCCATTTAAACTCGTTAAAAATAAAAGGCCCATTTTGACATTTGAGAAAAACCGCTTACCATCAGGTGAAATAGTGGTAAAACGCGAGCGTATCTATAATTATTATTTTTTTATTCGTATTAACCAGTGCTTGATTGCGATCCCACCTGATGGTAAGCAGTGATGCAATCTCTGATGGTGAGGCGCACTAGTTTATTAAAAGCCTATTCACTCTAGGCTTGAATTATTATTGTTATAGTTGGCCCATTTTGTCCCACAGCTGAGCAAAGGCCTCTATGCGAAACGGGCTTCCTTAAGAATTGGAATGAGAAAGCGAGGAACCATGGTCGTTGGAAGATGTGCCTCCACCTCTTTGAGGTTTTTGCCCAACAGTGGGACAATCCATAATAAAAATAAACCCTGGAATGTAACTTGTAACGAAACTGAAAGAAACAATAAAATATTGTCGAATTAACGTCGAGGTCACCAGTTTGGAGGTAGGTATTCAGAACAGACAGTAAAGTCCCGCTAACCTTCGTTGAACATGGAGGATCCTCCGGCCAGACGGGTTTTATAACTGGTGGGCAACTGTATAGTTTCAAATCGCGTGGAGTTCTTTAATTGCGTGATACAGGAATTCGTATTTTTCTTGAAGTTCTTATGTGGTGACATAGATGTCGCTACAATATAATAATTAGGGATCCAGTGTAGTAGTAGCTATTTTAGTAGTAGCTATTTTAGCTATTTTAGTAGTAGCTACATTACACCGTACAAGCCACTAGGAAATCAAAATACAAATGTCAAAAGGGCCCTTTTATTTTTTGACAACTTTAGTGCCATAAAATAGTGACTTTTTGAAGCCTCGGTGTCGATTAGGTTAATAGATTAAAAAAAAATACGCTTAAATATAGATTCATATATAACATCAACATATTATGATATGGTTTTTTCATAATGGGGTAATTAATTCGTATTTTTTACAGTAAAAAGTAACTAGTTTGTATTTTAGATTATAAAAAAATATTGGACATGTATTTTTTCTTTATACGATTTTTTCTTTTGACATTACCTCGTGCAAAAAAATTGCAGCACGGCGTGACGTTACACGTAACTTTAATGGGCTATATCTTTGTCATTTTTGGTTTAATTTACAAATAAAAAAATACGTGTCCCTTATTTTTGAATAATCTAAAAGACGGACTAATTATATTTTTTACGGCAACTAGCCTATTATGACTATTACTTATGCCAAAAAAAAAACATTTTAACAACGTGATATATTTTTTCTTGTTTTCCCAACCGCTTCGATCTTTTGAAATGTATTTTCATTAAAAAAATAGCTGGTTAAGTGTTCTTCAGAATGTACATAGCATATGTAAATCAATCAATATTTCGCAAAGAAAATGGATTTAAAGGTCAGCGGCTCTATACAGACGCAGATGGCCGTACGAGTATCTGTGCATTTGAATCCAGCCAGATGTTCAAGGGGACCGTGCAGTGGTCGCCGAATGGTAAATCATATTCTCCTTAAGTTAAAGCAGTGGTGGCCGAATAAGAAAGGCCCCAACTTACGAATTGTAGGTCACGGGATCAAACCCAGCCAGTCACATTACTTTGTGTAATTTATTTCATCACCACTGCTCTCAAAACGGTGAAGAAACATATCATGAGGAAACCGGCATGTCCTAGAACCATAAATTCTAAGACATGTGACATCCACCAACACGTACTGGGCCCGCGTAGTGGATTACTTTTTATTAGGCTCATTCCCTCTTAAAGAGGAGACTTGAGTCCCAGCAATGGGAACAATGTACATCTGCATTGTCGCTTTCCATTAGATGAGATAGCGGTCAAACGCGAACCTATAATTAATTATGCTAGGAACTATACGCCTTAACAATATACTCGCCTGGTCTTAAAATAGTAACGACACGAAATAAATAAAACTATTGGTATCGATTTGGGTAAAATACATAGTCGAACTGTACCATAGTTTGTACAACTTTCCTGTAGTTATCGAATTCTTTATAACTTTCTACGATGGAAATAGAAATATTAATTTGATAAATATAGCTCGATTGAATTACTTTTAGAATTTATTTTTGGATCCTTTACATGTTTAAAAAACCTTATCTATCTATATATATAAAAATCAATGCCACTTTTCGTTTTATAACTCAAGAACGGGCTCACCTATCCAAACCAAATTTTTAGGCTTTGTTCGGACTATTTAGTAGATGGTTTATGTGAAGTTTGGTAGGGTAGAGTAGGGTATAGTAGGGTAGAGCAGGGTAGAGTAGGGTAGAGTAGGGTAGAGTAGTGTAGAGTAGGGTAGAGTAGTGTAGAGTAGTGTAGAGTAGAGTAGTGTAGAATTGAGTAGTGTGGAGTAGTGTAGGGTAGAGTAAGGTAGAGTAGGGTAGAGTAGGGTAGGGTAGAGTAGAGTAGGGTATTGTAGGGTAGAATAGAGAAGAGCGGGAGCGAAGCCGTGCGGGCAAAAGCTAGTAATTTTATAAATATTTGACTGGCTTGTTGGTCTAGTGGTTAGTGGCCCAGACTGCTATGCTGGAGGTCGTGAGTCCTGGACCCTACACTCTGTTATGATCAATTGTTACTAAATGGTTTGCTGGAAGAAAACTCAGCTTTGAGTTAAGCTCGCCTATGTCCTACATGAAATCTAAAACTATCAATAAACAATCAAAGACGAATTGAGCTCCGTTCGTAATCCGCTCATGCTAGCTTCTTTTAGCTTCTTTAGATTAAGTAATTCCGCATAGTTTCTAGAGGTGGTCTGGTTAGGGTCCTCCAGAAGTACCTACACATGATAAAAATTAAGATTATTTTCACAACATCGACGAGTGACAGGACAGAATGGAAAAAAAACCGTGTTGCGCCGACCCCAAATAAAACGGGACAAGGGCAGGAAGATGATGATGATGATTTTCACAACATCCTATTTTATTGCATGCGTTATTTATAGACCTCAGGCATATCAGGTTTTGGAAAACTGGTCCTGTGAAAGAACTAAGAGTAGGTTTTAGTCAGTAAAAGCTTTCCGGTATGTGGTCGCCACTCCAGAACCTTTTGTCCCCATCAACTGCTTGCTCTGCAAGTAATTATAATACAACTCACAGGTTTTATATTAACCAAGAGAATATTTAAAAAATATAACGTATTCTGTACACTTTTATTTCAAATAACTTTACTCGTATATTTCTTTTTGTTATACGCTTCATTGAACATTCACGTTTTACTGGTATTTTTACGACATTCCATATAAATTCAAAATTATTATTTAACCAAAATTCATTTCTACAAGTGGTTCTAGACACAAACTTACGATTTAAAAAACACTTAAATAATATTTCGAAAGTATAAGAAAGAGAAATGTTAATATCAGACTCCGCACAGTTACAAATGAATTGAATCGAACAAAATTCTGAAACAGAAAGAGAAATATCATAATTTCCGTAGAAAACCTATCTGCCTTTACGACAACGGAGTCATAAAATGCAGACATAAAACATGTTATCGGAGTACACAGAAACTCATTACAAATGGAAATCAGAAACTTGGATTAAAAATTTAAGATGAAACCAAAATGATTAGAAATAATAACGCAGGCGTAATTAAAACTGTCCTTATTTCTATAGTTGTGAACAATGTGATAAGTATAGAAGCTCTAGATATATCTTCTGAAGATGATAAGATATTTACTCTAAATGAAGATGAGGACGGTATTAAAATTTATGAAGAACATCCGCATTATGACATCAAGAAGAGTATTTTAAGACAAAAGGAAGAAGAGAATGAAGAAGATATTAAAGCCCTTCTAGAAGAGAAGTACAAGTTTAGAAATGATGAGACGTCGACGAGGTTTAAGGTTGCCCGCGAGGATAGAGGGAACTTAAAAGGTTTGTTCATAGACTTAAGCTAATAAATCTATAATATTATCAAAAGAAAAGAAAAATTAGTTAATACAAAAACAATCGAACTGATAAGACCGCGCTTGAGTATTTTAATTTCTTTTGATTCGGTAGATCTAGGATCTAGTAACATTTATAGTTTAGCCAAATAAAATTACAACTTTAGTACTAACAACAGAATTCTTGTGCCTTATGTCTCTGGTCCTACTCACATATTTTGTTTTGGAGGTGTTCAAACAGTTCGAACGGAACATTATCTAGAACTGTGGCTTAGAATAAAACTCCACACGAAACGAAAAATGTGAGTAACACTGTTAATGACCGTGATGAAATCTATCAAACGCTTTAATTAGGTCTATTTATCATCAATATTCAGCCAAAAGAAAATGGGCATAGAAAAATATCAATGTTAATACAATTAGTTTATCCGTGATTACTAGGGCAATAAGGAGATTAGGAGTCTGATGAAATTTCATGAGTCCTTTGGTTTAGTTTAGCTATGAATAGGCCTTCATTCCTGAGGATTGAATCAGCTGTAAAGATGACTCAGCAATTATACAAAAGTCGAATCACTATAGACGTTGAGATTGAAGCCTTTAATTGTTATAGTGTCGTGCTCCCTGGTCTTAAAACCAGTGCATCGGTTATCAAAACACCAACCACCTTCTCAAAAATCATCTGATTAATACAGTGAACTCTTACTGTTTCATGTACTCCTAGTATTTCCCAAGAACCATGACGATAGCAACATAGCATGGGCCTTCCGGTCGTATGCTGTACGTCGCATCGTGGGTGGTATGGAGACCACCGTCAGCATGTACCCGTACAACGTGGCTATATCCAGGAATGCTAAGCATTGGTGTGGAGGATCCATAGTAGATGAGCAGTGGGTGCTTACCGCGGGACACTGTTTCGAATCGTAAGTGATATGCATTACTTGATGAGAAACCGGCATGTCCTAGAACCAAAAATTCGAAGACATGTGACATCCACCAACTCGCACTGGGCCCGTGGTGGATTACGGCCCATTCCCTCTCTCTCTCTCTCTCTCCTAGAGAGGGGGCCTGAATTCCAACAGCCTTTTTTAATGCTCCCAGCATTAAAAAAGGCTGAGGATGGATGGAGGATGAAGTACTCTACTACAAGTGAAAAAATCCGACAAAAACGCTTATAATAAGTGTAAAAGTGTGTATCCGACGGACAAAGACTTTTATAAGTGTACTTTCAGGGCCTTCGATGGTGATAAGAAGAAGTTACAGCCGTTCATCATCAGAGCAGGGAGTTCCTTTCACAACCGTGGAGGTTACCAAGCAAGAGTAAATAAGGTTTGTCTTCTACTTTTTTTATTGTTGATAGACGCCTCCTCCTGCGAAGCAGTAATGCTAGCAAAGGAGGAGGCCGACCGCATCAGGCAACGGCGCCGGCATTCCAATCCCGATTTCCAGCCACCGTAGACGCGGGCTCGTGGACGGCGAGCCATTGGTAGCTCGCTGTCCGATCGTCCGGTAACTGTCCGGACCGAGCCAAGACGTCGACGGTCCGCACTGTTCCCGCGCGCCTCAAGAAGTTGTCAGCAACAGCCCTGCTGGATCGAAGCCTACCGGGTTATCCGAAAGGAAACTTGAGCCCCGATATGAAGGCTAGAAGGAACGGCGCTCCACCCAAGAGCGGGTTTTGTCATAAGATGATTTTCCCCATCAACAAAAAAAAAGTTACAACCGTTTTGCTTGCGTCAAACGCTTCGAGTTGACCATGCTGCTAATTCTTTTGTTCTGACCACGTGACTGAGCGTTGAGACGACGTCGTTCCCGTACATTTGAAGCTTTCTTCTAGCGTTAACTATTGCAGATTAGCAACTTGGCTAGGGGTACTGATGGAAAGCGATGATGCGGTCGATGATGGAACGCGCTTACCTAGAAGAAACCTATTCATTCTTTCGACTTAAAGATTCTCCTTGTAATTATTTTCAGATGAAAGGTTATATCAACAGAAAAATTACGTAACATTGATGTTTTATGCTTCATAGCTAGCTGTTTCTAATGGATTCAATACACTAAGTCAAACAATCAAAATCATGGTGATAATTTTTAACTACAAACAAAAATTATCACATTGTAAAAAATTGTGGTGAATTTATCATTTAAAGGCAAGCACAGCGCTCATCATCATCATCGTCATGATGAGTGCTGTGTGATGATGATCATTTCAGCCAAAAGACTTCCACTGTTAAAAATATGCCTCCCCAAGTGTCGCCATAATGACTGGTCCTGGGCGTGTCGCGTCCTGCCCTTGGAAATAGATCGATTTGTATCAAAAGAATAACAATAAAATAATTAAAAAATTGCGTTGGAATTTATTAAAATTGTATGCCTCCCCCAAGTGTCGTCACAATGAACGATCCGGTGGGTCCCGCTGCCCGCATCTATCAGATTCCCGCAACCTTCACCAGGCTATCGGCCCACCTTGTAGTAAGCCTTCCAACAATCGCCACTCCAGAACCGTTCGGGCCCAACGGCTATCTGTTCTGCGAGCAATGTGCCCTGCCCAATTTCCACTAGTTTCCACTTTAATTGAACTGTCAGTGAAATGAATTAAAATACAATATTTTAACATCAATTACAATTAAATAGAAATAATATATAAATACTAGCCTGCTGAGCCCCCCGGCTTCGCTCACGCTCTACCCTACCCTACACTACCCTACTCTACTCTACACTACCCTAATTTTCATTTTTTTTCCCTAACAACCTTCTCCTTACAATAACACAACAAAAAAAAAATTAATATTAAAAATAAACAATTAATTAATTATTTATATATTTTTTTAGTATATTTATCAGTTAATAATAGTTATTTATGTTAGTTTAATTGGCGGGATTTTAGGTTATTTAATTAGAAATATAAGAATTCATTCTGTTAATAAATTTATTATATCTTATAATTTAAGAATTTTTTTATGTATAATATGATTTATACCTAATTTATCAACTTATGGTTTAAGATATTATTTTTTAAATTTTGGGCAAAATTTATTAAAAAATATTGATTTAGGGTGAAGAGAATTATATAGAGGGTTTGGAATAGTTACACAACCCATAACACAAGCTCTGCTTAGCTTGGGACTAGACGGCGTCACAACGGCGTTGTGTGATAGTTGTTGTGGAATTAGCGAAATCGGTTCAGCTGTTCTCGAGATTTGCGCTTAGCAACACATTTAGCAATTATTATTTTTATATTATAGATACATAAAACAAATATATACCAACAAATTGCAGGTATTTTTCCCCCGCAAGTACACTCCCGGCAACGCAGACTTCGACTACTCGCTGTTGCGGCTAGACCGACCCATGCCGATCGGGAGGAACATCGCCGTGCTCAACCTTCCCTCCAAGGACTACCAGATGAAGGAGGACGACATCCTCATCGTCACAGGATGGGGGAGTACTGATGTGAGTGCCATATTACACTTAGCATAGCATAGTCGGGCTTATAATGTTCCCACTGTTGGGACTCAGCCCTCCTCATTAGGAAAAGACCTTTCAACGCTGCATCTTCCATCTGTTCTGCGAGCAATATGCTCACTGCTACATATGTTTGAAGAATCGTGTTTATTCAATTCATTGCTATTGCATTTAGTTAGGCGCTTATATCTACCAGCGCCTTCGTTCACGTAATAGTAGAAAATTGTCCAAAGGGAACATTTTCCTGGGATCATCATCATCTGCCTGCCCTTGTCCCGTGTTTTTTGTTGTGGTCGCGCAACACGTTTTTTTCTTCCATTCTGTCCAGTGCTCCGTCATGCTATCACTAACTTCCTTTTCTTTCATATCACTCTTCACGCTGTCCATCCATTGTTTCTTTGGCCTCCGTTGCTATCTAACATACTACAAGGATATAAAGTACTATACAGCATTAGTTTTTGTATATGCGAAACCCGAACGTGTCAAGTGATAGTATATAAAGGATCTATGTACAAAAAATCATAACTGTATCATGAATAACCACAAAGTTATAAGCTTGTTATGTCAGCAAAAATACATAGTCACCGGTCCATCCAGGCAGTTGAGGGGTGGTTTTGCACTTGCACCCAGCTGTTTTCTGGCGTCTAATACCCGCTATGACTTACTGTTACCTGTGTTGTACTTAATGTCGGTGGTGTCCAACTTGTGACCTTTTTAAATATTTTTGGGAAAAATTTATAACATGGTGTAAAAACTATTGGAATCCATTCAGTTACTGTTTCTGAACAAACTATATTCAGGTTTCGTATAAACTAAAAATAATGTTCTAAATGTTACGAAATCTATGCGAAGCAAGCGGTAGTACAATAGTTGAATGGAGTGGGAATCGGGCGGCGGGGGTGCTTAATGTGCTTGCGTTGTATCATACAGATGTAGAAAGGTATAACAAAATACAGAGTTGAAATGTGTTACATAGAACAACGAAATCTTGAAGGTTTGTTAAATTAATTATGTTTTGTAAAAAGTCATAGAACAAAAGTTGTTGTTTATGATGTTAGTAATACAGTCTTGCAAGGTTGTTAGTGTTTTACAAATGACCCTGTATAATAATATACTGACAGTATACAAGCTTTGAACAGTGGTGGCCGAGTGGTAACGGCCCCGACTTACGAGTGGGAGTGGAGTGGGTTCGAACCCAGCCAGGCGCATTCATCATCAGCCTTTTAATGTTCCCACTGCTGGGACTCAGGCTTCCTTTCTAGGAGAGGGAATGGGCCATAATCCACCACGCAGGCCCAGTGCGGGTTGGTGAATGTCACATGTCGTCGAATTTTTGGTTCTAAGACATGCCGGTCATGCCAGGCGCATTACTTTGTGTAATTTATTTCATCACCACTGCTCTCGAAACGGTGAAGGAAAACATCGTGAGGAAACCGGCATGTTCTAGAACCAAAAATTCAAAGACATGTGACATCCACCAACTCCCACTGGGCCCGCGTGGTGGATTACGGGCCATTCCGTTTCCTAGAGAGGAGGCCTGAGTCCCAGTAGTGGGAACATTAAAAAGGCTGTAGATGGTGATGATGATACAAGCTTTCGCTTTTATAATACGTGAATTTCTAAATAGGAGTCCGGTTTCGGACACATCCCGGACCGGTTGCGGTTCGTACCGGTACCGGTGATGAGGCTGGACGACTGCCAGAAGTCGTACCGGTTCTACATCACACCTCGGATGCTGTGTGCTGGGTACGCGACCGGCGGGAAAGACGCCTGTAATGTAAGTGGAAAAAATACCTAAATAAAAATTACATGTATATTAAGGCCAGTTGCGCCGCCATGGTGTCCTGGTGAAATATAGTACTAAGCTACCTAACTAGACGCCATACAGACAACAGAGTCGCCACACGTCCGAGCTGGTCACGCCACCAAATTGTTTGCGCAACCAAACGGACACCAGGTGAGGAACTCTCTATAGAGCTGCATACATTTTGTTGGTGGCGGCGACTGGTCGCACCGCTTTGTTGAACTAGAACCTATCGGCCCCAAAGACCATCTGTTCTGCGAGCAATGTACCCTATTTGCCACTTAAGTTTGGCGATTCTTCGTACTATGTCAAAGACAACAGTATTTACCTACAGGCATCCTTATTTGCTTTATCACTCCAGCACGATTCCGGAGGCCCAGCAGTACGAGATGGCGTCCTCCTCGGCATAGTTTCCTTCGGCGGCAAACAGTGCGGCGACCCCCGCTCCCCTGGGGTCTACAGCCGCGTGTCGGAAGTCACGGAGTGGGTCGAGGATACCATCACCAACAACGAAGCTAAAACCGTGCCTGAGCTGATGCCTAAGATACAGAAGGCGAGGCTTCGGGAGAAGGAACTGCAGAAGTAAGTGGAAGAATTGATGCCCTATCTATGAATTGCCAGTTCAAAATGCATATTTACGATGAGAGGTCAGGTTATACTTGCTAAGGCAACTGGATAAATGTCGTCAGGTTGTTGTATAGGTATAAAGATACCGCCACGGATCTAGAGCCCTGGCTTCAAGTTGCGCAGAAGTCAAATATTCGGTCTCTTTAGTGGTACGAAGTGAGACGCGGGGGCGGGGAGCGTCAGTGATTGGCTCGCCACACCATCACGTCATAGACGTCACTCGTGATTCGTTCCCTGCGCTTGCTGCATGTATTTAACAACGACGAGGATTGGCTCGCCAATGTATGGAATGAGCAAAGCGATCCCCACTCTGACGCCGAGCGCTCAAGATCCGTGCCGGTATCTATGCCTACTTATTTCCATGAATTTCTGTATTATTAGCGATTCGAGGAAGGTGCAACACTGCTCATACTTTCCAATCTAACATACCTATTTATATGTTGCAGATTTAAATCACGAGTAGAAGATAAAAAGAATAAAATCAAATCTTGGCTGCGTGAGACACTGAGATCACCAACGTTTATACAACTTGCTAAAAAGAAACTCATGGAGGCGGGGTTCCACACAAGAAGAACCAATGATTTTGAAGAGACAAATGTGAGTAATCTAGATGATAAAATGATAGACGAAATTAATCTAACAAATATGATTAATGATAGAATAATTGACGATGGCGATGGAACTGAAGCAGATAAATTGTTACGAACTTTGGCATTACACGAAGTCATGATAAATAACGAGAGCACTGAAGCGTTTTCCCAGAGAGCACACGCAAACGGAAGTGACAGTGTTGAGAGCTTTTTAGCTTATGTAAGCAAAGATAGGAAATAAATATATGTTAAAAAAACAGCCGGTTTTTTATTTGACTTCTTGCAATTTTGTAAATAGCGCCATCTGTGATCTTTACTTGAAACTTTTTCTAAACCGAGCTTGCTTAGATTTCATTGTTATGACAGTTTTTGATTTGTTACTAATAATTTAATATTTTTATGATTAATATCACTAATTAGCTTACATAAAAAGTATATAACTGTTTATACTACTAAGTAGTGTAAATAGTCGAATAATTAATAATTTTAACTCGAAATTTGGTTTATTCTATGCGATAACAGATGGCGTCACCATAACAGGTTTTGCTATTTGCTACTAGTACTAGATGGCGCTGAATACACCAAGTTTTGATTTAATACTGCATCATCAAATAATATAAATCCCAAGTAATATGCATATGTATATGTATGTGTTTTAACAATAAAATGGCATAAAGTATCTCTCTATAGAAAGACTAGACAAGATTTTTAATTTTTTTTCTTTAAGTAGGTAGGTGAAATGTAAAGAACTAGATATTGTAGCGCAGCTTGTAAAAGGCTAATACCTAACTGTCGACTACGTTAGGTTGAGTTGAGTGATTGGTTATCAAATATAAGCATTATTAATGCTTGTATAACAACCGGCGCAGGTCAAGCCTAACTTCAAGAGTCAACTGCGGGCACAGCGACTAATAAGTCATACCAAGCGGAATCACGTAATCAGATGGCGTAGAACTGCTGCTAGGAAATATACAACCAAAAACAACAGGGTAGGTACGTACAATACAAATAAAAATGGATAAGCGGAGGACATTATGGATATTTTATTTATTCATGTACACACAAACTTAAAAAAAATGAAATTAACAAATACAGAAAGAAGAGTACAAAGTTTAAGGTACTGCTTATTTCAAATGAAATTTTAAATGTAATTTTATGAAATTTTATTATATCTAGAGGATTACTTTTTTGACTTTTTTAATGTTTAGGCAAATTATGAAGTGTTAAAGTTCATACAAAATTGGAAATTTTCAGAGGTTTTTACTGGATTAGTTTTACACAAATTTAGAAATTTGTTTCTTTAGAATAGATCTACACTGTAGATGGACATTATTTTACAAAAAATAATTTTAGACACTAAAGCTAGCTCAAATAAAACTATTTGGTTAAACAATTTCATATAGATATCAAAGAAATTTTGGATAAATGATGAAAGAATCTGCCAGATTTTGATATTTTTTTAAACTACTTACTTAATTGCGATCCCACTTGATGGCAAGCAATGAAAGCAATCGCTATTGGTGAAGCGCACTATTTTATTAAGCGCCTATTCACTCTAGACTTGAAGACACCTAAATTATAATCGGACATGGAGACCACAGCAGGCAAATTTTTCCAGTCCTTCGATGTACTGGTTTAACCCTTCAGATACCGTCAATTAGAGACACAATAGTAAGACAATAGATGCGCGGCCACCGGTGGTCGCTTGGGGATTCATGAATTAAACGAAGAGTTGAAACGCTTAGTCAGGACCGTTGAAGTGTCAAAACTTGTTAATATTTTTAAGTTTAGGAAAAAGTGCTGCATTTATGAGCAAGTGTTAGATATATATACTGACCAAAACTCACTCAGTGTTCTTTAGTTACCCTATGCGTTTCAGAGTCGTGGTGATTCAGAGATATTAGTTAATTAGAACATGCAAAGCAAATTGGCCTATTCATTAATACACTTTTGTCATTAACTTGTAAATTAATGAGAAAACTATAGGTACATATAATACTAGCTTTTGCCTGCGGCGTTACCCGCGTACATAAAATAGCTTAAGTCACTCGGGAATAAAGTAACTGTCTACTGGTGAAAAAAATTTAGCAATCGGACCTGTACTTTCAGTTGAACGGGAATCGTTTGTCTTGGTATGGTCATGTAAAGAGGAGTTATGAAACGCATGTTGCTAAAAGAGTTATAAGTATACATGTGGATGGGTGGAGAGGGAGGCCAAAGAAAAGATGGATTGTGTGAATAGCAATATGAAAAAAAAGGAAGTTTGTGATAGCATAGGGGGTGACAGGATAGAATGGAAGAAAAAAACGTGATGCGCCGACCCCAAATAACTCGGGACAAGGGCAGGAAGATAATGATGATGGACCAGTACTTTCAGAGATCTCCTATAACCAAAAAATAAAAAACCAAGCTTTATCTCTTTATAATATAATATAAGTGCAGATTAATAAGATTGCCATAAAAACAAGACCACACAGCCCATGGTTTAACAAATTATGGACTTGATAACTAATATACCATCGATATAAATTACGAGTTAATTTTAACTAATGCCCCATTGTCGAGCAGTAATAACTGATCGTTAATTAATCTAGTACCTACCTAAATGTATTGATAATAAACATAACCAAGAGTTTAAACTTAACCGAGCGGTTAAAATAACTGACTGTTGCGTCACGTTGGTACCAGGATCGCAGAAGATGCGAGAAATGTACGTAATGATGTTCGACGATTATCATTGTAATGATTGTATGCTATGGTAAGTGTGAACTGACCTGCCTTTATGTACTGTTGTTCCGTGCAACAAAACATACTCTAGAAGATATTTCTATGTGCATTAAGTACCTAAAATTATTTTTTTTATTATCGTAGTCTGTAAGCAATTGGTTGATTGATAAATTTTTCTGCTACTATGAATTATATAGTCCTGGTAGTTAGTTTGAAGGTACTAGGTATCAAAGATAGGCAGGGCACATTGCTCGCAGAACAGATGGCCGTTGGCGCCGAAAGGTTCTGGAGTGGTGACTTCGTACTGGAAGACGCGGCGTCGGAAGGCCTCCTACAAGGTGGACCGATGACCTGGTAAAGGTTGCGGGAATCCGATGGTTGCGAGACGCGCAGGATCGATCATTGTGGCGACACTTGGGGGAGGCCTATGTCCAACAGTGGACGTCTGTCGGCTGAAATGATGAATGATGAGATATCTAAGATATGAGAGGTGGTTAATTTAGCTTCTACAACAATGGGTTTGGGGTGGGTGGATTTATCTATCTATCTAAAGTTTATTTTTGTATAGAAAATTGTCAAATGTCTCCCTTCTTCTCT
Organism: Mythimna lalbum; assembly: GCA_949319445.1. Classification (NCBI taxonomy): domain Eukaryota; kingdom Metazoa; phylum Arthropoda; class Insecta; order Lepidoptera; family Noctuidae; genus Mythimna; species Mythimna lalbum. Next base: position 16,485,526 of record OX439367.1, read on the forward strand.
AAAGCGAAGCGGGCGGCATGTAAGACTTTTACAGACTAAAATCACATCAATTTCCTTCAGTAACACTTTGCTTTCTAGGACCGCGGGTTTCCCTTTTAGATGTCGACCCATGGCTCTTTTAGGCTTCGGCCCTACTCGACCGCTACGGTTTAGCTAACAGCTCTTTGAGACGCGCATGGAACATTACGCGCAGTAAAGGCTCGATCCTGATCATCGATTACCGGAAGGCCAGACGGCGAGCTATCGTTTGCAACCAACCCCGCCTACAGTAGCTAGTAGACGGGGCCAGAGTTGCGGCAGGTGGGATGAAGGAATCGGCGTAAGGGGACGGACGTCGTTTTTACGAGTACGGCCGCCTCCGTCACTGGCATTACTGCTTCGCAGAAGGAGGCGTCCACCCCCCGTACCCCGAGAGGGAACTCCAGACTATGGCTTTAACCAGGGCCCGGCGCAAGAGGAACTTATACTTACATGCAGTTACGCTTTGGAATGTAAGATCACGGTAGCCTTTTCGAAAAATCCTATAGACCTGGTAGGCGTTGGCCCTGTAGAATCCTCTTGCTGATATCTCTTTGAGGCATGCATCCAATATTAAACGTACAGGTACAGCAACGATCTCTCATGTCCGGCTTTCTCGTCCAGATCGAGCCCATATCATGCAAACGAGGAGGCAAACCGCATCAGGCAACGGCGCCCCCGCCGCCGCCGATATTCCGATTCCGATCCCGATTTCCACCGTAGACAAGACGTCGACGGCGCGCACTGTTCCAGCGCGCCTCAAGGAGTTGTCAGCAACAGGAGGGACCCAGCTGAGTCGAAGCCTACCGGGGCCAGGGTTATCCGAAAGGAAGCTCGTGCCCCGGTATGAAGAGGATAGAAGGAACGGGGTGGGTTTTTAGTCAGTAAGAGTCTGACACTATCTTCCGCTCCACCCAAGAGCGGGGTTTGTCATAAGATGATTTTTGCCCACCGAAAAAAAAGCCCATATCATCGACGGCACGTAGTGTTCCATGCTAGCCTCAAGGAGAAGTCAGCAACTGTAGGGGCCCGGATTGAAGCTAACTGGGGACATGAATTTTGCAAAAGAGAACCCTGGGACCCAGGAACGAAGGCAGAGAATGGAACAGGAGAGGGATTTAGCCAGTAAAAGTCTGACACGCCCCCCAACCACAATTATATAGGTACAGAAGTCAATCTACATACAAAGCGCGCTGCCACAACGCACACATAGACACCACTCACGGACACGATATCTCGGAGCGCATCGTCCCGCTCGTGGTCCCGCTCGTCGAACAGTTCCAGCTCAAACGCTCATTAGGTAGGCTCGAGCGTAGGTATAAAAAGTGAAGTACATTTATGAGATTGTCTTCTGTACCTATCTGATCTATCGTGTGCCTCAACTCCGCCCAACTGCGAGAGAAAATAAACAGTTACCTACTACACATCATAGAAGGATTATTACAGTATTTAAAAAGACATAGATTTCAAAATCGATTGGAATTAAAATTCAAATTGTAATGCTCCGCTAGACGGTCTTCAATCAACTGTGAAACATCCAAAAATAATTTGTGAAAATACCAATTAGGTTATGTAAGACGTTGACATAATAACCTTAGCAGTATAGCGACTGGACCACAGAGTCAAGAATGCCTTTGCGGCCGCTGTTAGCACGACCATAGTATTCATTTTTTTTTTATTGACCAGTCGGTCTAGTGATTAGCAGGTCGTGGGATCGATTTCTACACAAAACAAAAAATTCGTGTAATGGGATAATGCAAGTTGCCGTGTCTTGTAATTAGGAAATGCAGGTTCTTGTAGTATAAATTGACGAAAAAGTTTACGGGTTGCAAGTGGTATTTTTTTTTTTTTTTTTTTTTTTTATTATTGATAGGCTCGCGTTTGACCACCGTTTTTTGCAAACATTGTTTTGCAAAAATAGTTTTTTTTTATAGCGAAGTGTTTAATTAAAAAAAAAAGACATGTTGGTTTTCTCATGACATTTTCTTTTACCGTTTTGAGAGTAGCGATGATAAAGTAAAATGCTAATCTGGGTGCGAATCCATAACCTAACAAAGAACATAAGTTGCTGCCATTAGACCACCACTTACTTTTGTTTTAAGGTGCGAAATCATCTAATGACTTCTTCCACTCTAGGGTGGAGTGGGAGAGAGAGAGTATCAGACTTTTACTGACTAAGACGAGACCTATATTGTTATAGGTTGGAAATCGGGATTAGATCTCGAAATCCGAATCCGAAAACACCGACGGTTGGGGCGTGAGTGCCACTCCTGGCTTAGGACCATGGCCTGTACTTTGTAAAAACTCGGCGCGAGAGATCGCTGCCGCTGATCATTAGCTCACCACAGCTTGTCGAAGTTATGCGCATTTTTATCGCCATGATTTTGACAGAGTACGCTGTCAGTCTGTTCGTTCTGTGGTCTGTGGTCGGAAGAGTTAGTTGTATAATAATGTTTTATTTAGAGTGACCAGATGCGGTCAGAAATAAATACGTGGTCCAAGTTTAAGTTCGTTACGTCACGTATTTCTAAATTGTGATACTGTTTTGAAAAGAGTAAACAAAAGTTGAAAACTAACGAATTTTATACTTAGCAAAAAATGTCATTAAAATGAAACCGCGATTAAGAAGATGGCAATTTAAAAATACTTTTTTTGACCAGCTTCTGAAATAGAAGGAAGTTCCCAAGTTCTTTTAAATTTTATTTGTAAAACATCAAATGATTTCTCCCGCTCTGGGGTGAAGCAAGAGGAAGTGTCTTTACTGACTAAAACCCAGTTGTGTTACTTTCAGGGGCGCTTTTTGCGGTCCAGGGCCTCTTTCGAACAAACCCATAGATTTTTGAAACCCTTATTTTGGATTTTGAAAGTATCCTATTTCAGGAACCTTTAATTAGTTAAAAATTAATAATTTACGTTTAAAAATACTTAACTAATTATAATTAAAATAAAATAAACCTACTCTACATTACAACTAACTAAAATATGGTGTCAAAAAACTTTTCCACATCGCTGTCGACTGATAAATGTACCCAAAAAACTGGCGGCATTGCCACGCTGTATGGCAATGCTTATCCTTTAGCTGAGGTAAAAGCCAACTCTTGGGTCACGCGAAGTGTCTACTAGTTGGGGTTTCAACCCCAAACGGTTCCAAAATAAAACTTCCAACAAGGTTGTTATATTTTGCCACTTTTTGCCACTTGCACGACACGATGAGCTAGGAAGGTGGGAAGGTGCAAGAGTATCAACGGTGCAAGAGAGGGGGGGGGGAGGCCTATGTCCAACAGTGGACGTATATCGGCTGATGATGATGATGAAGAGTAGCAGTAGCAGTCAGCACAAGTAGCGTACCCTACTAAAGGCCTACCCATCTTCCAAGGGAATAACGACCTGCCGTCTAGTCTCTTGCCATCGTCGCGTGCCATGGGGTTCTACAACGGCTGGAACGCCACAGTGACAAGAACGCGTCTGATGATGTCGGTGATATTCGCGTGTCACGCTATGCGACCCGTACTTCGGCTGCATTCAGGAAACTACGTTTCATCCAAATCCATTAAGTTTAGCATTATACTACCAATAGACAGGACATAGCGAACAAAATTCTTATCCGAGACTTGTTACTAAAGTAGTAACAAGTCGCTGTCACCTGTACCTGTCAAGTCGCGTTTGTGTCCGCTATACGCACCAAAAGTAAATATTTTTTTGGAGAAATATGCCGAGTTGCGCATTGCACCATTGCAAATCGTATTATGACAAAACGATTGGACCTAACTCCAGTTTATTTTCGTAAATATTTTTCGTCTTCACTCAAGCATAGGATGACAGTTTTTCTAAGACATTTCTTCTGATGGCCGCTCTATTGTGTCTATTTAATCTCTTTGACGTATACACATGTAACAAGCTTGCTTTCATCAACATCAAGCCGAATGATGGAAAAAGAAGAATCTGACTGACTGACATATCAACGCAGAGCCTAATCTACCTGCCTTGGAGACTGAAATTTTTCACATGGTTTCCTTTTCTGACGTAGGCGAGTACTTAAAAAATCCCCTTAGAGGAAGTTTTTGATTTTCTAAAGTTCCTTTTAGGTTCCTTAAAGGATTTTTTTTGTTTGTATGGAGCCACATACTTTCACACGGTCGAAACCGCTGGCTAAAGCTAGTTTATATATAAAATCATCATCATAATTTCAGCAGATATGCGTCCATTGAGTGACATAGGCATACCCCAAGCGTCGCCACAACGAACGTTCCTGTGCGTCTCGCATCCATCGGTTTCCCGCAACCTTCACCAGGTCATCGTAGGAGGCCTTCCAACGCTACGTCTTCTTTAAACTTTTGGCCCCAACGGCCATCTGTTCTGCGAGCAATGTACCATGCCCATTGCCACTTAACTTTGGCAATTCTTCGTGCTATGTCGACACATGTAACAAGCTTGCTTTCATCAACATCAAGCCGAATGATGGAAAAAGAAAAATCTGACTGACTGACATATCAACGCAGAGCCTAATCTACCTGCCTTGGAGACTGAAATTTTTCACATGGTTTCCTTTTCTGACGTAAGCGAGTACTTAAAAAATCCCCTTAGAGGAAATTTTTGATTTTCTAAAGTTCCTTTTAGGTTCCTTAAAGGATTTTTTTTGTGGGCAAATCACAAAAAAAATGACATCCCCCGCTCTTGGACGGGAGCGGAAAATAGTGTCTGACTATTACTGACTAAAAACCCCCTCTTTTTCTTCTTTGCCATTGTTCCATAGCTCCCGGGATATCTTTCGCATCACCCATGGCCCCGGGATCTCTTCGCATCGCCCATGGCCCCAGTAGGTCCCCTGAAACAGAGGTCCAAAGTTTGTATGGAGCCACATACTTTCACACGGTCGAAACCGCTGGCTAAAGCTAGTTTATATATAAAATCATCATCATAATTTCAGCAGATATGCGTCCATTGTGTGACATAGGCATACCCCAAGCGTCGCCACAACGAACGTTCCTGTGCGTCTCGCATCCATCGGTTTCCCGCAACCTTCACCAGATCATCGTAGGAGGCCTTCTCCAACGCTACGTCTTCTCCAACGCTACGTCTTCTTTAAACTTTTGGCCCCAACGGCCATCTGTTCTGCGAGCAATGTACCATGCCCATTGCCACTTAACTTTGGCAATTCTTCGTGCTATGTCGACTACTTCAGATCTCCTGCGGATGTATCAATGTATCAATTTATAAAATACAGAAATTTCACACTTGTGTGGCCACAAATAAAACCTAAACAAATTCAGAATAATGCTGTTACTAGGTGTTCTGAAAATGACACCTCCTTTAGTAAAAATCTAATTTTTTCCTCATTATATAACACTCTACAGCAGTTCACTTACCAATAGTTATGTAACTTAATCTGATTTTGTAACCGATTCTTTTCATCTTCGAATCGATTTACCAAACTTAGTGTTGCGAAAAAATCGAGTAATTGTTTATCGTTTAGGTAGAACAAGAAAAATGTACAGGAAAAACTTGTGTGGTAATCTTTTGAGGGTTTTTACAGGAAATTTTGTTAGAATTAAGAGCAAGTTTATGCAAATGTATCAATTTAAGTGTCGTGTTTATTAGTTTTTGGGTTTCGTACATAATTTATATATATATTTTTTAATTCATGAATCCCCAAGCGACACCCGGTGGCCGCGCATCTATTGTCTTCCTATTGTGTCTCTAATTGACGGTATCTGAAGGGTTAATTTATTATAAACTTGCGTAGTCTATTTCCTGATAGCTACAATCTAGGGTCTTTTAAGTCAAGACTGAATAGGTTACTTCTAGGCAAACGTGCTCCATCGTCGACCACATCCTCGCTTATCATCAGGAGAGATGGTGGTCAAACGCGAGCCTATCAGTAATAGAAAAAAAGATGGGAAATCTCCCAGCCACCTACTGATGATAAGCAAGCATGTGGACGGCGATTGAGAACGTTTGCCTAGAAGTAAACTATTCAATCTTGACTTAAATACTTCTTACCCCCATTTTTTTTTATGATGGGCAAAAATCATCCAATGACAACCCCCCCTCTTGGGCGGAGCGTAAGATAGTATCAGACTCTTGCTGACTAAAAACCCACCCCGTTCCTTCTAGCCTTCATACCGGGGCTCGAACTCCCTTTCGGATAACCCTGGTCTCAGTAGGCTTCGACCCACTGGGCTCCTGCTGTTGCTGACAACTCCTTGAGGCGCCGTCGACGACTTGGGCTCGGTCCGGGCAGTTCCCGGACGATCGGACAGTTAGTTACCCATGGCTCGCCGTCCACAAGCCCGCGTCTACGGTGGACGGAAATCGGGTTCGGAATCCTGCCGGCGGCGGCGAGGGCGCGGTTGCCTGATGCGGTCGGCCTCCTCCTTTGAGGCGACCGCCTGCCCTTCCACCTCACTCCGGACCATGGCCTGAACCAAGGCCCGCCGCTGATTGCCCCCACTAGGGCACGGCGATGCTCCACCCAAGTACTTATACCCCTACAGATTAAAAGCGTGAATATCACGGAAAAATCCACTAAAACAAAACAATAACGTAAATAGTAGGTGATTCACTAATTAACATAAGTACGGACACAATCTGACACAGTAACACTTCAACTTTGTACAAAATGCAAATATTTAAGTGATGCCACTCTTTGTGTTTACTATTTATACGAATTCACTGTGTGACGTCTACGAGCTAAACAGGTGTTATCAACCTCATCTTCAAGGTAAAAGGCTCGTGGACGGCGAGCAATGGGCAGCTGGCCGTCCGGCCGATTGGTAACCGATTGAACTGAGCCCGAGTCATAGACGGTGCATAGTGTTCTACCTGCCTGCCTCAAGGTCGAAGCCTACTGGGATTTTTTTTTTTAGTGTTCCGAAAGGAAAACATGAGCTCCTCGAATGCTGGCAAAGAAGGAACATATGTTTTTTTTTTTTGGTGGGTAAAAATCATCCAGATGATATCAGGTTCAGTTGAAAACCAGCGTGAGGCACTAGTCTGGCAATCATGCTGAACTGGACCTATTTTGGTGCAGCCATGAGGCACACAACAGCTTTATTTTTTATCTTTATTTTTTTTTGCTTCTTGTATTTGCGTTTGGGCCTTGTGCCAAATTTCTTTCCTTCTTTCTTTCTTTCTGTCTTTCTTTCTTTCTTTCTTTCATATCCCCGCCCTTGGGCGGAGCGGGAGATAGTGTCAGTCTTTAATGACTAAAAAACCCACCCTGTTCCTACGTTGGATAATGGGGCCGAGCCTCGCTTTCAGAAGCAGACCCAATAACTTCTTCATAGAGCGGAAAAGATATTGCGGGCGAAGCACGTGTAGTAATATTGCGTGAAAGGTGTATCAGATTTTACTGACTAAAATCACACCTAGATATTCCTTCTTATCGCCGTGTCCTCGTGGAGACAATCGGCGGAACCGATCTCTCGCGTCGGGCCTTGGTCCGGCCATGGTCCGGAGCGAGAAGGAGTGGCAGACGGTCGCCTCCTTCTGCAAAGCAGTAATGCTTGCAAAGGAGGTGGTCGACTGCATCAGGCAACGGCGCTCTCGCTGCCGCCGCCGGGATTCCGATCCCGATTTCCATCCACCGTAGACGCGGGCTTGCGGACGGCGAGCCGTGGGTAGCTTGCTGTCCGACCGTCCGGTAACTGCCCGGACCGAGCTCAAGTCGTCAACGGCGCGCGCTTTTCCCGCGCGCCTCAGGGTGTTGTCAGCAACCGCAGGAGCCCAGCTGGGTCGAAGCCTACTGGAGCCAGGGTTATCCGAAAGGGAGCTCGTGCCCCGGTATGAAGGCTAGAAGGAACGGGATGGGGTTTTTAGTCAGTAAGAGTCTGACACTATCTCCTGCTCCACCCAAGAGCGGGTTTTGTCATAAGATGATTTTCCTCATCAACAAAAAAAAAGGGCCGTAGTAACTCTCTCGAACAATCCTACAGCCTAAACTGGAGTATCAATTCTAATTAGTATATGTAATCATTAGAACATTTAAAAAACTAATTCATTCCGTACTTTCGTTCCTAGATCAGCTGACAAACGCACTCGGACTTTCAAACTGTTCATTTGCAAGTGAATTACTTTGGTCTGTGAGAACACATACTAATTACTGGTTTCTGTGATTAATTAAAACTCTAATTACGTCGTAAATACCTACTCTTTTGACTGTAAGAAATAAAAATAGAGAAATATCTAACACAACTAAAAAGTGTAAAAAAAAACTTTTTACAAATAAATACACTAAAAAAGTTTAAATAACAAAGAGATAAAATTATTATAGAAACACCTACTTCCGAAATTAAAGTTATTTTGTACTTTCTTAGCGTTTTTTTTTACATTGAAGTCAGTTGTATTTTTTTTTTTGTAAAAAGATTTTTTATTTACAGACTAGCTGCTCCCAGCGGCATCGCCCGCGTGGTAGCAGAAAATTATCCCAAGGAAACATATTTCCGGGATAAAAAGTATCCTATGTCCTATTCCAGGACATGGTCTATCCGTGTAGCAAGTTTCATCAAAATCGGTTTTGCCATTTAGGCGTGAAGACGTAACAAACAAACAAACAAACTCACTTTCGCTTTTATAATATTAGTAAGGATTTATTCCGTGGATCATCGGCTAACATTAACTAGTGTAGTTAATTGAGTCTGTGTGAACATTTATCATATGTAATTATATGATATATATGATATATATATAGTTTGACCTTTTAAGAATGGGAAAAAAAGTCTCATAGCCTATAGATATAGCATACAAAGTTTCAATACACCAACGTAGGTGTATTGAAACTTTGTATGCTATAAAATATCGCCTACGTTCAAAACTCGCGTAAATACAGGGTTTTGTTAGCCAAATTATCTATACCTATCCTACTAATATTATAAATGCGAAAGTCTGTATGTATGGATGGATGTATGGATGTTTGTTACCCTTTCATGTAAAAACTACTTAACGGATCTCGATGAAACTTGGTACACGAGTAGACCATATCCCAGAATAGCACATAGAATACTTTTTATCCTGGGATTATGTACGCGGGTGAAGCCGCGGGCAAAAACTAGTGATATTATAAAGCTAAAGAGTTTATTTATGCAGTTGCATCTTCCGGTGCGCGGTTGCCACTCCAGAACCTTTCGGCTCCATTGACCATCTGGTCTCCGAGCAATGTGCCCTAACCACTGCCACTTAAGTTTGGAAATTCTTCGGGCTGTCTGCGATCTAGGTTCTTCTGTGGATACCTTCATTTCCGATGCGATCATGCAAGGAAACTCCGAACATAGCCACTTTCATTGCCTTTCAGTGACTTTAAACCTTCTGATGAGGCAAATAAGTAATTTTTCACACCACCTGCTCGAAAATGTCAAATTATATGTCAAGCAACCTTAACCTAAAGTGAGTCATTAGTGGCCCGGGGCACAGCCGGTCAATAATGGGTTTCATTATGAAGAGCGGGTTTCGTCAATGATGATTTTCCCCGTCGAGAGAAAAAAAAAAAAAAAAACCCGCTGGTCAATAATGTGACTATTATTTTCTCACAGTAGGTATAAAAAGTAGAGTATTCTCCTCTGGGCTAAAGGTGTCTTTGCCTTGGGCTAGCTTGAATCCCTCGCTGCATTCAGGATTCTTGTATTAACTCCCTCGCTTTGCTCGTGAGTTAAATCCCGAATCCTTCATTGCGCTCGAGGTTCAATATGACGCCCGTGTCATAAGACACAACTTTAGCCCCTCGGTGCATAATCTACTATAATAAACCTACCAATACGTAATGCTTTTAAAACGTCGCAATAGTAAAATAGCTTACAGTGTAACAAAGCCTAATCGTTGAATCATAGTTCACATAGTTGTTCATAATTACATGTAAACAAACATTATATAAACCATCACTCAGTTATGATACCCTGGTACTGTTTAGGTATTACCATTATATCTTTGTAGTAGTTAGGATGAACTTGAAGAAATCAAAGTAATGTTATTTTTCAATACACTCACTCGAAAACTCGCTCATATTCCACCGCTTACAGGTACGCAATAGGCTATTTTCCGCACTAGTGCAGAAAAGTGCGCGTGCTCTCCCACACCATAATTTTACTACATTTACCGTATCAGGATAGGCGCGCGTTGTCCCCCACGAGTCGCCGGTCAACCCCCGTTTATTCATTTCAGTGAGTGTATTGAAAAAAGTCGTTTGATACACGTGCAAAGTCGCTGCAGCCCTCGGCTCCATAGCACAATTCTGAATACCGCCTCAGTCGTAAACTTTACGATTTTTTTTTTGAGTTATTATATCATCTAATGACTTCTCCCGCTCTAGGGTGTAGTTTGACGGACTGTCAGACTTTTACTGATTAAAATCATATCTGTGTCTTTCAGTTGGCCTTTGTGTTACAGGACCATAGCATCCTTTTCAAAAAATCCCCGCGATCCTAGTGGATATCGGGCCTATTGGGCCCCTACGGCTTGCTCACATCTCCTTGAGAAAGGCAACACTACGCGCTGTTGAAGATTCGGGCTCAGTCCGAACGGTTACCAGCCAGCCGGACGGCGACTCCTCATTGCTCGCCGTCCGCAAGCCCACGCCTACGGTGGTTGAAAACCGGGGTCAAGATCCAGGCAGCTAGGGTGTGAGGAAGTCAACAAGTAACCTGGTAACAGGGCAAAGAAACAAACAAAATCACATCAAAACCTTCTTATTATTTTTAAGATAAGGGGCTATGCATCTCCCGTAGTGTAGGGGATGTAGTCACTGCGACGTAAAAGATCTATTGTGACTCGCCACCTTGTTAGAGTAACTCTTTTAGCCCGGAGGCTTCCAGGAAGTCTAGAATACTCCTAGCTTTAAGAGTTCTTCACAAAACACATCAAAACCTTATCAACGTATTAAATAATTTACGCATTATAATAAAAAAAGACACCTCGCGTCTGCGTCTGCGCACTATCTACGCACACAGACACAGTTCGATGCTACGAAGAGACCACACACGGTGTGCGTATGTGTGTGTAACCCTCTGTTGCAATCCCTAAAATAGGTCGACCAGATACTAATAGAGAGACGCAGGGCCGGCTTACAAGATTTTTATCGATATTCATTGACTTATGCGCATTTTGAACGCACCTCTTCTTTGATCTGTTTTCCTGGTTGAATGTCTTCCGAATGGAGGTTTTGTGTTATTTAAAGTTTGCTGTTTTGAGACGATGTTTTGCTATTTTGATACCATATACCTCTGAAAAATTATCAATTTAAAACTATGTAGTCACGCCAGGTAATTTTGTATTTTATATCTATATACATAAAATAAGAAACTGACTGACTTACATATCAATGCTTAGCCAAAACTACTGTAAATTTTGCATAAGGTTTCCTTTTATGACGGAGACGACCACTAAGAGAGGACTTTCCAAAATTCATCCCATAAGGGGTTGTTGTAGCAGGCTTGCCTAGAAGTAACCTATTCACTCATGACTTAAAGACCCCTAAATTGTAGCTATTAGGAAACACAGACTCCGACAGAGAATTCCACTCCTTAGCTGTAAGCATAATGAATGTGGTATCAAAACGCTTTGTACGTATGGGTGGGATGTCCACGATGTACCAGAGTGGCGCAACGCCGTAAGTTTTGTGGTCCGCTGATGGAACGGACTTGGCGGAATTAGATTGTGCAATTCCGGAGCAGACTCCCCGAATTATAAACGATAGAAAGCCGACAGGCTGCTACTAAAAAAAGATCAGTCTTTAAAAAAAACAATCCCAGTCTGACCAGACTTTTCTGTTCGTTGAATACCGAAATACATGGTATAATAGACTGCCTTCCTAACCTCTATAATCCAGTAATCAGGTAACACCTACTTTTCTTTATTCCATGGGTAACACGATACCCGTTGGCAAGACTGGTGTTTTTAGTGCCCTCGGACTGTCCGTAACGTATGGATGGAGGGGAAGACCTAAGAAAAGATGGATTAATTGTGTGGGGAGTGATATGGAAGAAAAGGGAATTAGTGACAGAACAGAATGGCTGAAAAAACGTGTTACGCGGACCTAAAACGAGACAGAGGCAACGGCTCAAACCGCCCCAGGTTGTAGCTATCAGGAAATACAGACTCTGGCAGGGAATTATTATGGTCGCCAAATGTTTTGTGGAATGGGTTTTTTTTTCGATAGAGAAAATCATCTTATGACGAAACCCACTCTTGGTTGGAGCGGGAGATAGTGTCAAACTCTTACTGACTAAAAACCCCACCCCGTTCCTTTTAGCCTTCATACCGGAGCTCGAGTTTCCTTTCAGATAACCCTGCCCCCAGTAGGCTTCGACCCAGCTGGGCCCCTCCTGTTGCTGACAACTCCTTGAGGCGCGCGGGAACAGTGCGACGTGCTTTCTGTGATACGGATGAATCTCAGTTTAATAAAACGGTTACCCAACCATACACATGCTTGCAAGTTACTTTACCTCAGAGATTGCCCGAGTTACTATTATTATTTAAGCCAGAATAAATAGATTCAATAAATTATGTAATTCATGTGATTGTATTTCTACGAATTGCCATAAGTGTCCTCAATATAGTGTGTAATGAAAAGCCTAGAGACCTAATAAAATGTCTAAAGACCGATGCTTAGAAATAATACCTTAATGTAAATTGAACAATATACACTTTTGCCTCTAAATGTGTTGTGTGTGGCTAATTTAGTGGGCGTTTTTTATTTAATTCCTCTTGAGTCCGGCGAGCAATTGGTAGCTCACTGTCCGACCGTCCGGTAACTGTCCGGATCGAGCCCAAGTCGTCGACGGCGCGCACTGTTCCCGCGCGCCTCAAGGAGCTGTCAACAGCAGCAGGGACCCAGCTAGGTCGAAGCCTACTGGGGCCAAGGTTAGTCCGAAAGGTAGTTAAGCCCTCGGTACGAAAGGCAACGAAGGAACAGGAGTGGGTTTTTAGTCAGTAAAAGTCTGATACTATCTCCCGCTCCGCCTAAGAACGGAGGATGTCATTAGATGATTTTCCCACCGAGAAAAAAAACTCCTCATGAGTTTTAAAATGACTAAAAACTTTGTTCGTTAATGTTTTTGACTAGTATGCTAAGTCCTATGCCATATAATAATAATTATGTCTTCGTATGAATGGTTAATTGGTTTACTATAGGTATAATATAATTTGGAAGTACACATATCAAATCAATCTTCCCGGCAAACTTTGCTGTGGTAGTCAATACTACAATCGAATTCTCAGTTTTATATTGCCTGTTTTAATGATTCCACAAATATTCCAATTTTACATCCACTAGGAAACAATTTGTGAATAATTAAAACAGACACAGAACCTTCACACGAAGAAATCTTACCAAAAACTCATGTGGATAATCAAAAGGCCTCACAGTATAGAGGCAGACCCTGGTTTTAACCCTTACAAGATACTTAAACGAAAACCTGAACATATTTCTCGCCTGCATTACACCACCGAGGACATCGCCGAGTATGTGCGCAAAAAGTTAAAGTACACACTGAGGGTGCAGTTGCTGGAGTCGCACCGGAGTGTCAATTTTAAGGCATTTGTGTTGCGAGTACCGAACTGTTTTCTGCACCTTGCTATGGAAGAAGACTTTTGGCCCCAGGGCGTGTTGTTCCGTCGCTTCCGCGGACAAATACCACAGTACCCAAGTTGCTAATCTGCAATAGTTAACGCTAGTAGAAAGCTTCAAATGTACTAGAATGACGTCGTCTCAGCTCAGTCACGTGGTCAGAACAAAAGAACTGGCGGCAAGGTCAACTCGAAGCGTTCAACGCAAGCGAAACGGTTGTAACTTGGCTAGGGGGGCAGGACAGCACAAAGGCAAAATAGTGCATAGTGAAGTGTTACTAATGAGGTTTTGAATCATGTTTACTAACAAAACGATTTATTATAAGTATTATGTATATTTGTCTATAAGGTATTTGTGATATGGGTACATGTTGCCTGTTATAATTTTAGTATCAGGACAACTAAAGCTTAATGAAACAAGCCATTCAGAACTAACAGTGGTTGTTATCATGCACCTGCCTCTATTTCTCTTCTTTCCTCCAAATCCGGCCCTGTTATAAAAACTTAAAAAGATTGTTTGCATCTTTTCGTTACATTTTTTAGGTCACATACCCTTTGGTTGCATGTGTGTGTTTGTGATAACATTGTATGTAACACGGACGCAGCGATTTTCTTCTTTTAGTTCAACATAATATTTATTTGTATCAGAAAAGATACTCTTGTTGTTGTTATGATTTTATTTCGGTAGTGTAAGTGTGATTTATGTTTGGGTAGATACTAGGAGCGCATAAGTCTGTGGTAGTTTTTATTTAGAGACTTTAAGATTTGGAATCTTTGTAAAAGGGCTGCATACTTTTTGGTTGAGAGCAATGCTGTATTATTAGAAATGCATATCACTCGTTGACTCCTACAGAAGACAATTTGTGCAACTAAACAGGACAGATTAAGTGACTTTGCAAAAGCAGAAGATGATTTTCTTTTTTAGATACCAGGAATGCATAAATGCGTAGCAATGTACTCCTCGCTCCAGTCCCATGAAACCTAAATAATTATGTATTTTCTAATGAAGACCAGGGGGCCAACCACAAGACCTTAAAGCAGTATTGTTTTAATCTTACTTAGGCTTTTCGTACCATGACACCTTCAAAACAACCTTATTACAATCTTAAAACAAGATTGTTTTCTTAGTGGTTTTGAGATGTCACTTTAAAAAGTTCATTCTTTTCGTACTCTGACGGGATTTTTGACCGCTAGCAGTATTGTTTTTACGTCAAATTAGCAGGAGTAAAAAAGTTGCTCGGAGGCAGCGGATTTATTATTGTTTTCCAAATAAATGCTATTTAAAGTGTTTTTCGTGACTTTAAAAGTATTTAAAACTTATTTCGATGCCTAAAGGTTTCCATTAGTCCACAAGTTTAGTTTCCACAAGTTTTTTTCGAATGTAGGGGCACAAAGGTTTTAGTAGCATGCCAGAGAGTCCTTGTCTTTTCTAAATATAAGAAAGCAATGAAAACCATTTTCTTCCACCTACCAGGCTGGCAGAACTACACAGCGATGTCATTGCTCCAGACCTATTCTACGTCTTAACATACATAGGCCATCTGAATAGTACCAAGGTCGCTGACAATGGAGACGACGGGTCAGTATGTTCAGTGTTGACCAACTAATTTATCTGTCACATATAATATATATTGTATGCTAATGCCACTGTCTGCATGGTTGAACTCTAATGACTTAGTCCGATTTTGATTTAATTTTGTTTTGTTAGTTGGCAGGGCGCTTTGGTGAAAGAAGCTATACTCATAGGCGGTACTACGGTACGGTCTAGGATTGTTTGAAAAACATTTGGTACTCTTGTTATCATCCGTCTTTTTATTCTGCTTCCCTGGTACTTGTGGTGAGCCCACAATGTTTGGTTGTTCCTTTATCCTCGGTCTTCTAACACTTACGACATTTTCTTCATACTATTCCTCAAGAAGGGCGAAAGGCGAAGCATGGTGGACAAGTGGTAACGGCCCCGACTTATAAGTTGTAGGCCGCAGGTTCAAACCTAGCCAACATTGCTTAGTGTAATTTCATCACTACTGCTCTCAAAAGGTTCAAAGAAAACATCGTGAGGAAACTAGCTTGTCCTAGAACTAGAAACGCAATGATATGAAATCTACCAACCCGCACTGGACCTGCGTGATAGATTACGGCTCATTACCTCTACTAGAGAGAGGAGTCATGACTCCCAAAACAGGTATTATGTTATGCTATGTAATCCTCAAGAACTTATCTGGCTCCATTGTTACCAAAATCGCCATGTACTATAGTTGCCATGACGACCCAGTGGTAACCCAATTCCTACTACTTGTAGCGTGATAAGTGATTGTCAAACTAGCACAGATATAAAAATGGTTGGCTATTTATGTGCGTTTCAGTTTAACAATTGTGTAATTAGCATATTTTGTTCCTGTGGACTAATTTACAAGAATTCTGCATTCAAGGTGAAAGTAGCGTCAAGGATAAAAGTAGACTTCCGACGTATGGCGAGTGTCCACCCTTTAAATGTTGTTAACACCTCTTCGGCTTAAGCGTTTCGCCTTGTTATTCCAGTCCCGATGGATTGGAGTAATTTACCTGCTGCGATATACCCGTCTGATTATGATTTAGGTATCTTCAAGGTTAGAGTAAATAGGCTCTTAATAAACTAGTGGTGCTTCGCTATCATCGATTGCATCACTGCTTACCATCACGTGGGATCGCAGTCTAGAAGTCACTTCAATGAAAGGTCCTGTGCATCTCGCATCCATCGCATTTCAGTGACTATTACCAGGTCATCGGTCCACCTTGTGGGAGGACTTGCAACGCTGTGTCTTTTAGTTCGCGGTCGCCACTCCAGAAGCTTACGGCTCCATCAACCATCTTTTTTAAGAGCGATGTGTCCTGCCCACTTTTTGTTTTTGTAGTTAGGAAAATCATCCAATGACATCTCCGCGCCCTTGGGCGAAGCAGGAGATAGCGTCAGATTTGTATTTACAAAAACCCATTCAACATTCGTACCGGGATCTAATCATCCTTTCAGAAAAAAAACCTGGGGAAGCAGGGTTGAAGCTGACTGGGGCCACCAGTAAGCTTCGACTCTGTTTACTGATAACTTTTTGAGGTGCACGAGCAATAATACGCGTCATCGATGTCTTGGGCTCGATTCGGACGGTTAGCAAACGGTTCGACGGCGAGTTACCCATTGCTTGCCGTCTGCAAGCCCGCGCCTATGGTGGCCGGAAAGCGGGATCGGAATCCCTGTGGCAACGGGCCGTCGCCTCACGGGATGCCCTGGCCACTGCCTTTTGGACTAAAAACTTTGAGGGAAAACCATCGATTCGAGAAGAAGAATTATTATTATTAAATCTCTCGTGACATCATTAGATTCGCCAATCAAACTGTCTCGTCAACCCACCTAATTAGCGCGGACACCCACTATACTGCCCACACACTCAACTTCGATCAAAGCTACCTAATGAGGCGATGGTTTATTCAAATTCGCCTCATTGTTTGCTTTCATACCTTTTTCTCTTTTCGTGATGAAGGAATGAGAGGTTCTTTTCAAAAAGGTTAAGGGTAAGCTGTCCGCAAAATTCAAATTTTCTAAATTTTTTAGGATTCCTTACTCCAAAAGAAAAAAAAACGAAACCTTTATTGACCGTGGTCTGTCTGTCTGTCTGCCGAGACCTATTGTCTCGGGAAAGCGTCTGGAAAGGTCTGCGGACCATAAAATATAGGTACTAGTGTGTGTGGGTCCCTAGTACCTCTATGGAGTTTCTTGCCGGTTCTTCTCCATAGGAAACGACCAATTTGGAACAGTGCACTAGCTTCTGACATTTTATAAGTGCCCATGTAGGCCGATGTGAAATAAAAACTTTTGACTAAGTCAGTCAAAAGTTTTTATTTAATATTTATTTCTGAAGATTTTCAAAATACGAGATGGCTCAAAGTCTACTCAAATCTATACAAGTTTCACTTTCTATTCGCTCAAGTCAGAACCTGTCCCATAAAGGTGATTCAGATATGTCATTTATTTTAAAACATTTTTTCTGTGTCTTTTAGTAACACCCACGTGATTTACAAGTTGCTGACGATTTGGACACACTATATTCGGAGTGTCCAAATTGACACATTTTTATTTAAATACTTTTTTCGCTAACGATTCGAATGGATACTAGTTTTAAAATATAATATATGGGGTAAAAAGCGTTACCTAAACTATTTTAGGCTGGATTTAAGGTGTCAATTTGGGGTAGTTAATTTCTTTATATTATACTAGCTTTTGCCCGCGGTTTCGCCCGCATGTGTCAAATATAGTCTATCACACTCAGAAATAAAGCAGCAGTAGCTACTAGCTAGCTGCTATAGTAGTAGTTACATAACCAAATAATTACTTTGTTGTAAATCTCGATTCAAGGATCAAACTTTACATAGGTCTAAACGAAACCCTCGGTGTGCGGGATCAACTCCCACTTGCCGAGTTTTTTAAATGGGAGTTTATAAAATAACTTTTCGAGTACGAATGAGTGTTAACGAAAGTCCACTGTGTTCCTTTAAGCCTTTACGTTCTAGGGCCGAGGTTAGACCGAATTTAACTCTTTTGAACAATGCTGGAACTCTGGAACTTTCGCAGTTCCAACGTTGTGACCTACCCCCTCGAGCGCCGATAGTACATACAGTTGTACAACTTTAACGAACTTGAAAAACCCTTAATTGTCGTACTGTAGTACACACGGGTGTCGAGGAGCGGTGGCTGAGTGGTAACGGTCTCGACTTACGAGTTGTAGGTCGCGGGTTCAAACCCAGCCAGGCACATTACTTTGTGTAATTTATTTCATCACCACTGCTCTCAAAACGGTAAAGGAAAACATCGTGAGAAAACCGGCATGTCCTAGAACCAAAAAAAAAATCGAAACCCGCACTGGGCCCGCGTAGCAGATTACGGCCCATTCCCTCTCCAAGAGAGGAGGCCTTAGTCCCAACGGTGGAAACGTTATAAGGCCGACTATGCTTTGCTATACACACGGGTGTACGAAATTTATTCAGCCGATAATTATGGTCTCTATATCTTCGTTTTTCCTGGATTTTTGTTTATTTTAGGTGATTTTACAAAAAACCGCGCAATTAAGTAATAATAACACCTCACCGCGCCTGAGAGGCTACAGAGTACAGACACCTGATTTTTGATGCGAGTTAGATAAAAACGTAACAACATAATTTTCTTCTTCTATCTCCTATACATAATTAGTCTGTTTTAGTTATTTAGATAACTTTTATACACATTTAAATTGTGTGTAATTTTTTATTTTATTTTATTAATGCTTATTGCACATACTGTACAAAGGCGGACTTAATGCCTTAGGCATTATCTACCAGTCGACCTTAGGGTGGTGCAGAAACATAACATGGTAGGTGCGAACTTCAAAGTAAACAAAAAAGAAAAATTAAAATCAAAATTAATACATAATTATAAAAATTATAAAAATAAATACTTATATAAATACATACAAATAAACGAAATTATTATGAGAAATGAGTATAATAAATCACTGCTGTGAAGATTCTGCCAATTTCTTCCGAATGTGTTCACGTGCCATTACCTTAAAAGAGAACCGGCTGGATGCCATCCTGATGTTCAATGGGAGCGCATTCCAGAGAAAGATCGCCTGGACAAAGAAAGAGGAAGAGGAATTCGATGTATTACTTAAACTCTGTTTCATTGCAATCGGTTGACTATATCGAAAGATACACTACATTCATTGACTGTTAGGCGGTACGAAGTTCGCCGGGTTAGCTAATACAAGAATAATACTGGTGAAGGTTTTTTGGCATCGGCTTCATTTACCTTACCTAACTTTTTCTAATAATGATGAGATCTACTTCCAGCCTATAAGAATGCAGTTGTATCAGTATTATATTGAGCGGCAATCTATTAGACCATCATCACCAATTACCGGCCCCTTGGCAAAACTGATCTGGACTTTCTTGTCAAAAAGTATTTGGTCAGATCGAACGATATTCCCGAAATCAATCCGTCCTAAATAACTTTCTCAAACCTATGATGCCTTAGTACTTCCAATTTTGATAAATTTTCATGTCCGTTCAAATTCTTTAACAAATTGGCATCCTACGACAGAAACGGCGATCCAAGTCAGAAATCAGAAACGTTCATTTCAAATAGACCATTACAGGCACTTTTGAATTGTCAAAATGTCGGTCAGTAAAAAAAAAGTGAAGCCAAATGGCACGTTCCAAAGCGATATTCCCGAAATCTGATTTTCTCAAATGACTTTCTCAAGCCTATGATGCCTTAGTACTTCCATATTTTAAAGATTTTCATCTTCGTTCGAATTCTTTAGCAAAACGTTACCCAAAACCAGAATAGACGAACCAAAGTCCATTATTCAATATCTATAACGTCTGTCTCATAATATTAAGGTAGTGGGTAATACCACATCCCTCCTCCTCACGGCGTGGGTATGACACACTTTCGCTCCAAACGAATCATGTTGTAGGTATACCTTCTACGTATATTGGTTGTATTGTTCTGTAGTTACTCGAGGAATGAAATTAAGTTGCCTTGATTTTTGGGAAGATTTGCAACTTTTCTGGAAGTTTTCTAAATAAGTTATATGATTATGAGAAGCTTTGCGATTTAACAATTTAGGGCCTCATACATGACGGGATTCGAGCCATAAACCGAAAAACCGAACAGTATTCATAAATAATGAAAGATAAATAGAATTGAAGGACCAACTTAACTTTGTAGTTGATAAAATGTTTTCTCTAGCGTCAATATACGTCATAGTCAATTCTCCAACCTATGTTTCAAATACATAAGTTTATAAATCACAAAAGATATGAGATGAAAATTAAAATCAACAATTTACAATCGAAATTAATTCCAACTTGATACTACCATGCGTTACTGAAAAAATCAGGTCTTAAAAGATAAATAAAAA
This sequence comes from Mythimna lalbum, assembly GCA_949319445.1. Lineage (NCBI taxonomy): Eukaryota > Metazoa > Arthropoda > Insecta > Lepidoptera > Noctuidae > Mythimna > Mythimna lalbum. The sequence continues at coordinate 16,506,027 of OX439367.1, forward strand.
GGCAAATAAAGCTATCTTGCAAGGGTTTCTTGCCTTTTGAGTTAGAGAGGATCAAAGGAGGCTGTTTTCAAAAAAGGAAACCCAACAAAAACGAAATATAAACGGAAAGGTTGCAATAGAATCCAATTTTAATAGATATCAATAATAATGTACTCAATTGATAATAACAAATTAAAAAGAAAAGTGTAGTAGCACTATTGGATTTGATTTTTATAGTTTCAAAAATGTTTTTGGTTGGTTAAAAAAGCTTTATGCTCCACAAAGCATCTTTAGGATATAATAAGAAGTAATACAATTACAAACCGTTATTGAAAAATGTATATGACATTATGAACGTGCGGATAAATTGAAAATTAATAAGATTGATGCCATCGTAAGTAAAGTATGGCCATACTGGTCGCTTCACAACTCTTACAAGCTAAATTATTAAAGCTGGCATATTGATTTAAGATAATCAGTTTGAAGTTGTCAATTTATAGAAGATATCAATTTATTTGCATTATAACCAAATGACGTGACTTGTACTCTTAATGACTTATAATATCTACATACAGAAAGGCCAATAAAGACAGTTATTAATTGACAATAATTTAATTCTGAAGGCGATTTGAAAATTATCAAATAAATTGGTAATAGAGCAACTATAATTTTGATCGAAACCGTAGTTGCTATAATAGAATCGATCAATTCAATAAAATCTATGACTGATTCAGAATGTCGGCCATTGTTCCGATGTTATCGAACAGCTAATTTATCGGTAAGTTAACAGTTCAGTCACATGAAAGAAACCGCTAACAAACTTTTTTTTATTATTATTGCGAGGTAAGTAAAATACCAGGCGATCAGACCATAGTAGTAGGTTGTTGATGATATTAGGACCAGCGAGGCGGCACAAAGCTCGGCGCGGCCTCAGCTCGCGAAAGTGAGAGTGGGCCGGTTGCGTAACGCTGTTCGACTCATGACGCCCTAGTACCCGGCGTGGTTACCTACATTCAAGTTCTTTTTGTCTAAAACTATTTCGATGTCTTACTTAAGTTTTTGGTTCGGTAGATTTTTTGTCTGAATGTTTAAGTTAACTTTAAAGGTTATTTTTTTAGCTCAAAATAGCAATTTTCTTTTCTTGAACGAAATTGGAACGATTTTGTAGTTTCGAAATTTCCTATCACTATAACTATTTTTTACAAAAGGAATTCCTAAAATGAAAAGTGAGTCTTACTCTATGCATTTTTATTTACTCTTCTACTGCTTGAAGCCAAATACATATGGCGCATTCCTTTTTAAAACCTTCATTAAGTAAATATTTATAGGTCAAGTCCCAAAAAAGTTTTTATGGTAAAACCCAAAAGGACCACTTTCTATAAATATTCGTGGCGATTGCACAACTTGGCGACGTGTGATGGTATCCGGTTAGGGGCTGAGGCGAATCATCGAAGAACCAGAACACATCCGTTTTTATTTTAACTAGTTACCTATAAATAATTGAGGTAAAGATGAAGATAATTATACAAATGTTCATAAGGATTGAGGAAAATAAAAAAAATCTTTAAAATATAAACTACTAATAATGTATCGGTAAGGCTGAAATATTCGCCTAAAACTACTTTAGGAAAAGTGATCAAAGAAAAAATAAATATATCGTAGCGTAGGTCATCTAATGGCATCTTTTTATTAAGAAGATCCATTGTGCTTATGTTTTCCTGGTCCTTTAAGAAAACAAGATTTGTAGTTCCAGTGCAATTTTCAGTTTTTTAGGGTGAAAATGAACTTACTGGGCATTGCCATACAGCATGGCAATACCGCTGATATCATTGCTATGTTGTATGGCAAAATATTGGCAAAAGATTTGGGCACATTTTCAGTTGACAGCGATGCGTAGGAGTTTTTCGACGCCCTAAGTTACTCACCGTATAAAAACTGTCCTATGTGTTATTTTTAAGTCGTGATCTACCAGTGTCCTAAGTTTTGCTGAAATCCGTATAGCCATTTGAGCGAGAAGAATTTAAAAAGATCATACACTAACAAACTTCCTCCTTCAGGTTTTTAGCTAGTTTTAATTACTTAAGGGATGTATAATTTTAGAAAAGTCATCATCATTTCAGCCTATTAATAGACGTCCACTGTTGGACATTTATGTCTCCCCAAGTGTCGCCTTGCCATAACGACCGGTCCTGTGCTTCTCGCAGTCATTGGATTCATTGGAACCTTTCGGCCCCATCAACTATCTGTTCTGCATATAATGTGCCTTACCCAATGCTATTCTTTTGGGTAAGTCGGTAACCTTGGTTCTCCTGTAGATATCTGTGCATTTCATGGCGTTTTCGGCAATAAAACCGTGCACTTATTCAAGACAAATGTAGCCTAGCTTAAGTTCAGCCATAGTGTGGTCGCATATCAGAACAAACTTTTTTTGTAATCAGGTCAATATTTTTTTTTGCAGATTCCAGACCTCATGATGAACAGTCCTCTCATATGCACAGAGCTTTGAGATCATTGAGATAATTTATTGTAAATATAGCGAAGGAGTATCCCGATAGCTACAACCGGAGGTCTATAAGTCAATAGTGATTAGGATACTTTTGGGCAAACGTGCTCCATCGTCAACCACATTATCGTTGCGCGATCAAGTAAGATAGTGGTCAAGTATGATCCTATCAAATAAAAACAATACCTTTGCAGCAGTAGCTTTGTACTCTTGTTTCTGTATTTCTTAATTTAATTTTTTTAAGTGTTTGTGTGTACATAAATCAATAAATAAATAAACAATTTGTGTTGGGCTTTACCATCTCAAAAATTAGTTTGGGGTCAAAGTGATTCTTTATGCTTATTCTCTCTTGACCAAATAAGGCTGTACAGTTAGTCATCTCTTAACATTTCTTGCCTACGTGACGTGTGGACATGTACGGTGTAGCTCTTTTAGATCATGATTAAATATGGTTGTAAAATAATTACATCATTTAAAAATTTTGATTGTTTTAATAATTTTATACATACTTTATAAATGTTTATTGAAAAGAGCGATGCTCGGAGTTTCCTTGCGTGATCGCATAAAGAATGAAGATATCCGCAGGAGAACTAAGGTTACCAACAAGCACGAAGAATCACCAAACTTAAGTGGCAGTGGGCAAAGAACTTTGATCGCAGAACAGACGGTCGATAGCACCGCCAAATTTCTGTAGTAGCAACCACGTACCGGAAGACGCAACACTGGACGATGCCCTAATAGATGGACCGATGACCCTCATCAAAGTGTCGTGGGAATTTGATGGATGCAAGACGCACAGGACCGTTCGTTGCGGCGACACTTGGGGGAGGTCTGTGTTATGGTTATGTGTTTCAACTAAAATGATGATGTTGATGATGGAAGACAAGTTACTGGAAAAAACTAATACGTGAAACGGACATGCGCAATATCACGTCATCAAAATTATACTCAGACAGCTAAAGACAAAACTTGGAACATCGTCATCTTATCCAAATTCAAGTCACGCCCTTGAGTCACACACTTTCACAGAAATAACATAATCTTCCTACGGATGCTATTTATATAAAAATACTTTCCCGTCACTGGGTCGGGACGGTGCACGGTGGTCACTGCTTTGAAGCTTGTGAGAAAACTGTATTATCACACACTGAATATCCTTACTAATATCCTTACTGAATATTAAAAAAGCGAAAGTGAGTTTGTTTGTTTGATTGTTACGTCTTCACGTCTAAATGGCAAAACCAATTTTGATGAAACTTGGTACACGGATAGACCATGTCCTGGAATAGGACATAGGATACTTTTTATCTCTTGGGATAATTTTCTGCTATCACGCGGGCGAAGCCGCTGGGAGCAGCTAGTTGTAATGTTTGTTTGTTTGTTACGTCTTCACGCCTAAATGGCAAAACCGATTTTGAAGAATTTTAGTACAGAGATAATTGGGACCCTGGAGACGGACATAGGCTATTTTTTTTATGTGAGATAAGGGGGAGAAAGAGTAAAGTATATTAATAAACGCGAGCGAAGCCGCGGGTAAAAGCTAGTAATTTATATACGCCCAACGAAACTACTGGGTGTAGGAATGTGAAATTGTACAATTTCACATTCCTACACAATAATGTACAATTACACCCAGACATAGAACAAATGATTATGCTCATCACACAAAATTTGTTCTGGGTGGAAATCGAACCCACTACCTCCGGCATAGCAGTCAGGGCCCCTAACCACCAGACCAACAGGCCAGTCGAAAATCAAATCGAGTATGTACGTAAATATCGCTTATTTAGTGCAAGAGATGCTACGGCGGCTATCACACTGCCACGCACCAAGCAGCGTAGCGCGTGAAAACGCACCTACGCACGTACTTACGGGAGTGCAGATCTGCATCATCGTGCGGGTTTTTTAAGCACTCACGCGCGTAGGTGCGTTTTGTAAATTCACGCGGGCACGCACTCATTTCATACAAAAATCACGCACGGTACTACGAGACTCAGAGTGGCATACCTTGTGTGTTACACCGCAGCACCAACGCGCGTGAGTGCGTGTTTCTCCGCATGTAGGTGCTAGGTGCGTGATCTGCATGAACGCGCGTAGATGCAGTTTCGGTGTGTTGGGCTGTGCTTGTTTTCTATACAAACGGAGATCAACAAGCAACGTTAAGACACGCATTCACGTACCACGCTGCGGGGAGCGTGGCAGTGTGATAACCGCCTAAAGGTTTTTTTTATAGGACTTCTGTATTACAAAGTCGTGATTTTAAAAGGAAGTTCAATATGTACAGTTTCTTTTAAAATTACGACAATTCTAATAAGTAGCTTCAAATTCGATATCGTTTGTAGAAATCTTTGATTTTATCCCACACCTATCATTCTGCAGTTGCTTTTTGCGTTAATTTTTTAGAAGCCCATGGCCCTGGAAGAAATCGGCCCTGCTGGTCTCCTTCAGTTCTGCTTACATCTCTTCGAGGTGCGCGTGGAACACTGCGCATCTACTAAGGTTTGGTCCTTACCGGATGGGCGGATGACGGACTGCTCATTGCTCCCCGTCAGCAAGCCCACGCAGACGGAGGGTGGAAACTGCCCTGCGAGTTCTGATGCTCGGGGCGTCGCCTTTGGAAGCGGCTGGTAAGGATGTCCGTTCCCAAAGGTATAGGCAAGCTAAAGGTAGATAGCGTTAGACTTTTACTGACTCCTGTTCCTTCGTTGTCTTTCGTATCGGGGCGGAATCTTCCTTTCAGAAGCAGATCCTTGGCCCCAATAGGCTTTGACCCTGCTGGGCCCCTACGGTTTGCTGACAACTCTTCAATACGCGCTGTTGATGTCTTGAGCTTGGTCCGAACGGTTGCCGGCGAGCCAAGTGGCCGAAAATTGGCATCGGAATCCCAGCAGCGGCTGGGGACCCGGCGGCGACTGGGTTAACGATGTCCCTGGACTAGGTTAAGTTTGTAAATGAATGGATAGTTTATATACTGGGGTCAGGATAGCTGGACTGACCTAGATGCGATTAATGATGCAAATAGCAACGCAGGAACATGTATATTCAGCAGAGAATTAAACCAGGTTGTTGATGATAATTAATATTATAACGATGAAGCAGAAACTGCAATACCTAACATTTAAAACCTGCCTGCAGAGGTCTTCTCGTCCAAATAATTTGGGTGTCTCCCAGGCAACAGTGGTTCTTAATAAACTAATGCGCCTCGCCATCAACGATTGCATCACAGCTTACCATCAGGTGGGATCGCAGTCAAGCACTACTTAATATAAATTAAAAAAATTCTAAAAACAAAAATCAAAAATACAGACAAAAGAGCACAAATATGCTGCATTTAGGAATGGCTCTACCTTCATAGATTTCTACCTCTTCTGATTTGGTGTGATGACGGACATCATCTTGGTGACTTTTTTTTAGGTGGAAAATCATCTAGTGACATCTCCCGGCCTTGGGCGGAACGTGTCAGACTTTTACTGACTAAAATCCATCCCTGTTTCTTCTTTACCTTCGTTTCATGACCCAGGGTCTTTCGAATCACCCATGGTCTCAGTAGGCTTTGACCCTGCTAGTCCCCTACGGTTTGCTGACATCTCCTTGAGGCGCGCATAGAACACTACGCGCCGTCGAAGACTTGGGCTCGGTCCAGACGGTAACCGGACGGTCGGACATTGAGCTACCCATTGCTCGCCGTCCGCAAGCCCGCGCTTACGGTGGCCGGAAATCAGGATCGTGGTTTCGGTGGCATCATCTTGGTGACTGGGTTACATGATTGCCTGATTGTCGTACATTAAACTGTACATGACCAGTATCATCAAGTTATTTTGAGAGTAGTGGTGGCCGAGTGGTAAGAGCAGTGTTGACCGATTGGTAACGGCCCCGACTTACGAGTTGTTGGTCGCGGGTTCAAGCCCAGCCAGGCGCATTACTTTGTGTAATTTAATTCATCACCACGGCTCTCAAAACGGTGAGGGAAAACATCGTGAGGAAACCGGCATGTCCTAGAATCAAAAATTCGAAGACATGTGACATCCACCAACCCGCACTGGCTGGCGTGGTGGATTACAGCGCATTTCCTCTCCTAGAGAGGAGGCCTGTGTCTCAACAGTGGGAACATTATATGGCCGACTATGTAGTTTGAGATACAAGTAAAATCATCTGAAGAGCAAATTGCTAGACAAAAATACCAGACAGCCCTTTCGATTTTCGCATATACTAAAACGTATGTTGTATAAGTATGGTTTTACCTATGACCTCTTTGCTTGTAGGTACCTCCTCTGGTTGTCGTGATGGTGGGCACCAGCGTCTGGAAGGCACGGTAACTGGTTTTTTTTTTGTAGATAAGTGGCTATGCATCTTCCGTAGTGACTGCGACCTAAAAGATCTGTTGTGACTCGCCAACTTGTTAGAATAACTCTTTTAGCCCGGAGTCTTCCAGGAAGTCTAGCATACGAATCCTAGCTTTAAGAATTTTAATCTCCTCCGGGCGAATAATGTGTCGGCCCAGATGGATACTCCGTTTGTGGATAAGGGGCCCGTATTCACACAAAAGATGCTTAGGCGTCTCCCTCTCCTGATTACAGTACCTGCAAACATCAGTGTCACTCAGTTTCATGTGAAATTGTTGCCTGTTTAATTTGCAGTGGCCGGTTAAGGCGCGGGCTATCGCACGTCATGGTTTTACCTATGACCTCTTTGCTTGAAGGTACTTCCTCTGGTTGTTTTTTGGGGAAAATCATCTTATGACAAAACCCGCTCTTGGGTGGAGCGGGAGATAGTGTCAGACTCTTACTGACTAAAAACCCCGCGCCGTTCTTTCTAGCCTTCATACCGGGACACGAGCGGGATTTCGGACAACCCTGTTCCCAGTAGGCTTCGACCCAGCTGGGCCCCTCCTACCTCCTCTGGTTGTCGTGATGGTGGGCACCATCGTCTGGTAAGGCACGGTGACTGGGTTACCGGCGCGGTTGCGTCACTGCAACCACTTTCTGCTGTCGCTCGCCTACTTATCCATTCACTGAGACGTTCGTGTGTCGAGGATTGGCCGTTGTTGCAATTTTATTTTGTGTTTTTTTTTCCTTGTTGTTTAATTGCGTTTTTCTTTTCAATTGTTTTGTTTTATTATCGAATCGGTGGGAAATCATCTAATGACATCCCCCGCTCTTGGGCAGAGCGGGAGATAGTGTCAGACTTTTACTAACTAAAAACCTACTCCAGTTCCTTCGTTGCCTTTCGTACCGGAAGCTGAGCTATCTTTCGAAACTAACCCTGGCCCCAGTAGGCTTCGAACTGGCCCCTGCCATTGCTGGCAACTGCTTGAGCCGCGCGGGGACAGTGCACGCTCTCGACTACTTGGGCTGGGTCCGGACAGTTACTGGACGGTCGGACAGTTTATGAGGTATTTTTTAATTAACTGTTAATGTGACGACACATAGTGTGAAAAGACAAACAGAAACAGAAAAATAAGTACAAATGTGATGCTTATTTCTGAAGAAATATCTTCCAGCATACCTTCGAATCTTGGAATTTTCTTGTTTGCGTGATCGAGACAGGAATGAGGATATCCGTAGAGGAATCCAGGTTACCGACGTAACACGAAGAATCACCAAACTTAAGTGGCAATGGACAGGGCACATTGCTCGGAGAACAGATGGCCGTTGGGGCCGAAAGGTTCTGGAATGGCGACCACGTAACGGAAGACGTAGCATTGGAAGGCTTCCTACAAGGTGGGCCGATGACCTGGTAAGGGTTGCGGGGACCGTTCATTGTGGCGGCACTTGGGGGAGGCCTATGTCCAACAGTAGACGTCTTTCGGCTGAAATGATCATGATGATTATGATACCTGCGAATGGATAGTTATAAAAAAAGAGACATAGACACGGCATAGATTTGTAGGAAAAATAAGTCTAAAAACACAGTAAATTTTACAATAAATTATTATCTTATTTGATCACTCAGAATGTAATTGAATTCATTATTAGTAAAGTTTGTAATTTTAATTCAACATTAGCTGGAATTACCCGCTTTGCCAAACATGATTTTGATTGACGCTGATCCTTTTTTTTTTCAATGGTATATATTGCAATGTTGTATGGAACAGGATCTATTTTACAATTTTATTTATTGTGTTCACATTGTTAACTTTGGACGGCCCAAAAATTTTGGAACGAAACAAGATTTTTTATTTATTTATTTATTTAAATCTTTATGCACAGAGTTGTACAAAGGCGGACTTTTCGATTTTTCTTATGTTTAGGACAATGTTGGTATTTTTTTTTTATTCTCTATCTTTTCTTTATTATTACATACAATAAAAATTAAGTCGTTTTTGCGGCTGTCTCGTTATTCGCGAATTCCCCTTAGACCATGGATCAGAATTTGATGCGGTTTTTACTAATATAAAGAACAATCCACGAGAAAGTTTGTGTAGCTAAGCTGGACTGGCTCCCTGGTTAATAATGATGCTTACGTAGGTCTGGAACCGTAGGAGTCGAATTCCCTGCCAGTGTCTGTATTTCCTGCTATCAACAATATGAGAATCTTTAAGTCAAGAATGAATAGGTTAGTTTTGTAAATGCGTGTTCCACATGTCGATGATGGAACACGTAGTTTCCCATCAGTTGAGATATTGATTAAGCCCGCTAGACACATTTTTATTATTTTTGACATTATTTTCATTATTATTATGTTGGTGTTTTTTTTTTGTATTATGGCTATTAATGTATACCTAAAATTTATAAGTGTGGTGCAAACTGTAATTATAAGTTGGCCATACATGAAAAAATTAAAACATTTTTGATGGTGAAAAAAATTATCAACTACGTCTTTGTTTGATCTGGAAGAAAAAAACAAAGTATCCTATTAAAAAAAAAACCTTTTATCTTAGCAAGTACAACCTCACAAAACTTACCATCTAAAATCTCCAAGACGCGACACCGTGTGCCACTTCCAACTTCACGCCATTACACGCCAACCGCAGTACATTGCGCGGGCGCAGGGTTGCGTCAGAGCCGTCGGGCCGCTCACCGCACCCCCCTCCACCCCCACCCCAGCAGAGAGGGGGGCTGTTACTAGGGCTTTAGCATGCACTAACAGTACCAAGGAAAATAACAGCCTAGCCGTATTATAAAATAATGTGTAATGCCATAATCGAGAATCGGTTATCTATTAAGCTGGGTTCCTTTATTGATTACAAATCGTTATAGCTTGTAAGTTGGTGTTAGCCTGATTTGTGTCTGAAAGCGCCAATTTTGCTTGTAAATAGAAATTTTTATTAGGCCTTCAACGCTGCATCTTCCGGGATGTATCCCGAAGACAAAGACCGATGACCTAGTAAAGGTTGTGGGAGTCTGATGGAAGTGAGACGCACATGACTGTTCATTGTGGCGACACTTGCGGGATGACTATGCCCAGAAGTAGACGTCTTTCGGCTGAAATTATGATGATGATAAAGCTTATAATAATTGTAATATTCTTGTTCTTCATCTACGGCTTGCCTTTATTGGTCGGCCGTAGTGAACACTAATGAAGAACAGAGCTCCCACCTCTCTCCATGCCTTTATTGGGTGGGTTAAGTGGAGATTCGCAAGAGCACACATGCTCGGGAGAAGGATGTATAATCCAGTAAGGTGATATCTTGATCGTACTTCCGGGATTATCCTGATAGCCGTGGTATGCCTCTCCACTCCTCAAGCGCCTCAGGATATGTTGCCCTCTTGCTACTACGTCACTTGGTGCTGGCGACCGTTTTCGAGGGCCCATTTATTGAGTGTGCAAGTCACCCCCTTTCTTTTCCCAAGACGTCGACGGCGCGCACTGTTCCCGCGTACCTCAAGGAGTTGTCAGCAACAGCAGGGGCCTAGCTGGGTCGAAGCCTACTGGGGCCAGGGTTATCTGAAAGGAAACTCGAGCCCCGGTATGAAGGCTAGAAGGAACGGGGCAGGTTTTAAGTCAGTAAGAGTCTGACACTCGAACAATTGGATAATTTTTGCCCACCATAAGCTAAAGTTGTATATTGAACCCGCTCTTTTTAGCCAATAAGTTCTAAGGCTCCGAAGAGAACTGATTGTGTTAGTTAGGAGACAATGGCCTAGTGACTAGTTTTTACTTTCTGCCGAGTTGCGCAGCTGTGAGAACGGTAATGACACGTGATGGCATATGTCTCGTGTATCACGAACAGTACTGATACTATGTTCTATCAGAAGATAGATAATGGTAACAGAAAAAACAAAATCAGCACGTTCAAATGAACTGTTATTTTTAATGATAAGATCGTAGTTCTCCACTGTATAGGTTTGTGGACGGCGAGGGTAGCCCGCTGTCCGGTAATCGTCCGGACCATGCTCAAGTCCACGGGGCTTACCGTTCCACGCGAGCCTCAAACAGATGTCAGCAAACCGAAGGGGCCCAGCATGGTCGAAGCCTACTGGGCATTTGGGCGTGAAATGGTCTGGCCCTGTAATGAAGGCAAAGAAGGAACAGAAGTGGGTTTTTGTCAGTAAAAGTCTGACAGGCGGAGCTATTAGGTGGAACGAGAAGTTGCCACCTAATAGCGGAATTGTTGGATGATTTCCTACCTAAAAATACAACTTGTATATTTTATATGTAATATATATTTCATCATCATCATTTGAGCCGATAGACGTCCACTGTTAGACATAGGCCTCCCCCAAGTGTCGCCACACGGAACGGTCTCGACCCTTACCAAACTTTTTCATCCAATGACCACCCCCGCTCTTGGGTGGAGCGGGAAATAGTGTCAGACTCTTACTTACTAAAAACCCACCCCATTCCTTCTAGCCTTCATACCGGGGCTTGTGCCAGCCACTCACATCTCTTCTAAAAGAATATTTCCAGTCCTGAACCTGGAACCTACCGCTTAGCAACCGACCTTGCAACAAATCATCAAAGCTTTAAATAAACTAAATATGTCATTTTGTTTATTTACATACAGAAACACGATATTATATCACACTTGTAAAAAAAAAAATCTTACGTTTGTAATTCGAGTGACTAATAATTACTCATTAATAAATTAGGTAGCTTCATTATATTTTCGCGAATAAATATCAAATTCTGCATTGTTTAGTTTTAAGAAAAAAAATGCTTACATCAGCAGTTATGTACTAGGTCAAATAACACATGTAAATATGTATCAAAGGTGTTTTACAGGATGCATTTTTGGAGAGTATGCGCAGGAATTGCATGACTTGATTCCGCCATCTCATTTCTATCATCGTAACCCGACGTACGGCGAGTATACCCACCCATACGTTATTGAAACCTCTACCACTCAAATCTGTGTGGTTCTTTCCTCAAAAGACCATCTGAGACACTGGTCTGCATGGTTCTCATATGATTTGACTATTACATGTTCTTTACTGTATGGACTTTAAAAGAGACTTAGACCCCTGAGTTTGTTTCGGTGTTTCTTCTCAGGGTAGTCGGCTAGGAAACACCGGCCTCATCTCGTTAAAACTGACTGAAAACAAAATTGACGTGTAAAAGTGTTTTTTGAAAACCTATTTTCAAAATAAAGATCATTTATCATTTGTCTACGGTCCGGACTCAGCGTTTTGCCTCGTCGTTTATACCGCGTACGTCGAAGGACTGGAACAATTTTCCTGCTGTGGTGCGTCTTGGTGGATTATTTATTTATGTATTAAAAACCCACACTATCTTTACAGGCTGGACCCAATACAACAGTGGTCATCTTATGGCTAACACTCACCTAAAAATCTTAAACAACTATAAAAATACAAAAAATGAGTCTTAGTAAGAGCGAATAGGCTCATAAACTAATGCGCCTCACCATCAGAGATTGCGTCACCACTTACCATCAAGTGGGATCGCTGTGAAGCACTAGATTATTAAAAAAAACGCACCGTCGTTTTTTAGTCAGTAAGACTCTGACACTATCTCTCGCTCCACCCAAGAGCGGAGGTTGTTATAGGATGATTTTTGCCCATCGAAAAAAAAAGTGCCAAAACCTTTTGAAAGGGAAACCCAGGAAACCCAGAAAGGACGCAAAGATGTGTCCTAGAGCGTTTTCAAATTATGGGTCTTTTAACGGCCTGTTGCGGCGCGGATGCGTGCGTTAGTCGTACTGCGTACGGACGATCGTATTTTTCATACAAAGTGCGCGGTGCGGCAACCGTGCGGCGAACGGTCGACAACAGGACGGTAACGTCACAAGCACCACATCAAAGTCAAAGTCAAAATATTTTATTTCACATAGGCCTACATGGGCACTTATAAAACGTCAGAAGCCAGTGCACGGTTCCAAATTGGTCGTTTCCTATGGAGAAGAACCGGCAAGAAACTCCATGGTTACTCTTTTAAAAACAAGTGGTAGGTGTTACAATATGATAGTATGTAAGAACAGTGTATATCAATACCTACTGTACACAAAAGCAAAAAATAAAAAAGTAATTTAAATAGGAAGTAATCTAAAGGTTTGTAAGGTATACAATTCGGTGTTGAATAGCGCAGCACTGGCATACAAACGCACGGCAGCCAGATACGTATTCAATTTAGGCGGTTGTTGTCGGACTGCTAACGTACTGCAACCGACCGGCTGCGGCACGGTAAACGTGCGGCAGCGGTCCGACATGATATCTACACTAATATAATAAAGTAAATTTTTCTTTTTTTTGTTTATAGAAGGTAATCTCTGAAAGTACTGGTCCTTTTGCTAAAATTTTTTCACCGATAGAAAGCTGCTTTATTCCTGAGTAGCATAGGCTATATTTTATGTAGGTACGCGGGTGAAGCTGTGTGAAAAAGCTAGTTATATATATTCCACAACTATCACACAGCACCGTCTAGTCCAAAGCTAAGCAGAGCTTGTGTTATGAGTACTAGACAACTGATAAATACTTATATATTTCTAAATACATACATATATAGATAATTTACACTCAAACACAGAACAAATAATCGAGCTCATCACGCAAACATTTGTCCTGGGTGGAAATCGAACCCACGACCTCCAGCACAGCAGTCAGGGCCACTAACCATTATACCAAGAGGCCTGAGGACCTAAGAGACTGCTTAGCTTGGGACTAGAAGGCGTTTGATAATAATTAGTTATAGTATCTTTTTTATGTATTAGTTTATTATTTTGTAAGATTATTTGTGTATTTTATCTATGGGCCTTAGTTGCCTGACAATAAAGGATTATTATTATTATTATAGTCTACCTAAACAATTTTTTTTAGGTGGGAAAATCATCTAATGACATCTCCCGCTCTTGGGCGGAGCGAGAGACCGTGTCAGACATTTACTGACTAAAAACCCACTCCTCTAACTTTTTTGGCATTATTCCAGGACCCTAGGGATATCTTTCACATCACCCATATCCCCAGTAGGCTTCGACCCTGCTGGGTCCCTGTGGTTGCTGACCACTCCTTGAGGCGCGCGTGGAGCACTACGTGCCGTCGACGACTTGGGCTCGGTCTGGACGGTTAACGGACGGTCGGACAGCGAGCTACCCATTGCTTACTGTCCACAAGCCCAACTACCTAAACAGAATTGCTGAAAGGTGCTCTGGAGTGACGCCACTTGCACGTGGAGTTGCCCAGAAGCAAACAATGTACAACCATCAAAAAAGAGCACGGACGTCATGTCTGTGGTTTAAATGTAAGGCAGAAGTGTGGTTTTGATCAGTAGGAGTCTGACACTGTCCATACTGGCTCGTATGTGAGGCAGCCTGGCTGTCCATGAGGATTTCCCACTCCTACCGAAAAAAAAGAAAAAGAATTACCCAAACACATTTTTTTTGTTTTTTTTTTTTTTGCGATGGGGAAAATCATCTTACGACAAAACCCGCTCTTGGTTGGAGCGGGAGATAGTGTCAGACTCTTACTGGCTAAAAACCCCATTCCATTCCTTCTAGCCTTCATACCGGGGCACGAGCTTCCTTTCGGACAACCCTGTCCCCAGTAGGCTTCGACCCAGCTGGGCCTCTCCTGCTGCTGACAACTCCTTGATGCGCGCGGGAACAGTGCGCGCCGTCGACGTCTTCGACTACCTAAACAGATGGAGTATAGATCTACTCTAGGAGCAGAGTAAGCCAAGATAACTTCCCACGTCAAAACAAAAGAAGATGGCGCGTTCTATAGATAGCATTTGTTTTTCCCAAGAATTTTGAAATTCTTTTATCGATTAAAAACAGTTTCTGGTGAATCGTTACACATGTGACTTGAGACACGTGATGACCATTCTGCCAGAACTTGGCTATCGGCACGAACATCGATACGGATCGGTATTTACGCAATCGATTAATAACATCGAGATGTGACAATCGCTGGTACGTGGTCAATCGATTGATGGCCGATTTTGGCCCACGATTGGGATTGAAGGGTGTGTAGTTATGTGGTATTGGGATTTGGAAGTACATAGAAAGAAAGAAAGAAAAACAAAATATTTGGTACAGCACAAGGCAAAAACACTATAATAAGGTAACACTCAGGATGGCGGTAAGGCCCGTCTTTGAGGCGTGACTGGAAAGACCTCACGGCGTCCTTATTTTCCGCAAGACGCAGGTCCTCACCGGACATGGCACGTTCGGGAGGTACCTGCAACGGATTCAAGCGGAAGAGACGCCCAGGTGTCGCCACTGTGCGGAACGCCCGGAGGACACGGTGGAGCACACAGTCGAGGTGTGCGCTGCCTAGGCGCAGCATCGCCGTGCCCTCGTGGGGGCGATCGGCGGCGGAGACCTCTCGCGCTGGGCCTTGGTCGAGGCCATGGTCCAGAGCGAGGAGGAATGGTAGGCGATCGCCTTCTTCTGCGAAGCAGTAATGCTAGCAAAGGAGGAGGCCGACAGCATCAGGCAACGGCGCCCTCGCCGCTGCCGCCGGGATTCCAATCCCGATTTCCGGCCACCGTAGACGCAGGCTCGCGGATGGCGTGCCTCAAGGATTTGTCAGCAGCAGGAGGGGCCCAGGTCGAAGCCTACTGGGGCCAGGGTTATCCGAAAGGAAGCTCGAGAAGGCATGAGAAAACTTAACGATAACTAGAGTAATAAGATTGATATAATATTATTTAAAAATATTGTTTTTTTAAATAATTTACATTTAGGCAAGCGTGATTCACTGTCGTCAACATCACCACTTACTACTAGGTGAGATAGCGGTCGAATGCAAGCTTATCAATAATAATAAAATATTTTTTTTACAAACAACGAACACCTTAATTTTTTTTAAACGAACAAATATTTGATATAGATTTTTTTTTAACGCTCTATATTTTCCTTTTGCTTTTTACCCGTTTGTACATATTTTTACTTTAAGTTTGTATATATACCTATTAGTTTATAATATTTAAGATGTATATATGTATGTTAATAAACACATTAATTAGTTTTTATATAGAGAATTTTTATTTATTGTAAACTAGCTGCTCCCAGCGGCTTTACCCGCGTGTTATCAGAAAATTATCCCAAGGGAACATATTTCCGGGATCAAAAGTATCCTATGTACTATTCCAAGACATGGTCTATCCGTGTACCAAGTTTCATCAACATCGGTTTTGCCATTTAGGCGTTAAGACGTAACAAACAAACACACTTTCGCTTTTATTTATAATAGGAGGTGGAGGAGAGTAGAGAGTAAGGAGTAAGGATTCATGTCTATGTGCCGCAGAATGCGATTATGTTTAAAATCGTCCTAGAGATCTGTCATACAAGTCTCGAACCTAGTTCAGACTCCAACTCTCACAAAAGTTTTAGTTTTATCCTCGTAAGGCCCAACCTAAATTTAGGTCGATATAAATTACAACCCAATGTATTAAAAATAGTCGTAAGTATTTGCGTTTCTTTTAATTGGGATTTCCTTAACTAAAAGTTAACTATGTCATGCAAAAAATATATATTTAAATAATATGTTCATGCTTTTACTTTGTTTTCAAAAAATTACGTTTATATAATATTATGTCATAATTTTAGATCGCTGGGCTGTAATTTTATGATTTAAAATATCTTGGGCTGGAATGTTTAAATATTTTTGTCATTAAATTAGGACGTTGGGCTTTACGAGGTTATGGCAAAATTTTATAAATTAACTTATGTAAAATAAAAAAAGGTAAATAGTTGAAATTATTATGAAGTACTTACAGTAACGCACATACGCACGTGCGTAATAAAATTAATTTTATTATCTACTAGCTTCTGCCCGCGGCTTCACCCGCGTACATAATCCCAGGATAAAAAGTATCCTATGTTTTATTTTGGGATATGGTCTACTCGTGTACCAAGTTTCATCGAGATCCCTTCAGTAGTTTTTGCGTGAACGAGTAACAAACATCCATACAGCCATCCATACACACAAACTTTCGCATTTATAATATTAGTAGGATAGTAGGATAGGATAGCTCCTCGTGGTAATAAAGTTATCTCAAAAGTGCAACTAATTATACAATTGCTCTAGCCATTAGTGCAATCGTTTTAACTAATCCTAATTAATGAGTCTTGCTAACCACCCAAACTATTATGGATAATTAGTTTAAATATTTCATCGTTAGAGTTGAGTTAAAATTGCACGTTGACAAGTTCATGTTGATATAATTTTTTAAGGCTTCATATTATTCCATGTTTAGTTTTTATCTATTTTGTCATTGCCATATAATCAATAATGTAAACTACTAATTAATAATTTGAAAATAGAGACTCAATAAAAAGACAATGAAAAAGTGAACGCTGGCTTTCGCTTCGGGTTTAATTCATGAATCCCCAAGCGACCACCGGTGGCCGCGCATCTATTGTCTTACTATTGTGTCTCTAATTGACGGTATCTGAAGTGTTAATGAATCAAAACGGTGCGTAGTGTTCCACACGTGCCTCAAGGAATGGCAGGCGGTCGCCTCCTTCTGCGAAGCAGTAATGCTTGCAAAGGAGGAGGCCGACCGCATCAGGCAACGGCGCCCTCGCCGCCGTCGCCGGGATTCCGATCCCGATTTCCGGCCACCGTAGACGCATGGGTAGCTCGCTGTCCGATCGTCCGGTAATAGACCCAGTCTAAGACGTCGACGGCGCGCACCGTTCCCGCGCCTCAAGGAGTTGTCAGCAGCAGGAGGTGCCCAGCTGGGTCGAAGCCTACTGGGGACAGGGTTGTCCGAAAGGGAGCTCGTGCCCCGGTATGAAGGCTAGAAGGAACGGCGCGGGGTTTTTAGTCAGTAAGAGTCTGACACTGTCTCCCGCTCCACCCAAGAGGGGGTTTCGTCAAAGATGATTTTCGCCGTCGACAAAAAAAAAATAAAAACACGTGACTCAAAGATATGTCAGCAAATCATAGGGGCCAAGCAAGGAGGAAGCCTACTGGGGCTATGGGTTAAGTGAAATTGAACCCCAGGGCCCTAAAACGCAAGACAAAGCAGGAACAAAACGAGTGGGTTTTAGTCAATAAAAGTCTGACATACCCTCGCGCCCCACCCAAGGGTGGGAGATGTAATTAGATGCTATCCCAATTAAAAAAAAATGTGTCTAATTCATGAATCCCCAAGCGACACCCGGTGGCCGCGCATCTATTGTCTTACTATTGTGTCTCTAATTGACGGTATCTGAAGGGCTAATAAATTTTCATTAATTCGTGTATTTATACATTTTAAACATTTTATTTTGTAATATTTGCATACCTGTGAATTAGGTGAAATATGTCACGGTTTTTAACTTTTACTGTAACAATTCCTATACCATATTTATAGCAAATATATAATTATGATTGAATTGATTTATTTCTAAGGATTTTTTAAATTTTTTTGTATTAAGTTTTAACTTCATAAATCATTCTCTAAATATTACAGGTAGCGCCTATAACCTGTAGAATGATAGCTCAAATAATAATAATAATGATAAAGCGATACTCCTGGACACGGCTCGTATAGTCAGGAGGTTCCTTTCTCTGGAGCCCTGACCGCCGGTAGCTTGGACCCTGTTCCCGATACCGGTGGGATACTGTTTTTTATATTTTTAAATGTTTTATTTTTATTTTTGAAATATTTAAAAATGTAATCAATATGTGTAAAAAATAAATAAAGAAATAATGATAATATTCCACAACTATCACACAACGCCGTCTAGTCCCAAGCTAAGTAGAGCTTGTGTTATGGGTACTAGACAACTGATAAACATACTTATATATTTCTAAATACATACATAATATAGATGAATTACACCCAGACACAGAACAAATGATCATGCTCATCACATAAAAAAAATTCCTGGGAGGGAATCGAACCCACGACCTCCGGCATAGCAGTCAGGGCCACTAACATACATAAAAAAACGCCTCTGACGAAGCTATAAATGTGGCGAGATATTGGGCCCAAACATTTTGAGGAAAGAAAAAACCATCAATTCGAGAAAATCATCGATTGGGTTCATAAGGCAAAATACCGTGAAAAGATCATGGAGGAGATTTTCACTCAGCTGTGGAACATGAATACATTTAAGATAAGATGGAAAAAAAGTAGTACACAAATAAATTAATTCAACTACCTTTTCAAATTCATTAACTATTCTATAACATCCTCTTGATAAGTACCAAAAAAAATCTAAAAATAAAAATATTAGCACACGAAAATCAATAGGGTAAACACCCAAATCACACGGCGGGCCGCAAACTTTTACTCGCAAACTTTCAGCGGCAACTTCAGCGCTTCCTTCCGGGCAACCTTGCGTGCAGTGCGCGGGCGGCGCGGCGCCGCAGTTTGCGCCCGATCGCCGACGCGCCCGCACGCGCGCCAACTCCGCTCCACACCTACACGTGATCAACGCGAACACAACACGCAAAGGATTTTACTTGACGGTGTATGTGCTTTAGTGACGGCTTCTCAGTGCTTTGAAGTGGAGCCACGGGCTACCGGCGCCGCTGGGCCCGTGATAGGCCCGGGCGGCGGTATGGAGTCCCCGCAGATGTACGACGCGGCCGCAGCGCCACCACCACCACCGCAACCAGACCTCAAGAAGACAGTAGAGGATAAACGACAGACCTTCCCGCCTCCGGACTTAGACGAGCTCAATGGACAGGAAATTAGTTTGGACCTACAACACCTCATTGAGGACCAGTTCCGAAGTGAGGAGAGCATGGCCTTGTTCCAGGAAATACTTCCTGGAGGCAAGTCTCCTCAGCCGAGGTACAATCGGACCACGTTGGCGTACATGCCACAGCCGGTTCACTCGGGGGCATCTTACGCTCCCGTTCAGACGAACCAGGGGCACGAGCAGGCACCTCCCATAAAGGAAGAGCCTCCCGAGCCCCATGACTACCGAAGATCGGTGACATGTGCGCAATATACTGGCCAATATAATCCTCAGTCGGCAGTCGGTGTCAGTGGACCATACGGAGGAGGATTTACACCGCTACCGCCTCTAGGAGCACCACTCCTCCCTCCGCTACTGAAACACAAGACTGCTCCTCCACGACGCTCATCAGGAAAAGTGCTTGACAAAGGTACTGATGAGTACAGAAGGCGACGTGAGCGTAACAACATAGCGGTGAGGAAGTCTCGTGAAAAGGCAAAAGTGCGTTCCCGGGAAGTGGAGGAGAAGGTGAAGACGCTTCTTAGGGAGAAAGAGGTGTTACTAAAGAGGCTGGAGGCGGTATCAGGGGAACTGAGCCTGCACAAGCAGATGTACGTGCATCTGATTAACCTGAACCACCCGGAGATCACCGAGCTGTGCCGATCGATGCTGCAGCTGGGGGCGCCGCAAGCGCCGGATCACTCACTTTGACCATTATAGGTGAGTACCTATCACACATGTGTTTTTCAACTGCATTCGTGCCTGTGTTGTGTGCGACACAAAAATTGTGTGTGTGTGGTTTTCGTGCGAGCATGGAAAGTCGTAAATCACATGGTGTAAAGAAAAAGGTTTTTTGTATGAGAGAGTTACACAATTAGTTTATTGTCGTAGTTCAAGTGTCGTTCAGTTTGTATTCGAATGTTTCTTTGATGGTGAAGCTAGTGAATTTGGGGCATTGCTGTGAATGTGACCATGCTGTGTTTATTAGTTTTTTTATGTTCGCTCGTTCGTTGTTTAGCATGTTCACGTGAGGGAGAATTTTATTTGAATTTGGATTCATTCAGATTTCGTTTCCTGATATTTCATTTCAACAAATTATATTTTAGATTCATTACACTCTCTTCCTTGAACAATTAAAGCATGACTAGTTTTCTGCGAAGACAATTAGACTAACTGATCCAATTGCATTTATAATTGCATCATTAACTATTTTTTCGTAAATTATGTCAGTGATAGTTTTAGCTTCACAAATTCCTTCATTTGGTTTGACCTAAATTTAATTTACATCAATATTATTGAACAATGAACCATGTTCCATGTCATTAATTGCACTCTGTGTATGTTTGCAAATTTCTATTTATTTTATTCCGCTATTAGGGAATTATTGAATTATTTTAAGCAGTGAATCATAGGGGCTGTCACTTTATCACCTTTATCTTATTTACGTTTAAGAATTTATTTTATGCATTTCCGTTTTCCAATTCAATAACTGTTTTCAGAGTTACGATAATTTTTTCTTACACTTAGGTGTTTTTTTTTTTGCTAAAAATGGGTAGATTGCTGATGACTCCATATTTACTGAAACAGTGTGTTGCAATATCGTCCCATGTGGTGCAAGCCTTAAGTGATAGATTGTTAATCATCTCTTAGTTGACTTTTTCTACCGTTGACCGATAACTAGCACTGGCTTCTGCAAACCTGGTACATTGGCTTTACTTTGAAATCGATTGATTGATTACTTTAGGTTCCTAATAATGCTAAAGTGTGTCAAATGTTGACAGTAGCCATCAATTATATTAATTTCTTCTGTTCAAAGATTAACATAGGTACATTGAGTTGTGTATTTGTTCAGGAAATGCTTCATCAACTGTAATGAAAATAGGTCCTTGGAGTCAGGATGTTGTGTTTAAGTGCTTGTACTACAACTAACTTTATAACTAAGATTTTCTGCTCACGTGTTCTCTTACTCACAATTGTTTTTTCAAACTTCAATTTATAATAGTTCGTTTACAATCATTGCGTTCAAACGCACGTGATTTTCAATAATACGACCACGTTTAGTCAGAATCATTGTGAAAGTTATGTGTTTTGCTAATACTCATTGAAGTCCCGTTAAAGGATATTATTTATTTTATACTCGCTCTGACTTGCCTATCAGCTTTTTCGCTTGCATAATATTCGTGCGATGTAATACCAGGGTCTCATCACTTCTCAGAAGTTGTCTTTGAACTTTAGTACAGTTTACGATCTCTGCTTTTGGTAGTACGGTACTGGATTTTAATCTCTGTAGGATTTATGACAGCTCGGTATGTTTCCTAACGGTAGTCTGCTTACGTTACAGCTGCCAGCTACGATTCATGGAGTCCTGGTACTTGGTTTTCAAGAATAGATCAAGTTTGTCATAAAAAGTTTATGCTACCTTAAAGTTTAATTTAAGTAGGCCTAAGATTGTTATTTCCGTAAAAAGTATCTTTACGAAACACACTGTGAGAGAAAAGGACCAGATTTAATTTAGAGAAAGGACCACGCGTCCCACTTCATTTGTTTATTTTTTCCATTTACGATGTGATGAAAATCACGAATCCCTTTAATTATTATTTATTTTGGTTCTTATTATCATGGATTAAGGTTGAATATTAACTCGAGTCGCAGTCTAGTACGCGCTTTGCTAACCAAATGAAGTTACTGTCACTTTCGAAGCGGCCATGTGTTAGTGTATGTGTTTTGGTTACGATATACGTACATTAGATTATTATCAACGCGAGACATTATGTATAGCTTGTATCCTACTGTAAGCAGGAATGCAACTTCAAAAGATGCATTATGGTACCCGCTTAGAATCCTGCGCTCCTGGTAGGATGTATAGAAAGGTATTTCTTCATTGGATTTGAAAAAAGGTAAATTAATGCAGATTTATTTGTATTCTGTCTCCTGAAGAGCGCTAATAATTAAAAATAAAACATTTTACTATGAACATATTAAAAATATTACGTTGATACAAATATAATCTCACTTCCTCAAATTTGGCCTTAACCCTACATAGATAAGTTTTGTGATATTACATAAAATGATAACGCGAATATTTGCAAAAAAGATTATCGCCATTGAAATGGCAATGGCCTAAGGATTTCAGATAATGCGCGCTGAAAATGTTACAAATACAAAGGAAAGTTTAGTATGTATGTTTGCTGTGAGATAACATTCCTAAAAATAGGTTATTGAAACGGTATACAATCTTTTTATTGGTCTCTAACGTATGTACAATTCGAATAGCTACCTAACTTAAGTGCTCAAATTCAACAGAATTTCTTGGCGGTTCTTCTCCATAGGAAACGACCATTTGGAACCGTGCACTAGCTTCTGACATTTTATAAGTGCCCATGTAAGCCTAGGTGGAATAAAAAGATTTATAATTTAAAAAAAAAAAACATCATTTCATCCGAAATATGACTTAGACCCAAAAAATTCGAATAAAATTATGATTAATCTGATTACTATTTTTTTTTGACAAAATATCAAACTGGCGCTGACAGCCTTTGAAAAATTTCCCTTTACGAATGTCTACAATAAAAATAAATACAAAAGTCGGGTCTGTAGACGCTGAAAATGATCTACTTTCATTCTATTGATGACTAAATAAGTAGGTGACACTGAAAACAAAAGCGATAGGTGATAACTGTACATTAAATTATCATAAACTTTGCTAAGACAAAACCTTTAACCTAACTACCTAACACATAATTATTTATTTATTTAAAAATCATGCAGAATAAGGAGGAAGAAAAAGAAAATGTTTTTATCTAACCCATTTATCAATAAATTTAAAAAATAGAATACTAATTGTGAAAACAATATAAAAATTAGTAAAAAAGCAAACGAGTTAAAACAATTTTAAACCGCGGCCGTACCACTGTCATGGCATATGACGTCAAAAACCATGTTAGACTTCTCTTTCTTACTAGCAACTTTTAAACAATAAAAACAATACTAAACTAACTGTAATTAGAGTAAAATAAAAAAAACCCTTAGACTAATTAAAAACAAACTAAAATATAGCGTTAAAAAACTCTTCCACTTTGCTGTCGACTGGTACGAGTAATGTACCCAAAATACTGGGCCCGCGTGGTTTATTAGGGCCCATTCCCTCTCCTAGAGAGGAGTCCTAAGTCTCAACAGTGGGAACATTATAAGGCCGACTTCCTATACTATGCTAACCTGGGCAAAAAATTATTTATTTTAGCAAATTAAAAAAAAAATCTTATAGTTTCGGACTTAATGCAACAATGCATTATCTACTAGTCAATCTATAAGTTAAAAATACCCTCTGGTAACGACTGCATCCCTGATCAGGTGGGATTGCAGTCAAGCACAAATTGATATCATTAAAAAAAAACACCTTGGTTTTAGTCAGCAAAAGTCTGATACGCTTATCTTATGACATCATCACGACATCACTCCATCCTATGGCGGGAGAAGTCATTAGATCTAAGAATATCCATCTAAAAAAAGCATTGTCACTGCCATTCCGGTTTTAGTTAATTCGATTTGTCAGTTCCTCACAACCTATAATGTCCTGGTACATAGTCTTTAAGTTTGTACCCTAGCTAGACTTCGCGTGGATTTACTGCATGAAAATCAATTTTACGCGTAATTGATCTGCCCTATAGGGGGTCTCGGAGAGGCTTATTGTGTGATTGTGTGCCTAGCCGCCAGTCGCCAACGGATAGCTAGATCTCGATACTTCAATATCACTAAACACTCAAAGAAAATATCGTCGTATTCCGGTCATTGTAATTGTTAGTTTTTCAAAAATCTGCTACAATTTAAGGCAAATATTATGATTTCGAATCGTTTTGCAGCTTAAAATCAAACCAAAATTTTGGGTCAAATTTTTATTTTTAAATCATATTATACTTAGTCGACACAAAGGTATGCTTATTCCACGTTTTCTAATATTGACCGACTTGTAGATACAGTGACGTCAAATGTGTGCTGATTATGTTTAGTGTTAAATAAGCTTATTATAATTACGCTCTATTTTTTTTTTGCATACCATAAATGTACGTACAAATAGCTAAAGAGTGGATTTCTTCCTCAAAATTTTTGAAGTCGAAGACTGATTAAGTTACTTCCATACACACATATGTTTTTAAGATATTTTAACATTCAGTAAGATTATGGACAAACATGAATCTATCAAAACTATAATAATAATGTAATATAATATTCCACAACTATCACACAACGCCGCCTGGTCCCGAGCTAAGCAGAGCTTGTGTAAAGAGTACTTGACAGCTTATATATTTCTAAATACATACTTATTATAGACAAAAAAAATGTCAAGAGATACACATATATATAATACAGGAGAAGTAATTTACTTTTGTAATTTATTTCTAATATGGAGAAAAGAGAAACTTGGTTGCAGCTATCAGGAAACACAGACTCCGGCAGTCAATTCCACTTCTTAACTGTACGCAAGATGAAAATGTTCCCAACATTATTTTGTACGAATGGGTGGGATGTCTACCATATACTGGTGGTGCATCATCGCAAACATTGCTTGCGATATGTGTGTATGGAAACCTAGTACCCAAGGAACGATCTGTCATCGGTAACTTAACCGATTAGTTTTTTTTAAAGAAACGTACAATAGAGGTGTGACTCGTTTTTGAAGCTAATAAATTCAGTTGCTAAGAAAGTATCTAGGTTACAAAATAAATTTGTTTTGTTATTGTTCTCAACATCTCTTTTTCGATTTGACTGTCGTTTGGTTTCACTTAAGTTGTAGTTTCATTAGGGAGATTTGGAGAAAATTCTATTTTTAATTTTGTTCGTAGAAATTGATGCTATGTGATTTCGCTTTCCCGACTTTCAGAGAGTGGTCGTTTCTATACTTTCATGCGATCCTGGTCCTTACACT
Organism: Mythimna lalbum; assembly: GCA_949319445.1. Classification (NCBI taxonomy): domain Eukaryota; kingdom Metazoa; phylum Arthropoda; class Insecta; order Lepidoptera; family Noctuidae; genus Mythimna; species Mythimna lalbum. The sequence goes on from OX439367.1 coordinate 16,531,446, forward strand.
TCCATTCTGGTCATTTAGTCCTTTCGGAACTAGGATGTGTTCATATCCTGCGACCATATTAAGTGCTTGGTCATCATTCAGGATGTGACAACTTTGTTTCTGAATACCGTGAAAAATATGTCAGGCCTCTTGGAAAAGGAGCATAACTCTTTAATGCCGGATCGAAATATTTAGTATTCAAATTCGTTTGTGCAAAACGTTGTCTGACGGCGACTTTCGTTTTCACCGCTGCGTCATAGTCACAGGAAATTGGACCTTACAGCCGACAAGTTAAGTGGCTTTTTCGACTGTCAAAGTTGAAATTTTCGCCTCTCGTGCCCTACTTAATGGCTTCCGTCGGTTTGACTTGTTGATTTTAACTATTTTATGTTTGCACGCTTATGGAACAATAGTTCGCGAGCCTCTGAATGTATTTGATATTTAGAAACTGAACACTAGTAGCTAAATTCAGGTGTGGATGCTAATTGCCTAGCATCAACTTGAAACTTCATTCTGCGTAAAATTTTGGCAAACCGGTTTCCATTCGGTGTCGGCGAAACTCTGCTGGAGTTATGCGCTCCTAGTACATAGCTGGCTGTGCTTCGAAGCCTTCCCTGTACGGTCTTTGATCTTTGATAGGTCAATGAATGATGGTAAATAAAGTTCAGTGTGTTGCTATTTGTTGATTTCAGGATATATAGATTTTTGACAATTTCTTTTTATTAATTACTTAAAAATATGCTTTTTGATGAAGATTGTTAATTCGGTCATATTTTTCATGAGCATGTATGTCCTATATTTATCAGATTTTCTTTATCAGAAAAGCTTATGTGTCTTTATTTTGTGGTCTTTTGAACCATACCGTGCTTTAAAACCGTCATGTCCTTTGACAGTTTCTCTGAAACCAAACTTTCTTCTAACTTATCTTTAGCTTATGTGTTCCTAGTACTTTAGACATTCGCGACCTTCCGCATAGCGTTTTTTTGGCAGTTTTATTTTCACTTTCTTCCATAACGGGTAAGTATAGCGTCATAAGTTGATTCAACGTTTGCTTTTTCAAAGACCATACATGTTTTTCATCAAAAATCTTTGTAACTGATTGTATACAGATGATACGCAAAACAAGAAAAATAATGATTCAAATTTTTTAGTGCGTGACAAGATTAAGAAGAAAATTGTTGTGGTAGGTCAGTAAAGTCTAAAAACATTATACAAGTTATAAAAGATAGCCGAAGTATCAATGGGTTGCTATGATTAGCTGAATAAAACTGCGTGGGTGGACTAAATAATAACGGGTTTCACTTTCGCGACTACATATTTATTGGTTTTACTTTCTGCTAAACGTTTTTCTGTATAAATTTTATATCATGTTGAACTGAATCAAATAAGACTTATCATTGAGCGTAATTTATATGAGCACGGTAACAGGGTTGCCCCGACAATTGTTTGTATTTTTAATCCAATTTGAATTGAATTTTAATTATGTAAAAGTTCAGTCGATGTGTCCTATTTATAGTTGTTACTAAGTTAACATAAATTATATAAATTTAAAACGCAGTGATAGCACTGAAATAAATATTAACAACTCTATTTTTAATGCGAATAATTAAAATAAAAAAATAAAAAACTTATAAAGTCATAAGATTGTAAAGATTTTTTCGGATTACGTTTACACTAAATCGATTTCTCACATAATTAACTATTCAAATTCAAATGTACGCATTAACATATCTTTGTGGACATAATAAATAGTCTACCTACACTTCGATGAATCAACTTGGAGATTAGCACGGCGACGTGCGTAAACGCACGCTTGTGGGCGCGATCCATGCACGTGTGCGTGCGTACCACTTTCACTTTTTTTTTCGTTAATATGCCTTTTGTGTTTTTGGATGATGTTATGCTATATGAAATCATACGGTTCAGATTTTTTTACTGCGGGTAGGGTGAATAGTAAATTGTGTTGATCTTTTTTGTTTTACGTAACGTACCTAGTTATTTTGTTTTAAGATAAATTGATAATCCTTTCTGGCATTTACGTATAATTATTACCACTATCAACAAATACTTCCTAAAATAATTACTTCCCACAAAAGAATTAGGTCACTCAATAAAAAATGTACTTGTCTATAAAAATGAGTTATTATTTTTTATAGCCAATTTAGATTCTAGAATCCACCAGACATCCGTTCCTAACTTACAAAATGCGCTAAGCAGAACAGAGGGCCGGTGCCAAGCGGCGCGCGCGCGGCTTTGCGCAACCGAACAGTATGTGTGTCAAACGATCGACGAACGACTTATGTCATGCTAGAGAATGTTGCCTTTATTTGTTTTGATTGTTTTACTATTATTTTTTTCTATTCTCCTTATTTTTTTTGGTTTTTTTGTCAATTTTCCTTATTGTTATTTTTTTGCGATTTGTTCTCAAAACAATACATATTTTATTCCCTTTTATTTTTTTTAAATGTAAAGGTTATCTACGATACAAAGCCAATAAGGTAATGACAAGAGATTGCTTTACGAGCAATCGCCTACGACTTACGAGTGCTGAGTAATATCTTATTCGAATTCAAATTAAATTTACTTTGACGTGTAACAAGAATAGTGTCAAATTCATTGTCCTTACAATGTATATTTAAACAGAAGGCGATTGGATTGGATACAAATTATATGTACAATATAATTGAATCGCGAATTAACCACTTTATAATCAATTTGGTTTTTTACCCTATGAAGGATCAAAAAATATTAAATACCAAAAAAAAAGGATATCATATAGAATCCTAGGTATCAAGAGGGTTGACCCCATATAGAATTTAGAATGATTTAGCAGCGACCAAAAAGGCACACACCAAAAGTAAGTAAATAGATAGTTACATCTACATTCTTTATTGTAGGTAAAACAAAAATAAAAAAATTATAACAACAACGAACATAAAATAATGTAAGTATGATAAAAAAAAAAAAAAACAAAAGTAGTCTAAATAAAAATGTCATGGTTCAGTTATTGCATAACTCGTCGCAGGCGCAGGAGCGGCGGCCATGTTGGAAAGTTTTCGGCAATGTCCGGGGAAATCTGTGACGCGGCATATACGATTATATTTGTATACGCCTTTATTCTGCGGGGTTGGTAGATTTATCGATGTTGTAGGTTACTGTGAAGATGACATTTTTTTTAAGTTAAAAAGCATTTCAAGTAAGTGCTCCAAGTGTTAAAAAAAATCATGAGTAGTCCGAAAGGTAACCCCGAGATCCTGGAACGCAAGGCTAAGAAGGAACATAGCTGAGGTTTTAGTCAGTAAAAGTCTGACACGTCCTCACGCTCCGCACTCAAGCGAAAAAAAATTCCCATTTAAAAAAAAGTGGTAAAAAGATGACTGAAGGTAAAAAAAATGATTAGAGAGAAGGTAAATTTGGAAAGCATATCCTGTCAGTCGTGAATTCGTGATATGAAAGCATGTAAGGTTTCTCGCAAGGTCTTATTGAAAAATTCGGTCATCTCATGCAGTATTTGGTGCAATGAGACAGTAGTATGGTAAAGGGAGATATTATATCGGTGATTATAAGTAATTTGGTGATTTTTTTTAAACATAATACCACACAGTTCCAAGCAAGCACCCTCATGAGACAGCGCTAGCGTTGCATTCCACAATGTAGGCTTATGTTTTTTTTTTTTTCGATGGGGAAAATCATCTTGTGTCTAAACCCGCTCTTGGGTGGAGCGGGACATAGTGTGACTGACTAATAACCCCATCCCGTTCCTTCTAGCCTTCATACCTGGGCTCAAGTTTCCTTTCAGATAACCCTGGCCCCAGTAGGCTTCGACCCACCTGGGCCCCTCCTGTTGCTGACAACTCCTTGAGGCGCGCGGGAACAGTGCGCGCCCTCGACGTCTTGGGCTCGGTCCGGACAGTTACTGGACTATCGGACAGGACTCGTGGGGGCGATCGGCGGCGGAGACCTCTCGCGCCGGGCCCTGGTCGAGGCCATGGTCTGGAGCGAGGAGGAATGGCAGGCGGTCGCCTCCTTCTGCGAAGCAGTAATGCTTGCAAAGAAGGAGGCCGACCGCATCAGGCAACGGCGCCCTCGCCGCCGTCGCCGGGATTCCGATCCCGATTTCCGGCCACCGTAGACGCGGGCTCGCGGACGACGAGCCATGGGTAGCTCGCTGTCCGATCGTCCGGTAATGAACCGAGTCCAAAACGTCGACGGCGCGCACTGTTCCCGCGCGCCTCAAGGAGTTGTCGGCAGCAGGAGGGGCCCAGCTGGGTCGAAGCCTACTGGAGACAGGGTTGTCCGAAAGGGAGCTCGTACCCCGGTATGAAGGTTAGAAGGAACGGCGCGGGGTTTTTAGTCAGTAAGAGTCTGACACTCCCGCTCCACCCAAGAGCGGGTTTCGTCAAAGATGATTTTCCCCGTCGACAAAAAAAAAAAAAAAACTATCGGACAGCAAGCTACCCATGGCTCGCCGTAATGTAGGCTTAGGTGGTAAACATTTCAAAAGAAACAATCATGGACCCTGTCGGGCACAGCTAAAGAAGGATAGCAATAAGCGTCTGGTATTGTGTTTTAAAATTATCACCAAATTGTGTACATGAATCAGCAAAACCTTTCCCTTTACTATTAATTTTATATCTTCCATCACTAACACCCCTTAATTCCTTTTTTTTTATGAAATTTCATAGAAACAATTATAGCATGTGTATGTATAATGTATTTCTAAGCTTAATTATCTCTCTCTTTGTTTTCTCCTATTTCCATCATTTGGAGTCTGGTCTCCACACTTATCGGCGCCAGGTTATTCTGTCCTGGGTTGTCGGCTTTGGCAAATGATCTAACTTGAGCTCTATTGATTTTAGACCACCAGGTCAATAGTGGGTGACTATGCATCTCTTTTGCACTGGCAGGCATAGTGCATTTTTTTCTTCTCCTCCTTATATGTGTTTACTATCTGAGTCATTTCTTTCTATCTATGAATGATATATCTTCTTCTTAGTCGTGAACTCTTTACAGAGTGGTCGTGTCATATCTCGGTCGATTTCTGCACCACCGCCTCACTCGCGATGCCATGCCATGCAGCTCTGTGTTTGTGTATAATATATTATTATAAAAATTTTAATCGTTGATTAATTTGTTAACAGTACAACGTTGACCCTTATTATTTTGAGTATTTACAAGCTATCCAAAGGTTGTCTGGTAGATATCGCTGTCAGCGATAAGACCGCCATTGTATCCATAGATTTAAGTTCATGTAAATGTTTTTATACTATTTTGGTATACAATCAAGTTTATTCTGTTAAATCTAAGCTTAATTTGGCAAAAATCTGTGATTTGTGAATGGTTTTGCATATTTATATTGTCAGTTAAACATTGTACGTAAGAGACGAGGAAGTTTCATCATCATAATCATCATTTCAACTGAAAAACTTCCACTGTTGGACATAAGCCTCTCCCAATTGTCGCTATTATAACTGGTCCTATGCGTCTCGCATCCATCGGATTCCCTCGACCCTCACCAGATCATTGCTCCACATGTGGGAGGCCTTCCAACGTGATCGCCACTGCAGAACTTATCTCCCCATGGACCATCTGTTTTGCAATGTCCCCCTGCTTACTGCCACATAAGTTTAGCGATTCTTCGGGGTATATCTGTAACCTTGGTTCTCCTGCGGATATATTAACGGGGAAGTCTATTCCACTATAATCATTAGCTAAATATATAACAATGTTAAAATCAGATGATTCAGAACTTATTATAAGTTTGTCGCTTGAATGGCCATTGATAAATGATAACAAACAGGAAGAACTGATAGTACAAGTAGTATAAAATTATTCAGTCTCACGCCAATTTCAATGAGCCTTTAAAATAATAGAATCGTAGATACAACAGTATCAGCGGAAATTAACAGTAGAAAAAAAATAAAATGAAATACATAACATGGCCATTCTGTAAAAATAACTAATAATAATAATAAAGTCTTTTATTCGGACATAAGATAAACAATTACTTTACTTATACTATAACAACATTTTTTATATATTACTTAACTTATTCACGTTCACGGTCATGTAAAAAGGAGGGACGAAACGCATGTTGCTAAAACAGTTATGAGTTTACATATGGATGGATGGAGGGGGAGAGGGAGGCCAAAGAAAAGATGGATGGATTGTGTGAGAAGCGATATGAAGGAAAAGGGAGTTAGTGATAGCATGACGAGTGACAGGACAGAATGGAAGAAAAAAACGTGTTGCGCCGACCCCAAATAAAACGGGACAAGGGCAGGAAGATGATGACTTAACTTATTCACGTATTTGGTTCTTCTTTTTTTTTTTTAAATCCGTTTTCTAGTTGGCAAAGGCCTCCTCCAACCTATTCCCTTCTGATCTCCCTCTGGCCGCTCTAATCCATGTTATGCCTGCTACTTGCCTGATATCATCGTCCCATCTTTTTTGCTATTTCCCTCTTTTTCTTTTGCCTTCTCTTGGATACCCTTGTGTAACTATCTTACTCCACTTGTCCTTTCCCCTAATTACGTATCCAAATGTGTGATTAGGGGTAAAAAAAAAACCTGCCAAATAATACTAGTTACTCTATATGTATGTTAGTCTGTAAGGTATATATCTATGGGCCAAGATGCCTGATAATAAATGATTTATTATTATTATTATTATTATTAATAAAATTGTCACCATCTGCCTTTGCCCGGTTTTTTTTCGGTTGGCGCAATATGTTTTTTCCTTCTATTCTGTCCTGTCGCCTGACACGCTATCATTAACGCCCTTTTCTTTTATATCCCTTCTCACACAATCCACCCATCTTTTCTTTGGCCTCCCTCCCCTCCTCTCTCCATCCACATACATACTCATAGCTCTTTTAGTAACCTACGTTCCATCTCTTTACATGGCCATACAAAGACCGTCGATTCCCTTACAACTTTTTAGTCACATTCGCCACTTTCAAAGTTCCTCTATTATTCTCATTTCCCACTACGTTATTTTGTCTACGATTCCTTTTGATTTTGTGTTGTTTTTTTTTCCTTTCCCACTTTATCCATTCTCGTCACACCACCCGTCCATCTCAACATTCTCATCTCCGCTACATGCAATCTTTTTACATTCGTCTTTTTCACAGCCCAATATTCTGATACATACAGTATGACAGACCTCATCAAGGGCTTATAGTTTTTACCCTTCCACTTGAGGGGCATCAGTGGATCAGAAGTGGTTCCAGTGACCTGTCGCCATTTCATCCATTCATCCATCCATCTAAAATAATAAAATTGTAATGAAACCAATTCCAAAGCGTTTTTCTAGCATATACTAATCATCATGTCCCGTATTAGCTTATTTATTTAACCTTCATGCCACAAAAAAAACTTTTCCCTAAAAAAAAAAAATTAAATTAGTCGACATTAAAAAATACATACACCCAAACATAATAACCTCCTCCTTTTTGAACTCGGTTTAAACAAATCAATCAATCTGCCTAGCTTTTTCCCACTTAGATTAAGATTGGCCTCCATTTTACCCGAATGCGTGTTTTTCATGGAACAATCTTGATGCTAGATTTTAGACGTCTTCCTCCCCGTAACGATTATAAAAAATCTAAAATATCAGTCGAGACCAACAGTTTAAGCTGTTTACCGAGACACGGAAGAACTCGGTAACTATATCATCAATCAATGGTCACTCACCTAAACCCTCAGTAAGCATTGCTTTCGCTTGCAGATCGAATATTTAACCAGGAAGAGTTTGCCGTAATACTAAAAACAATCTGACTAAAAATTTAAACAAAAATATATTTATAAAAAGACACAGGGCAAATATTCATAAAACCTACTTATACAATTTTTTTTAGTTTATTATGTCACCGTGTTGTCCATTTTGAAAACTAAGATTTTTCTATGTTCACGTACAGAGCTTGGAAAAATTCTGTCTGGCAACCGAACACAGGTCTAAAAAACAATCTCTTCCAATCTTTATAATTTTCACTATAACAAATAATTTTCTATCGTCACTAACATAGAAGTCTTTTCTCAAAACATCATCAATTTCCAGACTACTCGACACTTGAAGCATTTTCTATTGTACAAGTTTGTACTTCTTCATTCCACACTAGTCCGAAGAGAGTTCGTGGTGCTAACGCAATTGACTCCGAGCCCTTTCAAGGCCACTTAATATACAAAAATAGGTCATGAGATTGGATGCGATAGCCTATCAACTGGTCACTTCCCAGTAGGTTACATACCTCTATTATATGAGCATCATGTGCAGTAAGGTCTATTTTGTCGTAATTTATTTGTAGCATATAGCCTGCTTTCATTTGCATTCGTGTGTGTTTAAGTATCTGTTGTATTGTAAATCTTTCTAGGTTTATTCTTTTTTCTCCTGTCTTTAGTCTATCGAATTTATTTTCATAATTTCTTTCTAAAAATTTATCTCATTGCTGAGAATAGCCGACACCCTTATGAGTCATGCTGCCCTGGTAAGTGCTAAAAAATGTCACGATATGTGTTGTTTGAATTATGTAAATGTTGCGTAAACAAAATATCATTGTATTGATCGAATTTCCCTTAAAAATATAAAAAAGGCAACTTTATATTATAAAATACACCCTAAAACGTTGGAGGCCTTGTAAAGTAAAAGTTAAGAAGAAATCACGTGGACCTTCCTCGTTTTGGGGTTCCATTTTAAGCTAAAATGAAAAGATTGCAAAATATTGTTTTGAGGCACCCCGTGCCTCGGAAAGGTTAGTTAAGGCTATTGGGGTATAAAGCTGTTGCTCTTGGTTGTTATTCGTATATCTTTGACAGTCGTTACAGACACCATAAAATTTACTTTGATTAGTATGTCTGTGCCAATATAGTTTATAATATATGTGAACCAAACCTCGATATTTAGAAGATGATACGGTTGTTGACGCAAAACAAATAATTGTACGTATCTAATAATTATATCGAAATATTCCAATATCCGGTTTTAACTTCTTCAGCTATTATTGTCATAGTTATCACTTAGTTCATCGCATTTACAAACATTAGAAATGATTTTATTTAAATTTTGCTTTCATGCAAAGGACAAAATGGTAGCCTTTATTCCATCGAGATATTTCAATATCCGGCTTTAAATTCTTCAGTCTTTGTTGTCGTACTAGCTTAGCTTCTTCTTCTTCCTGACCTTATCCCATATTACTTGGGGTCGGCGCAATACACCCGGCACGCTATCACTAATTCCCTTTCCTTTCATATCACTCCTCACACAATCCATCCATCTGTACTAGCTAAATAACTGATATGTACTTCCATTCAATATCATATACTTTCATTCAAAATCACGTCGTTCAATCTGGATTACATTCCCAAAAAAGTCGCAACTTGAAATGTTACTCAAAACCAACCATTTAGCTATATTTACTTCTTTTTCTCTTTCCCCTTTTCACAGTCAGCCACCTGTCACTGGTTTGATATCCAAAACGTCGCAACTACCGTCCACCTGGCTATTGTCATACGATTTTAATTTTTACCCAAATTGACGGCGAAGTTTATCACGTGATGGTGACAACTGTTGCGTCATAGTGTTTCCAACTCTTTGCTTGGTTTTCTGATGAGGTTATGAGGAACAGTGAAATATGAGAAGAGAATATTTTTCATGATAGTAGGGGATACTGAGCTAGATTTTTCTGAATGCATTGTTTCAATCCGATGGATGCGTGACGCACAGAACCGGTCGTCGTGACGACGCTTGGGGAAGGCCTATGTCCAACAGTGGTCGTCTTTTGGCTGATATGATGATGATTGTTTTAATGGTCTGTTATCATCTTCGCATTATTAACGATGCTGGTTTGGGGCACATCGGTTAGATAGTTTCAAATTCTATAACGGCTATTGGTAGACATCTAATAATTTTTTTTTTGTGTTTTATATTTTTTTATTGTATATGCATGTGACGCTCTGTAGTCTTATAGATTCTTTTCAGTTTGAATCTGCGTTGTTCCTATAAACTGACACTTTGGCTGGTCTATAGTGTCCTCTCTCTTCCCCTATCATTGTCTTTTAATTGTTTTTCTTTTTTTCTATCTCTTTTCTTTTCATAACGCTGTATAATTAGGCTTTCTATATTCCGCGCATTTATTGGTTGTTATGTTTCGTTTGTGTTTTATTGTTTTGAGATAGGTATATGTTATTTTCAGTTTTTTTTTTTAACTATGTTTAGTTACATAAGTACTATTTTTAAAAAGTATACAAACAATGACAATAGGTATTGACTGACTGAATGATAAAAATAGCTATTTTCCTAGAAAACAAGATCAACAAATCTACAGAAACCCTTCATAACCAACGGTTGCTCAATTCAAAACAGGATAAAGAAATATTTCGCCATTTTTACTTCAAAACTTTAAGGAGGGTTCCGTTTTGTTAGCCAGGAGCTATTGTTTTCTTTTTTAGCTACATTTTGCACATTGAGAGTCACGTGGCTTTGTTTGGTTCCAAGAAATTCTCTCCCCTTTACAGTCACATGTTTTTTCGTTGCGGCCGGAACACGTTGAAAAACATTATGAAAAATTTTGAAACCATGAATCTTTTGTTCCAAGTTTAGGGTAACAATAAGCTTCAGCTTGCGGAAATTTCGGCCAAGCAGGTATTCATAATTATTGTAACATGATTAGATAATTCGTATGAGGTAATGGGATCTAATACAACTCTGAACAGAATATTTTTTTTCTTATTTTGTTATTGAAAGCTTACAAGTATTGTATTTCAAAAATTTTCTTTTTTGTTCCATTTTGAAGAAAGTGATCTAGCTAGTGAGTATTGATCTAGCTTTGATTTTGATCTATTAAATTTTGGTTGATATTTTTTTTATCGATTGATGCTCATCCATTAAATCGATATTAGTTTTTAAATTATTATCAATGGATAGTTCTATCGTTGTAGCAAATATTTGTTTTTATTACTTACGTAATATAATATTATCAATAACATCCATTTTTTCTATTTTAACCTTCCCTATTAGCTTTACAAATATTTTCTTATTTTAAACTTAAACATAGTTTGAAACTGAATTAAGGTTTATAATATACTAGCTTCTGCCAGCGACTTCACTCGCATAAAAGTAGGTTTCTCCATACAAATTTTTAACTCCCATTTTACTTCCTTAGGTGGAGTTTCATAAAATCCGTTCTAAGAGAATTTGTAGGAACCTATCTGCTAAATATGTTTACAGATGTTATAGTTTCCGAGATTTTGCTTTTATATAGATTATGGAATATTTGAACGTATATTTAACTTCTTATAATCTTTAATAGACCAAAACTCCTCAGCATTATTCGAAAACAAATCGAAAAACCCTACACCACTACAGTTCCAAGTACATACTCATTCATAGCTAGTTGAGTATTTAGGGCACGCAGTGATAATAATGACATACATTCGTTATCAAATCACTAAACAAACAAACAAACATATCTGATAGATCGCCGATAGATATTTGGGTATAGTGAGTGAGGTAGATTGTGTAAATGGGTATAGTATGCCCAATAAGGAATGTGTAGAGGAAATGAAAGATAGGTAGAAATAGAAAACAACACCAATATTGTAAGGGAGGTAGAGTCTATCTAAAAAGCCAAACGACATTGGTAATTATTTGGTCAAAATGAAATCTGATGTAGTCAACACTGATTCAATAATCAAGGTTCATTAAGAGATCATAATTTATTAACAGAAGAATCTTACAAAAAGTATCGAATATAAGTATTTTTTAAAAGATTAAATATTGTACAAAATTCCCAAGTCGTTTGACTTTTTAGACAGACTAAATGATATTAATTTATAAATAGGTTTTCATAAACACTTTTATACTTTTTTTTATCAATATTCAAACTAGATAAGACTTTTGTTGCTTAATTGACTACCCTGAGAAGAAAGTCAGGGGTCAAAGTCTTTTTAAAGTCCATTCAGCAAATATATAATGGTCAAATCAAATCACATGAGAACTATGCAGATTAGTGTCTGAAATGATCTTTTGAGGAAAGAACCACACAGATTTGAGGGCTCCTTTGCAAATAGATGTTCAAAAACTCTTTTATACGTTAATTTTCTCGTCAATTTAAACGATATGAGGTCGGTGTTTTTTGGCTGACTGCCCTTAGAAGAAACACCGAAAAAAACCCAAGGGTTAAAGTCTCTTTTAAAGTCCATACAACAAAATAACCACACAGGTTTGAGTGGTCCTGTCCAGTCAAGTGCAGGCTATTGTTAACATTCGTATAGCTCAAATCAGGACTAAGGAGCTCAACGTTTGATATTTGGATGAACATGATTTGATCACGCCCTGAAACAGAATATAGGATACTTTTATCCCGGAAGAACTTCCACTTGGTTGCAGCCACCGGCAGAATGTATTACAAAATATATATGCTACGAAGATAAAGAAATAAAAATTGTTTAAAACAAATAAATATTTATTATGACAATAGGCAGAAAACGAAACGTCACTGGCCTCGATAAACGTGAATGAAAAAAAAAAGCCTTGCTCTCTGCGAATGTCATGTACCAGGAGCTAAGAACTACGTAGTAGTAATGTTAAAAAAGTAGGCTTCTTTTAGTTGCCTACGCATTTCAACCATTCATCTATGTTTGTATTAGTTTCTTCTGTGATATGATACCCTAGTATTAAGGTAGTTTATTAATACCTATATTTCTGGTGTTTTTCTTAGGCATTATATATAAATAGTATTTAATAATTAAATTTCCTTATAAGGCATGATAATTAAATTATACTCGACACATAATCGTCTGACATTATTGACAATCAATTGTCTCATTTGTCAAACGCATTCCATGAGAAAAAAAGAAATATTACTCATTGATTGTATGACTCCCATCCACTTATCTTTAGTACTTATCTTGGGGATTACTTTAACAACTGTACGTATGAAAACTAGTACGATTCTGTTTCACAAGTGCAGTGTCAACAAATACTGGAAAGAATCTATTTGGTTTTATCACAGAGTTTTATAATGTTTTTGATGTTGCGTCTTCACTGAATCAAGACACAGTGCCACAGTGTCTCAAGACGAAAGCACAAAAGAAAAAGAATTCTTTCAGATAGACGATAGTCTAACACCAGTGCGTGTTGTTAGTGATGACATATGGCGAAACGTAGTCGCTCACAAAGGGTCTCATTTGAGAGATTAAAGACACCCAAAGGGCAATAGAAAGGGCTCCGAGTTTCCTTGCGCTTAAGAAATGAAGATATTCGCAGGAGAACGAAGGTTACCGACATAGCCCGAAGAATCACCAAATTTAAATGGCAGTGGATAAGGCACGTTGCTCAGATGGCCATTGGGGCTGAAAGGTTCTGGAGTGTCTTTCACGTGCCGGAAGATACAGGGTAGGAAAGCCTCTCACAAGGTAGACCTGGTGATTCGAGACGCACAAGACCGGTTGTCATGGCGTCAATTGGGGGCTGAAATAATGATGATGATCATTTTTATAACACTATCAACTCTTCCCTAATTCTCAAATCACTTGCAATTGTTTTATCTTGGTGTTCAAAATGACAATCTTTTGGCAGCAATATCCCTTACTCTATTCTCACTTATAGGATCTACTATAGTAGTTAGATATGCATCAGTGGATTCTATAAGATATTGTATAGGAAGCAATAAGAGTTACAATTGCTTATATGCACTATGCAGTAGGCTTGATGTGTTGTTGTTTTTGTGTCTGCTGTTGATAGTCCTGTTCTTATCAATCAATGATATTTATGGATTTTTTTATTGAATAGTCAATCACGTGTAAAATTATTTATTAGTGAATCATATTTGTACCGTAGTGTTTTGTATACTTCTTTTGTGTGTCATATAAAATTGGTTTATTCTGATTGAGATTATGTACCAGACTTCTAAAACTGACAGTCATGGCTGCTTTTGGTTCTTCTTTAAACAGTATTTAATTGCTGTTTTAAAAATAAACATGTAGAGCGCCAGTTTAAAATTCAAGTCTGTTAGGTAACTTATTAAACAACCATTACATAATTGGAGCAGCATACTTCTATTCCCCCAAAACATTGACCTCTCAAATCATAACGTAATTATCAGCCGTGCGTCCGCTTCGACGGCCGCATTTAAAATGACAATCGGCTCGCTTTGAGCGGCGCAAGCGCCGGTCCGACGCACTTTCACTGCGAGCTCGTGTGCGTGAGCTACCGGAGTAGGCGGGGCCATGTTTTTTTATTAATTTGGCCCACATTTGGGATTTTGTTACGTCAGCGTGCATCGCACTTGCATCGAACTGGATGTAGGAAGCGTCACGCGAATGCGCGTGCAGCCAATGTCATTATTGTATAAGAGACGTAATAATTTGCAAGAGTTGTAATTGTAGCGTGTTATGTTTGCGTTTATTTTAAGAAATGCATTCTCGTTGATCTCTTTTTAGTTATGGTCTCCTAGGAAAACTGCATTTGTCCTCTATTTTGTACTGAGTTTTCAGCAGAAGTGGTGCGTCAGACTCATGACCTTCGATTATTGCACATAATATGACAGTGTCCTTGCTTAGGAATTCTGCATTAGAATTCCTATTTTCTTCCCTGATTTCCGGTTAGTGATTAAATCTTTAATTTTTACTTCCTCCTGTTCCTTCCTTCTGTCCTGGTAATTTTGTTTAAGTTCAACCATTTTTTCCACGTGTTTCTTTCTGTCGCACACTTGCACCAACAATGACGCGGGACATTACTCACCCATTTCTAATGTATTTTACCTCATTGTACTTACGTTGGGTTGAATGCATTGACATAAAAATAATGCTCGCTTGCTTTGTATACATTTGAAATTGTACGTACGATAATCTATTTATTTTGCGTTTTACGACTTGTTTTTTATTTATTGTTTAAATCTATACTATATTTTATATACTTTTCTTGAAATGAAATCAAAACAGATGCTATCGTCTGATTGTCATTCTACTCGGGTTGTGGGAGTAGAATGGCGGAAATGTGTGACTATGATTTATGCGATAGATTGATATCAATTCCCGGTCCTTTCTTGCTTATGCACTCCTGGTACCTTTTAGTTGAAGTAATAGGTCGATATTTTTAGCTGTGACTGCCCCATCTTCCTTTCTTCATGTACTCCTAGTATTTCTCCAATATTGTACTGTTTTGATTTTAGCTGGTAAGTGTACTGTACTTCTGGTACTCATGATGAGCATTAACCTAATTAAGGAATCTAAGTTCCCTATACGTGTATCATTAAACCACATTTAAAAATATTTTTGAAATATACATTATATATGTCGTACTTATAATCTCGATTCCCTTAGTAAAATCATTCTAACTTAACCAGCTGCGTTTAAATAATGACGGTATAATTTCATCCACGTGTATGTATTATGTCACGACACACACATTGGTCTACTTCACAGAACACAAAAAAACTCACAATCTATTTCCGAGGTCACATACGAACGAGTCCCAAACTATCATAAAAAAATCACACAGTAAGGCCAATGACCCGCCGCCGAAACGCATCGGGTAATGCACTCATGCGCCGACGCGGGATACCACGATAGTATTCGGTACTTTGACTTTTGATTGCTTTAATCTTTTTATGGTTGAATTCAACTGTTAGCATCTCTGCGAGCCTGGTACTTCGTTTGGAAGATAAAGATGGTTTCTTTAACAAGGTTTTAAGATATAAAGGAGAATAAAGGTTTAGGTTGTTAGTTCTCACATATAAGCAACAAATATAGAACTTTTCAAACATCTTCACTCTGTTTTCCAATTTATTTGGACTAAATCTGAAGATGTCTTTATCATCTTCCTGCTCTTATCCTTTTTTTTTTGAGGTCAACAAGTTTTTTTTTATTCTGTCCTGTTAACCGTCACGCTATCCCGTCACACAATCCATCCATCTTTTCTTTGGCCTTCTTCCCTCTCCATCCATCTACTCGTAGATATACATATAACTCTTTTAATAATATGTTTATTTATCCTCTTTCCTCTTCTCGTGGCTATACCAAGACAAAATATTCCTGATTACTTTCCAGACACTGGCGTCACTTTTAAACTTCCTCAAATATTTTACATTTCTCACTTTTATCTATTCTCATCATACGGCACTTCCATCTCAACATTCCAAACTCAGCTATATGCAATATTTTTCCTTCTGTCATACACACAGGGTTTATCACGGATTTGTAGATTTTACCCTTCAACTCTAGGGGCATTCATGAGTCACAAATTGTTCCGGTGACCTATCGCCATTTCATCCATCCTGATTTGATCCGGAAAATGTCGACATGTTTTCTTACATACAATTTTATTGATCTATTTTAGAGACCAATGAACCGTCTAAAAGATGTTTTGAAATCATTTTCTCACCTTCTATGTAAGGTAAATGACCAACCTCGTCTCTCCAAATAACAAACATAATTCATTAGACTTATTTCCCTACAGGCTTGGGGCTTGCTACTCGGATGGCGATCGCTTTTCATATTTAAATTAGAATCTTATAGTGAAGGAAATAATCAAGCCTGGTTTTCGAGCACGTTGAAAAGAAGATTTGCTATCACTCTTTCGGGAATTTAATTGTCTATCCTTGTAGTTCTTTTCAATTTGTCTCAATTATACCTGAGGAAATACTAGGCATGCCTTCTAAATAAATTACTAGCCCCATAAATACCACTACTCCAAAATGATAATCAGTTGTAACAATTTTACAAGACCTAGCTATATAATTATTGGTTCTTGATCAGAAATTATCAAATAAAATCGAGAAGGAAGTGTCAGATCCGTGTTCTTCCCGTTACCCTTTGCGTACCAGGGTTGCAGTTTCTCTTTCAAGCAATTCATAACCCATCATTGTCACTAATTACAGGTAGTCCAAATGCTCAAATGTCTTGAAAACCAGTCTTAACAAGAGATATCGTGTTCTATATTATTTCCTTCTTACGTCGTTTACTTTTTTTTAATTATTGATAGGCTCGCGTTTGACCACCATCTCACCTGGTGGTAAGCGACGATGTGGTTGACGATGGAGCACGCTTGCCTAGAAGTAACCTATTCACTCTTGACTTAAAGACCCCCAAGTTGTAGCCATCAGGAAACACAGAATACGGCAGGGAATTCCACTCCTTGGCTGTACGCACAATAAATGTGTTCCTAAAACGCTTTGTACGTATTGGGATGTCAACCATGTACCGGTGACGCAACGCCGTACGTCTTGTGGTCCGATGATGGAATGGACTTGGCGGAATTAGATTGTGCAATGTTGTGTTGTCTGGTTCCTCCATCTTCCATCTTTATTCCTCTATCTTTTTTTGTTTTCTGGCATTGTGAAAAGCATTGTAAACTAGAGAATGAAGAGCGGTGCGGATCCGATCAGACCATCGTTTTGAGTTTCGCTCACGAAGATCCTTCCCATCTACTTTACCGGTCACGATGAACTTTGTTATGTTACCAGTCGCAGGTCGTCATAGGCAGTCGTTTTGAGTAAAACACTGGTATTCTACTCATCATTTTCATCATTTCAACCGAAACACGTCCATTGTTGTTCATAGGCCTCACCGAAATGCGCGACAACGATCGGTCCTGTGCGTCTCGCATCCATCGGATTTCCATAACCTTCACCAGGTCATTGGTCTACCTTGTGAGAAGCTTCGACGCTGAGTTTTTCATCACAACTGCATCCGATGTACTAAAAGCAGGTCTTATCAAAGTTACGAAAGGCTAGACAAATTGGTTAGATAATTTTCGTACACCTGTGTCTAGTCTTCAATCCGTACGATGTCATCTCAGTTCTCATATTTGTATGTCAGTCTATAAGCCTTTTTCTATGATATAAGCTTCCTCAATATAAAGTTTATCGTCATCTTTTACCTATTTGGAAAGATTATGTAATGTACCTGATGCTACTCCTACCAGGACAACAGATTGTTGAAGAGCTATAGCTGTTAGGAACATAACCTTAGTTTATTATGATTGACACTAAGGTACAGCTAGGAAAATCATTTTTACTACACACTTATTCGAAAACCCTGGCCGACCGTCAACTGCTTTTATGTACGGTATGAAGTGTATTTTGCACTAGTGCAGAAAAAAACACTAGCCAGCCATAATTTATTTATTTTCTGAATCAGGCTTATTGCCAGGCATCTTTCAATACAACACCGTGCATGAAAAATATCCGTATTCTAAAAATAAAATCCCATAATAATTTTTTAAAGCAATTATCATTTTATTACCGACTTCCCAAAAAGGAGGAGGTACTACGTTCGGCTGTTTGTATGTTTTTTTTGTATGTTTGTTCGTCGAATACTCCCCCAAATGTGGACGGATTTTCAAAATTCTTTTTTTTTTATTTCGATTAGGTGTGTTGAAAAACTTCATTTGATATACTTGGGTGTACATAGTTTTTTGGCTTAGACGGCTTTGCCTTCGGCTCTTCACCAATTTTCCAGTGCCTGTAATGTTGGCGATCCAAATAAATAAGTAAATACATTTAGCCAAAAATTTGCAATTCCGGTTAACAGGTTTTTATCTTCTTCCTAATCGACCTGCATTCGTGAGAGAAGCTATAGGGTTGGCGCACTTTCGATTTTCCACAATTTTGCATTTATTTTGCCTGGCCCAAAATCCTATCCTCATAATATGATTTGAAAGAGTGTCCATAGAGATTTTTGCACGTTCTTCTCCATAAAGAACGTGCAATTTAGCTTCACTTTTTTGACTGACCGACATTTGACAATTTAAAAGTGTCTGTGTCTATTTTAAATAAACGTTTCCGATTTCTGATTTCCTGTGATATAAATATCATGTTCCTTATATCTATGATCACTGATCACTCAAATTAATATTCTAAAAATTTAAATCAATAGCTAACGAGAGGTAAAAAATAACCTAGTGGTAGAATAGTGATGTCACTATGTCAAAAATTTATATAAAAAAAAATTAACCCAAAACACGATGAACTAAAAAAAATCCATGCCAATGTGAATAGACAAATTAGTGTTGACATTTCGCACGTCCCACTTTCTATTAACATTCAACTTCAAAAATTGTCTTGACGTAACAATATTACTGGGACATTGGGTCTTGGGGTCTTACGTAAGTTGAATTTGGCGTTACATAACCTGTGAAAGTCGGTCGACAAGCTTCCGTAGTGATGTAATGGTTCTCAAGTGCTGGCATACTTGTTTGGACCATGAAACCGTTTTTAAACGATTTTGTTGCGGTCGTGTGGAGTTTGAAAGTCGTTTTTAGGTTAGGAGTCGGTAGTTCAGGTGTTCGTTTTTTTTTTTAATATTATTTTTTAGGGCAGACATTCTAATGCTTGTATTTCCGACTGGACTGTTGTTGTTGTTTAGCATATGTTATGTTTATCTGTAAAAAAATGTTACACTAGGCATACACTAGAAATAATTTGAAGTGTAAACAATTGTTGGTGGGCCTAACAAAAAAATAATCTAATTTACCGTGACAATTTGTTTAGTCAGTTCTTGACTTTAGGTTCTTTGTTTAGAATTCGTTATTGGTACTGATCTTTTACATTAGTATAAGATATTTTTTGTTGGCAACAGCAATCACAGAATATAAGTTATTCAATTTTCTTAACTTATTTTTTTTCTTTTATTTACTTTCAATTTTAAAAGTGACAACCGTCACCATCGCCATTTTACCATGGGACAACCCGACCTATGGCGAGTGTCCAACCCTATATTGTTGCAATCTTCCCGTCCTATAATAATTTAGTTGTCTTCAAGGCTAGATCGAAGAGGCTCTTAATAAACTAGTGCGCTTTACCATCAATTAATGAATCACTGGTTACTCTCAGGTGTGATCGCAATGAAGCACCAGTTTCATCATCATCATCATTTAGCCGAAACGCCTCAACGACCGGTCCTGTGCATCTCGCATTCATCGGATTCTCGCAACCTTTACCAGGTCATCGGTGCACCTTGTAGGAGGCCTTCTAATACTGTGTCTTCCGGTACTCAGTCGCCACTCCAGAATCTTTCGTCTCCATCGACCATTTGTTTTGCGTGCAATGTGCCCTGCTCATTGGCACTAAGTTTGGCGACTCTTCGAGCTATGTCGGTAAACTTAGTTCTCCTGCGAATGTCTTCGTTTCTGATATGATCACGCAAAGAAACTCCGAGCATATCTCTTTCCATATAAAAATGAAAATATTTTTTTTTATTAATCTATTTTTTTTTGTTGCAGATCGAGTAAAAATCGGCATACCGGAAGCCCGTGTGATACTGTGCATTAACTAAACTTAACAAAAAAAAAAACGTGACGTCTCTATTTAGTAAGTTTAGTTAGCGGAATTACTATGTGATTTTTACATAACTTTTTTTTATAAATATACATGAATAGTTTAGATTTTAAGCTAAATAACGTAAGATTAGAAAAATACGTAACGAAGCATAGATGCATACGATTGAACCAGTTCTCATTTTACGGTTACGTTACGACGTAATTCAGTTAATATTTAATTACGTAAACAAATACACGTTTTTTTGTTCAATCAAGATGATAAAGAATTTAAAAAAAACATCTAATTTTTTCATCAATGCACAACACTATTGCTATTGGGATAGGGTTGTCAAATTGATAAATTACGTCATGATAACTTAAACACTTCTATAATTTATTCAAGATATAATAATTCTATGATATTACGTGTTTTTTTATAATCTTACGTGTAAATACCTATCATCTGATGTTACTGGTGAGTCCTAGCCGTAAGAAGTGATCTCAAACGAAGGTAGGGACCCGCTCAGCAAACATGATCACTGCCATTGTTGTCTCGAAAATGTACTCTAAAATCATAAACATAAAGTCTAAGTTTACATAAAGGCTGCATCATAGTTCAACGTCGATTCATTGTCATAATATTCCATCATTTGTCATCGATTTTGTTAATATGACACCCCATTAATTGATGTCGTTCCAAAATTATTGTTAAAATTTAAAGGATTATTTGTTAAAATGAAAACTATTGTAAATAATCATTGTTATTCCTTATTTTTATGCATGAATTTGAATTATGATCGTTTTTATTTTAATCTAAGATTTTCTTTATTATTTGATACTGTGTTGAATAACAAATATTTTGTGGCGATTTATACAAAAAACACAGCTGGTGTATAAATCCTAATAACGACATCAAGTATCACATAGAATTCATTAAAAAATCATACAAATATGACTGATCAGATTTTCTACCTTGAAGACAATAAAATATAATTGATGTTTTTCTTACTTTTCGTTAACAATTATGCTAGTTTACTGTAATATATAGAATAGTATAGTTATTTTAATGTAAATTGGTTGTATATAATTTTGAATCAGTAATCAAATGTTTAGAATTAATTGTAATTGTTTTCTGTAACTCCTTGGACGTATGGGACAGAAGAGGTAAATACTTTGTGGTAGCTTAATAATAATCTTTTAAAATTAAAAATATTTGTTTGTATTTGCCTATTCTGACGTAAGAAATTTTATCGATTGTTGAGAAAAACAACTATTTTTTTTTCTTTTTCAAATATTTAATGTGTACATATTTCTACTATAGGCGTAGCGCTAAGCGTATATAGGTTTAATGTTTCTTTGGGTTAATATTATTTTGTTGAGTCTAAAATTTTTATTCCTATTAAAGTACCTTTAACTTCTTTTTGTTAGATATTTTTCTTGTCTACTTACTTTAAGATTAAGTGATGTTTTTTTAAATGATAAAATCATGATCTATTATGGCGTCGCCAGATGGCAAGTACAAGGAGTTATTTATGTTATAATACTTATTGATGTAAATGTTATGCGCTACTTAATTTTGTTTTACGGTAGCTACAAGCACGGGTTTTAGGCTGCTTAAAACAGATGTATATTATTTTAATAATAAAAAACAAAATGCAAACATTGACTTTGAGTGCCAACCCTGATAACAGTGTTGTAAAAAATAAAAATTATATTTTTGAATGTGGTTTTTTGCTAAAATTAGGGATGGCAGTCATCGTAAAACGGGTCTCGAAACAGATAGTTACCAGATGGAATCCTACAATGTAATAATGAATATAAGAGAAATGACATCTACACACTAATAGAGTAAATGAAAATCTTTAATATATTTCGTAGTTTATGAAGCTGTACCTTTTATAAAATAATCTTTTTTTTTATATACACATGTGTATTTTTATAATAAAACTTTTCTAGTGTTTGCAAAACATTTTACTCTTTTTAAAAAAACATTCATTTTTATTTTATTAACATTAATTTCTAAGCTATTTATTTTTTAAACAAAATTATTTAATTTTCGCTGCAGAAACTATAACATATATTTTATCTATTAAAAAAATATTTATCTTTATAAACTTATAACTTGTGTGTAGACGTCATAATATACACTATACTCCGTCCCGTTTTTACCTGCTTTTATTTAAAAATATAATATAAAATAAGCCTAAGCACATGAAATATTTTTCAACTATTTGTATAAATTAAAATAAGGAACTTATATGTAAACAATAAAACAAAAGAAAAATTGATCGGGCTTCAATTTATAAGTACTAAATAGGCGAATAAGTGTTTAGATTTTGTAAAAAAAAAATGGTAAAAAATAAAGATTGTTTTCCCGCGTTTCGCGTGTCAAAGGCCTTAGGGTTGACTTTTTTCTTATGCTTTGATGTTAAAAAATGTTGTTTTATTTTTAAAGTTTTTTTTTTCTTTATGTCGTCCAGATGGTGCTACAAGATCAAATCTTTCTATACTTCTGAGCCAAAGACTATTATTTTTTTCCTTAATATTTTGTTATTGCTTAAAAATATTGTTTAACATATCGACAGACGTTAAAAAAAAAAAAACATTGGAGGCGTTTTGCCAAAAACCAGTACATATCGTAAAATTTTTTTTTTGGTCTGTCAATATCATATAATATTTTTTAGCTTTTTGGGAATGATTTTGTTATCAATTATATATTTTTTTTCGGTCCTACTTTGTATAGTATATCGCTTTAAAAGTCCTATTTAGTAGGATTGAATGAGGCCTTGCTAATTTTCTCTGACAATAATGCTAGTGGTTATAAATAAAACCACGTAACTTCGATGTTATAGGTGCAATTAAATTTAATATATACCTATTTAATAGAAAAATATACCTTTTGTTTTCTTTTGACAACCCTGCACTTCTTTTCA
This sequence comes from Mythimna lalbum, assembly GCA_949319445.1. NCBI lineage: Eukaryota > Metazoa > Arthropoda > Insecta > Lepidoptera > Noctuidae > Mythimna > Mythimna lalbum. The sequence goes on from OX439367.1 coordinate 16,554,614, forward strand.
AAGTCACAAGTTTTTTTTTTTTTTATCTGATATAAACTAGTACTTGACTGCAATCCCACCTGATGGTAAGCGGTGATGCAATCGTTGATGGCGAGGCGCACTAGTTTATTAAGAGCACTCTAGGCTTGAAGACGCTTAAATTGTAATCTGGTATTCCAATTTTGGTGTAAAGTCTTGATCCAAATCTTCTGTGATATAACTTGTGCTGAAAATGATCGCCTTAGGCTTACTATCTACGGACGCGTAGCTTCAAATTTGAGCACAGGGTTCGTACAGCTAAGGAGTGGAATTTCCGGACGGAGTCTGTTTGCTGATAACTACAACGCGGGTTTGCGGACAGCAAGCAACGGGAAGCTCGCTGTCTGGCCGTCTGGTAATAACCGACTAGTTGTCGACTGCGCGTAGTTTTTCACGTGCTCTTTAGAGAGATGTCAGAAAACCGTAGGAGCCCAGCAGGGTCGATGCCTGCTAAAATTTCTGAATAGGAAACCTATTGGTCTTAGAACGCTAAGGACAACTAAAAGACAGGTATGATTATAGTCAATAAACTTTTGACACGCTCTTCCACTCCTCTCAGACCGAGAGAAGTTCTTGGATAATTTTTGGCACCTTAAAAAAATAACTCTGTTTCTTCACTAACCCTATGCGCTCCAGGCCCTTGATAACTCTTTTCAACCATTTCACAGATTGTTTCAAAATCTGACGACAAATCGTCTTCAAAGAATGTGAAGCATTCAAGAGTAAAAATCGTCTAAAAGCCCTTCTTTCGATACTAGGAGATTATGATATTTTAATAGAAAACCAATCACAGCAGTTTAAACTCTGCAATAGCTGCAATAGCCTGCATAACTCTGCAATGAATAAGATCTGTCTGTATGTGTCGAATGCCTTGGCATATCCGGTGCCAACCGCATACTGGTCCAACATACCAACAGCCAATATTGGCTCAAAAGGTTGGAAGATAGATTTCTAATCTATATTTGTAAATAAAGGCGTGGCAATTTGATAAATATTATCTGATAGGACAAGATGAGAAAAATATTTTAGCAGATACATGTAATCTATAAGCCTAGCCTATGTCTTTACGACTGCCGTCCTTCATAGTCAAGCCTCAACACACTAAAGTATTTTAATTCTTGTCACTTCTGCTACCCTGGTACCGACTACCTGGGTAGTTGGTGGCGACCTCTTCCTCTTTTGCCCTATTCTATGGTTAAAACGCGTCGGGTCATGTGGTCTTCGTAATCTGCGCATTACATACCCATACCATTGGAACGGGCTCTCCTGCATCTTATGTTGTATTTCAGCTACTTTAGCTTCCTCGGATCAGCTTATCAACAAATAAAAAAATATTTTAGTTAACCTCAATTTAAATCTTAGTCATTTCCCCAGGTCAAGTAGGCGTGTGTCGAGTCATCGTTCTGTTGCAACGTTGGACCCAACATCCCCACACCTGGCGCCAACAGTTGGCAGTAGACAGACAGCTACTAAAATACCAGCATTGTATCCCTGGTCACCTTGACAGACATTATATTTATACTGTCAATTGGAATCAAATGTAATTATAGATGGGAGATACTTTCTTCTATGTGTAGTCATGTATCGTCACCCTCCCCACAGACTGTCGTATCTCACAAACTGGCGTGTCTGCATTGATATTACCAATGAGTCCATAAAATTATTTAGAATAAGTTCTCTCTAAGTTTAGAAGACAATCACGTATTTTGTTTTGCGTATGTGCAAAAAAAGGGTAAAAAAATATTATCACTACCTTCGTACCTTAGGGCAACTACCAACTTTAAGAATAAAGGCTGGTTTACACAGTGCGAGCTAGCGTACGAGTTAGCCTTCAGAGTAGTTGCACTGCAGTAACAACACCGCACTGTTTGGACGTAACTTGCGAGTAACTCGTACGTGCCAGTTGGTCGGTAGCTCGTTATGCGAGTTACTTCAACATTTTTTGTTTTCACTCGCATGTTCGCCCGGCAGCAACTCACACATAACAGAGGCTCGCACGTCGCTCGCATCGTTTGGACGCGTTCGGCAGCAGCTCGCCAGTGCCAGCCGGGCAGTTGTGAGTGGAACCCGTGTTTTTTTTTGTGCTACGCCTATGTACTAAATCGAGTTCGAAATGTCTGCGGATAGATGGTATTCATTAAATTGTTGTCATAGAGCGTATCACCATTTTTTTTTTTATTAAAACAAGTTCACTCGACATCGCGACACGACTCGGACTGGGCAGTAGGTAAGTGTCGTGTAAACAGCAAAGGCGAGCCGAGCTACTGGCGTATGAGTAGACAAACCGAGTAGCTGTCTACTGGTCAGGCAGCAGCTCGCACTGTGTAAACCAGCCTTAAGTCATGAACAATATAAAACACTTATTGTTTCCATAATAAAGCTACAGATAACGCAACTACAGAAACATTATTGTAACGCCCGAATGAAAAACGGTTGCCCTGGAATAATATCACTTGCTAGTTATGACAGTTAGCAGGAAGGGTGACGGTATATGTTGTGGCCAGATCATCAAGCCGACAAATGGTGAGTAAGCGTGAGCAACCCTTATGTTGGAAAAACCTCTACGGTCCGGAAAAAACATTTGGCCTCGTCGTTTATACCACGTACAAGGAGCGGCTGGAACAATTATTACCCTGCTGCGGTCTTCCCACCCGATTATAATTTAGGTGTCTTCAAGGCATGAATAGGGCCTTAACCCTTCAGATACCGTCAATTAGAGACACAATAGTAAGACAATAGATGCGCGGCCACCGGTGGTCGCTTGGGGATTCATGAATTAACCCTTCAGATACCGTCAATTAGAGACACAATAGTAAGACAATAGATGCGCGGCCACCGGTGGTCGCTTGGGGATTCATGAATTAATAAACTAATGCGCCTCACCATCAACGATTACATCACTGCTTACCATCAGGTGGGATCACAGTCAAGTACTAGTTTATATCAATTAAAAAAAGTCATAGAAATAGATCACTTCTTGATATAGCCGAACGCCAACGTTCGTTTGGGGTTTAATGAATTAAAAGCCATGTCCCACAGCTGGGCAAAGACCTCCTCCCTTCTCCTTCCAAACTTCCCTGTCTTAGGGCCTGCGCTCACTTAAAACAAGACGTCTTAGACAGAACTGTTTTGTCTTCGTCACCGGGCGCTAGGGCTGTTGATAAAATATCAATATATCGATATTATCACAGTTTAGCCCTTCAGATACCGTCAATTAGAGACACAATAGTAAGACAATAGATGCGCGGCCACCGGTGGTCGCTTGGGGATTCATGAATTAGAATGGATAAAGTGAGAAATGAGTATATTAGGCGAAGTTTGAAAGTGGCGCCAGTGACTGAAAAGTTGAAAGGAAATCGTTTACGGTCATGTGAAAAGGAGGGACGAAACGCATGTTGCTAAAAAAGTTATGAGTTTACATGTGGATGGATGGCGGGGGAGAGGGAGGCCAAAAGAAAAGATGGATGGATTGTGTGAGAAGTGATATGAAAGAAAAGAGAGTTAGTGATAGCATGACGAGTGACAGGACAGAATGGAAGAAAAAAACGTGTTGCGCCGACCCCAAATAAAACGGGACAAGGGCAGGAAGATGATGATGATGAGCTCAAAGCTAAACATATAAACATGTATTTGTAAACCTCTTGAGAAATATTGGTACGCATAATGTTTTATTAAAATTGAAGAATAATTACTGAGAATGTTACATTTTCATACATTTATAATTTAATTTGTTTAATAAATATCACAATTATAAATTGAGTAAATTATTTTTGAGCCGACTTACGATTGTTTTTAAGACAAAGCCGATAAAATAATTTCGAATAAAATATTGATATATCGATAATAGATATATCGAAAATATCGATATATTGATATTTTATCAACAGCCCTAGCGCCCCGTGTCGCAGATAAAACAGTTTTGTCTGAGACGTCTCAGACTGGTCTAAAACGTCTCAGACAGTTCTGTCTAAGACGTCTTGTCTCAGGTGTGCGGAGGCCCTTAGACGATCTCTGGCCAAGTTTGCCCCGCGAACACGATCTGATCATAACGCTACCTTTAAAAAAAAATAGTAATAGTCCACATTTTTTTTTTCTAACCATTACTGTCCCACTGCTGAAAGCGCCGTCGAGGCCGGCCTAGAAAGAGGTGGCGGGATGATTTGGACGCCTACCACGAGGACTGGTTAGAGACGGCGCAAGAAAAGAAATTTTGGAAGGACTTGGGGGAGTCCACATAAACAATAAATATAATTATTATGTAAAAGTATTAATTCATGAATCCCCAAGCGACCACCGGTGGCCGCGCATCTATTGTCTTACTATTGTGTCTCTAATTGACGGTATCTGAAGGGTTAAATGCACCCACACGTACAAAACGTCTTGAGAACACATTTATTGTGCGTTCTATGGAGTGTAATTCCCTGCCGGAGTCTGTTTCCTGATAGTTTCAAACTAGGGGTTTGAAGTCTAGAGTGAATAGGTTACTTCTAAGCAAGAGTGCTTCACAATCGACCACATCATCGCTTACCATCAAGTGAGATCACAGAACACAGGAATCCTGGGTGAGATAGTGGTCAAGCGTGAGCGGATAAAACTAAGCCTATTGATAACTAGCTTAGCCTATGTCACTCGGGAATAAAGCAGCTTTCTATCGGTGAAAAATTTTTAGCTATCCGACCAGTACTTCCAGAGATTACCTCATAAAAACAAAGAAAATAACAAAAATAAACTTTACCTCTGTATAATATTAGTATAGATGAAAAAAAATCAATTTAACAATTCACTCGTTCGACACTGAGTAGACACGCAAACAACGTATAAAATGCACCCTACCCCCATCTATCAATATTGTTGTGAGTTTTGACCACAGAACAAACGAATCATACAACTTCTGTTCTGTGATTGTGACCTGTTTTCTAATGTGTTACTTTTTAACCCTTCAGATACCGTCAATTAGAGACACAATAGTAAGACAATAGTAGCGCGGCCACCGGTGGTCGCTTGGGGATTCATGAATTAATTGAAATATAAAGAAGGTTGTTATATTAAAACAATGTATGTTGATTTTTGGGCGAGATTTTTTCAAGTGAAGTTTTCTGGCTGTTTTAATTATTCGCAACTTGATTTTTAGTGGATATTGTGATCTAAAATTGGTGTAGTTTTGTATCTCAAGTGTCTGCACAACTGAACAATCTGTGGAATCATTGAAATAGGTTACTACGATCTCGATAAAATGGAATTACGAATTTGGTGGAGCGAGAACTCTTGTCAGATTTTTACTGACTAAAACTCATCGTGTAATTCAGTTGTTTGTTGCATTCCAGCGCCGTGGTTACTCCTGTGCCCCTGTGTGAATTAATTCATGAATCCCCAAGCGACCACCGGTGGCCGCGCATCTATTGTCTTACTATTGTGTCTCTAATTGACGGTATCTGAAGGGTTAATTAATGATCAAATTAAATAAAACAAATTTGGTGTAAAAATTAGTTTCATCACAATAATTGTGTTCCATTTTTGTTAGAATAATAGGTTGAAGGCTCGTAAATATAAAAGACTAGCTTTTGCCCGCGGCTTCGCCGGCATACAAAACATATAGCCTATGTCACTCAGAAATAAAGCAGTAATCTATGAAAAAAAAAATGCAATCGTAGTCTTTCAGAGATTACCTCCTACAAACAAAAAATCAAACCTTACATTTTTATATTATTAACCCTTCAGATACCGTCAATTAGAGACAATAGTAAGACAATAGATGCGCGGCCACCGGTGGTCGCTTGGGGATTCATGAATTAGTGTAGATAGTGTAAATTTGTAGATAAATAAAAGAAATGTCTTGTTACTAGCATACGAGTGTATAAGCAAGTAACTAGGCAATACAAATATTTTAAAATATGAAATATTTTAAAATATTTGTATTGCTTCACTAGTAAAATCAAATAAACTAAGAAATAGGTCGCACAACAGAGATTAATTCATGAATCCCCAAGCGACCACCGGTGGCCGCGCATCTATTGTCTTACTATTGTGTCTCTAATTGACGGTATCTGAAGGGTTAAAGCAGCCGCACTATCTACAACAATTTTGTCAGTATAGGTATAGGACTCCTTAATTGAATAATCAACATCATCAGCCTTTTTAATGTTCCCACTGCTGGGACTCAGGCCTCCTCTAGGGGAGGGAATAGGCCGTAATCCAAAACGCGGGCCTGGTTGGTGGATGTCACATGTCTTCGAATTTTTGGTTCTAGGACATGCAGGTTTCCTCACGATGTTTTCTTTTACCGTTTTGAGAGCAATGATAATGAAATAAGTTACACAAACTAATGCACCTGGCGGAGTTTGATCCCGCGACCTACAACTCGTAAGTTGGAGCCAATTACCAATTGAACAATACCTAAGCCTAATTTATGTACAAAAAAAATCAACGACAATATACTGCAAGTTGAAACTCATTAGTCGTATCGAATTATATACAAAACCAGCAATTTCTTCGAATTACCTACATCGACGATTTTATATTACTTACACCTGTGCCATGTCATAAATATCATGATTGATATGGATATCAATTTGTAAATCGGGATCCGAATACGGGAATAATATAAATACCGGTTACGGATACGAAATTATTTCTGACTAGCTTCTGCCCGCGACTTCGTACGCGAGTCCTGTTGATTCTGCCAGCGACAACGGGGTCGTCAAATCGAAGATCTGCCGAAAATCCGGTAGTTTTTGCGTGATGCCTGAACAAACAGACAGACAGACAAAAAGTTTTTAAATCACATTTTTGGGGTTTGTGTCGGTATAGTAACACGGGGGTGTTACTAGACTATTTTTTTTTATATTTTCAATGAACAGAATTTTCACTTCACATTACGGCTATTATAATTTTAAAAATATAAAAGTAAAATACAAATAACAAGATTTGATCTTTTTTTCTAGTCTAGATTATCATTTATTTGACTGGATTTTGCAAAGAAAAACCTAGCGGATACGGTTACGGATATTTTTTTAATTTTCAATATCCGATTATCTCGGTTACTCAATTGGATTGTAAGTACGAGAATTATGAGTATTTAGAACTAGCTGACCCGGCGAACTTTGGACTGCCTAAAAATGAATGTAGCATATTCTTTCAATTTAGTCATCCGATGCTGGGGCTATACTGGAGTTTCCTTGCGTGATTGAATCAGGTATAAAGATATCTTGATTGGTTACGGATATCCGTATGAGAACCAAGGTTGCTGACATAGCACGAAGAATCGACAAACTAAATTGGCAATGGGCGGGTTAAATTGCTCGCAGAACAGACGGCTGCTGGGGCCGAAAGGTTCTAGAGTCGCGTCCGCGTACCCGAAGACGCAACGTTGAAGGCCTCCTACAAGGTCGACCGATGACCTGGTAAAGGTTTCGGGAATCCGATCCAAGACTCACAGGATCGTTTATTGTCACACTTGGGGGAGGCCTATGTCCAACAGTGGACGTCTTTTGGCTGAAATGATAATGATGAGCCCATACGCTACAAGCAAGACATACTTTTGGTACTCCATACTTCTTTATTTGAGAAGAAACTGATAATATCACTAGGGGGTTCGCGGACTGCGAGCAATGAGTCAAGTCAAGCCCAAGTTATCGACGGCACGTAGGGCTCCAAGTGCCCCTCAAGGAGATGTCAGCAAACTGCAATGGCCTAGCAGGGCCTTCTGGTGCCATGGGTTTGCTTCTGAAAGAAAAACCCGGCTGTGGAATGAAAGGCAACGAAGCAACTTGCAAAGGAGTGGGTTTAAGTCAGTAAAAGTCTGACACGACCTCCCGCTCGGCCCCAAGGCCGGGATGTCATTGGATGATTTCCCACCTAAAATAAATGAATTTGAGGAGTTTCCTCGATTTTGTCAAGATTCCATCATCAGATCCCAACTTGGGTGCCTTTCCAACTAAAAATAATTTTTCAAATCGGTTGGCAAGCGACGAAGTTATGCGCAACAAACATAAAAAAAAATACAAATATGCGAATTGAGAACTTCCTCCTTTTTTAGAAGTCGGTTAAAAATAGAATGCTATAAGAGAGACTGGTACTCCATGCTTCTTTTATTCGAGAAGAATCTGACAATACCATCGGTCCATATTTTTCTATTTACTTCCACAACCTTACGACGCTGCCATCGCGTGTCAAGCGAAGGAAAAAAACTTAGATTTCCATTGTTTTACCAACATTCAATATTTATAGGACGTTATTATACTAATGAATAGCCGAGGTTACCAGGCTTCCGGGTGCTATGATCAGTCTTCAGTTTCCTGTTTCGTGAGGTACTGGTACTAGGACAACAGAGCTGCAAAAGGATGACACAGCTTACGTGAACCATCAAGATTAGACTGTCGACTAACTGCATGCCCAAAGTACTGAAGTTCTTTGGCCAGAACCTTGAACAGCTCATCGTAACTGGCATGGTTAATGGCAAACGACCAAGAGGCCGCAGGCCAAAAAGATTTGCAGATCAGGTCCGTTCAATACTGGACACCACACATCCGCTAAGAACCGTCACAGATGGCAAGATACCATCAGTAAGAAGCTAATCCAGCGGAAATTTCACGACCCTCAGCAATGAGGAATACGACTCGAGGAGGAGGATTATACAAATGATTAGGCGAAGTAACCAGACTTTCGGGTGGTCCTTTAAAAAAAAAACATTATCATTTCAGCCAAAAGACGTCCACTGTTGGACATAGGCCTCCCCAAAGTGTTGCCACAATGAACGGGCCTGTGCGTCTCGCATTCAGCGGTTTCCCGCGACCCTCACCAGGTCATCGGTCCACCTTGTGGGCGGCCTTCCAACGCTGCGTCTTCCGGTACATAGCCGCCATTCCAGAACCTTTCATGCCCATCGAACATCTGTTCTGCGAGCAGTATGCCCGGCCCACTGCCATTCATGGCTGTGGTAAAAAACCTAAATGAAAATTAGCAGATGGTTTACAGTATTCGAATATTATAAAACTGACATTAAGAAAAAATCTAATTAAAATAAGTAATCGATAGATAGATTGCAAGTATCGTCACAATCTATCGATAAATCGTCGACAGGTACTAGGAGCACATAAACGGCGAGATGTATAAGCGCGAGGGATACGCAGGGCTGGCCCACAAACGCATCCCACTTTAGAATTTGGGCCGATATAAATACGCACTGCACTTGCACCGTCGGGTCTGGTAGGGTTGCCACGGTTTTGTTTATACATTGTTGGCTAAAAATATTATGAAAAGTTGGTATAATGAGTAGCCTGATGTTCCTTATAGCCTAATTTCATACGCGAACTAAAACCATGTGAGCTTAGGCTGATAATAACTTATGGATCTAGTAGCAAATGTACTAATGATGTGACAGTTAAAAAGCTGTATTTGACTGTTTTAGCAATTTGACGTGAATACATTCTTTTTCTTTCTTTTCTTTCATTCTTTCTTTCCATTTTTATTTTTTATTATAGATAGGCTCGCGATTGACCACTCTCTCACCTGATGGTAAGCGATGATGTAGCCGACGATGGAACACACATGCTTAGAAGTAATCTATTCACTCTTAACTTAAAGACTTCTAGGTTATAGCTATCAAGAAACAGAGACTCCGGCAGGGATTTCCACTCCTTAGCTGTACACATTATGAATGTGTTCCCAAAATACTTTGTACCTATGTATAGGATATCTACCACGCATGTACGGGTGGCGCGTCTTGTGGTCCGATGAAATGGCAGTGCTAAGCTAATTTACTGAGCGGGATAGTTCAAAAGAGTCTCTGTAGCTCGAAATTTCAAAGAGTAATTGCATTTCAGAGTCACAAAGGAACCGCGGTTCTCCTTCGCACAACCCATGGCCCCAGTAGGCTTTGACACTACTGGGCCCCTACGGTTTCACTGACATGTCCCTGAGGCGCGCGTGGAACACTACGCGCTGTAGACGACTTGACCTCGGTCAGGACGGTTACCAAAAGGCTGAACGGCGGGTTACCCATCGTTTAACATCCACAAGCCCACGTCTACGGTGGCTGGCTCTGATTATAAAAAAAATCCAGATAATATTTTGTGCTACATTTCACCGCGTGCCAACCCTACGAAGGCGGCCGGACGTAGCTCGTGCGGTAACCGTGCCGATCGTAATACTTATAACAGCTCCATTATATTTATTGACATTATACCATATAGTATTAATACGTGATATTAGGTGATCCGATTGTTTGTTGATTTTAAAATGGAGTTTCAGCCAGACATCAAGAGACATACTACGCTAAACATTTTTTTAAGATTTTTCATCCAATGTTTTCTCCCGCTCTGTGCGGAGTGGGACTGGTATCAGACTTTTACGGACTAAAAATACACCTCTATCCACCAGTTATTTTCATGTTTTTTTTAGATGGTAAATCATCTAAAGGCTTCTCCTGCTCGGAGCTGGAGGGCGTGTCAGACGTTTAATAACTAAAACCCACTCCTATGTTCCTTCTATGCCTTGTGTCCCAGCACCCTGAGATTCTCTTTCGAACGACCCATAGCCCTAGTAGGCTTCGGCCTTGTTGGGTGCTTATATTTTTTACACTAGGGCCAAAGGTTTTTTCTAGCTGTAGAAGTCTTTCGGCTGAAATGATGATGACGATGAAGAAGATTTAATAGGAAATCAGTGCTTAAAGCCAGCGAATAAGGTCTAAGATTCATTGATTAATTAATTAATCACCAGGACCTTATTAACCAATACGCTAAATCATCCAGAAGTACCAGGAGCGAACTATCAACAGGTTTGATTATACACTTGCCTTTATTATTATGTATAGATTAGACTACTTTTTTATTATACATTCAGTCAAAAAAGTATCGGGAATGGATGATTTGTTTATGGTTCCAAATTCAAATTTTTGTTTTTTTGTAGTTGTTAGATTGGCACAACTGTTTTCCATTTTGGCGCGGAGTTTGAGTTGCATCTGTTATTTATATTAAATACAGTGCTGGTTTTAGTAATATCATATATAGTGTGTATTGCGAATTTCATAATGGACAAAAATATCGAACAAAGAGTTTGTCTTAAATTTTGCATCGCCAATGGAATTTCGTGTTCGGAGTGACTGAAAATGTTACAGAAAGCTTACGGTGAATCGACTTTATCAAAAACTCGTGCTTATGAGTAGTTCAAAGCGTTCAAAAGCGGTCGAGATTTGATGGAAGATTTGCCTCGCTCTGGTAGGCCGTCAACGTCTGCAACTGAAGTTAACATCGCAAAAGTGAAGGAAATAGTGACTGAAAATCCCCATTCAACTCTGAGAGAGATAGCCGCCGAACTTTCTGTATCTCACGAGTCGATCCGTACCATTTTAACTAATCATTTGGGTATGAAACATGTTGCTGCTCGGCTAGTCCCAAAAGATCTGAATTTTCTCCAAAAACTCAATCGCATGAAAGTCGCTGAGGACATGCTAGAACGAGTCAGTTCGGACCCAACATTCATGAAACGCATTGTTACTGGTGACGAGACGTGGGTTTACGAGTTTGACATGCAAACTAGTCAACAAGCTTCGGAGTGGCGCCTTCCAACTGATCCGAAACCGAAAAAACCACGCCAAAGTCGATCAAAAGTCAAAGTCATGTTGACTGTTTTCTTTGACTATCGCGGTGTTGTGCACTCTGAATTCTTACCGGAAGGTCTAACGGTAAATAAAGAATATTATTTGAGCGTTATGCGGCGTTTAAGAAAGCAAATTCGACGAAAAAGGCCAGATTTGTGGAAAGAAAATTCTTGGATTTTGCACCACGACAATGCGCCTTCGCACAAGGCTATCATTGTGAACGAATTTTTGACCAAACACTCAACAAATACCATCCAGCAACCACCATATTCACCAGATATGGCTCCTGCTGACTTTTTTCTTTTTCCTAAACTCAAATTACCACTTCGTGGCACCCGTTTTCAATCGATAGAAGACATAAAGGAGAATTCGCGGCGAGAACTGAACTCAATTCAGGAAGCAGCGTTTAAAAAATGTTTTGATGAATGGATTATTCGTTGGCGCAAGTGTATCGTTTCTAAAGGAGCATACTTTGAAGGTGATAAAATAAATTTGGATGAATAACAGACATTTTGTGTATTATTGATCTTTTCCCGGTACTTTCTTGACAGAGTAGTATATAGTTTTGCGTTTGACTATTATCTCTACTGCTGGTAAGCGATGATGTGGTCATCGATAGAATATGCTTGCCTAGAAGCAATCTATTCACTCTCGACTTAAAGACCTCTAGAGTGCTATCAGGAAACAGACTCCGAAAAGGAATTCCACTCCTTAACTAATTAATCATCATCTTTTCAGCCGAAGGACATCTAGTGCTGGACATAAGCTCCCTCAAGTGTCGCTACAACGAGCGGTCATATGCGTCACATTCATAGAATTAGTAGGACCTTATTAAGCAATACGCAAAATCATCTAAAGGTACTAGGAGCAAAGAACTATCAGCATGTATCAGTAATTATACACTTGCCCTCTCAATATGAGGTCATAAAAACTGCCCACATATTACACCCTGAACCGATCAGGGTTAAACATTTGGCAAAAGCGGAGCGCTAACTGAGACGGGAATGTTAGCCGTTATTTTTAACTGGCCCAGTTAAACGACAACGCGCGGTTAGACGGAAACTAACCCGTCTGCATCACTTTCAGTTTTACCCAGATATTTTATATTCTATCAACTTGTTTGTTGCTATATATGGTTTCCTGGTAGATCACGGACGCTATGATTTAGTTCTAAGAGAATATTATAAAATTACAGGCAAATGGCGTCAAACTCCTATATTCAGGCGCCCGTATAATTTTTATGTTTCCGATAGGAATCGAAGAAATCTACTTCCATATTTGTGTCAGTTTTTTTTTATTAATATAAACTAGTGCTTGACTGCGATTCCACCTGACGGTAAGCAGTGATGCAATCGTTGATGGTGAAGCGCTCTAGTTTATTAGGAGCCTATTCACTCTAGCCTTGAAGACACCTAAGTTATCAGAAGGAAGACTGCAGCAGGCGAATTGTTCCAGTCCTTCGATGTACGTTGCCACTATATTATGGTCGTTTTTTTTTTTTAAGTCCAATAAGCAAACCATTCAAAATGTTTTATCTCTGCATTAGTATTATCAGTAAAAGTCTGAAACACACTCCTATACCACCCTAGAGACTCCTCAATGAGGGGACTTACCGCCATGACTATGGCGTGCCCAAAGTGTTGGACAGCAAGTTTGAGTATAAGTTATTTTACGATTTCTCACTCCTAAAAAGACAAAACAAAATAGTGAGAATTAAAAATTTGTGCATATTTTTGGGTCCAGTAGTAACGACGTCGACTTACGAGTTGTAGGACACGAGTTCAAACTCATCCAGGCGCTTTTACTTTGTATAATTTATTTCATCACCATATTGCTCTCAAAACGGTGAAAAACATCGTGAAAAAACCGGCCTTAGAACCAAAAAATTCGAAGACATATTACATCCACCAATCCACACTGGGCCAGTGAGAGCGCTAGACGGAAAGGGAATAGGCCGTAATCCACCAAGATTAGAGAAGAAGGTCTAACTCCCAACAGTAGGAACATAATTATTAGAATGCATATTTCTGCAGAGAGAGAGCAGTGGTGGCCGAGAGGTAATGGCTCCGACTTATGAGTTGTAGGTCGCGGGTTCAAACCCAACCAGGTGCTATTGCTTTGTATAATTTATTTCATCACCACAGCTGTCAAAATGGCGAAGGAAAACATCGTGAGGAAACCGGCGTGTCCTAGAACCAAAAAATCGAAGACATGTGACATTCATCAACCCGCACTGTGCCCGCGGGGTAGATTACGGCCAATTCCCTCACCTAGAGAGGAGTCCACGACTTAAGCATTTCCCAGTAGCTATTGTTTTCAAAATATTCCCGATAGAATATCTAGATCGATCACCATAAAATTTTGACAAGTAGCCTACCAGTGTAATGAGATGCAAGCCAATAAAACAATTCGCAATAAAATAAAATTTAATCTATACCGGTTTATTTTGCGCTGCCTGTGAACCAATTTACCTTATCGCTTCAAAGTGATGATAGCCTGGTACAGCCGAAGATTTAGCACCCGCTTTTACAGAAGTGAAATGAAAACTCGACCATTCTAGACAAATGACTTTTCAATATACTTATTCGAAAACTCATCCCACTGCTTTTGGGCATGCAATAGATTGTTTTTCGTACTGGTGCAGAAAAGTGCGCGTGTTGTCTCCCGATGGATTAAAATATTGCCTGACTAGCTACTTCAAGCGGCATCGCTTGCATGAAAGTAGAAAATAATCATACGGGACATAAAGTTTTATCCCGGACATGGTCTACCCTTATGTTCATCATCATCATTTCAGTCGAAAGACGTCCACTTTTGGACATAGGTCTCCCCCAAGTGTTCCTATAATGACCGATGCTATGCGTCTCGCATCCATCGGATTCCCGCGATCCTCACCAGATCATCGATCTACCTTGTAGGAGGCCTTCCGTTGCGTCTTCCGATACGTGGTCACCATTTCAGAACCTTTCGTCCCTATCGACCATCTGTTCTGCTAGCAATGTGCCTTGCCCGTAACCACTTAAGTTTGGCAATTCTTTGGACTATGTCTGTAATCTCGGTTCTCCTGCGGGTATCTTCATTTCTGATGTGATCCCATATGCCACATTTTATACAAATCCATGCAGCTTTTTCAACAAACTTGCAGAGACATACATGGATAAATATAAACTTCCGCTTTTGAAATATTAATTTGATTATAAATTATTGGGTCCAACAACTTGATATCTCAATCTAAATTAATCCAAGTTTACATAACTTTTATAAGTGGATTTTTAACAACTGCCCACGCATAGAATGTTATATAAAAACTGCTTTACAGGTTCTATGTGTAAATGGAAATATCTAAAACCGTATTGTATGTGGGCAGGGTTGAGTATGCCATAATAATGGTGGACTGTCTCCTCTTCAAGGAGTGGCTGGAAATACGTCACAGAGTCCTCACTTTCCGCATGACGCAAGTCCTCACCGCACATAGTAAGTTCGTGAAGTTCAAGATCCAGGTGGAAGAAACGCCCGGTAGTCACCATTGTGTGAATCATCCAGAGGACACGATTGAGCATAGAGCGGAGGTGTGCTACACATGGCAGTGTCATCATGGAGGCGATCGATGGCAGCGAATCCTTGCACCAGGTTCTAGTTCAGGCCATGTCTCCTCGTAGTACTATTCCCTCAAGTTATAGGGAAATGCTTCCAAAAAGAAGCCTTTAAAACAATTTCTTCCTAACCGAGTTGTAACAGCATGGAACAGGCTCCCAGAAAGTGTTGTGAAAGCTCCCACATTGAACTGCTTTAAAAATGGGTTGGACAAACTAAACGTCTCCAAACTATATGAAACATACGCATCAGGCTGCTAATGTATTTATCCAAATAATAATAATAAGTACAGCTTCGTAGAAGATGCTCTTTCAATTCCCTGTCCTCCAAGCATTTGTATGATGGATTTTAAAATAGACCTTTCCTAAAGTAACTGGAGCCTTACCATGACATGATAAATGTCAGTTGTGCGAGCGGGAAAGAAGGATACAGCTACACCATACAACTTTCGTTTTAGTATATGTGAAATCCGAAACACGTGTCTAATATTTTTATGCAAAGAATCTATGTACAAAATTTCATAACTGTATCATGAAAAATCACAAAGTTATAAGCTTGTTATGTTACCTGGTTGTCCGCACAAATACATGGTCACCGGACCATCTGAGTGACTGAGGGGTTGTTTTGCTCCCTTACCCAGATGTGCATTGCATTGTCGGCCTTATAATGTTCCCACTGTTGAGACTCGGGCCTCCTCTCTAGGAGAGAGAATGGGCCGTAATCCGCCACGCGGACCCAGTGCGGATTGGTGGATGTAACATGTCTTTGAATTTTTTGCTTCTAGGACATGCCGGTTTCCTCACGATGTTTTCTTTCACCAAGATTTGCGCTGACGCCTAATTCCTGCTATGACCTGCTGTGCCCTGTGTTGTACTTAGAGTCAGTGATGTCCAACTTGTGATTTTTATTAAATATTTATGGGAAAAAATATAACAAGCTGTAAACCTTATTGAAATCGATTCAGTTACTGATTCTGAAAAATAATGTTGTATAGCTCCATCCCTTAAACAGTTCAGTTTAGGTCGTAAAATGGACCGCATTAAGAGCTCGTAGTAGGAGATCTGGTCTGCAGATGTAGGAGGATGCTGTATTGTTGAATGTGTATGCAGCTAAGTGCGATTCTCACCTAGATGACGCATAATTGCCCTTCCGAGATAATTCTATTTAGATTTTATCACTTACCGTGGGTTTTGATGATATTTACATTTAGATAGGTGAATGTAGTTTTTGTTTATATTTGTTTTTAACCGACTTTAAAACAAGAGGAGGTCCTCTTTTTGTCGTTTTTTTTTTTAATATAATGAAATATCTCTGACTTCCAGAGGTCACAGAATTTATTTTTTGGCATATGTGTAAACTATTGGTCGATGGGGAAGAAAAGTTCTGGAGTGACGACTACGTACCGGAAGACGCAGCGTTGGATGCCTTTAAAATGTGGACCGATGACCTGGTCAGGGTCGTGGTAATCCGATGGACGCGTGACGCACAGGACCGGTCGTTGTGGCGACGCTTGGAGGAGGCATATGTCCAACAGTGGACATCTTTCGGCTGATATGATGATGATGATGATGTGTATGTTGGAAATGGGACTTCGTAAACGCAAAAAAAAATAACTAGCTCCAAAAATGCTTCATTGCTGTCAAAAACTTGTCTTTGAAAATGTCACTTCTCTTCCATATTTGACTTTGGTGTATGCGCTGTATCTCCGATTGTTTTTCTAATAAATCTACGTTAATCGTGTAAATTAGTTTTCTTTATGACCATAATCCTTCAGGTTATGGGCCCAGGCACGGTCCTGTTTGTTATTTTTGCAATATTTCATCAATTAATTCGCGATTTCGGCTTGAAGAAAAAAAAACTTAACCTCTCATCGAAGCATCACGTTGTGCGGCAACATGGCAACAGGTATCAACACGTCTTCTCTAGTCATGGACAAACTAAAAGGCATTGAAAATTATAACTCTTGGAAATTTATGATGAAAATGGTGCTGATCCATGAGGATTTATGGGACTTTGTGGAGAAGGAGCCGACGGATGCTGAACACGCCAAGAAGGTACAAAAGGCACTCGCCCGCATTGCATTATCTGTACAACCTGCTGCATTTTCACACGTCAGGTCTGCGAAAACTGCACATGAGGCCTGGACTAACCTTCAAAAGGCATATGAAGATAGAGGTTTGTGTCGGAGACTGGCATTACTGCGAGCTTTGTTTAGTACAAAATTAGAGAACCAAAGTATGGAGAGCTACATCAACAAAATCGTCGAAATATCGCACCAACTCAGCGATATTGGGTCACCACTCGAAGATGATTTCATAGCAGTCGTAATGCTAAGTGGACTGACTGAGGATTATGATCCCCTGATTATGGCGATTGAAAATTCCAACATCAAATTGTCCAGTGAGGTAGTACAGGGCAAGTTGTTACAGGAGAATCTACGTCGTGATGACAAGAATGAGAGTGGATCGGCCCTTGCAGCTGTGCGGAAACAACCCAAATGCTTTCGATGTAAGAAGACCGGTCACTTCATAAAGGACTGTCCAAAGAAGAGTGGTGGTTGGAAGAAGATAAATACCAACACGAGTAACATGAAAAAGGTGGACGAGTCCAAGGCCCTGCTTACAGCCTTGTCAGCGAACATTGAAGCAGATTCCTGGTATATTGACAGTGGCGCTACAAGTCATATGTGTTGTGATAGGTCTGTGATGTGCGATTATGTGAAAAATAAAAGTCTTGAAGTGAAAGTGGCTAATGGTGACAAGTTGTACACGGAAGGAATAGGAACTGTAAGAATAAAATTAGCAAATGGTGCAATAAAGACTGTTAGTAATGTTTACTATGTACCTAAGTTAAGCGGAAACTTGTTATCTGTGAGTTCTATGGTTAAAAAGGATTTCAAGGTTGTATTCAGCTTTAGTGGGTGTCATGTTTATGACAATGGGGTAGAAGTGGTTAGTGCTACTCTTGATAAAGGCATGTATAAACTAAATATTGCCGAAACATTATCGGCTACTCCTAGGGCTGTTACAGTTACTCCTCAGGAAGCTAGGGAGAATCTGGTGGTGAATGCAACAGTTGAGTGTGGCAATTATCAGACGGAGACGGAGCCAATTCCAGCTGAAACATCGGAAAAGGTATGGCATCGACGCCTTGGCCACCTCAACCGAAGAAGTATGAAACTCCTCAGGCAAGGTATGGTTTCTGGTATTTCTTATAACGATTCTTGTTTTGAACCCTGCGTTTCATGTATACAAGGAAAGCAAAATAGATTACCATTCCCAAAAAAATCATACAACAGAGCAACTGAACCATTAGAACTTGTACACACAGATCTGTGCGGCCCAATGCCCTCTTCACTTAGTGGCTCAAAATATTTTTTACTTTTCATAGATGATTTTTCAAGAAAAACTTTTGTCTATTTTTTGAAGACTAAAAGTGAAGTTTTTGAGAAGTTTAAATCTTTTAAAGTCTTGGTTGAGAATCAGACAGGTAGAAAGATTAAAGTTCTCAGGAGTGATAACGGTGGCGAATATATTAATTCAAACTTCCAGATGTTTCTGAGGGACAACGGCATTCAGCACCAGACAACAGTACCTCACTCGCCGCAGCAGAATGGAGTGGCAGAACGAGCCAACCGAACAGTCATGGAAGCAGTAAGATGTATGCTGCAGGATGCAAATCTGGCTCAAAAATTCTGGGCAGAAGCTGTTAACACAGCTGTCTATATTCGAAACCATTGTCCCACAAAGGCAGTTATGGGATGTACTCCGGAAGAAAAATGGACTAACAGAAAGATATCTATCAAACATTTCCGCATATTTGGCTGTGTTGCATATGCATTGAATCCAAATCGAAAGAAATTAGATTCGAAATGCAAAAGTTATATATTTGTTGGCTATTGTAACGATACTAAAGGGTATAGATTGATTGACCCTGAGTTTCCAACAAATTGCATTAAAGCCAGAAATGTTACTTTCTTGGAAAATACATTACTGAGTAAAGTGTCAAATGATGATAATGAAAAAACAGTAGAACAATTTTCACAAGTTCAAAATTGTACTCATAATGAGAGTCGACATGTTCAAACTAATCTGTCTGAACCTCCTATACAATCAGAGTCATCTATTGTGAACACTGATTTATCTGATGACACTATTTTGGAAAACAATCAGAGATACAGCGTAATCACAGTAAATGATTCTGAGAGCTCAAGAGAGAGCTCGCCGGAGGCCAGCGACCCTGCCGATGAAACTTACGTTCCAGATTCATCTGAGGAAGACTATGATGATACAAGGGAGTCACTGTCGTCGAATATGGTGAGCATATCTAATGACGAGGATACACCACAGACTGTGCAAGAAGCCTTTGGAGGGAAAGATGCAGAACATTGGAAAGAAGCAATGACTAGTGAGTACGAATCATTTATTGAAAATAATTGTTGGACCTTGACTGATAGATTAGAATCACATAAACCAGTTAAATGTAAATGGTTTTTTAAAATTAAAAGGGGTTTGAATGGTGAACTGTTAAAATATAGAGCTCGTTTGGTTGCCAAAGGATGTACCCAAAAATATGGGATAGACTATGAGGAGACTTTTTCCCCAGTCGTTAGATATTCCACAATACGAACATTATTAGCTTTGGCAGCTGAATACAATATGGAGATTGAGCATCTTGATGTGAAAACGGCATTCCTCAATGGTGATTTGACAGAAACTGTCTTCATGGAACAGCCTGAGGGCTTTCAGATAAAAGGTCAAGAACATAAGGTCTACAAGTTGAACAAAGCCATCTATGGTTTGAAACAGGCTTCGAAAGCTTGGTATGAAAAAATCGACCATGTCATATGTAACAAATTAAATTTTGTTAGGTCATCATCAGAGCCTTGTGTTTACATAAAGTCTAATAACAATTCGATTATAATAATTGCTCTTTATGTAGACGATATCATTCTGTTTTCAAGGTGTAATTTGCAGGAAAAATCGAGTATGAAGAAGAAATTAATGAAAGAATTTCAAATTACAGATCTAGGGCCAGCTCAACTAATTCTTGGCATGAAACTGTGTAAGGATAATGATAAAATTACTCTTGATCAGAGTAGTTATATTCAAAGGGTCTTGCAAAAACACAAAATGGAGGACTGTAAGCCATCACCCACACCTATGGAATCGGGACTAAAACTACCAAGAGGTAATCAGAAGGATGATAATCTAGACTACCGAGGTCTAGTTGGTTGTCTGATGTACATTGCTGTCTGCACTAGACCGGACATCGCTCATGCAGTCAGCTATTTAAGCCAATTCAATGAGTCTTTTTTCAGAAATCCATTGGAAGGCAGCAAAAAGGGTTCTGCGCTACTTAAAAGGTACGATAAATCATTGTCTAGTTTTTCAAAAAGGTGGCTTGGACGTCACGGCTTATGCGGATGCTGACTGGGCGAATGATGATGGAGATCGCAGGTCATACACTGGGTATGTATTCACCATTGGAAAATCCATAGTTTCCTGGGAAAGTCGTAAACAGAAAACAGTCGCATTATCTAGCACTGAAGCTGAATACATTTCCTTAACAGAAGCTTGTAAGGAAGGTTTGTTTATTCGTAAATTTTTAAAGGATATTATAAAAGAGAGCATTATCATAACTATTCATAATGATAATCAGTCAGCGTTAAAGTTGTGTCAAAACTCTCTTTATCATTCAAGAACTAAACATATTGATGTTAGACATCACTTTATCAGAAAATATGTAAGTGATAAAATTGTCATATTAAAATACTTATGTACAAGCGACATGCTCGCTGACATTCTAACTAAACCCTTATGTAAAATAAAACATAATTTATTTGTAAATCGGTTGTTGCTTGTAAAATGAGACTGTTTACATTGTTGTAATACCTATTTGTTTATAACTTTATATAAGTAGGGTTGTTTATTTTTCTATTGGTTTAAGGGCCAGTGTTGGAAATGGGACTTCGTAAACGCAAAAAAAAATAACTAGCTCCAAAAATGCTTCATTGCTGTCAAAAACTTGTCTTTGAAAATGTCACTTCTCTTCCATATTTGACTTTGGTGTATGCGCTGTATCTCCGATTGTTTTTCTAATAAATCTACGTTAATCGTGTAAATTAGTTTTCTTTATGACCATAATCCTTCAGTGTAAACTATAAGGAAATTAAAATGTTTTTCTAATTGAAACCATAGGGCAATTGAAGAATCTATTTTTTTTTTCATGGTAAAGAAACATTTTTTTGCAGACTTTACTCATAGTAAAAACAACTAAAAGGAAACAACCGATCCCACAACACAGTACAGTCACATAAAAATCCTAGAGAAACTCACACATACAAACTGTTTACTCCAAATTCGACGCACACGGCGACGCTTGAATGCATACTAATGCATTACGAGTATAAAGCTCTCACCCACGCACGCACACATAGACAAAACTGTGCCTGTGTGTGTAAGTGGGTCACAGAGATAGGAGGGACACGTGTTGGAGGGCCGGACCTTTATTGGTGTGCGTATCAGGTACTTTTAAAAAATAAAAATACTTTACTTTTTTTATATGCTCCAAAAAAATACTCAATAATTTTTTTTACTGTGGATAGGCTCACGTTTGACTATTATCTCATCTCATAGTAGTAAGCAATGATGTAGCTGAAAATGGATCACGCTTGCCTAAAAGTAAACTATTCTATCTTGCCAAAAATACCCCTAGGTTGTAGCTACTAGGAAACATAGACTCTGAAAAGTACCCCTAGCCAAGTTGCTAACCTGCAATATTTAATGCTAGTAGAAAGCTTAAAATGTACGGGAATGACGTCATCTCAACGCTCAGTCACGCGGTCAGAACAAAAGAATTAGCGGCAAGGTCAGCTCGAAGCGTTCGATGCAAGCGAAACGGTTGTAACTTGGCTAAGGGGGTTAGAATTCTAATCTTTAGCTGTTTTCAATAATATAAAATGCATTTCCAAAACGCTTTGTATAAGCATCGAAAAGCAGCCATTTAGATGGTAAGTAGTCACCAAAACCTACGAGCATGATTGTGTGTAATACCACAAGTGCACTGTCAATTTTATATCACCATCAATAACCTCAAACAGCTGACGTCTTAGTAGATAGAATCTGAGGTCTATAAAGAAGAAAAATTAAAAGGGAATAAATAACCACAAAGATCACAACAAAATCTATCGAGTTTTCTCGAAACTGATTATTTACAGCAATGTCAGTTTCAATTTCCTCTTTCAATATTTTTCCTCCAACGATTAGCAAGATAACAATACTCATTTTTTTCCCACAGCTTATGGTCTATTAATATACTTCCTTATTATTCATACGTTTTCTGTTCAATCCTTTTTCTAGATGCATTTCTTTGATTCAAATGCAAAATAAGTATTTTGATGTACCTAGTACTATAATACTAAATCTATATTACATACTATAGATTAATTAGTATAGTACTAATCAAGAATGTACAAGCTTTACAGCAACTCAAAAATATTATCACCAGCAAATGTTTTTTTTTTAAATGGTACAAACTAATGCTTGACTGCAATCCCACCTGATGTAGTGATACACTTGTTGATGGTGAATCGCACTTGTTTATTAAGAGCCTATTCACTAGCCACTAGCCTTGAAAACTCCAAAGTATAAAGGGTTTCAATCTTTCGATGTACGTGGTATAAACGACGAGGCGAAACGCTTAGTCCGGAACTCCAGACCGTACAGGTGTAAAATCAATAATATATTTTATCAACCTACACTATTCTATTGCTCAAATACTATTTTCTTATTCTCCATCTTGACCAGACCCGGCAAAAAAAAAGAATTATAAAAAATTTTTTTTTTTAAAGTTCACATCGCACGCCCTTCGTGCACACTAATAAAGGCCAGTGCGCGCGCGCAACGCGGATGATAGCACCGAATGGAGAGCGTTCACCCGCGCGCCGTGCCCGCGCCGCCGCCGGAAAATTGGGTTTTCTCATACGAATATTATATAATTTGCTTCTATCAGCAGCAGCGGCTACGCCTGCCTGAAAATAGGTTCCTCCATACAAAAACTTAGGACCCCGTTACATCCCTTTAGGGGGTTAATTTTAGATAATCCTCTCGACATATAAGGACAAAAAGAAACAAACAGAAAACACAATCACTGTTGGACATAAGCCTATCCCGAGTTTCGCCACAACGACCGATCCTGTGGGTCTCGCATCCATCTGAATCCAGCGACCCTCACCAGGTCATCGGTCAGGCCTTTCAACGGTGGTCATGACTCCAGAGAAAGGAACCTCCTGACTATACGAGCTGTGTCCAGTAATACCGCTGTCTGAATCAAGCCCTTGATCCAGCCGCCTAACGAGAGCCTCTTATGGTATTGGTCGAGGCTCTTGGCTATTAAGCCATTGGATGAAACAACTATCGGTACAATGATCGCTGAATCCACTTCCCACATGTCCTCTGAATTTATTATTATTATTTTACTAGCTGACCCGGCGAACTTCGTAGGTACTGATTAAGAGTCCATGGATATAGTATATCACTACATAGTATAAAACAAAGTCGCTTTTTCTGTCCCTATATCCCTATGTAAGCTTAAATCTTTAAAACTAAACAACAGATTTTGATGCAGTTTTTTTTAATAGATAGAGTGATTCAAGAAAAAGGTTTATATGTATAATATTGCACCCGAGCGAAGCCGGAGCGGGTCGCTAGTCTCTCAATATAGTCAACTGATTGCGATGAAACAAAGCCTAATAATATATCAAGTTATACATAATTTTAATGTACAAAGTTATCTACATTGATTTCGTACATTTTACGTGATGCGCGCACAACTAATAAAAAACGTTTTTATAAAAAAAAAAATAACCGACATCGATAAAAAATTTAATTGAGTTTGAGGAGTTCCTTCGATTTCGTCAAGATTCCATCATTAGATCCCAAATTGGTGACTATGGGACCATTTGGGAAGTATACCCTTACAAACAATTTTTTTTTTTTCAAATCGGTTGGCAAGCGACGAAGTTATGCGCGAACATACATAAAAAAATGCAAACATCCGAATTGAGAACCTCCTCCTTCTTCAGAAGTCGGTCAATCAGAACCTCATCCTTTTTCAGAAGTCGGTCAAAAACTTCGACAGATATATTTATATATGTATTGATTAAAAGGTATAGGTAGTTAGTTTTGATATTTTCTAAGTATTTATACTACTTGTAGCTGTCCAGGGGTTTTGATACTTACGATTTAATGCACCACTTTCTCTTTTGTTAAATCTGTTGCAGGAGCAGCCCAATAATAGGCTACATTGACCTATGGATTGATGATGTCATTCTGAATCAACCTACCAGCTTGACTTGCTTTATGGCATTATCATCCTACGACTGTTTTAAGCATGGGAACTAAGCGATCTGTTTATATATAGGTAGAATATAAACTTATTGTCGGAAAAGCAATGTGAATTCGGGTAGGGTTTGGAGAATATAGGTGATTTTACATACTCTAAGAGTCATGATTGCCTGGTAGGGACGATGCTTGCTAGAGTTACGGGATTGATTGAAAGATTTACCACGCCTTAGGGGCCCAAAGGATAAATGAAAGAACACAGGTGGAGTTTAGTGAGTAAACGTCTCCAGCCCCTGATACAGGCCATGGTCTTTCGATCTGGAGCAAGGAGGCATGGCAGGCGGGCGCCTAGTCTTCTGCCTAGCGATAACGCTAGCGAAGGAGGCGGGCGCACGCACGCCCCAGCCGCCGGGATCCCGATCTCGATTTCCAGCCACCGCGTGGGTTTGTAAACGGCGAGCAATGGGTAGCTCACCGTTCAGCCGTCCGGACCGAGCCGGAATCGTACAATTATGGTTATGTGAAAAAGAAGCCCGGGACCCTTAAATGAAGGCAAAGGAGGAACATAGGAGTGGGTTTTAGTAAGTCAAGTCTGACGCGCCTTCCCAATCCACCCAAAAGCGGGAGAAGCAATTAGATAATATCCCACCTAAAAATAGAAAGTCAGTAAACGTCTGACACACTCTTTTGCTCCATCCAGTGTAGGTGTCAGTCACAAATGAAGATTATCTTGTTAAACAAATTTCGATCTTGCTTACCAGACTTCTCTGTCCAGCTCTCTGAGTTCAGTCAGTGATATAATTGTCTCTAGATCTTCAAATAGGGCTTCCGAGAGAAGAACCCAGAATTCAAAGTATGCTACAACTTTATCGGTCGTTGCATAGTTTTCATGTAACAGGTAGAAACTATTACAGTAACTGTTTAGCTAGGTAGCGGACGTAAATAAGTAGCCTTTATGAATCATAGTGCAGCCAGCAACCGGTATCTACTAATTTATGCATTTTGCGATCCTATCTATGCTTTATTGCCTGTTTAAGAATCTAACTACGGATACCATAGAGGTTGTACCATAAAAATGGCGCCTAGAAACACCCAAACATAATATAAAATTAAAATTCTCATATCAACCCACAAGAAACATTATACTTTTTCTCAGCACCATAAAAACTAAATTACCATTTTTTTTATGTAAACAAACTGGCGAGCTACATTTTTTTTTGTGCATACTAAGTGAAACAGAGTACTAGGAGCACAGAAAACGAAGGTACTGTACAATGGAAAGCGGCGTGAAGGCCGCCAGGTACGGCATAACGCCGAATTTCACTGCGGACAACGCCCTCTGACGAACTTCTTGACTCCTAGTGACGTAGCCAGTTTTGGTTGACTAGCAGTTAAATTTTAACTGTCGTACCACATCTTACGGCTGATTAATATTTATGCTTTTAAGTGTTTTTGTTTGTTTATATCATGTTATCTCGAGAAGTGGTTGGTTGTTTTTGATAAGACTTTTCTTTATTTATAGAACTAATATTCAGTTAAACTTGTCGTACTGATGGTTTAACTGTAGTTTAATTAATTGTAGATTATGCTACACTGTCGGGCGCATATTTATTCGCTTTATAAATTGCTCGATGAAGAGAGAAACGAAAAGTGTAAAGGCCTTTTCCCCGAATATAGTAGGTTAAAATAAGTTATTTGGTATAGTATCACTACATAGTATAAAACAAAGTCGCTTTTTCTGTCCCTATATCCCTATGTACGTTTAAATCTTTAAAACTACGCAACGGATTTTGATGCGGTTTTTTTAATAGATAGAGTGATTCAAGAGGAAGGTTTATATGTAAAATATTGCACCCGAGCGAAGACGGGTCGGGTCGCTAGTAATACATAAACAAAAAGTCGGCAAGATTAGCGCAGTGGTTAAGTGACAAAAGTTAACAAAAGAAAAATAGTTAGTTTAACGGTTACTAATATAATTAACGTAAACTACTAGATATAAAACGTGTACCAAGTTGCGTGCGCAATATAATAAAAAGTATAATAATATTGTATTGCGCAATACGTTATGTTAGTGTAGTCCACTGACATTGTCACAGTGACTTCAATTTTATAAAAAGTTTGTAACTAAAAAACTGTTACCAAACACTTTTAGGTTATTTTATACAGAAAGTTATATAATATACATTTTTATATTTATATAGTTCTTCTGTACAATTGTTTGTCATCTAACTCCTCTTAAACGGCTTGATGAATTTTCAAGTTTTTTTTTGTATATGTGGTAGGTCTGAGAATAGATCTTAGGCTACTTATACCTTCCTACTCCAATTCCCTACACCATTTTTAAGGTTCTGTACCTCAAAAGGAAAAAATGGAACCCTAATAGGATCACTTTTTTGTCCGTCTATTTGTCAGTCAAGACCCTTTATCTCGGAAACGCGTGAAGGTATAGTTAAAATTAAAACCTGCGGTCCCTTGAAGCTTTGAAAAATATTAAACTTCTGTGGTTAACGAAACAAAAGATACGGCCATTTATTTTCCAAAAAACGTATATTTGGACACTCTCAGGATAATCAAAATGTTATGATACTTTCCGTTGACCTAGAATAAGGTCTTACAGGACAGGTAAGGGAATAAATCAGAAAACTGAAAATTTATTTTTACGTCACAAAAAAAAAACTTTTTGTGAATTGGAAAAAAAATCGAGACTCAAATTAAACTCTTTGTATGGAACCCTCAACGCGAGAGTCCGAATCGCACTTGCCCAGTTTTTTCTTTCATAATATAATATTGCAGAACAATGTATCATCAACATCATTTCAGCCGACAGACGTCCACTGTTGGACATAGGCTTCCCCTAAGTGTCGCCACAATGATCGATCCTGTGCGTCTCGCATCCATCGGTTTCCCGCAACCCTCACCAGGTCATCGGTCCACCTTGTAGGAGGCCAGAACAATGTATGCCGCTAGTTAATTAATTACAGTACATAGGTATAGTCTTAAAATAAATATTTACAAATTAAATGAAAATCACTTAAAAAATCAAAATACAAATAAATAAAAGATCGCGTTGTATAGAAAAATAAATACGATCCTCTTACGATTATTTACATAATTATTATTATCATAAATTAACTTCAAATTAAAACGCTAAAATGCTATGTCTAAACAAAATACTTTTAATATGTATACAAAGAAAAAAAATTTTTCACGTAACAAAACGGTAAATTTAAAAAATGTATATCAGAGGCGTGCGCATAACAATTAATATGTCATAGCATAACTATTGCGCAACGTTGCTCACCCAGTGACATACTAGTGATACATTAATTTAGTTTTAATTTTATTCTGATACTTTTAGAAAGAAGAAAGAAAAGAAAAAAAAACCTCCATTAATTAGAAAGCAGTTTTGAATCTACTATGCTGGTAGGTCAAAGTTTAAATGGTCAATACTGTTTATGGGCCGCCAAAAACTGTAGCGTTTCCCCCTATATTAGATAAAAAAATAGTAATAGCTTTTAATGAAAATATTTTTTTTCATAGTAAGCTTTTATAGCTGGGTTAATACTCGTCAAGACGAATCATACGAGCCCAAACTCGATGGGATTGTATCGTTTAACTACCAAGTTCCTATAGCCAACCTTTCGGTTCCATCATCAAATCAGCTCTTTGTCATAATAATTTTGCATTGTCATGTGATTTACACGCGCATGCAAAATTTCAGCTCAATTGGTAACCAGGAAGTGGGTCCAATTTTTGATCAATGATTTGATTACAGACAAACATTGGGACAGGTGACAACTAAATAAAAGCTTGTAAAAATCGAATGAATTCCATAGAATGCACCTTCAAATATCATCAAAAAACAATTTTTTTTTTTTTTTTTTTTATAATAATATTCCACAACTATCACACAACGCCGTCTAGTCCCAAGCTAAGCAGAGCTTGTGTTATGGGTACTAGACAACTGATGAACATACTTAAATATTTCTAAATACATACAAATTATAGATAAATTACGCCCAGACACAGAACAAAATATGATCATGCTCATCACATAAACATTTGTCCTGGGTGGGAATCGAACCCACGACCTCCGGCATAGCAGTCAGGGCCACTAACCACTAGACCAACAGGCCTGTCAAAATTGACTGACTACAATGTATTATTTTTCCAAGCTTTCCATTTTTTGTAATTATATTAAACTACTACTATGTGAACTCTTTTACAAACGTTTTAATTCATAATTTAAAATCCGTTTCAAACATTAAGTATACATAATGCAGGAGTAAAATATGACATGGTCTACCTGTATGCTAAATTTCAATCAACTCCGTTCTCTGCCTCAGAGTATCTTCTTTTTGAGGTGGAAAATCATCTTATGACTTCTGCCACTCTAGGGTGGAACGGGATTAGGCTTTTACTGGACGGACAGATGGCGAAACAAGTACATAAGGAAGAATAACAAACAGCGTTTAAAAAGAAAGGAAAATGCAAGGCGAGCGGACGGCGAGTTTGCTCATCATCCGAGTCTACGTTGGCCGGTACTGTTTGAGAGTGACAGAGTAACAAACGTACATACAAACTTTCGTTAAAAATATTAATTGCCATAACCTTAATACTACCACCACAAACCGTGACACCAACACCATTTTTCGTACAAAAAAACCACAGCGTTACCACGTAACAGAGTGGTAATTAAAAAAACTGTATCAGCACAATAATTGTGCAACTCTTTCACCCACTAACACAGAATCTTATAACACTTATCTCGTATCATTGATCTTAAAGCCATCTTACGCAATACGTGGAACTACCATTTTATATTTTTATGTAATTTTTTTCCGTTGTTCTCACGAGAAAAAAATATTGTTTTCGATTTCAGTTCAATGGCTTTGTTTTTTTTTTTAAGAGAAGGTTTGAATTTAGAAAATGGTGGCTTTTGGAGCGCTTTTATTTTTATTTTTATTTTTATTTTGTAAATGGGAACTGAGTGTTTTGAACTTCCGAATAATTTCTGGGCTTTTTCTTCTTTTTTTTTTGAAGTCCATAAACTCAGATAAATAATTAGCGACACATTATCAAAATACCATTTTTGTAGTAGTCAATACCTATAACGAAAATGCATTTTTTTTATTTTATTTGTCTGCTGATCTGTGGCTGATCTCCGAAACGACTGGACCGATTTTGACGGAACTTTCACTCAAACACACAAGGAGTTACTTAGGCTACTTTCCATTTTCCTGCGAAAATGGGACTTTTTACTACGGTATACAATGTTTGGAAAATGGTTTAAACTTCCTGCGTTAAATCTAACTTTAGTGTAATCGTGCAAACGTGCCTAATTTTTTCCTTTTTAGTTAGTCCAGGAACTAAACCATCAATTAATTATGTAAAAAAACGGTGTAATCGGATCTTAATCTTTTTTTTTTTTTTTTCTTTATGATTCTTTTTATTTTATAATTATGTACATCTTAACTATTAAAAACAATTAGAAAGAATCAAAGATAGATATTTGTGGAATTCCAGAACAACATGGAAAAATATTTTATAAAAAATTGACTCCTATATGATGGATTGATTTTTCGCATTATTATTGGTGACATCAAAGTTTTTAAAGATACAAAATAAATCAATCAAAGCATCCCGTGAAAGTTTACAGTGTAAGCCAGTGCAGTACAGTCAAATATTATCAGTGTAACGTGTGCAAAGGTCATAAATGAATAATTTCGTTGCGGTTGAAGGCACTGGGACTAGTGGAAATGCTGCTGAGGGTATCGCCTCTGTTTGTGGTGGATAACTTCCTGAACATAAGCTTCTGCTGCCTTCCGGCGAGGGTTGGTGCTGGGCATCATCACAGTGGTTGCCATCGCTGTTTATTTCGGATCCAGATGTCAATTACTATGACGCGAATTTCTACGTGTTCTTTTTCACATTCAGCATGTTTCTCGTGTGCTATTTAGTGAAAAAGATCATGAGAGTTGGGGCGCCCTAGGCCCGTAGTGCGGCTGCGCCACGGCCGTCACGTCAAGCCGTCAACTTGACTTAAGACTTTTCTTAGTGTTTATTTTTGTAATATTTTATTTGTGTAAGTAATCGTTTTATTTTATTATATTGGTAAGTGCAACACCTTTTTTTAATGATAAATGCCGGCTGCAGCGATACCGGTGCCTGTAGCAGTCAACCTGCCACATCGCTCGACGCTCAGTTAATCAGATGCCCCCACTGCTCCCAAGCACGTTATTTTAAAGGCGAACGGGGACTTAAGATACACTATGGCAAGGTTCACAAACCACATAGTGTACCTTTGTGTCCCCCAGCTACTTCCCAATCAACAACACATTTAGAATCGCTTTGGCAAACTTTATCAAAATTAAAAAATTCTACACCATTATTAAAGAGAGTTCCCCGGGGCGCGAGACGGTCTGTTGCGCTGAGTTTAGCGCGATGCGTCCGTCTTGCGACCCAGGAGAACACACCAAGTGCTTGGGAGGAATTACTCACCTTCCCTTACAGGATTTTACATGTGCAAAAAAATTTGGCTACGAAAAAAACATTAACTACCCAAATTAAAGACAATTGTAATAATTCGGCTTACATTTTAGATCTAAATTTACCTGCTTTTAACAGCTTTTCTCAGAAAGGTTTGTGTTCACATGTAGAATCCAAAATAAGTGAGGGTGACATTAGGGGAGCGGCTAGGTTACTGTTCAGCAGTGATGTGGTGGCGCCTTACTCTTCACATACAATTTCAGCCCTGGAGAGTAAACATCCAGCGCCTGCGGATGACCTCACCTTTCCTGACCCTCCTGACGCCCCTAATCCGGATTCATCTTTTCTCCAAATTTCAGCACCCCAGTTACTTGCAGCTGTAAGCTCCTTCAGAAGCGGTTCTGCCGGTGGCCTCGACGGCCTGACTCCACAACATTTGAAGGATCTTTTAAGTTCAGGCGCCGGGGAAGCTGGTGAGTCGCTTTTGAAGGAGCTTGTGGCTCTAGTCACTCTTATGCTCTCCGGCGGCGTGAACGATGCCGTCGTCGATGTCTTGTACGGGGCCAACCTATGTGCCCTGCGCAAGAAGGACGGTGGCATTCGCCCCATCGCCGTCGGGTGCACCTACAGGCGTATGGCAGCCAAAATTTGTTGTAAATTGTACAGTCAATCACTTACGAACAAATTCCAGCCCCTACAGCTTGGCTTTGGTTCAAGAGGGGGCTGTGAGGCTGCCGTACATACCCTCACAACCTTCCTAAATTCTGATAAGGGTGAAGTCATCCTTAAGGTTGACGTTAAAAACGCGTTTAATTCTGTAAACAGGGACACTTTGCTGGCTGAAGCTCAAAAAGAACTACCAGAAATTTTCGGCTTTTTATGGCAATGCTATAGGCATCCTACTAAATTATTATACAAAGGCAAGGTTTTGGAATCTGCAGTCGGATGCCAACAAGGTGACCCTCTCGGGCCAGTGATTTTCAGTTTGGCTATCCATCCAATCATCCAACAACTAAATTCGAAATTTAATCTGTGGTATTTGGATGACGGAACACTGGGAGGTGAGGTAGATACTGTTTTGAAAGATTTTGAATTCCTGAAAGAGCAATTTAAATCTATCGGCCTAGAACTTAATCATTCTAAATGCGAAATTTTTGTTCCTGACAGTACAGACAGACAATCGACTCTACAGAAATTTTATTCAATAGCTCCTGAAATCAAAATTTTAGATAAAAGCACACTGCACCTCCTAGGTTCTCCAATTTTGGAAGACAGTTTTTCTTTATTCATTGACGACAAAATTGAACGTTTTAATAACATTTCGGAGAGACTTTCCAAAATTAACCTACATTCGGCATTCACCCTCCTACGGTATTGTTGTTTTGCACCAAATTTTATGTATTTTCTCCGCTCTTCCCCTTTATGGAAGCAGCCACATCTCTTGGACAAAATTGATCAGACTATTCGGTATACTCTGACTTCCATTTTAAATGTGGCCCTGGATGACCGAGCGTGGTTACAAGCCACGCTACCCATTCGCTTTGGTGGGATCGGCATCCGCAAAATTTCTAGTATAAGCCTACCGGCGTTCTTGTCTTCGGTCCACAGCACACAACAGTTGACCAAAATAATTTTGACTCCATCACTGGTTAGCTGTGAGGTGCCGTGCTTGGCCGATGCCGTGAGCGCCTGGAAAATTGCTTGCCCGGACAACGCGTTGCCCGAAATTCCATCTTCCCAGAGACAGTGGGATGAGCCGCTCTGCAGATTGGTACGGAATAATCTCATTAACACGTCCACCAATACTGCTGAGCGCGCTCGCCTACTGGCTGTGGGTGAATGGGAGTCGGGTCTTTGGCTACAGGCTTTACCGTCACCTAACATAGGTACTATGCTGAGTGACACCACCTTCCGGATCGCTACATGCCTGCGTCTGGGTGCTCCTAGTGGAGCTCCACATCGATGTCAGTGCGGCGAAGCAGTCGATCGCCTCGGACACCATGGCCTATCTTGCAGTAGAAGCGCTGGTCGGATAGCACGGCATGCCAGTATTAATGACATCATCCGTCGAGCTCTTGTCACCGCCGGGGTGCCAGCTGTCTTAGAACCCAATGGCTTGGCACGTGACGATGGGAAGAGACCAGATGGGATGACTATAATGCCTTGGAAATTGGGTAGGCCTTTGGTGTGGGATGCAACATGTGTCGACACCCTTGCGCCATCCCATCTTCTGAGTACCGCGGGCTGTGCTGGAGCGGCTGCTGTAGGTGCAGAAAACCTCAAACGGCGTAAATATAATAACCTCATTGGAAGTTATATATTTGAGCCGTTTGGGGTTGAAACACTAGGGCCATGGGGTCCGAGCGCTCATCGAGTTTTTAAGGATATCAGCAAACGTTTGGTCGACTCTTCGCGTGACCAGAGGGCTGGCCTTTTCTTCGGTCAACGAATCAGCATTGCCATCCAGCGTGGCAATGCTGCCAGCGTTCTGGGCACTTTTCCCATTGACATCGATGTGGACGAATTTTTTGATGCCCTTTGACTTTTCCCCGTTTTTGTGCCTTTTTTACTCGTTTGTACATATTATTATTTTAAGTTTGTATATACCTATTAACTTATAATATTTAATGATCTTAATCTTAATTTTGATCTAAAAATCCTCTCTCTTTTACATCGAAGATATGCTTATAAATGCCAATTTTATGCATAACGAAAGGTATTATGCATAAAATTACAATAATTAAATTATTTAAAAAAAAATGTAAATAAATGAGTGCAAAGCATCACGATTTAGCTTGAAATTGCCACAAATAGGAGGGGAACAAAGACTACGGCGCAACCTACATCCATCCCCCCTTTCGATCTCAAGATTGTACGAGGATCACAGAAGCGAAAGTCGGTAGAATATTTCCATCTCAACGAGTAACAACTAATTCTGTAATGTTATTGCGCCCTGGTATTTTCTGTAAAATTATTACAATGTAACGGGTACCAGGTGGAATTTGCTAACGGTGTGGCTCTTCAAAGTTATGCTGTCCTAGTACTTTTTGTGACGCAACAAAATGGACATTGTTACCGTCCAAACAAAATGATCAATGTCGGCTATAAAATAATAAAAGCGTGTTAAAAACGTTTAGTTTCTTATTTATTTATATATAAACTTCATGAATAGTAGTAATAGGCAGATTTTATGCAACATGGCATTCTCTACTAGTTAACTTTTGGGCTAAAAAAGATAACACTATTTTAGGTATAAACAAAAAATAAATTACAGATAAATGTGTTTATTAGTTTAAAAAAAGATAATTCTGTAAAAATTATAATTGTCATAAAATGTGCTTTTTAGGGTTCCGTACCCAAAACTCCGCGGTCTCCGTCCGTCTGTCTGTCTGTCCATTTGTCACCAGGCTGTATCTTATAAACTATGATAACTACACAATTGAAATTTTCACAGATGATGTATTTCTATTGCCGCTAAAACAACAAATACTGAAAACCAAATAAAAATAATATTTAAGTGGGGTTTTATATAACAAACGTGATTTTTTTTAGTGTGTTTTTTTGCTACGAACGATATGGAACCCTCCGTGCGCGAGTCCGACTTGAACTTAGCTTGCTTTTTTTTACATCACAAGCAAATTAAGCCAATCTTCTCACATTCATCCAAAGAACCTAATTTTCTCATTATTCAACAGTTGTAGGTATAGCTCCAATTTCCCAATAAATTCTCATCGATTTCCACCACGTATTTTCCATGATTTATCAATAATTTCTTTAACAACGTAATTAAAAGGAGATAACACTTCGTTGCATAAGATAGATACTGCACGAACGAGGCTTATCACTGCGCAATAGTCTACTAAATACGTGTCCATTACTAACTATAGATAGGAACCGATTTTTGGAATCATTCGCATATTGATAGCTACAACTTAGGGGTCTTTAAGTCAAGAGTGAATAGGTTACTTCTAGGCAAGCGTGCTCCATCGTCGACTACATCATCGCTTACCGTCAGGTGAAATGGTGGTCATACGCGAGCCTTATTAGAAAGAGCAAAATAAACTTGCCTGCACAAATAATGTAAATAGTAATCAGAAAATCACACTAAACGACTGTACACTGCCACATAAATTAAAGCATTCACCTAGTTTGGGAGATTTACTTGTCACACCCTTTTCTGAGATATTTTGATGTCAGAGATTGAAGAACACGCAATTGATACAGCTGTCAGGCTTTTTTTTGGTGGGAAATCATTCAGTGACTTTTCCTGCTCTTGGGCGGCCTTCGTTCCAGTTCCGTTCCGTTCCAGGGCTTTCGACTCTGCTTAACCCCTAAGGTTTTGCTAATATCTTCTTGAGGCGCGCGTGATACACTGAGCGCGTGAGCTCGGTCCGGATCAGCGGAAGGCGATCTATTCATTGCTCATCCACCACCCAAGCCCACGCCTACAGTGCCTGGAAATCGGGGTTAGGATCCTGGCGGCTGGGACGTGAGGAAGTTCATTTCCTCACGTGTGCCTCCATCGCTAGCATTACTGCGTCGCAGGAGATAGCGGCAACCGCCGCCTATTATTAGCTGTCTAGTTCATTTCTTTTGTCAACTGTAGGTTTCTCGGAAATAATTCACTTTGTAAATGCATAAAAAAATTACAAATACAAATATATTTATGTATTCATTTACACAGCGTCGCGGGGAATAGGCAGACCACAAAGAAGATGGCAGAACGACCTGGATGGCTTCCTAAGAATTGGAATGAGAAAGCGAGGAATCATGATCGTTGGAAGGAGTGGAGGGAGGCCTTTGCCTAGCTAACTATAACTATTAGTTTTTAAAATCTAAACACATCGCACGCTGAGAACGATACGAAAGTGACCGATTTCAAAATTTTGGTTAAATGTGTTAAGTATACAGAATGACTTAAAAAAGTATATTCTATCATAATTATTATCATATTATATTATCTAAAAACTTCTAATACTAAAGTGACCTATTTTTTCGATTTTTTTTTAAACTTTATTTTATACGAGAAAATCATATTTTTTTGCAAAAGCTATATAATGTTTCTAAAGCTATTTAGTGAAACAATAAATTTCAACAGAAATTCATAACTTTTGTTACCATGTTTTAGTGTTATTGTAAAATGAACAGAAAATGCTTAATACGACGGACACATTTTCGCTCTTTCCCAAAAATTAGCAATTTTGAGTTGAGTCACTTTTATTTATTTATTTATTTATTTATTTAAATCTTTATGCACAAAGTTGTACAAAGGCGGACTTAATGCCTTAGGCATTATCTGCCAGTCGACCTTAGGGTGGTGCAGAAACATAACATGGCAGGTGCAACTTAATAAATGAGAAAACAAATGAGAAAAAAAAAATGTAAATACATACTTAGATACATACATATAAATAAACAGAGCTATAGTGAAAAAAAGAAATCAGTGCGATGATGATTCTGCCAACATCCTGCGAATATGCTCTCGTGCCTTCACTTTAAAAGAATATCGGCTAGTCGCCATCCTGATATTCGGAGGCAGCGCATTCCAAAGGGATATCCCTTGAACGAAAAAGGAGGAGTGGATAAGCCCGGAACGGTGTGAGGGACATCGTAGAAGTCGATTATTGGTAGACCGAAGATTTTTATTGTGCCCAGAGCAAAGAAATTGAAGTTCTGAAATCAGATAAGAAGGGGAAGAAGGATTATCTAAAAAAGAGAACAGGGTAGTTAAGGCCCTTAGCGCTCTGCGCTGACGAATGGGTAACCATTTTAAAAACGAACGATGCTCAGATACATGATCGTACTTACGTAGGTTGAAAACGAATCGAATGCAGTTATTCAGAAGACGGTCAAGTTTATTGAGGAGATCTGCATTCAGGTCGTAGTAGCACACATCAGCATAGTCGATTATGGGAAAGATTAGGGACTGTACAAGCATTGCCTTAATGTGAGCTGGGAGAATATTCTTCAAACGATAGAGAGACCGCAACGCACTTTCGTTCTCAGCGTGCGACATGGGAAAATTACTTTAAAATAAAATAACATTATTCAAATATCATCCTTCGCGGCGCTGGCACTCTTCAAAGCGATATAGAGATAGAGATTTCATAATGTCCCACCATAAGAACTTTACCTTAACAAAACATGGAAAAACCATGTCAAAAAACTCTTGAATCTATATTTATAAATGCTAAAAATACCCAAGACCGTCAAAAGTTATATAATAGAAAAAAAAACCCATAACACACATATCAAATGTGTCATCACTATTATGTGATGATTAATTGTTGCCCGCGGCTTCGTCCGCATTGAAACACACGTGAACACATTTGCAAGAAGTAGGTAGAATCATGACAACTTCGATTGACTTCATCTGGGAAAGCCTGAGTTAGAAAAAAAAAGAAAGAAAAATAGTTTATTTACATGAAATGACGCAATCTTAAGGCTAGCTAACACACAATCAATAGATAGGGAAGATATGCGTCACATCCGCGCAGAACGGTCGAACGTTCAGCTTAAAGCTGCGACCTTACGCAATGCGATGAGCTCACAGTGCTGGGTTCTGGCCATGCAGGTTCTGGATCTCGACTAAGAGGGCTTTTGAGTGCATGCATGGTAAGGTTCCTGTTCCAAAGGTATGAAGATAGGGTAACTGCAAAGGAGGTAGCCACACGCGTGAGGTAACAGACTTCCTCACGTCCCAGCCGTCGGGATTCCGACCGCGATTTCCAGCTACCTAAAACTAGGGCATGCGGACGACGAGCACTGAGTAACTGCCCAGAACGATCCCAAGTCGACGACGGCGCGTATCCACAAAGTCAGCAAAACCGTAGGGGCCCAGCAGGGCCAAAGCATATTGACGTCATAGGTTGTGCAAAAGAGAACCCTGGAACGGAGATCTTCAGATTTTGTAAATTAATATGTAAATATATTTGTATTTGTAAATTTTTTATGCATTTACAGAATTTAACCCTTCAGATACCGTCAATTAGAGACACAATAGTAAGACAATAGATGCGCGGCCACCGGTGGTCGCTTGGAGATTCATGAATTAATTATTTCCAAGACACCCATTTACAACAACATTGATTTTCTACTGATTTTAGCACAAAAATAATCAGTCTCTTCTAGCATAGCCCTGTCGTGTTTGCGCCAGTCTCAGATCTGTTGCAAAAACCCTCAAGCAGATCACTTTTGTTTTTGAAGATGGGGACCAAAGAACTATTGCACCAATTACCATATGTATATGGCTTCTTCCTGCAACAACTTATTGAAGAACAAAGCTAACCTAACATCCATCAACTCTCAGCAATTTCCACACTTCTACTGGTATTCTACCTGGACCAATGGCTTTACCATTCTTCATTCCATTTACTACTATTCTGACTTCATCCATTAACCCTACATTCACAGGTTTACACTCTAAAATTTTGCATTTGTAATTTTTTATGCACTTAAAAAAGTAAATTATTTCCAAGACACGCAGTACTTGTAACGAAATTAATTTTCTGCTGATTTTGGGCAGAAAACTAACCAGTTAGTTCTAGCACAGCGTTGTCGTATCTACGGTAAAGTCTCGGGTCTGTTGCTTATTTCAGAGACTACCTCTGCACATATGGTCCCCTGGTAACTTATTAATATTAAGTATGTCTAGTAATAAAGAGAACATTTGAATATGTTATTTAAAAGAAAAAAAAACCCTTATCTTATATTTCAGATTTTTTTAAACTTTTTTATGCATTTAAAAAAGTGAATTATTTCCCAGACACTCAGTACTGGTAACAAAATTGCTGCTGATTTTGGGCAGAAAACTAACCAGTTACTTCTAGCACAGCGCTGTCGTGTCTACGCTAACGTCTCGGGTCTGTTGCAAGAACCTCATCTCGCCTAAGCCAGCTTATGCAACCTTTCACCATTGCACAACCGACTGACCGACATTCAACGATTTGCGAGAGGTTATGTAATACGATTGTCTTTTTATACCACCCCTTTTGTGGAAGGAAGTCGTTTAATGTACTGTGCGAACGTGTCGAATGGGTTTTTAGATTAAATTTAAATAGTATTTTGATTAAAAAAAACCTACATTTAGTTCTAGTCACATTTTTAGCCGTTAGCAAACTTACCGTGCTTTTGCATTGTAAGGTTTTTAAAAATCGAATAAAAGCCTATCTATAGGTACCGAAATTTATTTATACTAAACAATATTAGTTTTAGTATATGCGAAACCCGAAACACGTGTCTAGTATTTTTATAATAAGAATCGATGTACAAAATTTCATAACTGTATCATGAAAAATCACACAATTATAAGTGTTATGTCAGCAAAAATACAGGTTCACCGGGGCATCCAGGCGATTGAGGGGTTGTTTTACACTTGCACCCAGCTGTTTGCAGGCTCCTAATACCCGCTATGACCTGCCGTGACCTGTGTTGTACTAACTTTACCTTGTGACGTTTTTTAAATATTTTTGGGAAAAATATAATATGGTATAAAAACTATTGGAATCCATTCAGATACTGATTCTGAATATTTCACATAAATTTAAAATGCTGTATAATCGCAAAAATTAAAAAAAAACATCGTATACCTTTTTTATTAAATGAGAGATCGAATCAGTAATGCAGAAATGAACATATACGCAAGAGGACCCTAGGTTACTGTCACAGCCCGAAGAATCGACAAACTAAATGGCAGTGCTCAGGTCATGTTACTCGCAGAACAGATGGTCCATGGGGTTGAAAAGATCTGGAGTGTCCACCACGTACCGGAGGATATTAGATATTAGACCGATGACCTGGTGAGGGTCACGAGAATCCGATGTATTCAAGGCGTGCAAGACCAGTCGTGGTGTCCACACTTGGAGGAAACCTATGTGCAACAGTAGACATCTATCAGCGATATGATGACTCAAAAAAACCTAAGAATAAATTGAGTCATCTAATAATAATATCAGTCTATCACGTCGACGTATCACACAATGCATGTCAAGGTAAAAGTATGAACACTCAAACGAAAGCAAGAGTGTGAGAGATCCTGAATCCGCCACGACACATCCGCGAAACGGCGCAGACGCATATCGGACGTGTGTCACACCGAAGTGGTGTTGTGCGTACCATGCGTGAACATTATTGGAATGTTTGATTTTCTTGAGTCGTTTTCCTTAACGCATATCGTTGTCTTCTTTTTTTTTATTGTTTATAGGTTTGCGCTTGACCGTCGTAGCACAGTAATAATAATTTTTTTTTTTTCTTTTGTACAAGATAGACTGATGACCGGGTAAGGGTTGCAGGAATCCGATGGATGCGAGACGCACAGCACCGTTCATTGTGGCGATACTTAGGGGAGGCCTATGTCCAACAGTGGACGTCTTTCGGCTGAAATAATGATGTTATTTTTAATGTTTAAAAATGTAAATTATATGTATATTAAATTGTTTATTTGTAAGATAGGGTGCCTTATATTTACAATAATGTACATGAAATATCTATACTAATATTATAAAGAGGTAAAATTTGTAAGTTTGTAAGTTTGTAAGTTTGTATGTAGGGGGTAATCTCTGGAACTAATAATCCAATTCTAAAATTTTTTTTACTGGCAGAAAGCTACATTATTCCTGAGTGCTATAGGCTATAAATTGTTTCTATAGCATGTATATTAACCGAGCTATCACAAGTTTTGTCTAGCAAGTCGGAAAAAAATACCTCATAAAATAGAATTATTTGCGTGCGCTGCCTAAACAGTTGCTTAAAATTAAAAACAATGTATGGCTACCTGGTTCGTCTTAATTATTTCTACAAAAAAGTCCGCGGTACCATTTCTCTATCTTTTATATTTCATCTTTTATACTTCTTTTATTGCATTAAAAATATTTTTTTTCGGCATACTTACGTTTGGTTGATTATTTGAGCAACAAAATATTAATTCTTATGACAATAAATTATTTCAGTATCACAAGAACATTATACAGATAAGATGTGCCATTTACAGCAAAGCAATTGGTCATACAGTTTCGAAGATAATATAAAATTACTAAAACGCAAAATGCGTACGCAAATAGCGTAACTTTCATTGTGCAGACGTTTTACCTATTTTTTTTTTATGGTGGGCAAAAATCATCTTATGACAACCCCCGCCCTTGGGTGGAGCGAGAGATAGTGTCAGACTCTTACTGACTAAAAACCCACCCCGTTCCTTCTAGCCTTCAAACCAGGGCACGAGTTCCCTTTCGGATAACCCTGGACCCGGTAGGCTTCGACCCAGCTGGGCCTCTGCTGTTGCTGACAACTTCTTGAGGCGCGCGGGAACAGTGCGCGCCATCGACGTCTTGGGCTCGGTCCATTACCGGACGATCGGACAGCAAGCTACCCATGGCTCGCCGTCCGCGAGCCCGCGTCTACGGTGGCCGGAAATCGGGATCGGAATCCCGGCGGCGGCGGCGGGGGCACCGTTGCCTGATGCGGTCTGCCTCCGCCTTTGCTAGCATTACTGCTTCGCAGAAGGAGGCGACCGCCTGCCATTCCTCCTCGCTAAGGACCATGGCCTCAACCAGAGCCCGCCGCGAGAGGTGTCCGCCGCCGATCGCCCCCACGAGGGCATGCCCAGGCAGGGCACACCTCGACTGTGTGCTCCACCGTGTCCTCCGGGCGTTCCGCACAGTGGCGACACTCGGGCGTCTCTTCCGCTTTAATTCGGTGCAGGAACCTCCCGAACTTGCCATGTTCGGTGAGGACCTGTGTCATGCGGAAGGTAAGGACGCCGTGAGGCCTTTCCAGCCACGCCTCAAAGAGGGGACTTACCGCCATAATTGTGGCGTGCCCAACGTTTCACCTATTTGCCCATAGATGGCGTTCTGCAATTACGTAATTTTTCTGAATCGCGGTGTTAAGACTTTCTGTGCATTGATGACCCTCTCGAATTATTATGCCCACGTTGTCGTTAGTTGGAGTTCTTCTGTCAGTTGCTTATTGGTTTCGGTTGTTTCTTTCGTATGGTTGTTGTTGTTGATAGATACCTCATAATCGAAAATATCGTAATTTCGTTGTACGTTTTTGTATGTTCGTAGTTTCGTACTTCGTTCTATCGTAATAATCGATACGAGTTATTCGATATTACGATTGTTTTGTTTTGTAAAGGTGGACGGTGTTCGAGTCGCTCTCCTTTTGTTCATAATTATTTTCAAGTCTGTGCGTAGTTTGTTGAGAGCATGTCTAAAAGGAAATCTCAACTGTCCCGGCAGACATCACAGACAAGAGCCGCTCGAGTACGCCGTACGGAAGAATCTGCCCCTGAAAATGAGCAGCGCCTCTCGAGAAATAGAGAATATATTTCGCAAGCACGCGCTAGAGAATCTAGCTCCGAGCGCTCACAGCGCCTCGCTAGCCAAAATGTGAGGACATCGCGGGCCCGTGCTCGAGGAACTAGCGCTGAAC
The DNA here is from genome assembly GCA_949319445.1 of Mythimna lalbum. NCBI lineage: Eukaryota > Metazoa > Arthropoda > Insecta > Lepidoptera > Noctuidae > Mythimna > Mythimna lalbum. The sequence continues at coordinate 16,597,085 of OX439367.1, forward strand.
GTGCGCACCGTCTATCTGAGTTAAGGCAGCATGTCTCTGAGACAAGGGATAGGGAGACTAGCGCTAAACGCTTGCGGCGGCTTGGTAGGCAAAATGTCATAACATCGCAGGCCCGTGCTCGGGAATCTAGCGCTGAACGTACGCAGCGTCCATCTCATTTAAGGCAGCATGTCTCTGAGACAAGGGATAGGGAGACTAGCGGTGAGCGCTCGCAGCGGCTCGCTAGGCAAAATGCCATAACATCACAGGCCCGTGCTCAGGAATCTAGCGCTGAACGTGCGCATCGTCGAATCGAGTGTAATCTTATTTTAAAACAAGAAATTTTCCGCGGACGAAGTCGCGGGCAGAAGCTAGTTAAAAATAATACAGTTGCTTATAGTATAGTATAATCGGCTTTACATTGTTCCCACTGCTGGGACTCAGGCTTCCTTTCTAGGAGAGCAATGAGCTGAATAAATTGCGTCACATGTCTTTGCCCCTCTTTGAGGAGTGGTTGCAAAGACGTTACGGCGTCATCATCTGCCGCATGACCTGATTCGCCAGGAGGACACAGTGGAGCATACAGTGGAAGAGTGCCCCGCTTGGGCGGAGCACTGTCGTGTTCTCGTGGAGGTGATTGGCGGCGGCAACCTCATGCTTCGGGCCCTGGTAAAGGAGCGAGCGATGGTCAGACCCCAGTCACTGGGTTCTGGACCCCGATTTTCAGACGGTAGCGGACGACGAGCAATGTGTAACTCGGCGTCCAGCTATTCGGTAACCGTACATACCGAGCCGTAATCGACGGCGCGTAGTGTTCTATGTCGTGATGCTGAGGTTATAGCTTGACTTCAGAAAAGGAAACCCAGGGCCCTGAAAGCAAAAAAAAAATTAGTCAAGTACCATCAATGACACTTCCGCCTGACCATCGATAAGTTAATTTTTGCTTGCACTCAAAACGAAAACTTCAAAGGGTTTAGTTTTTTTTACGATGGACAAAAATCATCTTTTGATAATCCCCGCTCCTGGGTGGAACAGGAGATAGTGTCAGACTCTTACTGACTAAAAACCCACCCCGTTCCAGCTAGCCTTTTCAACCGGGGCTCGAGTTTCCTTTCGGATAACCCTGGCCCCAGCTTTTGCTGACAACTTTGGCGCCGCGCCGTAGGATTCAAGAGATTTCTTTTAAGTGATCAGGATGACCGCGATACCTAATTGATGTTACACATCGGTTTGATAGGCGCCCTAAGTTGTAACGGGTTTTTTTCTGACTCACCCTCAAACGGTAAGTAGGACATCTTCGGTTTCCGTTTTAAAATTAACTTTTAATGCATATCGACTGACACCATTTTGATAAACGTTTCTGCTTTGAAGATCCTGGAAGTCTTTTCTATACTAATGTTATGAAGTGGTGAAGTTTGGATGTTGGAGATAATCTCGGAAATTACTCATCCAATTTTGGACTAAAGGAAAAAATATCTATCAAGTGTGATGGATTTTTTTTCCTTTTGGATTTTTTTTTCATTTTCACTGTAGCTGGTGCTCGATTTCGTCAACATCCACTTGCTCATAATTGCAAAAGATTTTTTGTGGGAAATCCTTATGTTTTTGGCTAAGATAAAAGTAGCCTAAATTACCAACCTCTTGTAAGCTATCTACTAGTGAAAATCCTGTCAGTCTAACCTTTTTGGATATTAGCCGGCACAAATAAACAGATAGACAAAAAGTAACACAAATAATTTAATTGGTTCTTTAGCCATTCTAATTAATTATGAAGATAATAGTAACCGAGGCAGAATTCGCCTGAGTCGCTGGCGAGAATGTTATGGAGCCAAGTGCTCCAGTGACTTTGCACGTGTATGAAACGACGTTTTTCAACACACAAAAAAAAACCGCGGCTTTCCGTTGACTCGTAGGGGCTTAGCGTCTACTACTCTGATACGACTAATGTCATATGACCAGGACAGAAACAGACAATATAGTTGTTTTTGTTTGCACACTTTTTTACTGAATGTTTGATACTATTGTTTAGAATTTGATTACAGTTGTATAATAGATAATAACTCCTGGTTTTTAGGGTTCCCTATCTCAGTTGGTATAAACAAAACTATCGGATTATTTTGTTTATTTGTTAGTTCTTGTTTAGTGTTTGGGGCCGAAAGGTTCTGGAATGGCGACCACGTACCGGAGGACGTAGCGTTGTAAGGCCTCCTACAAGGTGGGCCGATGACCTGGTAAGGGTTGCGGGAATCTGATGGATGCGAGACGCACAGGACCGTTTATTGTGGCGGCGCTTGGGGAGGCCTATGTCCAAAAGTGGACGTCTTTCGGCTGAAATGATGATGATGATTTGTTAGTCTGACAATACCCATTTTCTCAGGAATGACTGAAGGTATTATTATTATTATTAGGTTTGCTACCTCTTAGAGCAGTGAAAAAATCAAACTTCAAAGTAATCACAATCTAAAAGATGTGTCATTTATACTCTGTTTAAATATACTTATTTTGATACTTACTAGGACTCGACGGCGCGCACTGTTCCCGCGCGCCTCAAGGAGTTGTCAGCAGCAGGAGGGGCCCAGCTGGGTCGAAGCCTACTGGGGCCAGGGTTATCCGAAAGGAAGCTCGTGCCCCGGTATGAAGAGGCTAGAAGGAACGGGGTGGGTTTTTAGTCAGTAAGAGCCTGACACTATCCCTCGCTCCACCCAAGAGCGGGGGTTGTCATAAGATGATTTAGCCCACCGAAAAAAAAAACATAAAGTACTAGGAGATCATAATCTTTAGGATACTTTCTATTGACTTAGAATCCAGAAATTTGCTAAGAAAGCCAGGTCTCATAGTACAAGTAAATGTGAGTATAATGATTTGTAGTTGCATCACATAATAATTATTTTTTGTCCGATTCAGGAAAATTTTCGAGATTCGATCCGGGAATCGAATTATTTACATAGATAGGTATATTTGTACAGAACCTTCAGTTAGCAAGTCTGATTTGCAGTTAACCTTTTTTTTTAATAAAAAAGTTGTTGAATTACTAAGACAATGCATTACTGAAGACGTCAACAGGTAATTCCATTAATTTCATTAGTACCTTTTTTATAAGTTCAACCAAAACAACAGCTAAACTTGCTTTTGACAAAATATTTTTCTTAATATCTAAGTGCTATATTAGATAATCGAATTTCGGTCTGAAAAAAGTGTTCCTAATACTCTCTCACACATTCATGAAACCCTAGTCTTTTTATATTTTTACAGGAAGAAGTCGTATTTTAATTTTTTTTCTTATTGGGGCCACTCAAGACAGTAAATGATGCGAGACCTTAATAGTGAAACAAATTAGTTTAGAGAAAAAAATAACACAAAAGTTCGTGTCAATTCTATTTCATAACACAAAACGTGTATCCGTCAAAGGCTCTGAATATCGGAACTCGCGCATCTTCCTAACGAAACATCTTAAAAGTATCCCGACATCATACTAAAAGCGACCTAAAAGTAATGCAAGAAGAATTACAATTCCGTTAAAATTCGAATCATCACTTTCGACTTTTATCATTTGAATTCCCAATTACCACCGAGTTCCAAATACAAATCCCAATACGAACCAAAACATACTTTAATTTAACATACTCAAAGTTGATTTTCCATCATTCTTAACATGGCCCGAACAACTTTGTCACAGTAAAACGTTTGCCCCACAAATGAAAGTGAAAGTTTGTCCGCGCGCGCGCAGCGGTGGGGAGGGCGCGCGCGAGTCGCATGTAGATGCGGATTTAGGCGTTTGATGAAGCACCGCACGTAGGTACCAGGCGCTCATATTTATGTACTATTTTTGGACACTCAGATGAAAGTATCAAGATTACTTTAGGAGTCATATTAATGACGTTGCTTACTTGAAACATAAATCAACTTGACAGCCTGTTTTTTTCCCGGAAATGGACCTATATTTTGTTCTGTGTATGCAAGAACTGTATTTGCTCTTTATTCGTAAAAATGATGAGAGATCTCATAGTTTCTTCCTTTACGCCATTCATGATGTCATCACAATTGACAAGACCCAGCGGCTGCTACTAAGAAAACCCTCAAAGACAGATTACGAATCATGTTAGGTGAATCAACTTAGAAATATGATTGATTGATCGTACTTACTTTGACTTTAGTCAGTAAAATTTTTGTACGGAATTATGTGAACCTTTTTACGAGTTTATTCCTCATAGCTAAAATTTATGATCAAATGACCTCTTACTAGTAACATTTACTTAGCTAAGTAAAGTTAGGCAGAGTGTTTCTAACTGCTGTTGGTGTGCCAATAAATAAATAAATAAATAAAGCAAAGCCCTCTTCTCAAACTCAGAAGGAATGAGGACGGAAGAAAGGCACTGCGTACGTTGACCACTCCTGATGACCAAGACTATGACGGAAGTATACGTTTACATAAAGTATTGTCAATCGTAATGTTTCATTTCAATTGTGCCCTTCCCGGAAATTAGTATTTATTTTAAATAAATGCAGTGTGAAATTTGTAATTAGTTTAGCTTCGTTATCAATCTTTAAGCTGATGCAATTTTAAAATATAACAAAGTCACTTTTTTACTTAGCCAGTTACAAAATCTAGAATTAAATTAGTAGGATAATTAATAAAGCAATTTAACGTCATGTTTCATAGTTAAAATTGAATTCTACATCCGACATAATTAGAAGCAGTTCCTTCAGAGTTAAACTATTTTTTTTTACAACTAAAAATGGCTAAAATTTAAGAACCAATTTTAATAAGTTTTCCATACAAATAAATGATGATGAATTGATATTCAATTTTAATCATCACTGATTCAATAATATCAATAAAGTCAATCACAGGTACCAGGGCCCCATAATGACCGAAGAGCTCGTGCATCTCGTTTCCAATACGTAGGCGATTTTACTTATCTAATGGATTTCAGGGGGCTTGGCCTTTTGGGAAATATCTAAATGGGACTGGTCCAGTTCTTGGTCCGTATTAAATGTTCCTTATAGCTATTGTTAAGACCGAATTCATTAACGCCAGAAAGTTTAAAGGTTACAAAAAGGTTTAAAACACGTTGATTGATCGACTATTTGTCTTATGGTGAAATGCTGTTTTTAATTGTACTTTTTTGTAAGGGTACGTATCCATTATAGGTTTGTGTAATATCTAGGTAATTAACTATCGTAGTTTTCACAATGCGCAAGATTTATTGTTGAAAATCTGGGTTACGATTACGAACAAGAATTATCGGATTATCTGAATTTGTGAGAGTGAATTTTGGAGTGCCGTTTTAAATTCAGAAGCCCATATTTTGGAATACATTATAATTTATATCTATGTCCGAAAAAAATACGATACTGTTATAATGTCAGATAGTTCACGGGAGCAAAATCGTGGGAAAAAGTTAGTTCATAATGACTCATTTTGCCCAAAATCAATTAAAAAAGCTATGATTAAAAAAAAAGTTTGTCTTGTTTATTAAAATCATAAAGGCTATTATTGCATATAAGTTTAATACGAACTGCGAGTACTAGGCAAACATAATCGAATAGAAGTAACTAGTATAAAATTCTATTACATTATCTTCTGGGAACTATCCCACGAGATCGGCGTAGAGGCGATAGTATGGAGCAATACTGACAGACCACCAACATTAAAATGAATCTTAATACCATAATTTTAAGATCTAAAATTGTTTATGAAATATTTTTGTCTCATTTTTATGGAATTGGATCGCCTGTGAACGATAGGTCAGAGTTTGTGGAGAGAAAAAAATCCCAAATAAAATATGTCTTATGTATTAAATCGAAAGGTATTTTCCTTAAAGGTTTGAAAACCACAAACAGTTGTGTATATCTCATGAAGGTGCAGGAAGCGAGCCATTTTTCATCAATCAAACACACATTCAGATACCAGAGCTGCATTATCGTGAGGAAGAGGACATCCTCACCCCACAACCATTGCTGCAGAAGACACCCTTTATTTAACGGTGGGCAAAAATCATCTTATGACAACCCCCGCTCTTGGGTGGAGCGGGAGAAAGTGTCTTACTGACTAAAATCCCACCCCATTCCTTCTAGCCTCTTCATACTGGGGCTCGAGTTTCCTTTCGGATAACCCTGGCCCCAGTAGACTTCGACCCAGCTGGGCCCCTCCTTTTGCTGACAACTCCTTGAGGCGCGCGGGAACAGTGCGCGCCGTCGACGTCTTGGGCTCGGTCCGGACAGTTACCGGACGGTCGGACAGCGAGCTACAGAAGACACCCTGGGCATCGGTCTTGCAAACAGCGAGTAATATATAGCTCGCCGTCCGGTGAAACAGCCAGTTTACAGCGTGTTGTGTTCCACGCCTCAAAGAGATGTCAACAATTAGGACCGAAGCCTACTAGGGCTGCATAATTGAAGAGTAAGTTGATGATTTTCCATCTAAAAAAAGTTCAGTTAAGTAGTAAATAAGGTTCCGTGATCAGCACTAATTATTTCTGATGCGTCACCGAGCAAGGAAGAACAATGTTTACAATTAGATAAATAGGATTCCTCAATGAAATATATGCTAGGTTCATTATTACATTGTATCGAGTAAAATTAACACCCCATCGGTTATCTTTTATTTGTTTTTTTTTCTTTCGTACTCTTTTTAGGTGAGAAATCATTTAATAACTTCTCCCACTCTAAGGAAGAGCGGAAGGACGTGTCATAGGTACTGTTTCCGACTAAAATCCCAATGTTGCTAAAAACTGCCTATGCCCACGGGTCTCCCCTTCAGGAGTCAACCCATAGCCTATTTAGGCTTCAGCCTTGCTGGACCCCTACTGGGTTTTGCTGACAGATCTTTGAGGCCCGCGTGGCACACTACGTGCCTTCTACCACTTGGGCTCAATCAGGATGGCCGGACAGCGAACTACCCATTGTTCATCGTCCGCAAGATCACGCCTACAGTGGCTGGTAGCCAGGGGCATGACTCCGTGACCCGCTCCTTCACGCGTGCGGCCGCCTCCTTCACTAGCATTACTGCTTCACAGAATGAGACGACCACCGTCCATTCCTCCTCACTCCGGACTATCGCCTGTACCAGGGATCTAGCAACCTTGAGAGCTTACTATCACGCGTTTGAAGCTACTGGCATAAGTCAACTGGCTATAATAAAGGGCGTCTTACAAGCGTAATGTGAACGTGAGAACACTGCATACTCCTCGAAGTTATTACTTCCTATTACGACTTACTTTTTTTATTATGATTATTTTTATAGTGATTTTGTGTATAGTGTCTACACTTTTCTTACATCATCATCATCATATTAGCCGAAAGACGTCCACTGCTGGTTATAGGCCTCCCCAAGTGTCGCCACAACGACCGGTCCTGTGCGTCACACATCCATCGGATTCCTGCGACCCTAACAAGGTCATCGGTCCACCTTGTTGAAGGCCTTCCTACGCTGCGTCTTCCGGTACGAGGACGCCACTCCAGAACCTTTCGTTCCCATCGACCACTCACACACACACACCGGTCACTTAAATTTGGCGATTCTTCGAGCTATGTTCTGATCTTATATAATATCTATTAATATTTTAACATCAACCACTTTTTTAAAAGGGTAACCATGGAGTTTCTTGCCGGTTCTTCTCCATAGGAAACGACCAATTTAGAACCGTGCACTAGCTTCTGACGTTTTATAAGTGCTCATGTAGGCCCATGTAGGTCTGTGTGAAATAAAATATTTTTGATTTTGATTTTGAAAGCAATTCTAAAACCTCTACAGAACCCAATATTAAAGCAATATTTATCGTCTTCAACCATAATCCATCAATTAGTGACATAATTAGAATTATCTCTGAAATCATCTGAAGCCTTGGTAGTCCTATCATGCTTTGAACGTGATGATCATTATGATGATTACATTTCATCACCTTTCCGTGTTCTTAGGTGCTATTTGCATAATATTATCACTTGAAAGCATTGATATCTTGAAAGCAATTAGTTGAGTGACGAGAATGGATAAAGTGAGAAATGAGTATATTAGAGGAAGTTAGAAAGTAGCACCAGTTGTAAGGTAATCGGTTGTCTTGGTATGGTCATGTGAAGAGGAGGGATGAAGCGCATATTACTAAAAGAGTTCTGAGTATACATGTAGATGGATGGAGAGGGAGAGGACGGCCGAAGAAAATATGGATAGATTGTGTGAGGAGTAATATGAAAGAAAAGTGATAATTGACAGGTGAAAAGTGACAGGGACAGAATGGGAGAAAAAAACGTGTTGCGCCGACTTCAAGTAATATGGGATAAGGGCAGGAAGAAGAAAAAGAAGAAAGGAATTAGATGAGTATCTTAGACCTGTAATTTTTATAGGTTTCGTACCTCAAAAGGAATAAAACGGAATCCTTCCGACCGTCCGGTAACTGTTCCCACGCGCTCCAAGGAGTTGTCCGCCGCATTGGTTAGACTAGAAGTCTAACCGAATGCGGCTCGAAGAATCTCCCAACTTAAGTGGCAATGGGCAGGGCACATGGCATGCAGAAAAGATGGTCGATGGAGACGAAAGGTTCTGGAGTCGGGCTACGTACCGGAAGACGCAGCATTGGAAGGCCACCAACAAGGTGGACCGATGACCTGGTCAGGGTCGCAGGAATCCGATGGATGCGTGACGCACAGGACCGGTCGTTGTGGTGCCTTTGTCTAGGACGTCTTACGGCTGATATGATGATGATGAGAAGTCTTTGGAGAAAGGTTAGGGAGATGATGATTAAACTGAATCTAATACCTAGAGCGAGCCTGAGAGCAGTGGTAACGGTCTTACGAGTTGTAGGTCGCGGGTTCAATCCCAGCCAGGCGCATTATTTTGTGTAATTTAAACATCATTACTACTGCTCTCAAAATAGTGAAGAAAAACCTCATGAGGAAACCGGCATTTCCTAGAACCAAAAATTCAAAGACATGTGACATCTACCAACCCGAACTGGGCCCGCGTGGTGGATTACGGCCTATTCCATTCCTAGAGAGGAGGCCTGAGTCTCAATAGTGGGAACATTAAAGGGCTGATTATACTATGCTTATGCTATTCAGGTATAGCATAAGCATGCTACAATATAAGACGCTGATTTATTTACAACTAAAATCTAACTAAAGTTAGACAAGTATCAAAACATTTGATCTTGAATAGCTTAATTCCTATACAAGTGTCAACATCTATTGACAGGCGATTGAAAGGTCGTGGATACAAATCTAGACAATCTAGATTAACTTAAATCTAACTTTGACTTAGTTGACCATTTAAATGCTTGTGTCGGATTGATTTGACGAGAGTTTTCGGGTCCTATTCGCCAGGGTCGCGGCCACGCGGGCTTGCGGATGGCGAGTAATGGGTAGCTCGCTGTCCGACCGTCCCGTAACTGTCCGGAACAAGCCCAAGACGTTGACAACACGCACTACGGCCAGGGTTATCCGAAAGGGAGCTCGAGCCCCAGTATGAAGGCTAGAAGGAACGGGGTGGGTATCTCCCGCTCCGCCCATGAGCGGAGTTTGTCATCGGATGATTTTGCCCACCATAAAAAAGGGTCATGTGTTTGCGAAAGGGTGCTCCATCTCGTTTAGCTCTTCAATCCTCATAGATGACAGAAGAGCTAAGCTAGGATTTTCCAAAATTCACCCCCTTAAAGGAATAAAATGGGGGTCCAAAGTTTGTATGGAGAAACCTAATTAACACTTTGACATTGACCCGCAATAAAAATTACACCTATATTGTTACGTAGATGAGTTCACAACCATGTAATCTCACTATGTACTACACAACCCCAAGCGGCTATCTATATAAAAAATAGACTATCAAAATAAAACTTATTTTTATACATAGGCTACTTAACCGCCACACAAAGTTTTCCTAATTTAAATCCATAGCAACCTTCCACAAAGCCAGTATTGTAGTTTTTATTACTTGTTTTCTTCCAAAAGAAATGCCCTCAAGGCGTTGCACTCCCCCTCTTCATCCTCCTAGCAAGGTGGACGGAGGGGGGGATGTGTAAGCACCGCGGAGCATTCCACTGTCGCTTTCCAAGCTTTCTTCCGCCTCTAGCAGCCTTGAAAATTTGGCGCAGGGGAAGGCATGGAGCGTCTTTTTGATGGTATATTTTTTTGAGTATTTTTTAGATATTTGAAATAGAATGAAGTGTCATTAAATTAAGTTGCATCTATACTAATATTATAAAGAGGTAAAATTTGTAAGTTTGTAAGTTTGTAAGTTTGTATGTAGGGGGTAATCTCTGGAACTAATAATCCAATTCTAAAATTTTTTAACTGGCAGAAAGCTACATTATTTCTGAGTGCTAAAGGCTATAAATTGTTTCTATAGCATGTATATTAACCGAGCTATCACAACTTTTGTCTAGCAAGTCGGAAAAAAATACCTCATAAAACAGAATTATTTGCGTGCGCTGCCTAAACAGTTGCTTAAAATTAAAAACAATGTATGGCTACCTGGTTTGTCTTAATTATTTCTACAAAAAAGTCCACGATACCATATCTCTATCTTTTATATTTTACCTTTTATACTTCTTTTATTGCATTAAAAATATTTTTTTTCGGCATACTTACGTTTGGTTGATTATTTGAGCAACAAAATATTAATTCTTATGACAATAAATTATTTCAGTATCACAAGAACATTACACAGATAAGATTTGCCATTTACAGCATATCAATTGTTCATACAGTTTCGGAGATAATATAAAATTACTAAAACGCAAAATACCCCTAGCATAACTTTCATTGTGCAGACGTTTTACCTTTTTTTTTATTTTTATTTTTTATGGTGGGCAAAAATCATCTTATGACAACACCCGCCCTTGGGTGGAGCGGGAGATAGTGTCAGACTCTTACTGACTAAAAATTCACCCCGTTCCTTCTAGCCTTCAAATCAGGGCACGAGTTCCCTTCGGATAACCCTGGACCCGGTAGGTTTCGACCCAGCTGGGCCTCTGCTGTTGCTGACAACTTCTTGAGGTGCGCGGGAACAGTGCGCGCTGTCGACGTCTTGGGCTTGGTCCATTACCGGACGATCGAACAGCAAGCTACCCATGGCTCGCCGTCCGCGAGCCCGCGTCTACGGTGGCCGGAAATCGGGATCGGAATCCCGGCGGTGGTGGTGGGGGCGCCGTTGCCTGATGCGGTCTGCCTCCTCCTTTTCTAGCATTACTGCTTAGCAGAAGGAGGCGACCGCCTGCCATTCCTCCTCGCTAAGGACCATTGCCTCAACCAGAGCCCGGCGCGAGAGGTCTCCGCCGCCGACCGCCCCCACGAGGGCACGGCGATGGTCTGCCCAGGCAGGGCACACCTCGACTGTGTGCTCCACCGTGTCCTCCGGGCGTTCCGCACAGTGGTGACACTCGGGCGTCTCTTCCGCTTTAATTCGGTGCAGGAACCTCCCGAACTTGCCATGTCCGGTGAGGACCTGCGTCATGCGGAAGGTAAGGACGCCGTAAGGCCTTTCCAGCCACGCCTCAAAGAGGGGACTTACCGCCATAATTGTGGCGTTCCCAACGTTTTACCTATTTGCCCATAGATGGCGTTCTGCAATTACGTAATTTTTCTGAATCGCGGTATTAAGACTTTCTGTGGATTGATGACCCTCTCGAATTATTATGCCCACGTTGTCGTTAGTTGGAGTTCTTCTGTCAGTTGCTTATTGGTTTCGGTTGTTTCGTTTGTATGGTTGTTGTTGTTGATAGATACCTCATAATCGAAAATATCGTAATTTCGTTGTACGTTTGTTTTGTATGTTCGTAGTTTCGTACTTCGTTCTATCGTAATAATCGATACGAGTTTTTCGATATTACGATTGTTTTGTTTTGTAAAGGCGGACGGTGTTCGAGTCGCTCTCCCCTTTGTTCATAATTATTTTCAAGTCTGTGCGTAGTTTGTTGAGAGCATGTCTAAAAGGAAATCTCAACTGTCCCGGCAGACATCATAGACAAGAGCCGCTCGAGTACGCCGTACGGAAGAACCTGCCCTGAAAATGAGCAGCGCCTCTCGAGAAATAGAGAATAATTATATTTCGCAAGCACGCGCTAGAGAATCTAGCTCCGAGCGCTCACAGCGCCTCGCTGGCCAAAATGTTAGGGCGTCGCGGGCCCGTGCTCGAGAAACTAGCGCTGAACGTGCGCACCGTCTATCTGAGTTAAGGCAGCATGTCTCTGAGACAAGGGATAGGGAGATTAGCGCTAAGCGCTCGCAGCGGCTTGGTAGGCAAAATGTCATAACATCGCAGGCCCGTGCTCGGGAATCTAGCGCTGAACGTGCGCAGTGTCTATCTCATTTAAGGCAGCATGTCTCTGAAACAAGGGATAGGGAGACTAGCGCTGAGCGCTCGGAGCGGCTCGCTAGGCAAAATGCCATAACATCGCAGGCCCGTGCTCAGGAATCTAGCGCTGAACGTGCGCAGCGTCTAATCGAGTGTAATCTTATTTTAAAACAAGAAATTTTCCGCGGACGAAGTCGCGGGCAGAAGCTAGTATAATAATAAAATACATAATATAAGCTAATATTGTAGATTCTATGGTAAATCATTATAATTAAGAGAACTTAAAATACAACCATAACGAATACCAAACTAAGGTTGAGAGGACTTCGAGTAATAGACCACCTTTCTAAGGTAAGAGCTAACTAAGCAACAGTACAAGTTCCAGAGCACCCTTCGTTCGAAAATAAGAAAAAAGGTCAAACATTATCTACAATGGGTTGGTCATTGTAGATAAGTTGGTCAATTAGAATGATTTGAAAAAAAAAAAAACAAATGCATCTAGCAGCGACTCTACTCCCCTATTCCTTCCAGAGTGAATGAACTAAATAAGCGAGATGGTCTAAAGTCGTACTTTCACCGAGGTTAAGGGCCTACCATGAGGCCCTTGGCCCTTAGGCCGATGCACTTATCTGCAGTAGAAAAAAAACAAGCATTTTTGGTACTTACCAGCGCTTTTGTCAAATTTGGATGACTTTTTTGTACCAGGAGCTTAGAAAGTGTTAAGAGTAATAAGTCTTAATGTTGATGTATGAAAAGGGTGGTCAAAGAGTAGATAGAGGAATGATAATAAGAAAGAAAAGCTTTTGAATGATAGCGTGGTAGTTGATAGGGGGAATGACAAACATGGGACATAAGACTGTAAGATGATGAAAAGGATGATCAGAGCTTGAATGAAGATAAAAATTAAGGAAAACCAAAATGTATATTGATAACGTAAATACTCGTATGACTTGAAGACGCGGAAAACATGAAATTGAAAGAGCTACATACAAAAGAACGAAGAAAAACTCAGGCTATTTTGTCTTTTCGATAGTTTTTTTTTAAGAACTCTTCCTGAGACTAGACTGTGATACCTAATATAACTAATTAAATACATAAATAAGTGTAAAGTAAATTAGTTTGCTTGGCCATGTGACCTAATATTATTACGTTTGAAAAAAAAAAACAAGAAATATGATAATTTTTCTTTTACATTTGCATAAATTTAGTCTGTGTTAAATTTAGACAGTAATATTTTTTTTGATACCGAATGCAGTCACTGTGTTTTCCGTTAGAGTTCAAATGTAACATAAATTCTAATATTTTTGCTGTATTTGGAAGCAAATGTTTCGGGCCCCTCTCGGCAACTTTCGCTTAGGTACTGAAGTTAATAATAATTATACTACAGTAAAATTCCCAGCTTCTTTCTTCCGATATAGCGCTTATTTCAATAATTCTTTATAGGTACTGTTCAGTTGTAGACACATGAAATACAAAACTACACCAATTACATCACAACATTCACTAAGAATCAATTGGCAAATATTAGCATTAAAGCAGCCACTAAATTGTAACTGATTATTACTCAGTAAATACCCCCAAAAACCCCCCTACTCCTTTTGTTCTCACACTTACCCTTAGTAAGGTACTAGGACATAAGTATCTACAAGAAGTAGAATAACAAATCGTTTGTTATTAGATCCATTTTCAAACTTTCAGTTTCGGAAAGCGAATCTGATCATGCTGGAATCTAGATTCCGCCAAAACCCCCATGCCTTTTATTCTTACGCTCCCTCCTGGTTCGGTACTAGGACGTAAGTATCTACGAGAAGTAGATTGAACTACAGAACGTTTTTTATTAGATCCATTTTCAAACTTTCAGTTGCGGAAAGCGAATCTAATCATGCATGGAATCTAGATTCGAGAACAATTAAATTGTTTAAATTGCTTCTGGTGTTTTACATTTTAGTTTAAAAGCACCGGTTTTTTTTTCAGTTAATTTATCGGTAGGTATTTTTATTCAATTATTATTTTCTTAATAATAATTCTTGAGAGCTCCTGTTTTCTTCACATAATTTGAAAAAGCAACTGATCCTGAACATTTTAAATTATCAAACCTGTATTTTAGTTCTAAAATGTAGTTTTAGAAATAGTCAACTTTTAACATTAGGTATGTAATTCTTATGTATTCAGAAGTTGAAGTAAATTTTCCTTTCTAATCTAATAAGTAAGGATAGGTGAGATCGGAAGATGAAGGTCAGTCATTCGGTCGGTCTCATTTTTACCTTTGCCTCTACTAACCTCCGGTACCAGGATACCATCAGTTTAAAGGAGTTGGAAGAAGTCAAAGTGCACGCGGTGTGTTGATACCAAAACTGCATAGACTAGTGTCAACGCTCCGGTCGTTGTACGCGCCGGTACAGCTGAGCGACATAGTTGCTGCACGCATTTTTAAGTTAAATCACTTTCGATGCATTTTTTAAACTTGTTTATTTATTTATTTTTCAATATTTTTTATAAATAATTTAAATTATAAATATCTTATCTTACATATAAGTAATTAGGCTGAATTAAAGGACATAGATGAGTTTTATTCAGTAAATATTACACGATCTCTCGCTCCTAAGAAAAAACATTTTATCTTAATAAGTACAGTGACCGATTACAACTAAAACAATCAACACAGTTAAGACAGCATACAGTACATAAATCTGAATTCCAATTATTACTGTACATTTGTATTCAATATTATTATTTCATTTTAAATTAAAAATATACATTTTTTTTATTGTTGATAGGTTTGCGCTTGACCGCTATCTCACCTGATGGAAAGCGACGATGCGGTTGACGATGGAACGCGCTTACCTAGAAGAAACTTATTCACTCTCGAAGTCTCGACTTAAAGATTCCCGGGTTGTAGCTATCAGGAAACACAGACTCCGGCAAGGAATTCCACTCTTTAGCTGCACGCACAATGAATGTGTTTCCAAAACATTTTGTGCATGTAGGTGGGATGTCCACCATGTACCGGTGGCGCATCGCCGTACGTCTGGTAGTCCAATGATGGAACGGGCTAGGCGGAATCAGGTTATGCAGTTCCGACGCACACTCCCCGAAATGCAACCGGTAGGAAACCGACAGGCTAGCAACTCGGCGTCGACGCTCAACACGAAGCCTCGAATCGACGAGTGTATCATCGCCAATTATCATTTTGGCTCGCCTCTCAACATTTTATTAATTTATTATATACTTTTTCATTTTTACTGTTTAGTATACTTCACTAGTGATAGTTAAATAACACTATTGTAATTACTGTTTATACAGGGTGTAAGAGACAGGTTTCCGCAAACGTTTTAAGAGCTCAGTAGACGCAACTGAACAACCATCCATTTTTTTTTTTCCGGTAACGGAGTCCTGTCCCTAAGACTGGTACATATGTGTACCTAAGACGCCAACACAGCCTCGTGCCGTCGAGATCCATTCTGCCTTACAGCTGTACAGTCGCACGTGCAAGGCCGTCGCGCGACGGGTCGCCGACCCACTCCCGCGCAGCCTCCGAACAGTCCCGACGAAAAGCCGACTTCTACTAGAAAAAAAGGAACTTTGAAATGACGCCATGGGAAGTGAGTACTAGGATAGCAGATTCGTAAAAGATCTTAAATATATTATGCCATAATGTGATATATTGTGGCTTTATGAAGGGTGTTTTTTTCGGCATGATTATGTAGTTAGTTAGTCCCAAATCTGTAGGGTTCTTTCTTCAAAAGACCATCTCAAACAAATCTGCGTGGTTCTTAAGTGAATTGACCATTACATATTTGCTGTATGGACTTTAAAAGAGACTTTGACCCCTGAGTTTGTTTCGGTGTTTCTTCTCAGAATAGTCGGCTAGGAAACACCGGCCTCATCTAGATTAAAATGACGAAAAAAAATTGACGTGTAAAAGTGTTTTTTGAAACCTATTTGCAAAATAAATATCATTTATCCAGTACTTTCAAAAATAGTGCTTTTAAAAACGATGTAAACGAAAAATTTTACCTCTTACTACAAGCTTTTATTTAGTTTCACCTGTCCCAATATTTGTCTATAATTCAATCTTACAAATTAACCCTTCAGATACCGTCAATTAGAGACACAATAGTAAGACAATAGATGCGCGGCCACCGGTGGTCGCTTGGGGATTCATGAATTAAAGATCCACTTTCCGGTTACCGATTGAAATGAAATTTTGCATGCATGTGTAAATCAGATGACAATGCAAAATTATTATGACATGGAGCTGATCTGATGATGGAACTGGAAGGTGGCCATAAGAAAATAGGTAAACCCTATCGTGTTTGAGCTTTTTGGAATGGTTTTGATGAGTATTACTGGGTCGAGGCCTACTGGGACCAGGGTGTGTTTCCGAAAAAGGAGGCTCGGTCGCGGTATGAAAGGCAAGAAGGAACCGGGTGGGTTTTTTAGTCATTAAGAGTCTGACACTATCTCCCGCTCCACCCAAGGACGGGGGAAGTTGTTCGGATAATTTTTTCCCACTGAAAAAAAAACCCACGTGAACATAGCAACCTTCAATTGCGCGAAGGTTAAGAGTCGCTAAGTTTTCTGAAACTTTCTTTTCATAATAGAACCTTCTAGTTACAAAGTGTTAGAAAACCTAGAAACAAATGAATGAAATCTGTAAAGTTATTCTCAAGTTATGGTGTGACCAAGAAAAATAGGGATTCAATGCCACGCCGCATGGTTCAGTGCTTATCCTCGGTCTTAGAAAGCTCTTTAAAGAATTTATTATTTATTCTCTTTTACCCGCGGTTTCGCTCCCGCTCTACCCTACTCTACCCAACTATACCATACTCTACCCTATTCTACTCTACTTTACCCTACTCTTCCTTACTCTACCCTACTCTACCTTACTCTACCCTACTCTACCTTACTCTACCCTACTCTACCTTACTCTACCCTACACTACCCTCTAATTTTTTTTCCATAAGCACCTTGTCCTTACAATAACAAACACAACAAAAAAAGAATTAGCGAAATTGATTCAGCTGTTCTCGAGATTTGCGCTTAGCAACGCAACACATTTAGCGATTCATTTTTATATTATAGATTATTGATCCAAGAGTTTCAACCCCAAATGCCCATTTGGGGTTGAAACTCTTGGATCATTAATCCGAGAGTTTCAACCCCAAATGGCACAATAATAAACTGCCAATAAGGTTAATATTATATTTCACCACGTTTTTTTTTAGGTGGGAAAATAATCTGCCGCCCTTGGACAGAACCTCCCGTTCTGTCCAAGGGCGGCAGATTTTATTTTTTTTAGATTTGGTCGTGTCAGAATTTTACTGATTAAAAACCCACTCCTGTTCCTTCTTTGCCATCGTTCCAGAACCCCGGGGATCTCTTTCACAACACCCATGGTCCTGCTGGGCCCCTACTCTCCTTGAGGCGCGCGTGGAATAATAAGCGCCATTGACGACTTTGGCTCGGTCTGGACGGTTACCAGACAGTCGGACGGCGAGCTACCTATTTCTCACCGTCCACAAGCCCGCATCTACCTACGGTGGCCGGAAATCGGGATCGGAATCCCAGCGGCTGAGGCGCTAGGGTCATTACCTCGCACCTCCTTTGCTAGCATTACTGCTTTGCAGAAGGAGGCGACCGCCTGCCACTGCTCCTCGCTGTGGACCATGGCCTGTAAGGTGAGATGAGGCGCACTAGTTTATTAAGAGCCTATTTACTCTAGCTTTGAAGATAGCTAATTTAGATATATTATTCCCATGTAATGACAGGTGTTATCAAAAGACCACCATGAAATTATTTCCATTTTGCAAACTAAACCCGCGCCAGGTGACCAATGACTAATTTATAAAGAAAAAAACAATTGAATAATGACATTAATTGGAATTTTTACTTACTAAGAATAAAAACAATCGCCTGCTGATCAGCAAGGTGGTCGATGGCATTTTGCTGATGCACCAATCATGGTGATATATGAGTGGTTCATTCATTGTAATTTAAAACTGTTGTAGATATACTTTTATGATTATTTTTATTCGTTTGTATTTGACATTGCTTAGTAGCAGTCTTTATTTATTTTTTTTGAGGAAGAAAATCTACATTAATATTAGTATAATTTTTTTATATATTTATTTATCTCAGGACCCTAAGGTCCTGGGCCTTTGGAAGGCGTACGAGGAGCTGAAACCAACTCGCAGAGGCTCTTTTAGATGCTTTTAATGATGGATTGTGGTACTATTTTTTTTTTATTGATATAAACTATTGCATGACTGCGACCCCACCTGATGGTAAGCAGTGATGCAATCGTGGATGGTGAGGCGCGCTAGTTTATTAAGAGCCTATTCACTCTTGCCTTGAAGACATCTAAATTATAATCGAACGGGAAGACCGCAGCCGGTAAATTGTTCCAGTCCCTCGATGTACGTGGTATAAACGACGAGGCGAAACGCGTAAATTATATAAAGAGTAAAGTTTTTTTTGTCAGTAGGAGGTAATATTATCTTGCCCTAAAAATGTGACAAGGGCAGGAAGATGATGATGATGAGGAGGTAATATCTTGTCCTGGTCTGATTGCTAAAATTTTTTTACTGATAGAAAGCTGCTTTATTCCTGTGCGACATAGGCTATATTTTAGGTAAGCGGGCGAAGCCGCGGGCAAAAGTTAGCTATATAATATTCCACAACTATCACACAACGCCGTCTAGTCCCAAGCTAAGCAGAGCTTGTGTTATACTACATACTTATATATTTCTAAATACATACATATTATAGATAAATTGCACCCAGATACAGAACAAATGATCATGCTCACATAAACATTTTTCCTGGGTGGGAATCGAACCCACGATGGCATAGCAGTCGGGGCCACTAACCACTGCCCGCAATCCTGCTCTGTTTCTTTTTTTTTTAAGTTTGGAAATAATGTAATGACTTCTCTCGCTCTTGTGCGGCGTGACAGCCCTTCACTGACTAAACCTATCAAATCAGAAACCAGTAACGTTTATTTAAAACTAGATGACTTGGCGAACTTCGTACCGCCTAATAGTCAATGAATGTAGTATATCTATCGATATAGTCAATCGATTCCGATGAAACCAAGTCTAAGTAACATATCATGTTACAAACAATTTTAACGTTTTTTGTATATTTACGTGAAGCGCGCACAATTAATAACTTCTACAGATTCATTATATAGATATACCACCACTTACTACATACATACCACTTACTGTCCCGGACCACGGGCTTCAAAAAAACGCCGCTTTAGCTGTTGTTTTGTTGCGGCTTCTAGCTTATTTTTGAGAGCCGTGTGCGGATCCCCGCACACGGCTCCGGCACTTTTGAACTGTTAAAATGTTGGTCAGTCAAAAAACTTAAGCTATACAAGGTGTAACGTTAAATGCGCAAAACTTTAAATTAATTTGTTCAGAATAGGTCAAGCCATTATGTACGCAAACCCGCTGAAATAGGTAAACAAACACAAATAGTTGTATTCCAATCAAATTTTCTCATACACGGGATAATAAAAGGTTTTATTTCAATGCAGATATGAATTTTAAACAAACTAAATCTGCTCATAACACCTTAAATTTTTTTTGTAATGATTTTTTTTTCTCACATAATTAGGTCAATCGAAATAAAAATCTGTCTGATGGAGGTGTCTGAGGTTTTGCGCATTTAACGTTACACGTTGTATATTAAAATGCCTTCGGCGTTTCAGGACCACTGGTCTCTCCTTTCAGAAGTCGACCCATGGCCTTAGTAGGCTTCAGCATTAATGCCCCCAGGGTCTTGCCAACATCTCTTTGAGGCACGCGTGGCTACGCGCTGTCGACGTCACGGGTACGGTCCTGGACGGTTATCGGACGCCCAGATAGCGAGCTACCGATTGCTTGTCGTCCGCAAGCCCAAACCTATTCTGGATGGAGTAAGAGGGAAGGACTAACTTTTATGGCCTTTAGTTTAAAACTCTTTCAGTTGCCATTTGCGGTGTTTTTTTTTTTTCAAAAAATCCCACAGCTTTGGGTAGCTACCAGGACAGCAGATTCATGTTCGGTTGATATAGATAGACTCAATTGAAGACCAGCAACTTGACTATCAAAATATGGTAGCAATACATAATGTCAGCTTAATCTTTCAGGGTATAGAAGCGTCATGATGCGTTATTTATTAAACCTCCGCCTCTCGAACAACGTGATTTTGTTTATATACTAAAACATCCGATGGATGCGAGACGTACAGGAACGTTCGTTGTGGCGACGCTTGGGGGAGGCCTATGTCCAGCAGTGGACGTGTATCGGCTGAAATGATAATGATGATGATGATGATGACTAAAACATCTGTGAAAGAACTGTTCGTAAAATCTAAATTCAGATTTTACGAACAGTTCTTTCACAGATGTTTAGGTAAGGGTTTCTAGTCCACACATGCCCAATATTTTCCAGCGTCTTTGAGAGATACGTATTAACAGTCTACTTTTATTTTATTAGGTACCTATGTTAATCAGATTCGTCTGACATTTAAAACCATTGCATCACAGTGGCATCATCATCAATGACTGCTAAAAATCAACCTTATTATAGAAGAAACAGCCAATGACTATTTCCTCGATGTACTAGGATATCATGAACGCAAGGTGTTGGCAATAGGCCCGGTGTTGCCTATTGAGAAAGGTATCAAACACGCTTATCATAATGCACGCCGAAAATCGACATTGACCTACAAGAAACAGCTGATCATAATGTCTGCAGCTTACCAGGGCAGCATTACATTAAGGTGCTAACTATTAGCAGCACTACTTATTAAAAGATCTCCCTCCCTCTTCTTCATGGACTGCGAAATACCAACAGCCTACAAAGAAAACAGCTGACTATTATTTCTGCTAGCTACTAGGGCTCCATAAAGTCACGGTGGTTCCGGTAGACCACAGACCGAATTAGTTGTAGATGGCGTTGTACCAATAAAAGTGTCTGGCGGTTGCTACAGGGTGTTACATAACACGGCAACTCGCCGACAACTGGGCAAGTAGACCGGAACGGTGGAATATACAGAATGATCATTTTTATGTATAAATGGTACATAATATTCTACGTTGTAAGTTTTCCCACGGTTTGTTTAAATTAGTTATCCGTTTTCGAAAAAAAAAAAAACTGTTGACACTGAGACTTGGTGCTGAAGAAATTAAACCAATGAAGAATCTTAGCAATAAGTAACGGCCTGTTTTTGTTTAAATTCTTGAAGAAAAGTAGAATCATATTAAAACTACGAAGAAACGGGATTGTTGCAGTAAATGGCTTATATTCCAAATAATAGTTTAAAACTTTTCTCAATACATTTGCCTCATTCTAATGTACATATTATTTTTTATTTTTTTGTTTATTCTTTGCATGGTTTGTGCATTTAACCAGTTTCATGTTTAGAAGAAATTAGTGTTTGCTGTCATTTTCAGTTCTATTAAAATTTAGGCTTTTGCATTATAATAATAAAAAAGTTTTTTTGCAATATTTGGCATCAAATGTATCAAGTCAGCCATCTCAACACACATAAAATATAGCCTATGTCACTTGGGAAAAATGCAGCTTTCTATTGTTAAAAAAAAAAAATGCAATTGGACCAGTACATCCAACAAACAGCAAACGTTACCTCTTTATGTGATGATTATAAAAATTGTGCTAAAACCGTCCTACTAGTCTCTTTGTACCATTCGCTCCCGTAAAATTTTCTTAAAAACATCAGCCTGTACACAAAATCTTAAAGTTGCACTGAGATTGACGCAACAGCGTGCAAAATGAGAAGACCGACTATTGTGATCGCTTCCTAGTATTATGTCATACTAACCCAGTTTCATTTTATCAGAAAAATATAACATTATTTCAGAAAATTGTGGTCGAGACCACGAATAGATTGGTGGTTGGGCGGTAATGGTTCAGTGATTAAGTGGCGGTAAGGTGAGTGAGAGGTTGTTAGTTCGAGCCCACCCGCTGCTATAGATAGATATATTGTAGACCAATAATAAAATTAAATATTATCATCATCATCTTCCTGCCCTTGTCCCGTTTTATTTGGGGTCGGCGCAACACGTTTTTTTCTTCCATTCTGTCCTGTCGCTCGTCACGCTATCACTACCTCCCTTTTCTTTCATATAATTATATATATTGTATCTTTATTACTAACATACAATATAAATTTTAGTTTATACAAAACCTGAATATAGTTTGTTCAGAATCAGTAACTGAATGGATTCCAATAGTTCACCATGTATCGGTGGCGCATTGCCATACGCCTGATAGTCCAGTGATGGATTCGACGCACTCTCCCCAAAATGCAACCGGCAGAAAACCGACAGGCTAGCCATTCGGCGTCGATGCACAAGACTATGGAGCTTCAACTCGACGAGTGCATCATCACGGAGTTACTCATATTTTGCAAAACCCTGATGCGTAGATTATAATCGATAATATCATTGAATCACCTTCAAACAGTGACCTGTGTATAAGCAATCTATGGCACGATTATAATTTTATTATGATAAGGATGTAGGTAGAATATGTATATTATTGTATCTTTTTTTTTAGGTGGGAAAATCATCCAGTGACATCTCGATCATCCTGCCCTTGGGCGGAATGAGAGGGCGTGTCAAGCATTAACTTACTTAAAAAAACCACTCCTGTTCCTTCGTTGTCTTTCATACCAGGGTCGAGTCTTCCTTTCAGAAGAACACCCTTGACCCTAGTAAGCTTCGAACCTGCTAGGCCCCTACGGCTTGCTGTCATCTCCTTGAAGTGCTCGCGAAACAGTACGCACCATTGATGTCTTGGGCTCAGTCTGGACGGTTACCGGACGGCCGGAGGGCGAGCTACCCATTGCTTGCCCGCTATCCGTAAGCCCGCTAATTTTGTGACGAATAGGATTCAGAGTAGAGGTAGATATATTATTGTATCTGAATTCGTAGGATATAATCAGCCTTATAATGTACCCACTGCAGCAGAGGTTTAGGGAATGGACCGTAACCCAGCACGCGGATCCAGTGCCGTTTGATGGATGTCACATCGACCGCATGAATGTTTGATGATGTTTGATGTATTCCTCATGATGTTGTCCTTCACCCTTTTGACAGCAGTGGTGCAGAAAGAAATTATACAAAGTAATGCGCCTGGCTGGGTTTGCGCGATTCGTTTGGCTTAGTAGCATTATCAGCCAATGTTCCTATTGCTGGGACTCAGGTCTTCTATAGGAAAGGGAATGGGCCGTAATCCACAGCCCAAATCAATATGGTGGATGTCCCATGTCTTAATTTTTTTTGGTTCTAGGACAGGTTTCCTTACGATGTTTTCCTTCACGGTTTTGAGAATTGTGATGATGACCACGGTCAGTACGAAGACAACTATATACTCTACTTGGTTGCATATGCGTATCCAAATTCAGCTAAGTACCAGGATCACATAACTCGCAGCAAGGTTCACGCAAATAAGCGTAAGACGCGAAATCAATTCCCAGCGACCCACGCACCCGCCACCTTTTTGATTGATTAAAATTAATGGGTCTTTATAACTATTAAATACAGTAAGATAAGGCATGGATTGACAACACCGTAATGTTCCAATGAACCAAACTAAACCAAAAATACGAAGACATGTGACATTCACAACCCGCACTGGGCCCGCGTGGTGGATTACGGCCTTTTCTCCTAGAAAGGAGGCCTGAGCGCCAGCAGTGGGAACATTATCAGGCTGTTTATGCGTATGTTTTATGCTTATTGCTCCAATATGTGTGGGAAATCATACAATGACTTCTCACGTTCTGGGTGGAGTGGTCTAATCAGACTTTTACTGACTTTACCACTTGAATCCTACAGTTGCCCTAGACTTTGCATTCTAAGATCACGGGTTTCCTATTCTCTGCTGGGCCTCTCTTGCTGACATCTCTTGGAGAAGCTCGTGGAGCACTACTCGTTGTCGACAACTTGGGCTACAAACGGACGGCAAACTACCCGTTGCCCGGCGTCCGAAAACCAAGACAACTATTGAATACAGTAAAGTATGAAATGACAACACCGTACGCTTCATTGTGTTCTAAAGGCGGTTTGTCCAAAATCCAAATAAAATTCTGACTGCCTAATATGACAGGATAAAGTTTTTATCGGTAGGTACGTTATTATTGTATGAGAGAGAGCGATATTTCAAATTACCTTTGGATTTTAGTTAGCAAATCATCTTATGACATCCCCTGACGATACGGGAGATAGTTTCAGACTTTTACTGACTAAAAACCTACTCCTGGTCCTACTTTGCCATTGTCCGAGGGCCCCGGAGATCTCATGGCTCCAGTAGGCTTCGCGCCTATGGTGGCCGGAAATCTGGATCGGAATCCCGGTAGCTGGAGTGCGAGTGGCCGCTTCCTTTGCTAGCATTACTGCTTCGCAGAAGGAGGCGACCGCCTGCCACTCCTCCTCGTTTCGGACCATGGCCTGTACCAAATCCCGGCGCGAGAGATCGCTGGCGTCGAGCGCCCAAGTTCAAATTACCTGCGTTTTATGGAGTGTTAAAGTTTTTAAGAAAACATTCTCGCGGGCGAAGCCACTGGCAAAAGCTAGTCTTTCAATAAAAAAAACATAAAAATAAAATAGAATCACAGGTACGTCACACCTGAGGCCGTCGACCTACAGCAGTGATAACCCGTTGCAGTTTTATCAGACATTGCATTTTTTATCGTGCATCCGTCTGAGTGCGCAGTTTTTTTCCTGAAAACGCATTTACCTTGATAAGTCATGTTGACTTAGTTGAACAAATAAAACTTTGCAGTCTAGGGACAGTTGACAGCAAAAAAAATATCAATAATATTAGATTATGTATGTATATAAATGCAAATAGATATTATATAACCAGTTGTGCGCCAGAGGCACGGAATTTCCCATCGATATAGTGACGAAATTACACACAAACTTTTGTGTTCTATTAACCCATTTTTTATGATAAATGATATTTATTTTGCAATTATTATTATTATTATTATAACTAACCCGTATTGTCCTACCAATTTGCGTGAGGTCTTTACCTCCCTCCATTTTTATATTATTAAATGATATTTTGGAAGAGCAGAGCCTCCTAACACAGGCAATATTTTCTTAAAAGGAGGCATCAATTTAAAAAAAAAAACAACAATCACGGTTCCTCGTTTCCTCCTTCTTAAGGAAGACATCCAGGTCGTCTCGTCATCTCCTTCGTGGTCTGCCCCGGCCCCGTGTCGCTGTATCCGGGCACGAATCCATTGTTTTACGGGCCCACAGCTCACACAGTCCCAATTAAAGTTAAGCAGTCTTTTAAGCCGCATCAACGATTTGCGTTTTGGAGATAAGATAAGATAAGATAAGATATCTTATCTTATCTTATCTACAGAAAGTGAAAGTGAAGTTACATATATACACTTATATACACACGTCCATATGCTCTAATGCACAAAGCATGGGCTAATAGTTTTTATTATTACGTTTTTGATAATGGGAGGGCCTGGAGTTCTAAGATACAAGCTTAGGCCTAGTTTAGACTCCAGATCTCCCACAAATTGCAATTTCGTCTGCTATGTGCTTATTTTTTCTATCAAATAACATGTTGATGTTTGAAGTGTAATTTGTCGAGATAAATAAACATGATTTGATTTGATTTGAAGTGTTTCGAACGTGGCTTGTTAATTTATTACATTTTGTAAATTGGTTTTCAAAAACACTTTTACATATCAATTTTCAGTTTAAACTATATGAGGCCGGTGTTTCCTAGCTGACTACCCTGAGAAGAAACACTGTAGCAAACTCAGAGGTCAAATTCTCTTTTAACCCTTCAGATACCGTCAATTAGAGACACAATAGTAAGACAATAGATGCGCGGCCACCGGTGGTCGCTTGGGGATTCATGAATTAAAGTCCATACTGCAAACATGTATTGGTCAAATCATATGAGAACCATACAGATTAGTGTCTGAGATGGTCTTTTGAGGAAAAAACCATAAGATTTGAGTAGATCTGTCCAGTCAGTGCAAGCATTTGTCAGTACTCGTATAAATCTAATAATATAATAAAATTATAATCGTTTGTTGGATTGAGGATGGATGCAGGATGCACAGGATCGTTCTTTGAGGCGACACTTGGGGAGGCCTATGTCCAACAGTGGACGGCTATCGGCTGAAATGATGATGATACTTGAACATTCTAGTTTTGGTCCTGCTGCTGTAAGATGAGCAGTTGTATTGCGTTTGCTAATATCTAAAAACAATCCGAGTGGTTTTTTGTTCTCCTTCAAAAATTTGAATAAAAAAGTGTTACATTTTAACGAAATTGCTCGTAATTTTTGTGTAGGCGCTAAAGAACGCCGTTCGTAAAGCCGTATGAGCTCTACTGTATGATTCCTGTGTTCTGTGTATAAGCTAGAAGATTTAAGGTCCCTTTAGGAGTGTAGCAACTGAATCTAAATTTAATTCTTGATCAATCTCTGATTGATGTTCTTACTTTTCTTAAAATAGCGACGCACTCACAATAAATATATCCGATCTAGAGACCCTACATAAGTAGCTCAATATAATATCTTGCCCAAGAAGGAGGGTTTTGTGGCAAAGATTAACGTTATGCTTATTGATATGATTCAATTACTCAGCATTCTATAAAACATCAAAACTATACTAAAAAAAAATGTTTGTGTGTCGACACAAAGATTTTTTGAGACTACTGATGGCATCTAGTGGCAAGTAGTATAACTAATAAAACCATCTCATTTAGCTAGTACTATTATTACTCGCTCATAGATGGCGCTTATACAAATTTTTCATTTGTTTCAACTTAAATTGTTTTTAGCACAATCTGTGAATTTGGTGAAAAAATAACATAATGAAATAACAAAAAAACAATATATTTTGGGTTTATATAAATTTTTATAAATACGAAGACCAGTATCCGACCGTCGAACTAATTGCTCGTTAATAATAAAAGATTTCTTTATAAAGTGAATATACCAATTGTGTTACGAAAAAAATAACAAATAATATTTAACAAAAAAAGAACAAATCACAAAAAACTATGTTTCCGCCCGGGATCGAACCGGGGACCTTCTGCGTGTTAGGCAGATGTGATAACCGCTACACCACGGAAACGATAGACAACACGGTCGAAAATATGTTTCCCTTTCGAACAGACCTAATTTTAGAACGATCGTTTTCATTAAAAAAATAACCCTATATTAATCAAGAAAACCAAAGCTTATCAATAAATCAACAAACAAAAATCAATCTGTCTTGGTTAGTAATCAATATAAACCAACTCGAAAAATAATAAAAGACAAAGAAATAAGAATAAAAGAAAAAGTCTGAATTTTATTGATAAAAATAAAATTAGTAATTAGTACATAAAAAAACTTAAACTACTTTCTTATACTAAAACCTAAATAAATACATAACGTACATACACGCACATCACAAAAAACAACAACAAACAAATATAAACAAATTAACATTACACCTAAAAATATCAAATGTAAACTTAAGCAATATTATTTAAGTATTACATAAGAATGTTTTTACTTAGTAGAAGAGTTAAATTGTTATCGACATTAACGTATACATATAAAAAAAAAAAAATTTGTTTCGATTTTGAGTTACATTCATGATAGCACAAGTTTAAACCTTAGTGGTTTTTAGTTGCTATTTAAGTTAGACAACTCCGTATTATTTTCTTTATGTTATAAATAAACGAAAAAAAAACATAAATAAAATACAAAAACACAAAGTCGAAGTACTCCTCCACATCGCTGTCATCCGGGAACGTGCCCAGAGGACTGGCAGCTTTACCACGTTGGATGGCAATGCTAATCCTTAATGTCCTTATAGATAATGCCGACGCCTGCTACCTGGGTGCTACTGAGGAGCTATTTAACAAGCTTCAGCGACTGCACAAGCTATGCATTCGGTTTATTTTTGGTCTACGAAAACATGTTCACTCGGATATTATTTGTCTCCTTTTCAACATTCTCCACAACCCATCTTATCCCTCCTACCTGTGCGACCGATGTTCTTGCGTACGCCTCAGCGACGCAACGATCACACCTAAGATCCTATCTTACGTTATCATCATCATATCAGCCGAAAGACATCCACTGTTGGATATAGGCCTCTCTCAAGCGTCGCCACAACGACCGGTCCTGTGCGTCACACATCCATCGGATTCCCGCGACCCTGACCATGTCGTCAGTCCACCTTGTTGGAGGCCTTCTAACCCTGCATCTTGCGGTACGTGGTTGCCACTCCAGAACCTTTCGTCCCCATCGACCATCTTCTTAAGTCCCCTCATCATAAATTCAGCTACAACACCTAAGTATTCTTTCTTTGTCAATGCTGTAAAGTTTTGGAACTCTCTTCCGCCTCGCATTCGAGATTTAAAATCTATTTCGCTCTTTAAATCTCAAACAAAATATCTATCTTCCTTTCTAGTGTGTTAATTCATATTTTATGTATTTTTTGTCAACTTATGGTAGATTTTTATTTTTAATTCATTTTTCTGGAGCCCAAAATGAATTTGCCACGGGCCTCAAAAATTACCTCATTCCTAAAACTCCATTTTTTTTTCGGTGGGAAAAATCATACAATGACAAAACCCGCCCTTGGGTAGAGCGGGAGATAGTGTCAAACTCTTACTGACTAAAAACCCACCCCGTTCCTTCTAGCCTTCATACCGGGGGCTCGAGTTGCCTTTCGGATAACCCTGGCCCCAGTAGGCTTCGACCCAGCTGTTGACCCCTCCTGTTGCTGACAACTCCTTGAGTCCTATATGCCCTCATTTCTTTGAACGAATGACCTTATATGCCTATGCTTTGTATCAATCAATCATCTAAGTATCTCTTTTATCTCAGTTCTACGTGCGTGCGTCATTGATGGCGTCAGCAATCGTCAAGGTATTGACGGCTTGACGCACGATCACGCTTTGCTGGGGCTGTCGTTTGACAATGAAGAACTATGGGCATACAAATGGCCCCTTGTACCTATGTAGAATATGGGTGTGGTGACCTAGATGTGTGATTCGTACTTCATCTTGCTCTTAGATTGGTAAGAGTTATCCGCATTATTTTAAGAAAAGGTAAGACTAAATAAACGTTATTTGTTTTTTAATTATACCCACAAAACATACAGTTAAAAAAAACAGTTTTTGAGTGACTATACATTTATACATTTGATTATACATTTAGGTACAAAATCTACTATACAACATTATTTTAGTTTACTTTTTACAAACCTTTTTTTATTCTTTTATAAATTTAAGGACTTTTGGTCACAGTAAGACCATGCCAGCCCCATCGTCGAGGGCGCGCACTGTTCCCGCGCGCCTCAAGGAGTTGTCACCAGCAGGAGGGGCCCAGCTGGGTCGAAGTCTACTGGGGCCAGGGATATCCGAAAGGAACTCAAGCCCCGGTATGAAGAGGCTAGAAGGAACGGGGTGGGTTTTTAGTCAGTAAGAATCTGACACTATCTCCCGGTTCACCCAAGAGCGGGGGTTATCATAAGATGATTTTTGGCCACCGAAAAAAAAAATGCCAGCCCCACCGTAGCCTAATAAAGTTACCTTGAATCTTATCAACTATTAGGACTCTAAAAACTTTTTCACTAATTTACAAACAGCGGCACTCTGAATAAAACCAATATCAATCAAATTAATTTTGAAAGTATTCATCAGCACCTCTCTAGCAGCTCATGTTCTGGCGCATTCCACCAACAAGTATGCGAAACCTGAATATAGTTTGTTCAGAATCAGTAACTGAATAGATTCCAATAGTTTTTACACCATGTTATATTTTTTTCCAAAAATATTCAAAAAGGTCACTAGTTGGACACCACCGACACTGAGTATAACACAGGTTACAGCAGGACATACAGCTGGGTGCAAAGCAACCCTTCAAACACCTGGATGACTCGGAGACTATTGTATTTTTGCTGAAATAACAAGCTTATAACTTTGTAATTATTCATGATACCGTTTTGAAATTTTGTACATAGATTCTT
Organism: Mythimna lalbum; assembly: GCA_949319445.1. Classification (NCBI taxonomy): domain Eukaryota; kingdom Metazoa; phylum Arthropoda; class Insecta; order Lepidoptera; family Noctuidae; genus Mythimna; species Mythimna lalbum. Next base: position 16,627,380 of record OX439367.1, read on the forward strand.
TACATAAAAATACTAGATACGTTTCTGGTTTTGCATATAATAAAAATAATGTGGTATAGGTACAAAATCTAATATAGCTTGATTGCTTGACAATCAATTACAATTATATTTAATGAAATATCATAAAGGTAAAAAATAACTTTCATTTTGAAAGTGATTGATCAATAAACGCAGAAAAAATCCAGAAACACCAGTTTCTGATACTTATTTACATTAATTTTATAAAGATATAAAAGTTGGTTTTTGTTTGTTTGAAGAGGATAATCTCTGAAAGTACTGGTCCGATGGTCCTAATGAGGCGATTGTGAGTGAACACGTTTCCACAAAATAGATAGGTACAGAAGACAATCTTATGTATGTACTTCACTTGTTATACCTATGCTCGGTGGACGCACACTAATGAGCGTTTGAGCCGGAACTGTTCGACGAGCGGGCCGAGGCGCTCCGAGATATCGTGTCCGTGAGCGATGTCTATGTGTGTGTTGCTCGAGCGCGCTTTGTATGTGGATTGACTTCTGTACCTATGTATTTTGTGACGTTTCGGAGCCATTTATGTCATCACTGGCAACACGCTGGTCATAGACTCGTCTTGAGACACTGTGTTGGATAAAAAAATACCGCACAGCTTCCCAAAGGCTATGCAGCTGAACACACACGACCTTGCCACCGTGAGCGGTAGCTGAGCGCGGGGCGGCGAGCGGTAAGATCCAAAGTATGAACATTTTTGAGGCACGCCACAAGACGAGCCGCTTACTAAAGCTGCCTCACTCGCCGTTTGCTGCTAAGACCAAAGTCGTGATGGTTTATTATTAAATTATAAATATCTACTGCGGTACTCCTCATTTTCTTTGTCCCTGTGTGTCCGTAAGCAAAGTATGTAGACGTTGGTGATAACCAATTAACATCAATTTGACAGTCACTTGGTTTGCTTGCAAACCATTTTCCATAACTATTGTTTAGCCCTTCAGATACCGTCAATTAGAGACACAATAGTAAGACAATAGATGCGCGGCCACCGGTGGTCGCTTGGGGATTCATGAATTAGTTTGATCAACCCACACTGAGTTGTAGTATGCCAAAAACGCATAAATTGAAATCGCTCAAGTGTAGTAAATACCATTGTCATTTGTATTTTCCTTGCGACCGAGATCCGTATAGAGATTTCAAGATATACTGATATCTTGCATAATGACTCTATTGTGATATATAGATTTCAACAAAGTTCGTCAATGGAATACCGATGCTGGTTTTTTATTGAATATTTGAATAGGTACTTTTGCCCACGATTTCGTCTACATGAACACCAAAATTGGGTTTGAGCAGTAATATAATTTTGACTGGCCTGTTAGTCTAGTGGTTAGTGGCCAGTGGACTGCTATGCCGGAGGTCGTGGTTTCGATTCCCACCCAGGACAAATTAAATGTTTACGTGAAAAGCATGATCGTTCGTTCGGTGTCTAGATGTAATTTTTTTTATAACTAGCGAACCGCCCCGGCTTCGCTCGGGTCTTTTTCCACTATTTTAATGGATGTTATTATACATATAAACCTTCTTCTTGAATCACTATATCTATTAAAAAAACCGCATCAAAATCCGTTTAAACGTATATAGGGATATAGTTACAGAAAAAGCGACTTTGTTTTATACTATGGAGTACTAGTATGGGCGATGTGTGATAGTTGTAGAATATTATTATTACTAACTTTTTCCGATGAAATTCTGCGCGAACATCAAAAATTAAGTAGTCCTCTACAAAGATACTTAGACTTGGATAATATTCTATGGTGATGTTGTAATGGCCCAGTGGTTAATGCAACCGCCTCTCATATATGTAATTGCGGATTTTGACCGCCGGTCAAAATCAGGCCGTTACCACTGGCCCATCACTGCTCCTAATACAATAAAGACTAAAGCTAGAACTACGCTAAACCGACGCACACGTGTAACACGCCTGATTTGTACGTAGAACGACGTCGCGTGGCGTCACGTGGCGTGGATTAAGGACTATATTTCACCGGGACACCAGAGTCGCTACACGTCCGAGGTGGTCGCCCCACCAAATTTGTTGCGCAACCAAACGGACACCAGTACTGCTAGCCAAGTTGCTAATCTGCAATAGTTAACGCTAGTAGAAAGCTTCAAATGTATGGTGTGACGTACTAATAAAGGGCAAGTGACGTATACACGTGGACGGTACAGAAGGGGCATTACGTGCTCAACCGTCAGCGGGTGCGCACGTGTTTACGGCAGCTTGGTGAACCCATTGAGAGTGACTTTTATTTATCAACATAGCAGCAACCCTGGACACCACATATGGGAATGACGTTCTCTCAACGCTCAGTCACGTGGTCAGAACAAAAGAATTGGCGGCAAGGTCAACTCGAAGCGTTCGACGCAAGCGAAACGGTTGTAACTTGGCAAAGGGGGCTGGTGAATAACCCTCTATAGAGCTGTATACATTTTGTTAGTAGCAACAGGTCACGCCGCCGTGGTGTCTCTGTATAATATAGCCCTAAGTGTAGCTCTACAAGTCTAATTTCCATATAAAATGTATGGAGACCGACGCGTCCAGATCGGCGTGTGTGGCACACGTGTAAGCAGTGTAGTTCCAGCTTAACTGATTCATTAATGAATGAAAATTATTTACTTCAATTCACTGAGTAAATTGCAGTAAATAATTTTCATTAATTCTTGAAGAATTCCTAAAATGTTGGGGAATTTAAGGGAATTTTACGAAACTCAAGATTGCTGTTAGCCAGTCAGATATATTGTTCTGAATTAACAGTACAAGATGGAGTGCGAATACGTCACACATAAATTGAACCTTACACCCAATCAACGTCACGAGAGATTGCACCGTTGATCTGAAAGTGTCAAAGAGCAGGCCTTTGATCACACTAAGACAAGCTCGAACATGCCCCGGGACCTTGAAAGCAATAAGAGCGCTTTCAAGCAGACGCAGAATCAACGGGCAGTGGGCAGATCCTGTTGAAGGTTCTTCTGACGACACCTATATTATGAAATAAGACGGCACTGTTTACATTATTGGTATATTAATTTTATAAAAATCTACAATCAACATAATTTGTTGTTTGACTTACTTATTATATTATACCTGGGTATGTACAGAAAACTTCATTTTGTTAAATTAATATTTACTGAAGGAGCGGTGACATTTTGATGGATGGCTGCCCGCCTAGAGTTATTAGAGTTCCGTAGTGGAGATTTTTTTTCAGGTGGAAAAATCATTCAATGACATCCGCTTTTGGGTTTTTACTACTCAGACTTTTACTGACTAAAAACCCACTCTGGCTTTTTCGTTTTCTTCCATACCAGGGGGTCTACTCGCTTTCTCCGAAAAACGAAGTTTCGATTGAAATTTCGCGTGTTTCCTACCACGGTTCCTTTCGTTCCCGAAATTTTGAACGAACGAAAATTGTTTGACGTACCGAATCTCTAAACCTACTCCAATTAGTTATGTTTCGAAAAAAAAAATATTATATATATAGTTATGTCTTCAAGGCTAGAGTGAATAAGCTCTTAATAAACTAATGCGAAAAAATATAATTATGACAGAGGATTGTTTGCAATTTTGCAAGACCCCCTGGGGGTCTACTCGCTTTCTCCGAAACGAAACTTTCGTAAACGTACGATATTCATTTGACGTTAAAATTGCAAACAATCCTCTGTCATAATTATATTTTTTCGCATTAGTTTATTAAGAGCTTATTCACTCTAGCCTTGAAGACACCTAAATTGTAATCGGACGGGAAGACCACAGCAAGCATATTGTCCAATAGGTAGCTGGCTGTCCGACCGTCCGGTAACCATCCGGACCGAGCCCAATCGTCGCCGGCGCGCACTGTTCCTGCGCGCCTCAAGGAGTTGTCGGCAACCGTAGGGGCCCAGCTGGGTCGAAACCTATTGGGGCCAGGGATCTGTTTCCGAAAAGTAGGGTCGGCCCCATGAAAAGCAAGAAGAAACGGGTTGGATTTTTTAGTCAGTAAGAGTATGATTATCTCTCGCTCCGCCCAAGGGCGGGGGATGTTATATGGATGACTTTTAACCACCGAAAGTAAAAAAAGAAGGCTAATAGTTCTAGTTCTTTGATGGATCATGAATTTGATTTTGTTTAGATACTACCTTACGTGGTCACTTACAATGGGCCTTATAAGAAGACTCAAAATCACCCAAAGGGCGATGGAAAGGGCTATGCTCGGAGTTTCCTTGCGGGATCACATCAGAGATGAAGATATCCGCAGGAGAACTAAGGTTACCGACATAGCTCGAAGATTCGCCAAACTTAAGTGGCAATGGGCAGGGCACATTGCACGCAAAACAGATGGTCAATAGGGATGAAAGGTTCTGGAGTGGCGACTTCGTACCGGAAGACGCAGCGTTGGATGGCCTCCAACAAGGTGGATCGATGACCTGGTCAGGGTCGCGGGCATCCGTTGGATGCGTGACGCTCATGACCGGTCGTTGTGGCGACGCTTGGGGGTGGCCTATGTCCAGCTATGGACGTCTTTCGGCTGATATAATGAGATACTACCGAACCCACACTTATAATCTTTGCTTCACATTTAAGAAAACATAAAAGGTTGAAGGAAAATCAACGACACAATATTTACATTACCAATTAATTTAAATATTGTATTTATTTGTTTTAACAATGTTTGGTTTGAGTAAAGAAAAGAGCATCCGGTGATAAAAATAAATTCATCAAGGTAACTCTTTAGTTAATATATAGAAACAAAAATCATGTTTGATTTCTTTCTGCTGCTTATTATGACGCCATATGTGCCATAATTGTGCGGTGGGCACTCCACAATTATGGCGGTAAGTCCCCACTTTGAGGCGTGGCTGGAAAGACCTCACGGCGTCCTCACCTTTCGCATGGCGCAGGTTCTCACCGGACATGGCAAGTTCGGGAGGTCCCTGCACCGGATTCGTGCGGAAATGACGCCAGGGTGTCACCACTGTGCAGAACGCCCGGAGGACACGGTGGAGCGCATAGTAGAGGTGTGCCCCGCTTGGGCAGAGCATCGCCGTGCCCTCGTGAGGGCGATCGGCGGCGGCGATCTCTTGCGTCGGGCCTTGATACAGGCCATGGTCTGGAGCGAGGAGAAGTGGCAGGCGTTCGCCTCCTTCTGCGAAGCAGTAATGCTAGCAAAGGAGGTGGTCGACCGCATCAGGCAACGGTGGCGCTCACAGCGCCCCAGGCGCAACGCCGACGGGATTCCGATCCCGATTTGCCACCGTAGGCGCGGGTTTGCGGACGGCGCATTGGGTAGCTCGCTGTCTGACCTTCCGATAATTGTCCGGACCGAGCCCAAGTCATCAACGACGCGCACTGTTCCCGCGCGCCTCAAGGAGCTGTCAGCAACAGCAGAGGCCCAGCCAGGTCAAAGCCCACTGGGGCCAGGTTTATCCGAAAGAGAGCTCGAGCCCCGGTGTGAAGGCTAGAAAGAACGAGGTGGGTTTTTCATTAGTAAGAGTCTGACACTATTATCTCCTACTCCGCCCACGAGCAGGGGTTGTCATAAATATGCTTATTAGGTTTTTTTTTTATTTCTTTAGGAAATCATTCAAATGACTGGTCCTGCATTGGGGGGAACGGCAGGGCGTATCGAACTTTTACTAACTACACCATATGGTCTCTGTCCTTCAGTAGCCTAGCGTGTAGCGTCGTAGTAGCGGTTTTATTTCAATAAATCCCCGTGGCCCTAGCGGGCATCGACCCTGCTGGGCTCCTACGGTTAGCTGACATTTCTTTGAGGAGCGCGTGGAAAAGTACGCGCTGTTGACGACTTGGGCTCGATCCGAATAGTAGATTCAAGTAGAGAAATTATTCTGAGTAGTTTTTGTTAAATAAAATATTAATATTAGACTTTATTATTTTACTGTTAACATTATTAAAGAAATTTCGATATATTGCTATAAGTTGTATTATACCATACAAAACAAGGGATATAATTGCTAGGTATCTTAATCAGGTATTGCATAACCATAACACAGATAAGTACTAGGATACCAGAACATGAAAAGGAAAAAAAAAAAACTCAGACGAGCACTGAAACTGATATTTGGTTCTCTTTCTTTTTGACCTGCTTGAATAATGTATTCATGTATCGTGCATTACTTTATGCATCGTAAGTAAATAGGTACGACTACGAATAGCTGCGCGATAGAGCGTGCAAGACCTTTGCTGTCGCCAATCATGCGTGCACCCGTGATCTATTGGTTGATATTACACACGCGTGACACGAACGAAAATCACATGCTTCCTTGCAGTTCTGATAGCCTAGTAGAAACGTAAAACGGATCTGCGATTTGGTTACTACTGTAGTGAAAAATCGACGGCAGTCTGTAAAGGGGATAATACCCAGATTGAGACAAAATAGTTTTCATAATCTATCTCGACTAATCATTTATTTTTGTAAATTAACTGGTGGTGGTTGGCAGACAAAAGCTACCAGGGGTACATGGCCTGTAGAGAGTTAATTGTACCCCAATTGTATTACTGTCCGTACTGTGTTGAAAAAAAAGGCAAAGACAGAAAGACCAATAGAGAAAAAGCATTATGAAGATACAACCTCGTTTCAGTGCAAGTTTGTGACTAGCATTTATGTACCATTAGTTTGCTGATTGACGTTATTGCTTTCTAAACTAATTGCCGATAAATGATAAATGATGACGTCATTCTACCTAAGGACCTGAACAATATCTACCAAGACCCCATACGTTTGCAGAGATTTTAATATTTTCAAGCAAACCAGGAAGGTAGATTCAAAGATTCAAATCAGCCTATTGTATCTTGACTAATAATTTATTACTGTAGATTTAATGGAAGTGGTCAGTGGAGTAAATCTACCAGGGGCACATAGCCTGTAGAGAGTTGACTACCTTACAATGACCGTCCGACTGGAGGAATAAACCAAGACAGAAAGACAAATAGAGAAAGAGCATTATGAAGATAAAACCTTGTTTTAGTGCAGATTTGCGACTGTTATCTGACTGTTATTAGTTTTCAAACTAATTAAATATGTCAGTCTATTTAAGAAGTAACCAGAACAATATCTACCAAGACCTCATAAGTTAGTAAGCCGGTCATTTTAATATTTCCAAGCAAACCAGGTGATGACTTATGGCTCCAAAACGTGGTCAAATGTCTCATAAGAAGACTCAAAGTCACCCAAAGGGCGATGAAAAGGGCTATGCTCGGGGTTTCCTTGCGTGATCACATCAGAAATTAAGATATCTGCAGGAGAACCAAGGTTACCGACATAACTCTAAGAATCGCTAAATTGAAGTTGCAATGGGCAGGGCACATTGTACGCAGAACAGATAGTTGATGGAGACGAAAGGTTCTGAAGTGGCGACCTCGTACAAGAAGACGCAGCGTTGGAAGGCCTCCAACAAGGTGGACCGATGACCTGGTCATGGTCGTGGGAATCCGATGGATGCGAGACGCAAAGAACCGGTCGTTGTGGCGACGCTTGGGGAGGCCTATATCCAACAGTGGACGTCTTTCGGCTGATATGATGATGAGGAAACAATCCAGGAAGGTACTCAAAGATTCAAATCCCTATAATCCAGTGCACGTGACCAGAAACTACTAGGAGTGCATGCGTCAACTGGCAGTGAATAGTTCCGCACACATCGATTAGTTAATAGACAGCAAATTGTTTGTAATTGGGACGTAGGTCGCAGTTGGCCCATTGCGCTGGACTATTGTGTACACAGGTATATGAGGAAAAAGGTTGATTATACAATTATACTTAGGTTTATGAATGGGCAAACACAAACCCACGCTTGCTGTGCGTGGTGCATTACGTACGACCCACTCACTCTCGAGAACTTGAATTCTAAGTGAAGGATTCATCATAATCTGACTGATTTGACTGGCCTGTTGGTTTAGTGGTGAGTGGCCTTATGCTATGCCGGAGGTCGTGGGTCCGATTCCTACACAGGACAAATGTTTTTGTGATGAGCATCACACATTCATTCTCATTCATTCATTTGTTCTGTGTCTGTGTGTAATTTGTCTATAATATGTATGTATTTAGAAATGTATAAGTATGTTTATCAGTTGTCTAGTACCCATAACACAAGCTCTGCTTAGCTTAGGACTAGACGGCTTTGTATGATAGTTGTGGAATATTACTATTATATTATAATCATCATTTCAGCCGAAAAAGATTCACATCCGGACATAGGGCTCGGCAAATATCACCACATCGACCGGTCCTGAGCGTCCATCAGATTCCCGCGACCCTCACCAGGTCATCGGTCAACCTCGTGGGAAAACTTACGAGGCTTAAAAAGAAATGGCGCACAAAATTTTTATGGTGGGGAAAATCATCCAATGACAAAACCCACCCCGTTCCTTCTAGCCTTCATACTGGGGCTCGAGCTCCCTTTCGGATAACCCTGACCCCAGTAGGGCACAAAAGAACCTCATGCATAATCATGATATGTCGCTAAAATGAACTGTAAAGTATCAACTTATCTTTCACACAGAACAAAAATCTCAAACAAAATACTTCAGTTTTTCATACTTCAAGTGTTATCACCACAGTTATCATAATAATATTATAAAGACAAAGCTTTGTATGTACGTGTGTGTATATAATAATAGTTCTCCCTCCTCTCCTCCCTTTCCCTCTGAAATTGCCGTTTTTAAAACGGGTTGCTTTGAAGTTCTTTTTTTTCGGTGGGAAAATCATCTAGTGACATCCTCCGTTCTTGGGCGGAGCGGCAGACTGTCTGTCAGACTTTTACTAACTAAAAACTCACTCCGTTCCTTCGAGCCTTTATACCGGGGCCGAGCCTCCCTTTCGGAAACAGACCCTAGCCTCCCATTCGGAAACAGACCCTAGCCCCAGTAGGCTTCGACCCAGTCGGGCCCCTACGGTAGCTGACAACTCTTTGAGGCGCGAGGGCTCGGTCCCGACAGTTATCGGACGGTCGAACACCGAGCTACCCATTCTTCGCTGTCTACAAGCCCGCGCCTTCGGTGCTACCTAATAATACCTGCTGAGATATTTCAGATAGATCTATTATTTTTGTTCATCTTCTTCTCCAAAATTTGAATGAACTGTGGCATATGAGTAGACCATTTACGACCTCCTTGAAAAACAGTGCAGAGGACGAGAGATGCGCGCTGTGGAGGGAGAAACTTCCATTTCCTCCACTTTTTATCACCCCATCGGAGCATCTTCCCCCTGGACGCGAACTACAGTGGCCAATTTGGAAATCTCTAAACCGCTTGCGAACCCAGGTTGGCCGCTGTAAAAGCAATCTGGCCAAATGGGGCTTCCTCGACCTATCTCTAGCACAGTGCCAGTGTGGTGCCTCTCCACAAGACATGCGCCACCTGCTATGCTGCCCATCCTGCATTACCACCTGCAGTTTTCAAGATCTATATGAGGCCAACAATTAAATAGAGCCGTACAGGTTGCTAAACATTGGTCAGAAAAAATATAGTTTGAGAGCATCGACACGAAAAGAAGAAGAAGAAGTAGACCATATCCTGTAATAGCACATTATATGATACTTTATATACAGGTAGTATGCTTTCTTGGGTCAACTTCCTACTTTTACTCAGGCGAAGTCGCAAGCAGAGGCTTGTGCGAAAGTGTCAATTGAAGTGTTTATCTAAATAACAGATAATACTCATATGAAGATCCAAACAAGAGATAGCACTCACTCACAGGTGTTATGACACCACATTCCTCAAAGATTTCCGATGGATGTGCGAAGGACATCTGACATGATTGATCGATATCGATATTGAGGTAAAATGAAAGTTGGTTTTGATATTGTTTTTAAGGAAAATGTGACGTATGTATATTTTTGTGAACGGCGAAATCAATTAGGTACAGAAGTCTGCTTCTCAAGTGGATCTGACTCAAATTTTGTCCGACTAATATTTAGCGACCTGGACAGCTCTGTCGTTGGCTTCGTTTAAGTCATAGAGGGTGTAGGTAGTTGTGCATGCTGGGCAGGAAAAGCTTTTAGGCTACACGGCGTCACCTTCGTGTAGCCTAAAACAATAAAATAATATTTGTTTTGATATTGATTGATATTGAATCGGGTCGTTACCCGCTAGGACCACAAGGAATTTCTGAAATATCTAGTCCTAGAACGGAACAGGGTCACTAAAGGATACAGATGTGGTTCTAGTCGGTAAAAGTCTACATGTGTCAATAGGTTACTTCTAGGTAAGCGTGTTCCATCGTTGACCACATAAGATGATATGGTCGTCAAACGGAAGCCAATCTTTACTATCATCATCATCATCATCAGCCTTTTAATGTTCCCACTGCTGGGACTCAGGCCTCCTTTCTAGGAGAGGGAATGGGCCATAATCCACCATGCAGGCCCAGTGCGGGTTGGTGAATGTCACATGTCGTCGAATTTTTGGTTCTAAGACATGCCGGTTTCCTCACGATGTTTTCCTTCACCGTTTTGAGAGCAGTGGTGATGAAATAAATTACACAAAGTAATGCGCCTGGCTGGGTTCGAACCCGCGACCTACAACTCGTAAGTCGGGGCCATTACCACTCGGCCACCACTGCTCTAATCTTTACTATAGTATTATAAAAGCGAAAGTAAGTTTATTTGTTTGTTACGTCTTCACGCCTAAATAGCAAAACCGATTTTGATGAATTTTGATACAGGAATAGTTGTGACCCTGGAGACGGACATAGGCTAATTTAAAAAAAAGTGAGAAAAGGGGGAGAACGAGTAAAGTATATTAATAAACGCGGGCGAAGCCGCGGATAAAAGCTAGTCAATATTAAAAAGGAAGAAAAAGACATGGCTTCCCATTCCACCCTAGAGTGGGAGAAGTCATTGGATGATTTCCTACCTCAAAAAAATTAGGACAAGTGCGAGTCGGACTCGCCTATGAAGAGTTCTGTACCCAAGAAACAGTTCAATTCGGTTCCGTTCCGTATTTTTGAACACTAAAAAGAAGGTATACCGTATATCTATTGTAGTACCGAATAATCTGGCCGTCTGGCCTGCTCGTATGAAACATAATGTAGACTAATATTAGCTTCAGTAGACAAACAAAGCAATCAATAGTAATAAAATCTTGTAAACCATAATCGTAATCATTCTAACGTGCGGTACATTTTCAACATCTGTTTTGTGTCATAACTTTGAGTATGTATGGGATGTGTACACTACTAGAATCATTATTTTTAATTTGTTTTCTTTACCAATATTCCGTTATAAAAAAGTTTGTCTAAAAAGTCAAACAACTTGGTAATTTTGTATAATATTTAATCATTTAAAAAATACTTATATTCGATACTTTTTTAAGGTTCTTCTATTAGTAAACAATGATCAAGATCTCTTAATCAACCTTGATTTTATGAATCAGTATTTATTCCATTAGAATTCATTCTGCCCTAATAATTACCCAAGTCGTATGACTTTTTAGACAAACTCTAGTAATAGGTACTTATTTATACATAAATAGAACTCAGTAATCAACCTTGTTTAAACTTATGTTTTCGCATCCTCACGGAATAAAGAAAAGTAGAGGAAGTGCCTCTTAGATATCGTGCGTTTGTCAACATCAAGCGAGATTCGCTTATTACATGTGCAGGTGAATATGGCATCTATTTCAAAAGCACTAGCGTTCTGAATAGAATAAATTGGTTACAGCGCCATCTAGCGTTGAGTAGCCGAACTCGTTGTAAATTTTGAAAAACTTCTTTATTGTTTGTGTCATGTCAAACAATAACAACTTTCTTACGTTGTAATAAGACCTAGTTTATGAATATATAATATTACTGTTTTTTATGTGTGTAATGTACAATTTGATACGCAAATGTGTGAGTTTGGCGACTCTGGTTCCGGTGCTTAGCCACGTTAGGGGCACTTCTACCTATATTTTTTGTTCTGTGGCTATATTTCACCAAGTTACCTTGGCGGCAAGACCAGTCACCACTACCAACAAAATGTATATAGAGAGAGTCACTCACCTGGTGTATGTTTGGTTGTCCAACCAATTTGGTGGCGCGACCAGCTTAGACGTGTGGCGACTCTGGTGTCTGTATGGTGTCTAGTTTGGAAGCATATAGCTATATTTCACCAAGACACCATGGCGCTGCCGTCTCCCAGTGAAATTACGCAGGTGGATGGGTTACAATCAGCCTTTTAATGTTCCCACTGCTGGAACGCAAGCCTCCTCTCTCTATGAGAAGGAATGGGCCGTAATTAGCCACGCGAGCCCAATGCTGGTTGGTGGATGTCACAGCCATGTTCTCGAATTTTTGGTTCTAGGACATGCCAGTTTGCTCACGATGTTTTCCTTCACCATTTTGAGAGCAGGTACATGGATCGCACACCTTAAAAAAATGGGTATAATTTTTCCATGTTCCTGTAAGCGATTGTAAAGATTGTGTGGACTCATTGCGTCGTCTAAACTAGGCCTTATCTCAAGATAATCAGTTTTGCGCTTAATGGAACCAGTATTATCTCATTATCACGTCGTACGATATTATTATTTAATCTAGTTAGTTTATTGATTAGGTCAGGTATTAATTTGAGTTGGGGGATTGTTTAAAACAGATGGGTTATAGTCAGTTATAGACTGATAGATACTCCTTCTGACTTCACCCAGATCAGGACGGGTTATTTTGTGATTATTCACCAATTTTTAGGGTTTCGTACCTCCAAAGGAAAAAAGCGGAATAGTATTACTTTGTTGTCTGTCTGTCTGTCTGTCAAGACCTTTTGTCTCGGGAATGCGGAGATATTGACTTGAAATTAAAACTATATATTTAAGTTTGCGGGAGTATATTTCGACACTCACAAGGAAATATAAATTCATAGGGAAAAAAAAATTCTGTTGACTTAGAATACAGAAATTTGACATGAAGCAAGGTATCACAAGTGTAGAAATAAATTTGTTACTATGTCAAAAATTCGAAAAAATCTTCAAAACTCCACTCGGGAATTGAACTGTTTACATAGCTAAATAAAATTCAACTTACCCAAGTTTGTACGGAAGTCAGTGCCCAGTTTTTTATTATTGATAGGCTCGCACTTGACCGCTATCTTTTCTGATGCTAAGCGACGATGTGGTCGACGATGGAGCGCGCTTGCCTAGAATTAACCTCTAGATCTAAAGATCCCTAAGTTGTAGCAGGAAATACAGACAGACACACTACAATCCTTCAAAATATTGAAAGAATGTAGAATGCAAATATTTCGATGTTTTTGTAAAAGGAACTTTCCACGCTATTTCCCACACACCAAAATTGACCACCATCTTTCCCACATTCCAAAATCACCAGGCTACCATAAAGTAATCAGCACTCGTATTCGGCACATGAATAAGACATAAATAATTCAATTCGAAGAACATGGACCCTCAGTAGGAACTGTGCAATTGCTTTGGAGCTACTAAATTATGCTCAAACATCCGTATAGTGGGTTTGTTTGCTCACATAACTGGCACGCCTTGATACTCGTTTGTGGTGCGTCTGGGAACTACTAAACTCCTATTTACGTATGCGCTCCTGGTAATCAGATTTCTGTAGATGGTGGATTGTTCGAAAACTTTTCAGTTTTTTTTTTTATGTTTTTGAATCTTTTTTTTTAAGTGGTGGCCGAGTGGTAATGGCCCCGACTTACGAGTTGTAGGTCGCAAGTTCGAACCCAGTCAGGCGCATTACTTTGTGTAATTTATTTCATCACCGCTGCTCTCAAAACGGTAAAGGAAAACATTGTGATGATATTAAACATTAAAAAAAAAAGGCTGATGATCCTTTTTTGAGGTGAAAAATCATCTAATGACTTCTTCCGCTTTAGGGCAAAGCGAGAGGGCGTGTCAAACTTTTACTGATTAAAACTACACCTATGTTTCTTGCATACTTCTCAATAGTTCTTTGTATTTTAGGACCATAGATAATCATTTCAGAAGTCAACTCATGGCCTTAATAGGCAATTAGGCATTGGCCTTACCGAGCCCCTACAGTGTTGATGACACCTCTGTGAGGCGCATGGGACACCATAGGTATATCGTCGACAACTCGGGCTCGGTCCGGACGGATACCGGAAGGTGGGACGGCGAGCTATCCATTGCTCGACGTCCACAAGCTCGCGCCTAAGGCAGTGTTTATCTGGCTATTAGCACAGGTTTGGAGTGTTCAAAAGAAGCAAGATTCTAAAAACTTTTTTTCGTTATTATCGAGTCAAAACTTACAGAAATAGCCTACAACATGCATCAAAAATATTTACCCTGTCTTTCGATCCATAAATTCGCTAACATATTCATTAAAACCCAAGCGAAGCTTTCGCTCTCTTATTGTCTTTCTATTGTGTCTCATTTACGGTATTCGATAGTTTTTTTTTTTTTTTGTCGACGGGATAAGTCATCTTTGACAAAACCCACTCTTGGGTGGAGCGGGATATAGTGTCAGACTCTTACTGACTAAAAACCCCGCGCCGTTCCTTCTAGCCTTCATACCGGGGCACGAGCTCCCTTTCGGACAACCCAGTCCTCAGTAGGCTTCGACCCAGCTGGGCCCCTCCTGCTGCTGACTCCTTGAGGCGCGCGGGAATAGTGCGCGCCGTCGACGTCTTGGACTCGGTCCATTACCGGACGGTCGGACAGCGAGCTACCTATGGCTCGCCGTCCGCGAGCCCGCGTCTACGGTGGCCGGAAATCGGGATCGAAATCCCGGCAACGGCGGCGAGGGCGCCGTTGCCTGATGCGGTCGGCCTCCTCTTTTGCAAGCATTACTGTCTCGCAGAAGGAGGCGATCGCCTGCCATTCCTCCTCGACTAGGGCCCGGCTCGAGGGGTCTCCGCCGCCGATCGCCCCCACGAGGGCACGGCGATGCTCCGCCCAGGCAGGGCACACCTCGACGGTGTGCTCCACCGTGTCCTTCGGGCGTTGCGCACAGTGGCAACACCCGGACGTCTCTTCCGCTTGAATCCGATGCAGAAACCTCCCGAACTTGCCATGTCCGGTGAGAACATGCGTCATGCGGAAGGTAAGGACGCCATGAGGTCTTTCCAGCCACGCCTCAAAGAGGGGACTTACCGCCATAATCTTGGCGTGCCCGGTATTCGATAGGTTAATAAACTCATGGACATCGCATCTCATTTCGAGAGCTATTTACAAGTTTTTTTTTTTGTAACATCTCACAGACCTGGTTTTAACTGGGAAATGAACTCTTTATATGGGTAAGTTAGAACGAAACCCTCAGGGCGCGAGTCCGACTCGCGTTTGGCCGATTTTTTTTTAATTATTCAAAATAGGTGTTAATAATATTTTACTAAATTCCATTGTATTTAATTTCTCTCTATCTTAGCTGTTATTCAATCAAATCGATTGTTCATGTTAATCAGGGAAGTAAAAAAAAATACTGCCACAAATTCCAACCTGTCTTTTTTTAAAGATTTTATTTATTGAGTAAATAAAATCTTAAAAAAAGACAGGTTACTCAAGACAAGTTAAATAAATAGGTAGATAAAATTTATTTATTGTCCAAACAATGATCCAATTTTATTTATTGCATTGTTGATGTTATCATGCAAACATGTTTGTATCATAAAAATGTTTTTTTGTTAAGGCTATAAAATAAATCAATCCTTGTACCAATGCATTGTTTAATGTAGAAGCACTTTTTTTTCCTATTTGTGAATGTGAGGTACCATGAAGCATTTTTTATTGGGTTACGACTTTTATTCTCTTTGTTTTTGACATTACGAGCATGGCAGTTAGGAGTTTGTCATGCTCACTTAAATGTCTCGCTGCTGGTGTCGCGTGTATTGGGTCATTCGGTTCCCTTGAAAATGGTTGAGCTGAGTGGGGCTGATGCACGCGTCATGCTCGTGAACGGGTGCCGTCAGTTGAGACTGGTCATCTCTTAACTGCCAGTAGCTTAATTCAGTTTTTATCTTTTAATATATTTTTTATTTTAATTTTATTATCTACATTGTGCTCACATAATAGAAGCAACATGAAATAATGTAAACAAACATTATATGTAACACATAATATGATTTAAAAGAGTGTCCATGGAGTTTCTTGCACGTTCTTCTCCATAGAGATCTACGCTTTGGAACGTGCAATTTAGCTTCACTTTTCTTGGACTGACTGACATTTGACTATTCAAAAGTGCCTACATTTGGTCTATTTGAAATAAATGATTTTGAATTTGAATTTGAATTTGAATGTGTTTTACAATAGTATTTTTTCTTAAGGTGGAAAATGATCCAATGACGTCTTCTGCCCTTAGGCGAAGCGAGAGGGCGTGCCAGATTACTATTGACCTAAGTCCTTCGTTGCATTTCATTCCAGGGCCGGGTTTTCCTTTCAGAAGCGAACCCATGGCCCCAGTAGACTTCGATTTCAGTTTACTGATACTCCTTGAGGTGCGCGTGGAACACTGCGCCGTCGATGATTTGGACATGGCCCGGACAGTTACTGGACGCTCAGACGAAGAGCTACCGCTCACCGTCTGCAAGCCCGCGCCGGAGGCCAGAAATCGGGATCGAAATTCCGGCGGCTGGGGCGCGAAGGCGCACGTGCTGCCGCCTGCTTTTCTATCATTACTGCTTCGCAGAAGGGGGCGTCCACCTCCCACTCCTCCTCGCTGCGGACTATGGCCTGTACTAAGACCCGGCGCGAGACATCACTGCCACCGAATGCCCTCACGAGGACACGGCGATGCTCTGCCCAGGCAGGGTACACCTCTACCGTATGCTCCATCGTGTCCTCCAGTCAGTCCACACGGTAGTGGTGACATCCGAGTGCCACTTCCACACAAATCCGGTACAGGAACCTCCCGTCCAGACTTTGTCCGGTGTGGACCTGCGTCATGCGGAAGACGAGGACGCCATGTTGTCTTTCCAGCCACTTCTCAAAGAGTCCCCTTACCACTCTAATTAAAACGTACCCTGCACTGGGATGCAACACTCGCTGGCGCCATTCCACAATGATATCCCGCCGGAACTCTGTCCACCACGCCGCGACTGGGCGCGGCAGCGGAGTTTCACCCGGGTAAGCGAACAGCTGAGTGCGAGTGCAAAACCACTCCTCAGTCACCTGGATGGCCCGGTGACTATGTATTTGTGCTGACATAACAAGCTTTATAACTGTGATTTTTCATTATACAGTTATGAAAATTTGTGCATAGATTCTTTACATATACTAAAAGTAATGTTATATTATAAAAGCGAAAGTGAGTTTGTTTGTTACGTCTTCACGCCTCAATGGCAAAACCGATTTTGATGAAACTTTGTACACGGATAGACCATGTCTTGGAATAGGACATAGGATACTTTTTATCTCGGAAGTATGTTCCTTTAGGATAATTTTCTGTTATCACGCGGGCGAAGCCGCTGGGAGAAGCTACTGTTGTATAAATTTAAATGAACGCATCCACGATACAAGAGATAAAAGAAAAAAAAGCCAACTCAATTTATTAATATCCTTGTAGTGATATTTTTTTATTTTACTATGTATGTTCTTATATTTTTATTTGAATTGTATGATAATTAGGGATTACATAACATAATTTGCATTAATTTTAATAATTTTGACATGTGATAATGATCACAATAGGTTTTTTTTGTTCTGTACTATTTGCGGTATTCAAACTGAAATATGTATGACTTTTTTTTTCGTGGGAAATATTTGGCCCAGGAATGCGAACGACAAGCATTGGGTAGCTTGCCGAAAGAGCATAGGTATCGCTGTCCATTCCACTTCGCTCCGGACCATCGCCTTTGCCCGCCACAAGAGGTCACCCCCGCATATCGCACCCACGAGGCCACGGTGGTGCTCCGCCCAAGCAGACGACATGGTGGTGCTTCACCCAAGACTTAAAGTCACAGCAGTTCCAGTCATCCGTTTTCCGTTAACTGGATTTGGCTGGACTCGACTTGTGTTTTACATGGAACGACTGCCTTTTAGATCTCCACAACCCAGCAATTCAATGATCCTTGGATAGACTTCGGGGTAGTGTGTATTTAAAAAAAAACTGCGAATTGAAATCGCGTACTGAGGATTCCTTACAAACCTATCTATGCAAACAGTTCAGTACCCCTAACCAAGTTGCTATTCTACAATAGTTAACGCTTGTAGAAAGCGTCAAATGTACGGGAATAACGTCGTCTCAACGCTCAGTCACGTGGTCAGAACAAAAGAATTGGCGGCAAGGTCAACTCGAAGCGTTTGACGCAAGCGAAACGGTTGTAACTTGGCTAGGGGGGGGGGGGGGGGGCTGTTCCTACGTAGTCTAGACGTAACTACTTTACAGTTTTCAGATTTTTTCTTATACCTAAGCTAGACCTTGCTTCCTGCTTTTCAGGATTTTAGGTCAACGGGACGGATATCCGCAGAAGAACCAAGGTTGCCGACATAGCCCGAAGAATCGCCAAACTTAAGTGGCAATGGGCAGGGCACATTGCTCGCAGAACAGATGGCCATTGGGGCCGAAAGGTTCTGGAGTGGCGACCTCGTACTGGAAGACGCAGCGTCGGAAGGCCTCCTGCAAGGTGGACCGATGACCTGGTGAAGGTTGCGGGAAACCGATGGATGCGAGACGCGCAGGATCGATCATTGTGGCGGACTTAGGGGAGGTCTATGTCCAACAGTGGACGTCTGTCGGCTGAAATGATGATGAGGTCAACGGGAAGTAAATACCCTATGAATTTCAATTCCCTTGAGAGTGTCGAAATATACATTTTCTGCGATACAGAGAGCCGTATCTTTTTTTTTACGTTTCGTAGAATCAAAAGGTTGATTTTTTTCATAGCTTCAGGGGATCGCAGATTTGAGTATATAGTTTTAATTTAAACTCTATACCTTTACGCGTTCGTTCGTCGTTTGCGTATGAAGAGTGATATGAAATAAAAGGGAGTTAGTGACAGTTTGACGGGTGACAGAACAGAATGGAAGAAAAAAACGTGTTTCGCCGACCCCAAGTAATATGGGATACGGGCAGGAAGAAGAGGAAGACCTTTATGCATTCCCTATATGACACATGGAAGGACTACAAAAACCCTAGAAAGGTTCCGTTTATTCCTTTTGAGTTACGGAACCCAAGAAAACAGCGTGTCGTTAGGTAGTCTGGGAGTTCTTCACCTTAATACCTACCACATCCCAAAAGTCAATTGAAATAAATTATGGCACAGATTAGCATAATCGAACTTGAGCAAATAACACTAAACAGACAATAATTCATATAATTAATTATCTATACTATTGAGGAGCGCCATCATACTAGTTTTAATCTATTAATACATCAGTACGATATCCACTTGAAAACAGGTCTAAATCTTGATTTGAAAGCGCCACTAGTGGAGGTGAGGTCCCACTGTAAGCTTGTAGACATTTTTTTTTGTTACTGCCATTATTCTCGCTGGGCATTTTAATTATGAATAGCATTTATTTAAATTTCGTTGGAAGAAAAAGACGTGAAACTTTTTTGACTAGTAACCTATTTAAAAAAATAAAATCACTCTATTAGATACCTATTCTAATTTTTTTTTCTTAGACTTATGCTCCCTTTTGTCATACTCAAATAAAACGGCAATAACCAATAAGTGCTTACAAATAAGAATGAAACATGATAGGTTTTTTACAAGTCTTTTTTACTGTTTTTTTTTTATTATTATGAATAGCCTCGAGTTTGACCATTATCTTACCTGATAGTAAGCGATAATGTGGTCTGCGATGGAGCACGCTTGCCTATAAGTAACCTATTCACTTTAAACTTAAGGAACCCTACGTTGGAGCTGTCAGGAAACACAGACTCCGGGAATTACACTCCATAGTTGCACGTATAACAAATATATTCCCAAAACGTTTCACACGTATAGGTTAGATCTTGTTTGAAAATATGTCCAGATTATATTGTTTCATACAACACATATTTAACAATCGTCTTTGCGCCATATGACGCAAGTCAATGACGACACAAAACCGCGATGTCGTGCGTCTGCGATGAATAATATCTCAGCTGATAATACGTACTAGGGTTTCCCACGGCTTTAAAACAGATTAAAGTATTTAATTTAAGTTAATCTAAAGACATTCTTAAGTTACAGGTGTAAAAGATATACAATCTTTGTACGTCAAACGATAATTTACGATGTTTTGTTTTCGTATCGTGTAACCTCACTTCAAGGTCACAAAGAAAATATGGCAAAGTCTTTATAGTGGTTTTATAATTTGTTTTTAATAGCACTGGTACTTGGTTAAACACTACTTCACATGTACACGTGTTTACTCTGCGACTGCTCAAGCTTGAGTGCCGTGTTCCCAAGTGAGTCCAGCACTACTTCACATGTACACGTGTTTACTCTGCGACTGCTCAAGCTTGAGTGCCGTGTTCCCAAGTGAGTCCAGCCACGTTGACAGCTGCTACGGACTTGCTGTCAACCGACAAAAGTCAGTTTAACAACTTTTAATGTGCCTTTTAGAAACAAGGTTACAATTTGAAAATATATTTATGACTTAACCTTTGGAAATACCGTAATTAGAGGCACTATAGAAAGATAATGTGAGATAAAAGTTTGCTTATAAGTACTTACATATTGTATTAAATTACTATAATGCTAACAATTTAATTGCTAGCTTCAGTCAGCAGCTTCGCTCGTGTGAAATTAAGTGGATTTTAATCAAGAAAAAGGCTGAAACTTCCTTTCACTCTGAGTGCAGTGAGAGGAAACCATTTTATGATTTTTTACCGAAAAAAAATAAATGAATTGGTTGACATTATAGAATCAAATTAGTGGCCTAACGTCGCTGTCAGTCGCACCACACCCAACTTTGATATGGCAGAATTTACTATTGAAACTCTACCAATTTTCGCATTCGATAGTTTATTAGTTTTATGCAAATTGCAGTAAGTAAATTGTAATGAAACTTACACTTCCATTCAAATTTTCAAATTGTTTATTGTCCACAAAAACATACATAGTACACGGTCCATTGTCTCTTCCAGAGAAGAGACCTGAGCCCCAGCTGTAGGAACATTAAAAAGGCTGATGATGATGATGATGATTATAAAACCTTTGAGTTACAGAGAGAAAACATATTTGACATATTCGAAAATGAAACCTTGTCATTTTCATAATTCGTTCGTACACAATAACATACAGTGCGTTTCACTTAAGAAGTTACATTGCTGTCATGTTGGTAGTATTGAAAATAATGTTGCCATATTTTTAGCAATGTAATTACTTAATATTAGGGAGATTAACTGATACTTCGTTACTTTAACAATTACCTTTTTTTATTGTTACTATTTTGTATAAAGTATAGGGCGCTGGGCTCCATTCCATTTGTCTTACAATTCTTTCAAATAACGAAAACGCCACGCCACAGTATCGTTCCTCTCTATTAACAACTTCCTTTGAGACCTACTTTTTTTAAATAAAATCCCATTCCTCTCATAATTTTCCAAAAAGTATTGCAGCTACCGTTAAAATCGATTTCGTTTCACATTTCGGGGAACAATTTTGGTAGAGTAGGCAACTCTTTCCTTTTTTCCCTTCTTTTTGTGTAGACAGACAGGGGAGCTAACATTACGCCGATGTAACTTCTTAAGTGAAACGCACTGTACATAGTACACGGTGATACATACAGTTTATGTACAAACGCGAGCTTAGCTCAATAATGAGATTCCTTCCAGTAAACCTTTGAGTTACAGAGAGAAAACATATTCGACATATTTGAAAATGAAAACTTGTAATTTTCAGAATTCATTGGTGAGTGTAAACGCGCTTAACCATAGCTGCTTTGAGAGACTGGATCTGTGTCGCACTAGCTCGCGTACTGGATACTTTTCCAGACCCAAAGGCACTATACTGCCGCTGATGTTAAAAAGACGTATCTAACAAAAACGAAAACGGATAAAGAAATGTTTTAATGAATGAAACTGGAAATCGGGCCTTTTTTCCTTGTGTTAAAACCGCAGTGGAGAAAGTTAGCAAAATATAAAAAAGGCAGATACAGGCAGATGCGCCATTATGTCCTGATTCCGGCAATGTATATAACTCAACTCTGGAAAAAATGTTAGATGCGTCTTTTTTACTAACGGGGGCAGTATAGGTTTAAGTGGGATATTTATGTGCAGTAGGACTAGGAACAATGTTGCCGAGAGCACTGACCCCTGAGGGAAACTGGCACTGATAGCCAATGTTGGTAAGGGTACGCGTATAACAGATAAGAAAACTGTGATATTATAATACTCCATTTGTTTAGGCACTTAACTAAATGTAAAAATGGTCGAAAAACTAATTGTAAATATTTTTAGATAATATAAGTAATGTGACATTGGTTTAGGTATTTTTTTTTTATTATTGATAAGCTTACCTTTGACCACCATCATAAAAAAGACGCATCTGAATTTTTTTTCAGATTTGAGTTATATACATTGCCGGAATCAGGAAAAACAGACGAATCTACCAGTATTTTTAATATTTTGCTAACTTTCTCCAGTGTGGTTTTAACACGAGGAAAAAAGGCCTGATTTCCCGTTTCATTCATTAAAATATTTTTTTAACCGTTTTCGTTTTTGGTAGATACGGCTTTTTAACTATCAGGGGCAGAGATGATAAGCGATGTTGTGGTCAACGATAGAACACGCTTGTTGCATATTAACTCTTGACTTAAAGACAGATGTTGTAGCTATCTGGAACCACAGACTCTGGCAGGGAATTCCACTCCAAATATACTTAAACTGATGTTAGGTAATTATCTAAATTGAAATAATCTTTCTATGTGTTTTGTACGACTTTTTTTAAATTAAAAAGACTTATCAAGACTGTTTACGCTAAGTACCTAAATAAATGGAGTAAGGAAAGGTATACTTTGTCCAATGTCCCAGATTATTTAACTACGCTACAAACATTGTTAAATAAAAAAAAAAACAAACTGGTGCCAGCGGCTTTGACCTCGTAAGCCAAAGCGCGCACTGGTGACTTTGTCACCGTCACTTTTGACAAAAAAGTCACCGTGCTTATGAACCCAACATGTAGAGCGGGCACTTGAAGACGTACGTGACAGTTACAAAAAATTGTCAGAAAACTTATTGTCACCGTAACAAAAGTCACCAGTGCGCGCTATGTCCAATAGTAGATTTTTTTTTCCAAGTGAACATCATCATCATCATCATATCAGCCGAAAGACGTCCACTGATGGACATAGGCCTCCCCCAAGCGTCACCACAACGACCGGTCCTGTGCGACACGCATCCATCGGATTCCCGCGGCCCTGACCAGGTCGTCGGTCCACCTTGTTGGAGGCCTTCCAACGCTGCGTCTTCCGGTACGTGGTAGCCACTCCAGAACCTTTCGTCCCCATCGACCATCTGTTCTGCGTGCAATGTGCCCTGCCCATTGCCACTTAAGTTTGGCGACTCTTCGAGCTACGTCGGCAACCTTGGTTCTCCTGCGGATATCTTCATTTCTGATGCGATCACGCAGGGAAACTCCGAGCATAGCCCTTTCCATCGCCCTTTGGGTGACTTTGAAGAGAACATAAATCAGAGATAAAATAATCTGAGTGAAAAAAAAAATCCAAAGTTACAGAGAAATCCTTTCAGCCATTCTAACTTGAAGAAGTAACAAACATACACACACACCTTACAAACTTTCACCTTTAGAATATTAGTGTGATTTACCTAATCAGTATCTATTCAGAAAATATAAAAAAGAATGTGAAAACAAAATGAGAATATGCAAAATAGTAATCCTTTGGAGTACTCTATCAATATAACACTGCCAAATGAAAACTGCATACAATAGTGCTATTGTTTCACCAAATACAGGGCTATGAAATATAGTCGGGTTACTTCTCTGGTCAGTCTCATCGCACTGAGTATGTTTAGTATGATTTCAAGAGTTTGAAAGATGGACGTGTGTTGCTAAAGTGTCAAGAATTAATATCGAAGTTATCGTAACGATTATCTTGAAGAAATTAACTTTCTAAGTGATTTTTTTAAATATACATTTTTTTAATTATTATTTTATTCATAAAAATAAATAATAAAATTCACTATTACAAAAATAATATTTAAAAGTTAAAGTTCGAGAAACATTTACATAATTTCACAATAAATCAAATTATAACTAGACAGCAACAATAAAAAACCTAAACATGTGCAAATCATAATTATTAAAACAAAAACGTAAGTGTCATAAATGATTAAACAGGTTTAATAAATAACAACCAAAAAATATTCTTTAAAAATTTTAAAAATAACAGGTCTGATAAATACCGAATAAAAAAATAATAGCTTTGCAAAAAATGTCTAGTTCGAGTTTGGGGGATCTCGAAAACAGTTCTAATTTTGAAAAAGTGCCAAAAATAGTGAGGTGACAATGACGTGGACCAAGGAGTTGGACGAGGCCGCCATCCTGGCCACTAAGACTGGCCATTGGCATGTAGTGTTGTTTTATTTGTTGTGTGGACTGGCGGCTATACCTACTTCATTCCTGGTATTTTCACAGGTAAGGTCCATTATTTTGATAAAATATACCCGTTGATAATTTATTTATAGCTGATAGGCTCATGTTTCACCACTATCACACCTGATGTTAAGCGATCATGCGGTTGATGAAGATGCACGTTTGTTTAAAAGTAGCCTGTTTACTCAGAAGATCAGGTCATGGGCATGAACAGATACTGATTCCTTTACTGGTTAGTATTTCCTGACAATATCAGCTACTGAGGTATTTTTTCTTATCTAGAAAGAAACGAGTATTGGTATCACTCATCATCCTCAAATCAGTCGAAAGACGTCCACTTTCGGGCATATGCCCCACCAAGTGTTTCCCCTACGAACAGTCCTGTGCATCTCGCATCCATCGGAGACGCTCAGGACCGTTCACAGCCCACCACTATAAACCACCATCGCCACCGCTACATTTGCTATAAGTATATAAATGATTTCTGACACCATGTCAAACGTAATCTTAGCGCTGATCCTAATGTGATTTATTAGGATCAGCCATAATTCCACAAAAGTACCTATATTGATTTTATTGACCTTTTGCAATTTTGTCAGTAGCTTCCTACCCATCTGATTCTTGATAAGTTGCTGGCTTGGAGAGGTCTCATAGGAATGCTGTAAATACTCGTATTTAGTTTAACTGTATTCAGCCTGACTGGAAATCTCGTCCAACCGTCCGGTAACCGTCGAGACCGAGCCCAAATCGTTCCATGTTCGCCTCGAGGAGATGTCGTCAAACCGTAGGGGCCCAGCAGGGTCGAAGCTTCCCGTGGCCATGGGATGTGCAAAAGGGAACCCTGGTGCCCTGGGACAAAGGCAAAGAATGAACTGTCTGTGTGGGTTTTAGTCAGTAAAAGTTTGACATGCCCTCCCGCACCGTCCTAAGGCGGGAGATGTCATTAGATGATTTCTCTCCTAAAAAAAAAACCAATAAAGTAGATAACATAAGATAATTATTTTAAGTAACATTTGTAGTTCTAACTGATACGAAGAAAGTATTTAGTACAAGGCTGAGCGCCCGTATATCAGTAACTAAATACCAGGTTCACAAATAACAGTTTCATCAAAAAAAGGAAAAAATAACCTGTTAAAGTAAACATCACAGATTTATTTCGTTTTATTTTTGTTTGTATGTTTACAACAAACGTTGGGGGACAGTTCACTGACATTATGACATGTTATTTCCATTTGATATGTTGCTCTGTTAGTATATTTATAAATTCTTTAGTTTATTTTTCGTAACAGTTCGTTTCATTATAGTGTCGTTTCGTTTTCGGTATCTATCTAGTATTTTCCCAAAAATTATGAGGATGGCTCCTAGTATCTTTTGACGCAAAACAAAAATGTCATAAATTTTAGAAGTCATAGAACAAAAGTACAAATCTATTTAAATTGTAGTACAAAAATAAAGATTTATTATTATTTATCATTATTATATAAAGTTATCGTTTATGATGTTAGTAACTTAGCCCTGAGAGGTTGCCAGTGTTTTACAAATAACCCTGTATATACTAGTAAATAATATAAACTATATCACTTGGAATGAGAAAGCGAAGAACCGTGATCATTGGAAGGAGTGGAGGGAGGCCTTTGCCCAGCAGTGGGACAATGTGGGCTAACTATAATAATATTAAACTAGTACTTGACTGCAATCCCACTCTTATTTTTTTGTTGGGCAAATATCATCCAATGACAACCCCCGCTCTTGGGTGGAGCGGGAGATAGTGTCAGACTCCCTCCTTAGTCGTTCACTCTTGACAGAGTGGTCGTGGTTGACGATGTTGCATTTTCGTTGGCGAGTGAGGCTTCCGCGATGCGTCTCCACTTGTCCCGATTCACGGTTTCTCGAAAACTCTGGACTATGGAGTGTCAGACTCTTACTGACTAAAAACCCACCCCGTTCCTTCTAGCCTCTTCATACCGGGGCTTGAGTTCCTTTTGAATAAACCTGACCCCGATAGGTTTCGACCCAGCTGGGCCCCTCCTGTTGTTGACAACTCCTTGAGGCGCACGGGAACAGTGCGCGCTGTCGACGTCTTGGGCTCGGTCCGGACAGTTACCGGACGGTCGGACAGCGAGCTACTCATGGGTCGCCATCCGCGAGCCCGCGTCTACGGTGGCCGGAAAACGGGGAGGGCGCCGTTGCCTGATGCGGTCGGCCTCCTCCTTTGCTAGTATTACTGCTTCGCAGAAGGAGGCAAACACTGCGATCCCACCTGATGATAAACAGTGATGAATTGTTGCGAGAGGACTTCAAGTATTGGTTCCAAATTTTACGTTTGAAGGATCATTATTTAGTTCATATTCCACATGTTATTTTATTTATTTAGATCTTAAAATAACTTTTCTATAGACTCGGCTCATTAACGATGTTATTCAAAATGATTTCACATATGGAGAAGTGCTATGTTGACACATCAGCGGGTACTAATTTGAGAATAATGGAAATTGATTGCTTTAGAGTTATATTTAGCCGCGAGCCCATAATTTTCCTGTTAGCTAACAAATACAATACATTATAGTACATGCAAAACCCGAACATGTGTCCAGTATTTTTATGGAAAGAATCTATGTACAAAACTTCATAACTGTATCATAAAAAATCACTAATTTATAAGCTTGTTATGCTATCTGGTTGTCTGCACAAGTACATGGGCACCGAACTGTGAGTAGGTAACTAATGCCCGCTTTGACCTGCCGTTGCCTGTGTTGTACTTAGGCGGTTATCATACTGCCACGCACCAAGGAGCGTAGCGCGTGAAAACGCACTTACACACGTACTTGCGGGAGTGCAGATCTGCATCTTCGTACAGGTTTTTTATGCACTCACGCGCGTAGCTGCGTTTTGTAAATTCACGCGGGCACGCACTCATTTCATACAAAATCACGCACGGTACTACGAGACTCAGTGTGCCATACCTTGCGTGCCGCCCCGCAACCACGCGCGTGTGCGCATGTTTCTCCTCATGTAGGTGCGTGATCTGCATGAACGCGCGTGGATGCATTTTCAGTGTGTTGGACTGTGCGTGTTTTATAAACAAACGGAGATACTTACAAGCAACGTTAAGATACGCATTCACGCACCACGCTACGGGGTGCGTGGCAGTGTGATTTTTTTACGGTGGGCATAAATCAAAAAACCCACCCTGTTCCTTCTAGCCTTCATACCGGGGCTCGAGTTTCTTTTCAGATAACCCTGGCCCCAGTAGGCTTCGACCCAGCTGGGCCCCTCCTGTTTCTGACAACTCCTTGAGGCGTGCGGGAATAGTGCGCGCCGTCGACGTCTTGGGCTCGGTCCGGACAGTTACCGCCTTAGTGTCGGTGGTGTCAAACTTATGTCAATTTTAAAATCTTTTAGTTTAAAAACACAACATGGTGTAAAAAAATATTAGATTTGATTCAGTTATGTACTGATTCTGAACAAATTATATTCAGGTTCATACTAAAGATAATGTTGTATGAAGCATCAACAGAATTTGCATTTTCAGCTAAGCGAGTCCTTCCCAACCCATTTGTCATTAACCGGAGCTTGTTGATTCGTTCAATGCAATGTTTGTTAAAAAAAAGCAAGGCGACAAAAGAGATAACACCTGAAAGCTCCGTTGATATTCAGTGATTCCATCATCATTCACTCGAATATTTCACGAAACTTGTTCCTGGAAATACATCTTATTTTTTTATTTAAACTTTTAAATTTTTCAGAATAAATTTTTGACATTCAGTCAGGATTCTATTGTTATACTGGTTTGACTTTTTTAATGTTTTGAGTAAATTATGAAGTGTAAAAGTTCATGCAAAATAGCAGATTATCAGTGGTCTTTACTGAATTTGTTTTACACAAATTTATAAATTTATTTCAATAGAAGCCTAAATTAATAAAATCCACAAGATACTGCGTTTCCAAAATATCTAATGAAAATTGTGTAATAACGTCATAATCAGTTATGAGCGGTTGTATGAAAAACAGTGAAAATGTGTGTTGAGTGTAGTTGCTGTTGATGCTGAAATAAAATCTGCGAACAACTCGGACGCAGCGTTCGTAGATTGACTATGTTAATGCACTTACAAGTTATGAATGCCTAGTACTTTACATGTGTTTACTGGTATTATTCAAAGAAGTGAACCATATTGAGTAGTTGCGTGTCACGTCGCGAAAGTTGTGAAAGTTGCTCAGAGAAAGGATTATGTTGAGTTTCTATAGATGAGAGAAACGATACGGAGATATACTTTCAAATGTATTGAGGAGTTACCAATGATGAATGATCTCTTATAGGCTCGGTTAGATAATAATAATGACACACCTTTCTCTTGCCTTTATTGGCTGGCTTGAGTGGAGATTTGAAAGAGCAAACTTGCTTCGGAGAAGGATGCTGGAAGGGATCTTGACCGTACTGCCGGAACTATCCTGATAGCCGTGGTATAACTCTCCGCTCCTCAAGCACATCAGAATATGTTGCCCTCTTGCTTCTTTCGAGACTCTATTCCTTTTTATGGTTTATTTGGTAGGTCTAAGAATAGGTCGTAGGCGGTAACGGTCCTATGCGTCTCTCATACATCGGATTCCCGCGTCTTTTACTCACTAGGTCGACGGTCCACCTTATGGGAGGCCTTTGTCTAGTGCGTGAGACGGGATAAAGAAATGAGATGCACGACCGCCACTTTAGAACATTTGACCACCATTTTTCTTCGAGCAATGTACCCTGCCCACTGCCACTTAGGTTTCGTGATTCTTTGGGCTATGTCTGCAACTTTGATTCCCTTATATTTATACTAGCTGTTCCCAGCGGCTTCGCCCGCGTGATAGCGAAAATTAACCCAAGGGAACATACTTCCGGGATAAAAAATATCCTATGTCCTATTCCAGGACATGGTCTATCCTTGTACCAAGTTTCATCAAAATCGTTTTTGCCATTTGAGCGTGAAGACGTAACAAACAAACTCACTTTCGCTTTTATAATATTAGTAAGGAAAGGATTTGCAAATATCCTCGTTCCTGAAGCGATCATGCCTAACGCAAACTCCTTTTCATTGCTCTTTGGGTGACTTTAAGCCTTCTGATGAGACCCATACAAAAGTAGCTAGCTTAAAACATTAAACTACAAGTGCTAAATAGTATCTATACTCGAGAACTGGCTACTGTGTGGAATTTACTGCCGTACCTACATATGTAATCCTGAAGGTGTAAGTAGCAGAGATAATACATTTAAAATACCTATCAACTTGAAGATACCCGATAACAATATTAGTTCTACTGTACTAACTGCGAATAATTTTCTTTCTAATATTTATATAAAATTACTATGGCACAATGTTAGTTACCGTACTCCTCCGAAACGACTTCACCGATTTTTACCAAATTTTATATGCGTATTCAGTAGGTCTGAGAATCGGCCACTATCTATTTTCCATACCCCTAAGTGATAAGGGTTGTTCACCCTTAAATTCTTTATTTTTATTTTTGGACGAAATTTTTTGTTTTTATTATTTTCTAATATGGCATTAAAAAATACATACAATCGTAAATTTTTCCTTTTTTATCACCAACCCCTATTTTTTTTATAGCAAAAAATAATTTATAAGGCAAAAACAACGTTTGCCGGCTCAGCTAGCAAATACTATAACAAAAACTTCGTAGTCATAACATCATAGAAAAAGATAACCCTTCAGATACCGTCAATTAGAGACACAATAGTAAGACAATAGATGCGCGGCCACCGGTGGTCGCTTGGGGATTCATGAATTAAAGTGTTATTTGAATCTAATCTACTGTCAAAATCTGTATCTGTAATCTATCTACACTAAAATAAAGAGGTACGTTTTTTTTTTGTAGGAGGTAATCTCTGGAAGTACTCGGCCGATTGCTAAAATGTTTTCACCGATAGAAAGCTGTTTTATTCCTGAGTGGCATAGGCTATATTTCATGTCCGCGGGCGAAGCTGCGGGCAAAAGTTAGTTCGATATAAAATTATAAATTTAATCAAACTTTGTTTACTGTCCGTTCAAACGATTTTGATTTCTATTCCGTAGGCATAAGGATGGCATTAAAAGCAAAGAAGTGGTTACAATACTATACGAAATATTTTTTTAGTATATGCGAAACCTGAATATGGTTTGTTCAGAATCAGTAACTGAATGGATTAAAATAGTTTTTGCACCATGTTATATTTTTTTCCCAAAAATATTTGAAAAGGTTACAAGTTGGACACCACCAACATAACACAGGTCACGGCAGGTCATAGCGGGCATTAGGCGCCAGCAAACAACTGGGTGCAAGTGCAAAACAACTTCTCAATAGCCTGGATGGCCCAGTGACGATGTATTTTTGCTGACATAGCAAGTTTTAACTTTGTGATTTTTCATGATACAGTTATGAAATTTTGTACACAGATTCTTTACATAAAAATACTAGACACGTGTTTCGGGTTTCGCATATACTAAAACTAATGTTATAATTTGTTAAGTATTTTAGTAGTATATACGTTTTAATTACTTAAGTGTTTTTATATTTCTTGTTTTAGTACTTTATTTATCAAATAAACTAAAAAAAAAAAAAAATTTCGTGTAATTATATCATCATAATTTCATCAGATACACGTCCACTGTTGGACATAGGCCTCCCCCAAACGTCGCCACAACGAACGTTAATAACATAACTCAATCGTTATCGTAATTATATAACTCGTTCCAATAAATGTAGTTCCAAGGAGGGTCCATGACACATGACAGCCGTTTCAAATTGGAGTCGTCACACTGAGTGCTCGTAGAACAGAAGCAGGGGATCTGCTCATAAATCATCATCTTGATCAGTCTTTCCCAAAGTGGGCGATAACGCCCCCTTGTGGGCGCTGCAGGTCTCAAGGGGGGCGGGAAAAGACCCAGAAAGACCCGTTAATATACATAATATACATATCTAGGTCACAATAATTAATTAATTTAAATTGAAGTTATAGTGGTTTTTAAATAGGTGAAAAAATGGGGGCGCTAAAAAATATTTATTCTCAAAGTGGGCAGTAGACAAAATAAATTTGGGAACCACTGATCTTGATCATGATCGGCTTAACCTTTTACAAACTGGATTCCGACGGTATACTGTATTGGGGTCAACCTTCAATCATTATTTTAATAAAAATCGTTCATCTTGGGTCTTGGTATGAGTAATTATTAAATAACTAACTCTGCCTCTGATAGTTAAAAAGACGTATCTAACAAAAAGTAAAAACGGATAAAAAAATGTTTTAATTCATGAATCCCCAAGCGACCACCGGTGGCCGCGCATCTATTGTCTTACTATTGTGTCTCTAATTGACGGTATCTGAAGGGTTAATGAATGAAACGGGAAATCGGGCCTTTTTTCCTTGTCTTAAAACCGCACTGGAGAAAGTTAGCAAAATATAAAAAATACAGGCAGATGCGCCTGTTTTTCCTGATTCCGACAATGTTAATAAAACAAATCTGGATTTTTTTTTTTATTTTATTTATTAATGCTTATTGCACATAAACTGTACAAAGCCGGACTTAATGCCTTAGGCATTATCTACATTCGACCTTAGGGTGGTGCAGAAACATAACATGGTAGGTGCGAACTTCAAAGCAAACAAAAAAAAAGAAAATTAAAATCAAAATAAATACATAATAATAAAAATGTTAGATGCGTCTTTTTTACTAACGGGGGCAGAGCTTTTGCCCGCAGCTTCGCCCGCGTACATAAAATATAGCCTATGCTGCTCAGAAATAAAGCTGTTTTCTATCGGTGAAAAAATTTTAGCAATCAGACAAAGTACTTTCAGAGATTACCTCCAACAAACAAAAAAAAACACGACGATACACACAATTTAAAAAATTAGGCTTTTTTGAGAAGAATCATGTAATGACATCTCCTGCCCTTGGGCGGAGCGAGAAGGCGTGTTAGAATTTTACTGACTAAAACTCAGACCTAATTTCTTCATTGTCTTGCATTCTTGGGTCGGGTTTTTCTTTCAGAAGCGAACCCATGGCCTCAGTAAGCTCCAACCCTGCTGGGCCTCTACAGTTTGCTGACGTCTCCTTAAAGAGCACGTGGAATAGTACGCGCCTTTGACGATTTGGGCTCGGTCTGGACGGTTACCGGACGGTCGGACTGCGAGCTACCCATTGCTCGCTGTCCACAAGCCTATGGTGGTTGGAAATCGGGATCGGGATCCCGGCGGCTGGGGCGTGAGAGCCGATGGGGCGTGTGTGCTCATACTTACCATCAGACGGGCCCAAGACGTCGACGGCGCGCACTGTCCCCGCGTGCCTCAAGGAGTTGTCAGCAGCAGGAGGGGCTCAGTTGGGTCGAAGCCTACAGGGGCCAGGGTTATCCGAAAGGAAGCTCGTGCCCCAGTATGAAGAGGCTAGAAGGAACGGGGTGGGTTTTTAGTCAGTAAGAATCTGACACTATCTCCCGCTCCACCCAAGAGCGGAGGTTGTCATAAGATGATTTTTGCCCACCGAAAAAAAAAACATCAGTTGGGATCGCAGTCAAGCACTTGTTAAAATACGAAGCAAAAATTAAACTTACAACAGAATTCCCAGTTATTTAAGACAATGACTTATGAATACCTGTAAATCCTTCGAAGCGAGACGATTTGTAGTAAACACAAGTACTACAATGAGTGGGTACTTACAGAGATAAGATAAGACGTGCCTCCTAGACGGTAACACTGACACATTTCGTAAACATACCATAAATCAGTATTGAACCGTCAAAGATAAAGAATGGACGATTTAGCAAATTGTTTTTGTTGGGTAGAGATTAGAGAGTTTCTTGGGTGAGAAGTCGAAATAAAATACTTGAAAAGTTTTTAATAATAACGTAGCGACATCTATGGCGTCACTTGAGAACTAATCCTTTTTTTATATATTAGGTACTAGCTTTCCGCCCTCAGCTTCGCCCGCGTGGACTACAGTTTATATCGCGCGGGCAGAGACCCGTGCTCAGCAGTGGAATTATAGTAAGCCTATGTGTTATTCCAGTGTCTCTTCTACATACCTATCAAATTTGTTCTAAATCCGTTCAGTAGTTTTTGCGTGAAAGCGTAACAGACAGACAGACAGACAGACAGACAGACAGACAGACAGACAGACAGACAGACAGACAGACAGACAGACAGATAGACAGACAGACAGACAGACAGAGTTACTTTCGCATTTATAATATTAGTAGAGATATACAATATTCCACATTTATTACACAACGCCGTCTAGACTCAAACTAAGCAGAGCTTGTGTTATGGGTACTAGACAACTGATAAACATACTTATATACTTCTAAATACATACATACATACTTTGTTATTGTTGGTTGGATATTAGAGAATTGTAAACATTTTTGCATACAGCTAAAGAATGGAATTCCTTGCCGGAGTCTGTGTTTCCTGATAGCTACAACCCGGGAATCTTTAAGTC
This sequence comes from Mythimna lalbum, assembly GCA_949319445.1. NCBI lineage: Eukaryota > Metazoa > Arthropoda > Insecta > Lepidoptera > Noctuidae > Mythimna > Mythimna lalbum. Next base: position 16,661,309 of record OX439367.1, read on the forward strand.
GAGAGTGAATAGGTTTCTTCTAGGTAAGCGCGTTCCATCGTCGACCGCATCGTCGCTTTCCACCAGGTGAGATAGCAGTCAAGCGCAAACCTATCAATAATAAAAATAATTTAAAAAAATACATACTATAGGTAAATAAATTACACTCAGACACAGAACAATTACATCACACAAACATTAGTCCTGGGTGTTTGTATTATTGGGTAGAGATTAAAGAATTCAGTTTCTACATTATAGCACTAGTGCGTAATAGTAATCAAAATGTCACAGTTTGGTAATAAGGGTCATTATGTACCTAAGTGCAGTGCAATAAGAGCCACTTTCTTAGCAAGTGTATTGAAAAAGCGTGTTAAAAACCAAGAATTTCATCATCATCATCATCATCACGTTTCAAGTATTAAGATTACTTCATCAACTGTACTCACGATTGCTTAGTAAAGTAAAGCTATGCCTACTATACTCGGTAATATTGTTTGACACGATTACGGTTCTGACTATTGTCATACAAATTATTTTACGTAATGCCCCGAGTATTGTATGAGAGGCGCTTCGTCGTAAACTCGGATAATAGAATGACACACTTTTGAAGTATTTATTTTGTATGGATACAGGATAATGGAATATAGTATTCAGTGCTTCTGAGTTATCCCGAAGAGTTATCGTAGCGGAAGGGCGTGTCAGCCTTTTTATTACTAAAACTCATTCCTGTTCTTTCTCTGCCTTGCGTTTCAGGACCCTGGGTTTCCTATCGGAAGTCAAGTCATGGCTCCAGTAGGTTTCGACACTGCTGTGACTGAGCTACTTATTGTTCGTCGTCCGACCTGTATTTCTAGAGTTGTCCTTTGCGTAAAATGGTCAATAAGTAGTTGTAATTATGGTTTCTGTTTTTTTATTTAACTGTAAATATTGTTTAGTTAGTTTAGTATTTTTTAATGTAAATTATTCAAAATAAATAAATTCATAAAACTTAAATATTACAAAGTTATGTATTTATTAATTCAATTTAAGATTTCACTAACTTTTCTTATTTCTGCACTCTACTGTCTACATCTCTCATAATTTCTCCTTTCGCAGGTCTGCTCGAAGATATTTCTTTGTGAAATAAGCAGTACTTTAGTTCAAAGTTTTATAATAATATTATCTTCTTCTGTAGGTATATTTGTGTGTACATAAATAATAAAATCCTTACTAATAAAAAATATTATAAATAAATATAAAAGCGAAGAAAGAAAAAAGAAGAAGTAATATTATAAAAGCGAAAGTGAGTTTGTTTGTTTGTTTTTTGTTACGTCTTCACGCCTAAATGGCACAACCGATTTTGATGAATTTTGGTACAGAGATATTTGAGACTCTGGAGACGGATATAGGCTAATTAAAAAAAAAGTGAGGAAACGGGAAGAAAGAGTAAAGTTTATCAATAAACGCAGACGTAGCCGTGGGTAAAAGCTAGCAAATAAATAAAATAAATAAAGATTTGTTCTCAAATCTGCCATTATATTTGCACCGTAACATAAACCAGATTCTCAAGTGTTTCAAAATCTCATATTTTGATCTATGTATCTGGCCACTTGTAGGGCGTTCATTTAGAAAAAATAATACAGGCTACCTATTGACTATTGAAATGAGATAAACCATTGAAACGTACCAATTGAAAATCAAATGTTTTGTATCAGTCGGTTAAAGTTTTTTTTTACAAGCTTTTATTTAGTTTTACCTGTCCCGATGTTTGTCTGTCATCAAATCTTGTAAATTAAATTTGACCCACTTCCCGGTTACCGATTTAGCTGAAATTTTGCATGCATGTGTAAATCAGATGACAAAGCAAAATTATTATGACAAAGAGCTGATCTGATAGGAACTTTGTAGTTAAACGACACAAATTTCCCCATCGAGTTTGGGCTCGTATGATTCGTCTTGACGAGTATTAATTATATAGGTATACCAAGCTATAAAAGCTTGCTATAATGAATTAAGTAATGAGTTTCATTTAAAGCTTGTTTAGGTGAGAAATCATCCAATGACTTCTCCCGCTATAGGGCGGAGCGTGAGGGCGTATTAAGCTTATGCTGTCTGAAACCCAGTCCAATGCTCCTTTTTTGCCTTGCGTTCCATGACCCCGAGTTTTTCTTTTAGAAGCGACCCTGCAGGCCTCTGCGGTTTTGCTGACATCTGTATAGGACGCTCGTGGAACGTTATGTGCCGTCGAAACTTTTGGCCAAAAGTTTGGTTGAAGTTGCTCCAATCTGAAAAAAAAATTAAAAGTATCACTTTTTTCAATTTCAGGTCTTCACCAACGCAACTCCAGAACATTGGTGCGCCCCTCCTCCAGAACTAGACAACCTAGGCCTTCCAGTTGACCTGCTCCGTTCATTGACGGTACCAGGAGAACATGAAACGTACGAGTCTTGTCAAGCGTATGATATTGACCAGAAGGAGCTGCGTGAGGCGCTGCGAGAATACGTTGAAGAAAGGTAACTTTAATTTATGGGAGCCATCCATTTAGGATATGCCTTTTGGAGGCACTATTACCTATAAGAACCGAAAACTTAATTCATGAATCCCCAAGCGACCACCGGTGGCCGCGCATCTATTGTCTTACTATTGTGTCTCTAATTGACGGTATCTGAAGGGTTAAGTAGCATTGGGCAGGGCACATTGTTTGTCAACAGATGGTCGATGGGCTCGAAAAGTGGACCGATAACCTGGGGGTCTACTCGCTTTCTCCGAAACGGAACTTTCGTAAACGAACGATATTCATTTGACGTTAAAATTGCAAACAATCCTCGGTCATAATTATATTTTTTTTTTCGAAACATAACTAATTAGTATTAGGTTTAGAGATTCGGTACGTCAAACAATTTTCGTTCGTGCGAAATTTCGGGAACGAAAGGAACCGTGGTAGGAAACATGCGAAATTGGAATCGAAACTTCGTTTTTCGGAGAAAGCGAAGAAATGGATGCGGGACGCACAGGATCGGTCGTTGTGGCCACTCTTGGCTGAAACCTATGTCCAATAGTGGACGTCTTTTGACTGAAATTATGATGATGATTATCTATGGGCAAATTATGTATAGTAATAGGTGATGGGTACTACTTTAACTGTACGTGGGAAACTGTCAGATTTGTCAGTAACATTCTAAATAAACTTAGACAAGTATTTAAAAAAAAAACATATTGGTTCTAATTGCTCAGTTTCGAAACCAAGTCAGGTGCCTTATCTACTAGGCTCTCATGACACAATAGGAGATATATATAAATTAAGCAGAGAATAATGTACGATATATTTAGGCTAAGCTTGAATAAAAACTTGTTCTATCTACTCGTGGCTAGCAATGGCGCTATAAGAATAAAAATACATTACATGTTTGTTTAGGTGGGGTTTTTTCAATGGTTTTTTGTCATTCACATACAATAAGATATAAATCTACGTCTAACAAAACCACACCCATTCTTAAAACAAACATATGTAGGTACACAAAAAATTGACTTGAACTAAAAAATTGAGCGCAAAATAGCTATTTTAGTTTCATTACGATTAGTTTTGAAGTTTTTTGTCGTTTTTTTGTGGTCAGGATTTTTGACACGTAGTATTTTTTATTTGTTGGTGTTATACTTTTGGAATCGTCTCATTGACCCCTTGGTTTTGACACCTGACATGGCTGCCTCGAAAAAACACGACTACACTTCATTTTACTCATACGACGGCGACAATTTTTTTTTTCAAATTTCATGTCTGACTATTTTTTTTATGGTGCGGAAAATCATCCAATGAAAATCACCGCTCTTGAGCGGAGCGGGAGATAGTGTAGTAGACTTCGACCCAACTGGGTCCCAGCTCCTTGAGGCGTGCGGGAACAGTACGCGCCGTCGACGACTTGAGCTCGTTCCGGACAGTTAGTGGACGGTCGGACAGCGAGCTATATCTTGCTATGAAGACCAATCTAATAATACCTCATTTGTGCCAAAGAATTAGACATAAAAACTTAAATATATGGTGAGCAATAGGTACACCGCCGTCCGACCGTCCAGTAAACGTTGGACTGAGCCCGAGTCTTTGAAGACGCGTAGAGTTCCACGCACACCTCAGGGAGATGTCAGCAACGGCAGGGACCCAGACCCAGCAAAGTCAAAGCATACTGGGGCCATGAGTTTCGCGAAAGAGAACCCCGAGGCCCTGGAACGATGGAAAAGGATTAACAGGAGTGGATTTTAGGCAGTAAAAGTCTGACACTCCCTCACGCTCAGGGGCAGAAGGTATCATTAGATTATTTCCCACCTAAAAAAAAAAAAGAAAAAGCTAACTGGGAAAAGACTAAGGAGATGATTAACCCTTCAGATACCGTCAATTAGAGACACAATAGTAAGACAATAGATGCGCGGCCACCGGGTGTCGCTTGGGGATTCATGAATTAAGATAGTACTTAAGAGGCTGCTTTTCCAATCGCTTATTGTCAACATTGAGCATGGCTTAAAAGCTTGTTGCTTCATCTAACGCAATCCAAAGCAATGTTTGACGAAAAGACAACGCAGAAAAGAGAGTGCCTGAAAACTCAGTTAGTATTCGGTGTTTCTGTGATTTACTCGAATATTTTAGAAAACTTCTTCCAGAAAATAGCTGTCTTTTTTTAAAAACTTAAAATTAAAAAAAAAAATATTCGTCATTTAGAATTTTCATAAAATTGGCAAGGCTTCTTTAGTTATCCTCTTTTGACTTTTTTAATTTTTGACTTATTTATAAAGTATCAAAGTTCATGCAAAATAGCAGATTTTCAGAGGTTTTTACTGGGTGAGTGTTACACAAATTTAGAAATTGATTTCAATAGAAGCCTAGATAATATCCACAAGATACTGTGTTTCCAAAATGTCTAATGAAAAATGTGTACTAACGTCATAATCGGTTAAGAACGGTTGTATGAAAAACAGTGAAAATTTGTGTCTAGTTGCATCCTCTTAAATACGAACTCTCCATAAACATAAATCTCCTTCTAAGACAGTTGTATAAGAAAACCATTAAAAAAATATTATTATTTTGAAGATAAGGGGCTATGCATCTCCCGTAGTGTAGGGGATGTAGTCACTGCGACCTAAAAGATCTATTGTGACTCGCCACCTTGTTAGAGTATACACCCCTATTTTTTAATTAGTACCAAAAAAATGAGGCTTAGTCCGTACCTGTTACTGGTCATATTTGTGTTGTCAAAAGTAAAAAAAACGAAATTCCAAAATTGGCCACAAAATTTTTCATAATTAGTAAATTCGTAATTGGATCATTTATTCATAATAATTACTACTAGGAAATACTATGCGCAGTGATTGTCTATTGTTTTTCATTCATAATCAATAGCCTGTACAATATTTTCATAAATTGAGTGACATTTTAGGACATAAACAAACTCTAATAAGTTTAGTGTTTATGAATATTATTCATTAAAACTTTGCCTAAATGATAATGAGACCTATTCTAATAAGCCATTTAAGTATTTGTACTAATTATAAATTAGTGGTGTATAATAAGAAAACCATAAAAAATATGAAACCATCAACTGTATACAACTTGTCAGTGCTAAATTGAAATAAATTATTACTGTAACATGTTTATAAGATCATTTATATTAATAATTATAATTTTCTCGCCATAACAAGCCGTTCAACAAGTCATCCATCAAATTGTTGACAAAAAAACTTCGACCACGTGGCTTTAAATTGAAAGAGCAGACATCTTGTAATTTAAAAATTTGAGCGCAAAAAATTTGACCGATAGTACGTTGAATTATAATGATAATGTTATTTATTGTGTTGCTTCTTGTTATTTATGATCTCCTGGTACAAGAGTTAGGGCAGTACAGATGTTTGTTTTGAAGTTTTAATGTTTATGGTGCAAATACACCCATCCATCTTTTTTATTATTATTATATCTAAAAGGGTAAAAAAGCTGGGAATCCTCGCAAAGGTCAGACAGTACTTCAAGCCGGAACAGCTGCTCAAACTTTATCAAGCGCAAGTTCGATCGTGTATGGAGTATTGCTCTCATCTTTGGGACGGATCTGCCCGATACCAGCTTGATGCACTTGAGGCAATTGAGAGGCGAGCCAGAAGGATAATTGGCGATGATACACTCGTCGATTCGAAGCTTCAGTCTTGAGCATCGACGCCGAGTTGCTAGCCTGTCGGTTTTCTACCGTTTGCATTTCGGGGAGTGTGCGTCGGAATTGCATAACCTGATTTCGCCTAGCCCGTTCCATCATCGGACTACCAGACGTACGGCGATGCGCCACCGGTACATGGTGGACATCCCGCCTACACGCACAAAACGTTTTGGAAACACATTCATTGTGCGTGCAGCTAAGGAATGGAATTCCTTGCCGGAGTCTGTGTTTCCTGATAGCTACAACCCAGGAATCTTTAAGTCGAGAGTGAATAGGTTTCTTCTAGGTAAGCGCGTTCCATCGTCGACCGCATCGTCGCTTTCCATCAGGTGAGATAGCGGTCAAGCGCAAACCTATAAAAAAAAATCTAGCCCATACTGTTCCACTGCTAGGCAAAGGCCTCCCTCCACTCCTTCCAAAGTTCCCGGTTTTGAGCCACTTCTTTCCAATTCCCAAGGAAGACATCCAAGTCGTCCCGCCATCTCCTTCTTGGTCTGCCGCGACCCCGACGTGCGATTTCAGGGCAACATTTTTGTGTTGTCATCATACCTCGATGTGAATTTCAAATATAATTGAATTTTAAAATAATTTTGAACGGAGTGATATTTAATGTTGTGTGTGAACAACTGAGCTTGGCCAATGAACCGTAGTCTCAGATTACAGCAAAAATAAAGTTCTACAAAAACACTATCTCACATCACGTTGATTATGAAGGAATGTTTGGCAATTACTTAAAATTAAATGCTTTTGTATTTCAAACCACTCTAGGTTATTATTACTGGAGGAATAGCACAAAACAGATAGGTACAGAAGTCAATCTACATACAAAGCGCGCTCCGCTCACGGACGCGATATCTCGGCGTGATTCAGCTCAGCTCATTGCGAGCGTGTATGCATCAAAATTCTTAAAATCAAAATTCAAAATCATTTATTTCAAATAGACCAAATGTAGGCACTTTTGAATAGTCAAATGTCGGTCAGTCCAAGATAAGTGAAGCTAAATTGCACGTTCCAAAGCGTAGATCTCTATGGAGAAGAACGTGCAAGAAACTCCATGGACACTCTTTTAAATCATATTATGTGTTACATATAATGTTTGGTTACATTATTTCATGTTGCTTCTATTATGTGAGCACAATGTAAATAATAAAATTAAAATAAAAAATATATTAAAAGATAAAAACTGAATTAAGCTACTGGCAGCTAAGAGATGACCAGTCTCAACTGACGGCACCCGTTCACGAGCATGACGCGTGCATCAGCCCCACTCAGCTCAACCATTTTCAAGGGAACCGAATGACCCAATACACGCGCCACCAACTGCGAGACATTTAAGTGAGCATGACAAACTCCTAACTGCCATGCTCGTAATGTCAAAAACAAAGAGAATAAAAAGTCGTAACCCAATAAAAATGCTTCATGGTACCTCACATTCACAAATAGGAAAAAAAAAGTGCTTCTACATTAAACAATGCTATGGTTTTCAAAAACAAAAGTAATAAATGATCACAAGTTTAAACTATATTTTCAAATTACAAAAAAATAAATAAAAATAATTATAGTTTCCAAACTAATCAATACACCCTAGTGTGGTAGTGGAGCTGGACCAGCATTGAGCCAAGCATTTTTATCTTGTATATAATCCTCCAACTTATAATATGCCTGCCTGCATAGTGTGCGTTTAATACAAGATTTAAATTTTGTTTCATTGAGTTCTAAAATTTGGGGAGGTATTTTATTATAGCATTTTAAACAGTACCCCATGAAAGAAGAGGCCACTTTTGCCAATCTGAAGCCTGGTTGAACTAACTGGTCCCTATGTCTTGTAACATAGTTATGACTATCGCCTCTTTTGCTAAAGAGATGAAGATTTTTTCTAACGTACATGATGTTTTCATAGATATATTGACAAGACCGTCATGATGTTAATATCCTTAAACAGCTCTCTTAGAGAATTGCACCGGCGGAGATTGTAAATAGCTCTGATGGCTCTTTTCTGTAGTATAAAGATTGAGTCAATGTCTACAGCCCGTCCCCATAGTAGGATACCGTATGACATGATACTATGAAAATAACTAAAATAGACTAGTCTAGCGGTATCAACATCCGTAAATTGGCGGACTTTTCTAACAGCAAATGCAGCCGAGCTAAGCCGTCCTGCAAGAGATGTTAAGTGAGGACCCCATTGTAGCCTTGAGTCAAGCGTAATCCCCAAGAAAACCGTTTTTTCGACAAATTCTAATTTCTCATTGTTCAATACAATGTCACAATAACTACTTTTGACGTTCGGTAAGGAAAATCTTATACATTTAGTTTTTTTGCCATTAAGAACTAGATTATTAGCAGTGAACCAGTTTTGGACCTGCAGTAAGGCGTTATTTTCATCGACAAGATTATTAGTCCTTCTATTTATCTTAAATATCAGAGAAGTGTCGTCGGCAAACAACACCATATCAAGTTTATTTTGCCGCTTGAGACACGCGTCTGTGAACTTCTTGTGAAATATTGGAGCAAAAAAAGTTATAACTGTTTAGCGGACGGTTTTTAAATTCAACATTAATTGCTGGATTATCGTTTTTTACCGACTTCCCAAAAAGGAGGAGGTACTACGTTCGGCTGTTTGTATGTTTTTTTTTTTTTTTTTTTTTTTTTTTTTGTATGTTTGTTCGTCGAATACTCCCCCAAATGTGGACGGATTTTCAAAATTCTTTTTTTGTTCGAAAGTAGATAGTTCTGAGGTGGTCCCATTATCACCAAATTAGGATCTGATGATGGGATCTTGGAGAAATCGAGGGCAACCTTCAAATTTTATAGGCTCACTTATTGATTTTCGCATATTTTATGAAGTATCTTGTGTATTTGCGTATGGTCGTCACCATCTCAGGTAGCTGGGCTGATGATGGAAGGTACAACTCCTTAACATTAAGAAGTTACTCGAACAGGCAAGGACTGTTTTAGTAAATTGTTTTGATGTTTGATAGGGCATTTGCCACATTTGGTCTCATGATCATCAAGTCATGACCTGATGCTGCAGTCAGAATAGTCTGCAGAGTACCTAAGTCCTCGACAACAAACAGCAGATATATCGAGTTTAGGCTCATTGAAAACGGCTCGATGTGTGGATAAACGTACTGCTAATAAAGAACACCGAAGTACATAGAGACCTGATGCTGAAGCCAGGAGCATCAGGAAAAGTACAAACCTTGAAATTACAGCACCGTAGTCGTGTTTGGGCTCATTTTAAACAGGACTAAATTTTAAGTTCATTGCAATGTTGACATAAATCTGGCCTGATGCTACAGCCGGGATTATCAGCATCTAGTCTAATGACTGATTGAAAGATTTACCTTTCGGCTTCATCATCAGATCAGTTCGATATATCCTTTCCCTCTCCAGCATCTAGTCTAATGACTGTTTGAAAGAAGAGGGGGAGAGGATATATCGAACTGATCTGATGATGAAGTCGAAAGGTAAATTAATGTAATTTAACCGTGTTTGGGATTATTAGAACCGTTATGAGATGCGCTCTGACTATAAGGTATTTAAGTTTGACTGAGGGGTACTTTTTAGTGGTGGTACCATAACTAAAAAGTGTAAAATAAAAAAAACTTTTTACAAAAAAAATATAACCGACTTCAATGATAAAAAACACTGAAAAGTATCAAATAACTTTAATTTTGGAAGTCGGTGTTAAATAACGAAGAGACTAAACTATTATAGAAACACCGACTTCCAAAATTAAAGTTATTTGATACTTTTCAGTGTTTTTTATCATTGAAGTCGGTTATATTTTTTTTGTAAAAAGTTTTTAAGCTATCAGTTTTAAGACGTTATAGGTAGGTTTTTGCTTGTACTTTGATAGTTTGTTTTTACGTATCGCAGAACATTTAAGTACGAGTAGGTAGATAAGTACATGACTTTGTGGCCATGTAATATTTTTACAACCCAAGCGCGCTCAGACAGAGCGGCGCCGACCCTAGCGCTATTGCTGATCGTAGGTATGAAAAGTAAAGAACATATTTTTTTTTTTTTTTGGTGGGCAAAAATCATCCAATAACAACCCCCGCTCTTAGGTGGAGCGGGAGATAAAGTCAGACTAAAAAACCACCCCGTTCCTTCTAGCCTTTATACCGGGGCTCGAGTTCCTTTCGGAAAACCCTGGCCCCAGTAGGCTTCGATCCAGCTGGGCCCCTGTTGCTGACAACTCCTTGAGACGCGCAGGAACAGTGCACGCCGTCGACATCTTGGGCTCTGTCCGGACAGTTGCCGGACGTTCGGACAGCGAACTACCCATGGCTAAGAACATACATGAGATTGACTTCTGTACCTATCTATTTTGTGGTAGTAGCATCATAATTAAATGTTCATTATTCATCACTTTGAATAATGGACGACAGAACACTGATTAGTTGATGTTTTCCCATATGTATTGTAAAAAATTATGTAATTGTTTTAGAGAGCTATTAGCATAATTGCATTTTGTTCTCTTCACGTCAGAATTTTAACATATCTGTGGCATGTGTCCGTGAAGGAATGGTAATTTTCTGAAATTTAAATCTGTATAACCTTTTCAATCCTCCTGTCTACCTAGTACTAGTGAATAAAATATTTTGTTATACACACTCGCTCTTATTATTACCGCTTTTAGGCACGCAATTACTTGTTTTCTACACTAGTGAGGAAAAATGCGCGGGCTCAAACCACGCCTCATCGGACTAATCCAACGCGGGCGGTCCGCGTTGGATTAGTCCGATGAGTGTTTTCGCGTCCTATTTGCTAAGGCAGTGTGTTTGCGACTGGGTATTCTATCTCGGTTAGCTGTTTAAACCCCATAGATAACAGAAAAGCTGAAGAGATGGAGTATTTGGTCGTGAATATGCGACCATAGTGGAATAAACGCTAGAATGTTTGTCGGATATATCCGACATAGGCGGTTAATAGGTTAATACACCGCGACTAAAAAACTGAAATTATTTATGACTGTCAACTCTTCAATTCGTATGGTGACTTGGTACTTACAAGTAATCTTAGTTTGGGCGTTTTTATAAATAAGGGCTTGTAGTGTCATCACGCCACATAAGAACTACGAAGAAAATACAAAATCCTGCATCGCGCAATCAAAGTTTTTCACGCGATTAGAACTAGAACAGCCCGAAATCATCTGTCGGGCAGTCGCCCACCAGACCATAACACCTATCTGGTCGGAGGACCCTCCCTTTTCAACGGAGGTTTGCGGGACTTTACTCTCTGTTCCGCATACCTCCAAACTGGTCACCCCGAAAGGAACACATCTATATAATTTTTTTATCGTTGTCAGAAAATCTCTCTTTATTGTTTTCGAACGGATCTTTCAGTCGGAGCTTCTCACTAATTTCTACGTGTTTGTTTTCAGAAAAGTTACAATCAAAGAGGGCAATGCTTTTCATACGGTGAAAATATATGAGCTGGTGACTGTCAGCGATGACTTGCAGAATGACTTGGTGAGTTATGAAGCTAATTGTCGTCTTCTTTCCTTTGTGTTATGTTTTCCTGGTCACAGATTCAAAGCATAAGTATAATCAGCCTTTAATGTTCCCACTGCTGGGACTCAGACCTCCTCTTTAGGTGACTGAATGGGCAAAAATCTACCACGCGGGCCCAGTACGGGTTGATGAATGTCACATGTCTTCGAGTCTTTGGTTCTAGGACATGCCGGTTTTCTTACGATGTTTTCTTTCACCGTTTCAAAAGCAGTAGTGATGAAATAAATTACACAAAGTAATATGCCTGGCTGGGTTTGAACCCGTGACCTACAATTCGTAAGTCGGGGCCATTACCACTGGGCTAACACTGCTCAAATTCAAAGCATTTTAATTCAAACTAGCTTTTGCCAGCGGCTTCGCCCGCTTACAAAAAATATAGTCTATATCACTCATGAATAAATCAGAATTTTATTGGTAAAAAATATATCGCAGTGGTCCGTCCCGGCTTCGTAAAGTCAATAAGCCTATGTTATTCAGGGTGAATGTAGCTTTCCAATGGTGAAAGAATTTTTGAAATCGGCCTAGTGTTTTTTGAGTTTATTCATTACAATGTTTTTTGAGTTTATGTGTAGATTAGCACTGCTCAACTCAACGATTTTTAAGGGAACCGAATGATCCAATAGTTATGAAAAGTCTGAACCTATGCATAAAACTACGCTCTTTTTGTCTTGTATTTAATGATGATATAATTATGTTTTAAATTTAAATTTACAGATATCTAATATAACGAATGCTGTACTCTCGGTGAGGAAGAACACGACGTCACCATGTGCTCACGGCTGGCGGTTCAGCACAGAACAGTACCAGGATACACTGGTTACAGAAGTATGTATACTTTATACGCCCGATTATAATTTAGGTGTCTTCAAGGCTAGAGTGAATAGGCTCTTAATAATCTCATCAACGATTGCATCACTATTTACCATCAGGTGGGGTCGCAGTCAAGCACTAGTTTATATCAATTTAAATATATATATATATATAGGCTATTTTTTTTTATGTCCCCCTGTATCCCCATGTATATTATATCCCCCCTTAGGCGGAGTGAAGACGTGTCAGACTTTTATTGACTAAAAAAAAACACTAATGCTGAAAACGATATATAATAGGTAGGAAACCAAACGAGACATAACAATTTAACAAATATATCCGGGTCTCTTGCCAAGACGACGTTTTATATGGTAGCCATACGAGTGTCGTGGCCTTTGACGTCAAAAACCATGTCGGACTTTCATGACAGCAGATTCGAAAATAACTTTATTGTCGATGGAGATTTTTTTTCTAAACATTTGCGTTCATTTCTGTCTGATCAAATTTCGCTTGAATTCTATGGCACGGCGTCAAATCAATTTTCTTTTTAAGTTTTCGTTTCGAGTGTAAGCAAAAATGAACTTAGCGGTGGTCAGGCAGATGTGTACTTGATATTATCTACTTACCAAAGCTAAAAGTCAGCTATTAAATAGTATATTAGTTGGTTATTTAGCTAATAAATAAATTGCATACATAATATTTCCGTTTGCCAAAAATTCTATCAGTCAGTCAGAAAAATAATGTCAATATATCTTTGTTTCCAGTTTTCTCTAGTTTGTGACATGGATTGGTTACCTAGAATGTGCAACACTCTCTTTTGGGTCGGTTCCATATTTGGAAACGTCTTCTTCGGATGGATGTCGGACAGGTAAGCTCTATAGATCCGATGTTAGATCATTTTTTTTTACTTATATATATGCCTGGTAAGTCCCGTCATTGAGGCGTTGCTAGAAAGACTTCATGGTATCCTCACCTTCTGCATGACCCAGGTTCTTACCGAACACGGCCAGTTCGGGTGGATCCTGCTCTGGATTCGTGCGGAAGTGATGCCTTGGTGTCAACGTTGTGTGGACCGCCCGGTGGACGCGGTGGAGCATACGGTAGAGATATGCAGACATGCCGCTTGGGCTGGTTGGATGATTTTCCCACCTACAAAAAGAACCTGCCCACCGCCTGGGCCAGTTTCAAAAGTGGTACGAGTAGTGTAGCGTTCTGTCGAAAAAAGGGCGATGGTAATCCGGTCACCCCAAAGTAAAGTTCTGAAAGTAGTGATTATTCAAACTCAAAATTATTTATAATGTGATAAATTATAATATTGGTTTCTGCATATTTTCTTAGTCTGTTTTGTTCCACTTCGAGACAAAGGCGGGAGGCCTTTGTCTCGAAGTGACCACTTTCTTTTACCTCAAAAAAGGTTTTTTTTTTTTATAATTTATTTACACACAACATACAGAAGAAGATAACACAAAAATAAAACTTTGTACAAAAATAACTCTATTATATGATTTGTTTTTCTTTTTTATTGCAGGTATGGACGCCGACCCACAATTCTTTTGATGGTCTTTCTCGAAGTTCCCTTGGCTATTGCGTCATGCTTTGCTACATCGTTTTGGACTTACGTGGGACTAAGAGTAGCTGGTGGACTTTTCTTTCCGGCTTTGTATCAGTTGCCTTTCATATTGGCGCTGGAGCTGATGCCGCCTGGTCAGCGGAATCACACCGGTAAGGTTCATTATACGAATACATACAATACATAGTTTATTATTTATGAATTTAGTCTCCTTCCATCATCATCATCATATCAGCCGAAAGACGTCCACTGCTGGACATAGACCTCCCCCAAGCGTCGCCACAACGACCAGTCCTGTGCGTCAAGCATCTTTCCATATAAAAGAAAAAATATTAATAATTATCCTTACATATACAATGTGCAGTTTTGAATCTGCACATTTCACAATCATATAATTTTTTTTTTAATATTACGTTTCACCATCATCTTCATACCCTTGTTCGATATTCTTTGGGAGCGACGCAAACGTTTTTTTTTCTATTCACCTTTCACTCATCACGCTATCACAACTTCTTTTTCTTTCATATCACTCCTCTCACAATCCACCTATCTTTTCTTTGGTCACCTTTTCCCTTTCCATCCTCTACGTGTATACTTATAACTCTATTAGTAACATGCTTTTCATCTCTCATTTTCACATGATCATAACAACAAATGTTTTCCTTTCAACTTTTCTGTCACTGGTACTACTTTCAAATCTCCTCTAATGTACGCATTTTTCACAACCTATTCTCATCACACCAAACATCGAATTCAACATTTTAATTTCTGCTGCATCCATTTTTTTTCATCCGTCTTCTTTACAGCCATACATTCTGTTCTTACAGTATTACACCTAACACCCTAACCAGGTTTTCGAACAGTCTAAATATCTCGTTGAAATTCACAAGCGTTTTCACACGTTTGATTTGAGGATATCGCCCAAAGACCGTTTTCAACTATTTTATTTTATTTTCCAGGTATTGTTGTTGGAATGCTATTCGCTGGTGGTATGTGTCTATTATCTATGCTGGCGTATGCTGTGAAAGACTGGTATCATCTGTCCTTGGTCACTACATTCCCTTTCATTCTATTGTATGGGTGAGTTGTCATTTTTACTGTGTGATTCTAAAATAGTTATATTTGTATATATCATGTATAACATAATATGTGCGCACAAATACTTGCTTCCATGACTTATACGAGGCCAACAACAGCTGTTCAGGTGGCTAAATATTGCTTGGACAAGATTTAAGTCAGATTGACACAAAAGAAAAAGAACATAATATACTTGTAATGCTGTGAAATCCGTTCCAAATATTCATGCAAGTCATTATAAGCAGGTTCTACGTTAGTTAAGAGATGGAAAAGCCAAGTTCACTTATGGCCTTGATAACTGGATAGTTGGGTTTTAATAGAGATGTTAAACTTAAGAAATAGAAGTATTTAAAGGCGCAAATTAATGAAAACATTGCAATAAACGGCCATCGAATTCTATGGAGCTTTAGTTTGATATATCGGTTTATCAATGTCTAAATTATAGCTGTTGGTTTTAATTTTACAGATCTTACTGGCTAATACCAGAATCTCCAAGGTGGTTGGTTGGCAGAGGAAGAATAGCTGAAGCTGAAAAAGTTCTCAGAAATCTCGCCAGAAAGAATGGTATACACCTGGAAAGAGGCTTTTTGTTAGAATTGCATGTAAGTACAAAGAAATCTTAAAGGCCAAAAAGTTTTGAATATGAAGTTATAATACCTAACGCAGTTTTTCCCTTGACCTTTTCAGAAGAAAATAAAAGAAGAAGACGAGGCAACACAAGAAGAATTACTCACGTTATCAAACATGAACGGCCATGTTGCAGGATATCCAGAATTATCTGACAAAGATGAAAATCTAGACAGAAGAATTAGCAATATGCTGACATTCAAACCAGATCTTTCTAAAATATCAGAAACAGAAGAATCTAACAAAAGTTTAGAGAAAATAATAGCTTTAGAAGTAGCAGATATCGTAAATAAAAAATCTAGACTGAAGAAAGAAGAAGATGAAAAAGATTTGCATATTACAGAAGCAACGAATCTGAATGCTGAACATCATCAGAAAGCTACTCAGACAGAACATACTAAATTACCAGCAAGTACTCTTAGAAGGAAATCTTTACAGCTAGTCAGTAAAATATTTATTCAAGAAGATGTAGAAGAAGATGTTGTGGAGAATAAGAGAATGGATGATCAAAACTCAGAAGGAGATTGTAAAGCTTCTCCATTAGATGTGTTCAGATATCCGAATATAAGAAAGAAATTTTTCATTCTTACTTTTGACTGGGTTGCTCTGGGAGTCGTGTATAACAGTATGAGTTATAATACACCTAACTTAGGAGTCAATGATTATTTGGCATTTTTTATTGGTAAGTAATAGTTAAGAAATACGTAAATCCATGTTTAAACTCTTAATAAGAGATCCCAACTAAATTGAACAATATTGTGTGATGACCTACCACTATTTGCCTGTGCATCATCCAAAGGTTGACTGATAGAAAATGCCTTAAGTTATTAAGTCCGCCTCTGTACTAATGTGTGCATAAAGAATAAATAGATGAAATAAAACGCTACAATGTCCTAACATAAATCATAACTTTATCAATGAATACCGTTTCGACATTATATATAAGGTTAATATTTTGTTTTTATAGGTGGTGCCGTAGAAATACCATCATACTTCATGGCGTGGCGTTGCATGGAGAGGTTCGGTCGTCGATGGGTGCTTTGTGTCTTCATGTGCGTTGGTGGGGTTGCCTGCATTAGCTGTATTCTTGTTCCTGAATGTAAGTTTCTTAATTCATGAATCCCCAAGCGACCAATGGTGGCCGCGCATCTATTGTCTTACTATTGTGTCTCTAATTGACGGTATCTGAAGGGTTAAAAGACATACATAATAGAGCTGAATTATTGTTGAAGAATTTTGGCATCGGGCGGTGAATTAGGCCGATGACATTGTTTCTAGATGGTGAAGTTGAGCTGTAGATATTAAGTGGTTTATTCATACATGGAGCCATTCACTAAAAAGGGTATGTGAGTGATAGTCTAGTTTTCGATTAGTGATTTAATTTACATAATCGGATCAGTACTGAACTTGAATTTACATCTCAGCAAACAAATAGTTGCTACGAGTATTTCTTAAAAAAGCAGTTTAAATTTAAATATAAATATCTTACTAGGCTATGTCACAAATAACTGCAAGTGTGGATAGATAGATATATAGATAACTAGCTTTTGCCCGCGGCTTCGCTCGCGTTAAATTCGGGGTGACACGGTTCCTCTGGGAAGTGGGAGGTTAGACACAAAAAGTAACCTATGTCACTCTCCATCTCTTCAACTATCTCCATTTAAAAACTCACGACAATTCGTCACTCTGTTTTGCCGTGAAAAACGGACAAACAGACACACACTCTTTCCCATTTATAATATTAGTATGGATAGTAGGATACTCTTTATTGTACACCAATAACAAAATTACAATAGGAACTTAAAAAAAAAAAAAAATTACAAAAGCTTTTTTAATGTGGAGCAAGGGGGTATGACAGATTTTTATGAATAAAACCAACCTGTGTTCCTTCACCGACGGTGGCAACACGAAAGGCTCATTGTGACCGGTAAAGTGGATGGAAAAAGGCCTCGCGGGCGCAGCCCTATACGTTGGTCCGACCAGATCCGCACCGCTCTTGACTCTACGATGTACAATGCCCTTCACATCGCCAGAGACAGAAACAGATGGAAAAAGATCATAAAGGTTAAAGTGATGAAGCAGGGAGGTTTGAGAAATACGACGCAAGGAGGTGTTCCTTCGGTTTCCCTTTGCGTTCCAGGTCTAATTTGTCATTATTATAAAACTTTAATATTTGTATTCAAAACCATAATTTCTTTTTCAGCATGGCCCTGGATAACAGTAGCATTATCAATGTTGGGTCGGTTGTTTACCGCTTCATCATTTGCTGTCTTCTACGTACTGATTGGGGAACTACTACCAACTGTACTAAGAGCGCAGGCGATGGGAGCAGCATCTTTTATATCAGGGCTAGGTCTACTAGCTGTACCTTATATAGTGCATCTGGTAAGTTCTTCATTATCTTTTTTTTTACTGTAGCGTTTGTTTTGCGATTGTCTCGCTCATTTAACTGATGTAGTCTAATATTTTTGTAAATACTATCAGAATTTAGCTCAGTTGGTGGTAAATGAAAGGCTTCTGTGTTCCAGTTATTACATTTATTAATTACTAGCATTCGACCGCAGCTTCTCCCGCGTAGATGAAATATAGCCTATATCAGCAATAGCCTATATGTATATAGAAATACAGCAGCTTTCTATTGAGGAAAATTTTAGCAATCGGATCAGTAATTTCAGAGATTACCTCTTACATACAAACTTACAAATTTTACTTCTTTACAATATTAGTATAGATTTTTTTATCTTTAAATCCACCTAGGCTTGATAGTCGAACAATTTCCAATCTATCATTCCATCTTAAGTCAACTGTGGGACTTACATCATCAGTTGAACCAGTGATGTGAACAGAATACTATTTACAAAGACTATGGCCTCGTTAGCAAAGTAGATAACAGTATTAATTGAATGTTTCACTTTTTCTGTTTTAGAGATACGTTATAATTGTTAGTTCGAGTGAGTTTGAACATAAAAATTGTATAGCATAGCATAGTCAGCCTTATAATGTTTGGGCACGCCACAATTATGGCAGTAAGTCCCCTTTTTGAGGCGTGGCTGGAAAGACCTCACGGCGTCCTTACCTTCCGCATGACGCAGGTCCTCACCGGACATGGCAAGTTCGGGAGGTTCCTGCATCGGATTCGAGCGGAAGAGACGCCCGGGTGCCGTCACTGTGCGGAACGCCCGGAGGACACGGTGGAGCACACAGTTGAGGTGTGCCCTGCTTGGGCGGAGCAACGCCGTGCCCTCGTGGGGGCGATCGCCGGCGGAGACCTCTCGCGCCGGGCCTTGGTTCAGGCCATGGTCCGGAGCGAGGAGGAGTGGCAGGCGGTCGCCTCCTTCTGCGAAGCAGTAATGCTGGCAAAGGAGGAGGCAGACCGCATCAGGCAACGGCGCCCCCGCCGCCGCCGCCGGGATTCCGATCCCGATTTCCGGCCACCGTAGACGCGGGCTCGCGGACGGCGAGCCATGGGTAGCTCGCTGTCCGATCGTCCGGTAACTGTCCGGACCGAGCCAAGGCGTCGACGGCGCGCACTGTTCCCGCGCGCCTCAAGGAGTTGTCAGCAACAGGAGGGGCCCACCTGGGTCGAAGCCTACCGGGGTCGGGGTTATTCGAAAGGAAACTAGAGCCCCGGTATGAAGGCAAGAAGGAACGGCGCGGGGTTTTTAGTCAGTAAGACTCTGACACTGTCTCCCGCTCCACCCAAGAGCGGGTTTCGTCAATGATGATTTTCCCCGTCGACAGAAAAAAAAAGCCTTATAATGTTCTGTACTGCTGGGACTCAGGCCTCCACTCTAGAAGAGGGAATGTTCCGTATTCCACCACGCGGGCCCAGTGCGGGCTGGTAAAGATTGTATAAACAAGAGAAAATGAAAAAAAAAATACTTTTGCATTTTCACTTGATTTCCGCACAGACCACTAAGATGCCATAGTTACTGCTAGAGACAACATTGTTGGCTGGTTGTTACTTGCATACAGTACATATATTGTTCGGGAATAAAATATTCGTGTATTCTGTCGCATAGCATTTGAATTATGAATGGCTCCATAGCCTAGACCATGACGTATAAAGTAAGATTGTTTTAATCTTGTTTCAGCATGGGTAAGAGACAGAACTATACAGGTTATCTAGCGCCATCTCTTACCCACATGGAAACAAGATTAAAAGAACCTTAGTTTTTAATTTTTTTAATGGCAGGAAAAATCATCCAATGACAACCCCCGCTCTTGGGCTTTTGGGGAGAACGGGAAATAGTGTCAGACTCTTACTAACTAAAAACCCACCCAGTTCCTTCTAGCCTTCATACTGGGGCTCGAGCTTCCTTTCGGATAACCCTGGCCCCAGACTTTGAAGATCATGGTAACCCCGCATGTCAATTTATTTACTCTATTATTTCTCAAATAATGTATTATTTTTCTTCATCTTTTCAGGCGGTCTACTCCAGAGCTTTACCATTGATTATAATGGGCATTTTAAGTGTGATGGGGGGGATCACCTCACTCTTCTTACCAGAAACCCTGAACCAACCACTACCACAGACCCTGGATGACGGGGAAACCTTCGGAAGAGACTTTAAGATATTAAGCTGTGTTGAAAGACAAAGTGAAAAGTGAATATGTGAAAGTGTAGCTGTATGAACTTGTAAATAATTTGTTAGTGTTAACTTTTGACTATGAACAGTCACAAATAATCAAGATATTAGTGCCAGTATTCATAATTTCGGAAAAAATGAAGATCATACCCGTCTTATTTGCCTTTATCCACAACGCGCCGAATCACTAAGCCACATGCGTGCTGTCAGAAGAGTTGAAACGTTTTTGTACTCAGATTTTAAATTTCATTAAGTGCAGCTGAATTTTATATGAAACAATTGCTTCGCTAACCTGCCATTAACCTTCGAGCGGAATGGAGACGAGCAGTGAAAAGTGTTTCCATTAAAACGGAACGAGTTGAAAGGATTTCAACTACCTTCCACTTTGTGCTCTTTTTTACGGTGGGCAAAATCATCTAGCGACAACCTGCGCTCTTGGGTGGAGCGGGAGATAGTGTCACGTGTTCATTTGTTTTATTTGAAAATCCGTTTAGCTCCACTCCAACTCTCTAATGGCCCGTTCACGACCATGCCCCGCTCGCCACCCCGCTCACCGCTAAGACCGAAATCGTAAACAGGCCGTTACACTGTTCTACTGATGCAAAGTGGAGATTTTAAGCACTGTGATTGTGAAATTCAAGGTCTGCTCCTCACTATGCCACCCAGCTTGGTACCCTAAGGCTGTGAAAGCACAAAATAGATAGGTACAGAAGTCAATCTACATACAAAACGCGCTCGAGCAACGCACACATAGACGCCGTTCGTGGACACGACATCTCGGCTCAATTGTCCGGTCACACTCGTACAGTTCGGCGCGATCACCTGGCGTAGGTATAAAAAGTGTAGTAGATACATGAGACTGTCTTCTGTACCTATCTATTTTTTGGTGAAGGTCAGCATAGCACAGATTACCACGATATCGAATTTGAAAGAACATATTGTTTAGAAATAAGGCACACAATTTCTCATAAATATAAGATTATTGCGTCACAAATTATAATTTATAAGACAGATGTCAGAAAGTCAATTTATTATAACTGTTTGTGTTCGTTGTGTCGTTTGTGAATTATTAGCTATTAATTCATGAATCCCCAAGCGACCACCGGTGGCCGCGCATCTATTGTCTTACTATTGTGTCTCTAATTGACGGTATCTGAAGGGTTAATAAAGTAATGCTTTTCGTTAATCGTCAAGTAATAAAATTATAAATGTAAATAACACAACTTTGTAAATATTAAACGTTATTGTTATTTGTATTTTTGTTATTTTATTAGTCTACTGGTATGTCTCATCAGAAACTACCTTGGGATAGACACTGCAATCCTCTACTTTATTTATTTATTTAATGTCAGTTTATCTGATGTACAGTACATCATCATCATTATCAACATTTCAGCCGAAAGACGTCCACTGTTGGACATAGGCCTCCCCCAAGTATCGCCACAATGAATGGTCCTATGCGTCTCACATTCATCGGATTCCCGCAACCCAGGTCATCGGTCCAACAGTCAGGAGGCCTTCCAACGCTACGTCTTCCGGTACGTGGTCGCCATTCCAGAACCTTTTAGCCCCAACGGCCATCTGTTCTGTGAGCAATGTGCCCTGCCCATTGCCACCACTGCTCTGATACTTGGACACTATATAATTAATATATTTCCCCTCTTCTATAAATTTTTCTTCTAGTTCGGCGTGATTTCATGTCTGATGTACGTTGCAATAAGGGGCATACTTTGCATTTGCAAATCCACAACTCTGAATCAGTAGATGCTTAGAAAATACAAAACAGTAAAAATGTACCAATCAAAACGAAAAATACACAAAAGAATACCGCGATCAGTTACTAGTCTAGCTACATGAATCTTCAACTTCAACTGTTTATTCATAGTATTTGTGGAAGAGATACCACAAATTTGCCAACATGCGAAATATCATCAAACACTGGAAAATATTTAGCAAGCATTAACAGTAATTGTGGTCTTCACGTCTGATTATAATTTGGGTGTCTGTCTTCAAGGCTAGAGTGAATAGGCTTTTAACCTTTCGTATGCCGTAATTAGAGACACAATTGAAAAGTCATTGTGTCTCGCGTATATATGCGCTCCCGGCATACAACGAGTTAATAAACTCGTTCGCCTCACCATCAGAGATTGCATCACTGCTTACCATCAGGTGGGATTGCAGTCAAGCACTAGTTTATATGAATTAAAAAATAATAATATAATTAATTCCAAATTTTTTTTAGAAGCGTAGCTTATTTGGTAACATCCACCATCACCTTTTCTAACTATAAAGAAAAAAACTACCCGCGCCCTCCGAGTAAACATTGGCTCCGCTTAAATATTTAGTTTAAAATTGTATATTTAGTCCAAATATCTTCAATTTGTGTTTATTAGTTATATTTCAACAAACAGTATATGCATAAGTGTTATCCTACGTTAAAAGTGTGTAGTGACTAAGTTTAAACACAACAGTGAAAAACGTGAACAACCACTATAACTTGAATAATTGCAGTGAAAACTATCAGTTGCTTCGGTTTTTATCACCATATGACAGTAAATATACCTAATTGAACAGTGATTAAACATTATGAACCCTATAAATGTTAAATTAAAACAATATAAGTGAAATAGAACTTGTACATTATTAGTAAGTGACGACGGTAGATGTAAACAACAATATCTGGCGAACCGTAGACACTAATCATTCATTCTTTTACAATCTAACGGCGTGTTTCGTCAACTTGGAGTAAGAACAAATAGCGAGTCAGGTTCGCCTCCGACCGGCGTTCAAAAGAGCCCGAGTTCGAATCCCACGAACTATAATTATTTTTGTGAATAAAAAGTTCTTCAAGATGATAAACATTAAACGAACGCCACCTCAAACGAGCAAATCGAGTGACTTGGACTTAAAATCGGGAACTAACGTTACAACACGTCATAACAAGCGACCTAGAAAAAATAGTCCAAAGAGCTCGGTTGATACATCGCCCGAACAAACCAATGACAAAATGGCTCCTCAGGCTATAACACCCGAGTTGATTCGAGATATCGTACGCACTGAACTACGTAGCCTCCTGAGCACCGAGGTTCGAAAAGTGGTGCAGGAGATCGTTAGACTGGAACTAAAAGATATCAGCGCGGAACTTTGCTTGATGAAAGATTCCCTCGATTTTATAAGCAAGCAATACGATGACATGCAAAGTAAACTTGATGATAAGTCTAAGCAAATAGATCAGTTACAAAAAGAAAACAACAGCATGATACCTACTATAAAAGACCTGACTACAAGATTGACGCAGATGGAACAGCAAGCCCGATCTTGTAACTTGGAAATTCTATCTGTGCCCGAGTACAAATCTGAAAACCTCAATGTTGCAATAACGCAGTTATGTAAAGTCGTAGCATGTCCCTTGAAAGAAAATGACGTCGTTATGTGCACTAGGATTTCCAAGCAAAATCCAGACAGCACACGTCCTAGGTCTATTATAGTCAAACTTACCTCGCCGGCGGTACGTGATGAAATTTTAGCAGCTGTGATCAAGTTTAACAAAGCCAACCAGATGAATAAGCTTAGCACTGCCCACCTGGGAATAGGGGGAGTTAAAAAGCCTATATATGTAGCTGAACACCTATGCCCATATAATAGATCCTTACATCATGCAACGAGGATGGCTGCCAAAGAGAAGGACTACAAGTTTGTCTGGGTGCGTAACGGTCGCATATTTGCAAAGAAAAGCGAAAACTCCGAACGGCTCCTAATAAAAGACATGGACTCTCTTATTAAGTTAGTGTGATTTGGTTTAATTTGGTTTAATTTTCTTCTTTGAATGATTATTGTATAAATACTATAAAATTCTCTGACTTTCAAATATATTACCAAAATACCAGAGGGTTAAAGACTAAAACTCATGATTTTTATCACAATATTTTAATTAATGAATACGATGTTGTTATTCTCACTGAAACTTGGCTTAACAGTGATATCTCAAGTTCAGAATTATTTGATGACCGATATAATGTATATAGAAGAGACCGCGAACTCAATGAACTCTGCAGGAAGATGACTGGTGGCGGGGTTCTGATCGCTATTTTAAAAAAACATAACTCTGTCGAATTAGCATCTCACAACAGCTTGTGTGAAGATTTGTGGGTTAAAGTTCGCGTTAAAACCATACATGGAGTATTAAGTCTATGTTTTTGTGCGGTCTATATTCCGTCGCCAGTTAAAATCGACGTTTTGGAGCATTACTTTGAGAATGCGGGACGAGTCATCAGCACAGAAGGTGAAACCTTTATAGCGGGTGACTTTAACCTAACCAACATCAACTGGCTCAGCAGTGGCAATGGTAACTGTCTAGTCCCTGAAATTAGTAATTGTTCTATTCATCACCTGTTTGCTGAGTTCATTGCGCTTAATGGCTTGGAACAGTTTAATTGTGTCCGGAATGATAAATCAAGGGTTCTTGACCTAATTTTAGCTAATATTAATAATGTTAACGTGTCCATTTGCAACGACCCCCTTTCGAGGGTAGACACACATCACCCCCCTCTGCAGATTTTGCTTAACATACATCCTGAAAAAACTCTTAGCTGCGGGATGTCGCCTACCCGTAACTATCACAAGGCTGATTTTGATGCTATAGCACATGATCTTGACTCTGTTGACTGGACTATAACATTTGAAACCTGTGAAACCATAGACGAAATGGTGGAAATATTTTATGAAAAGGTTACAGCAGCTATAAGCAAACACGTTCCATTTTCATACAAGGCAAAATACAACAAACAGCCGCCATGGTTTACAAAAGATCTCAACAAATTACTAAAGCAAACATACAATCTTAGAATTAGAGTGAAAAAATATAATAACGCTATGGATAAAATTAGTTTATCTTTGCATAAGGAGAGATGCCGGTTATTAAATAAATCATCTTACACCGCCTACATTGAGACAATAGAAACTAGGATAAAAGCAAACTCGAAATACTTCTGGACTTATATTAAACACAAGCGTAAAAATAGAAGTACAGTTCCGGAACAAATGCACCTGAATGATGAAATAGCCGACAATAGCACTGGCATCTGTCAATTATACGCAAAAAATTTCTCGTCCGTATATAATCATAATAACCATCCTGCTTCTGCTTCATCACTAGCTAGCAATTTGAGAGAGAGTTTATCGAGCTCTGTAGAATTGAATGTTTTGGGTTGCATATCACTGACAGAGGATGTGGTTGCTAGCAAACTAAAGTGTCTGGACATACACAAAGGACCGGGTCCTGATGGGCTTCCCCCTATTCTAATTGCTAGATGTTCTACGTCTTTCTCCAGACCTTTAACTCTTTTATTTAACCACTCTCTTAAATCAGGCTGTTTCCCATCCGAGTGGAAGAAATCTAAGATAGTCCCTGTTTTTAAAAACGGTAGTAAGAATGATATAAAAAACTACAGACCAATTTCGATCATATCAATTATCCCTAAAGTGTTTGAGCTATTGGTATATCCTTGTCTGTATAACCACTTGCAAAATCACATAGCAGGCAACCAGCACGGTTTTATGCGGGGAAGGTCAACACACTCCAACTTGGTGGCTTATTCGGAGAATGTTATCGAGTTTGTGGACCAACGGGTTCAGGTTGACGCAGTTTACACTGATTTCAGTAAAGCGTTCGACAAAGTGGACCATCAACTTTTATTACAAAAACTTGAGAAGTACGGAATCTATGGTTCACTACTGAAATGGTTTCAATCTTACCTTATTGATCGTGTATCATTCGTTGTTTTGAATGGTATGAGATCTGAGGACTTCCGTGTGACCTCTGGGGTACCACAAGGCTCCCACCTAGGACCTTTGTTGTTCAATATTTTCATTAATAGCATTATACATTGTTTTCATCATTCACAGTCTTATTTATTTGCAGATGATCTCAAACTGACCTTGCCTATAAAATCTATTGAAGATTCGTATCTGCTGCAAGCTGACTTGGATAGACTGGTAGAATGGTGCAACATTAACAGGATGAGCCTAAATTTTGACAAATGTTTGCATATCAAATTTTGTCGAAATAAGAAAGCTCATAACACCAAATATACTATTTTAGGCAAAACACTAAAGGAAGTTTATAGTATCCGGGATTTGGGAGTAGTAATGGACAGTAAATTGAGTTACTATGCTCATTTAGACAAGATAATAGCTAATGCTAACAAAATGCTGGGCTTTGTAATGAGGACCTCTAAGCCATTTAACAACCCAAAGACCAAAATTATTCTTTATGAGACGTTGGTCCGTAGTAATTTAGAATACTGCTCTCAGGTATGGTCACCTTATTACAATGTTCACAAACAGCGAATTGAGCGGGTCCAAAGAAGATTTTTGTGTCATTTATCCCTTCGGGATAAAACCGCGAATCAACTGAAATCTTATAAAGACCGTATTGTACATTATAAGTTTCAAACCCTCACCAACCGTAGAAAAGTTCAGGATCTTTGTTTCCTTCATAAAGTGATGTCTTCTAAGCTAAATACTGACCTTCTATCAAGGGTGGCCATTAATGTCCCTAGTAGATTACCACGGTCCCGTACATATGATTTATTCAAACAAATTCCGCGTAAAACGAACCTGGGTGACAACTCTCCTCTTGTACGCGCTACCAAACTGTACAACGCTATATGCCGCAAAGCTGACATAGACATAAATCACGACACTCTGAACTCATTTAAAAGAAAATTGTACAAATTCTTTAAGGCGGAATACCTTTGATTTATCACTCCAACAATATAATTAATTGATTTATTAGAGAAACAAATTGTAATAAAGTATAGTCTTTTAATTTTATTTTATATAATGTGACTTATTTCTGGACATTTTATTTAATTAATTCGGAATGTATATCTAATCCAATTCTATTATAATATAATCTATTTGACATGCGAATTGTAATTAAGTTTAATTTTGACATTAATTTTGACATTACTTTTATTTTATTTATTATTTAATCTTTAATTTGAATTATTTTTAACTCATTTTTATTTATAATAATTTGAAGCCATGTTTACTCATTCATGCATAAGTTGTGGTTGCCTATAATTGAGTGTTCATTATAGGACCAGGCTACGTGTACCATTTTTTTTTTATTCTTAAGTTTTTTTTATTTTGTAACACTCGTTGGTGATCCTTAAATAAATAAATAAATAAATAAATGTGTTTAAAAAAAATGGCAAATATTTATTTTTTCAATTATTTTATTGTATCTCGTTGAATTTGTTTTTCAAGTTCATCGATAACTAGAGGAAAGCAGACTGCAGCAACACAACGATGTAGTTTGTAAGAATGCTCATCATTTGTAAGGGTAAAGAGGCATCGATATAGAACAGGCCACAGGCGCTCATCTTGGTGAACGAAACTCGGTTTATTTGTATCACATTACTGCAAAACTTTTCTTCACATTCTGTAATAAAATAAAATGATGGAAGTTTAATTGTCGTTGTTGTAAACTTAGCTTGTTCTCAAGTATTCTGTTCAGCTTTCAGGATAATGATAAATCTACATAGTTCAATTTTGTACATTTAAATCGGTTGCATGGTTGTTATTATTATTATGAGCCCGTTATTCCACTCTTTTCTGTCCTTAGCCATTTCTGGCCAATCCTTAAGGTAGGAGTCCAAATCGTCACGCCATCTCCTTCTGGGCCTACCGCGTCGCTGGCTCTTGCTGTTCGGAGTCCAGTCAGTAGTTGCTTTCGCCCAATTCTGTTGCGATATGTGGCAGATGTGACCTGCCCAGTTCCACTTTAGTTTGGCGGCTGAGTTACCTACGTCTGCGATTTGTGTTTTGGAACGAAGTATACTGTTTCTTATGGGATCTGTTATTTTGACCACAAGAATACATGATTGTTACAAAATAATAACGTCAAATTAAGTAGCAAGAACAAGCTAATGGCAAAAATACAAAAATAATTTAATTTATTTAATAATACTAGTGGTTCTGACTGAAATCCTGTACTTAAGTTAGATTTTAGTCAGAATAAAAAATTTAAAACCTGATTGCAGAACCATTTACCGAAACCAAATGTATTTTCAAATCATCCTCTCGTATATTATCCAAATCGGTTAAGCCGTTGGAAAAGTTAAATGATAAATACACGCTCTGAAGAATTATATTTATATATAAAAATAATAGTTACAGGGACTATCGTAAGCGAATATGTTCTAACACTTTAGAATTTATAAACTTGCTATCCTAAATTCTAATGACTGTCCTCAATCACAGGCTTACCACTAGATGTCGCCGCAAAAAACAACTGAAGCGCGCGACACCATGTGGTCGGAGAAGCTTGAAGCCGCTTCAAGTGTTTTTTTTTGTGGCGGCACCGCTGCACACGAGACACAAAAAAGGCCGCTTCAAAATGAAGCTTGAAGCGGCGTTTTTTTGAAGCCCGTGTGCGGAGACAGTTATTTTCAAAATAAAAAAAAAATTGTAAACACTTATAAATTAATTTAATCCTTACCAAGACAGTTTTTATTCTTCAAGCGCTGTATACATGCCGTTTCAGCTTCTTCAACAGTAATATAGAACTTCTCACAGTGCACGCATTGTATTATTACTAGAAAAATATCCTTTAACAGCCATAAAGCTGCTACAAAGACTCCCAATGAAAACTTTATTTTCTCCTAAAAGATTAAAAAGGTAAAAAAAGAAATATGAGAAACTGGCAAAAATATTAATATAATATGATTTTTCACATACTTTGAACTTGTACAAAATATGTTTAAATTCAACAATATATAAACCATTATTATCACCATATAATCAACAATGTCAAAACGCATATTTTTACTAGAGTAATATATTATCTATAGTGAAAAAAAAATGCTTACATCTTCACTATGAACAGTTGACGTTTTCATGACTTGCAATATAATAGCAAAGTAGCACAAACTTCGAGAAAATGTATCAACAGTATGGAATAAGACCTGTATAATGAAAAAAGTATTGATGAATATAAAAACATAAATGTTTCAAAAGCATTAATAAAAAACCAAATAATATCAACAAAATCTCACCATTATCTGAAAAATATTCTTATATAAATGATACGCTTCCAAAATATTTCGATAGACATCATAAAAATTGACAGATTGAATTTCTACCCATTTGCTAGCAGTGTAAACATCCTCAATCCATTTCTCGAGATATTTCCTCAATAGTACAATTAAAAGAATAGCATAAACTAAATTGATATCAATAATAATGAACATTATATCTAATAAAAGATCAGTTTTTAAATCATTATAAATCCCACCATAAAAGACACGAAGAAATATATTGATGCTAACCGCACTTAAAATTGAAATCCAATTCCAAACAACAATCTTCTTCAAATTTTTACTAAAGTCTAAGCCTATATAAATTCTTTGGATCAATAAAATAATAGAAATATTCAAATCACTGTGAACGATATTCAGGATGAAGAAAATGGTAAATCCAATACAGTAGAAGATTAAAAAGAATACAAAAAAAATTGTGACGATTTCACTATTATGGCAGGCTAAAGTGTCTTTCAACTCTTCAAAAAACAAACGATTGATAGATATCCCATACATAAAAAGCACACAAAAGAATGACAAAATTGTAAGCATTTTCCCTTTTGGAATAATATAATCATTTTTTATTGAATATTTCGAAGATAAAAAGAAAGACAACGCCGAATTTACTGGGCATATAATTTTTTTTATATCGTTTTCAAGTTTATTGCTAAGCGATATTTCTGGAGAAACTGTACTATTTTTGGGCTTATTTTTATTATTTACTAAAATCATTTTTTATTTACGGCTTTTTCTGTCTATGTTTGGACTATAAATGCGTTAAACTATCGTAACGGGTGTACAATGTTTCATATCAAAGTAAGGCATTATTATTGTAATCAAATTAATAGCAATTTTCAATGAACTATCACAATTGAACTCCAATGAAATCAAATATCGAAATGATATTAAGGTAAAATTACATGAAGTTGTAATTTATGTCTAAAATATTCATAGCAACTTAAATAGGGGAGCACTGGTGGCCGAATGGTAATGGCTTCAGCTTACGAGTGGTAGATCGTGGGTTCAAACCCAGCCAGGTGCATTACTTTGTGTAATTTATTTCATCACCACTGCTCTCATAACAGTGAATAAAACATAGTGAGGAAACCAGCATGTCCTAGAACCAAAAATTCGAAGACATGTGACATTCACCAACTCGCACTGGGCCCGCGTGGTGAATTACGACTCATTCTGTTTCCAAAAGATGAGGCCTGAGTTCCAACAGTGGGAACATTAAAAAGGCTGTGGATGATGATGAATTTAAACAGGTAGAAAAGACTGAATAAATAACACAAATGGCAAAAGACACAAATAATATAATTACGTAATTTACAGAAGAGCAAACTGTAATAGAAGCACGACATAATTAGTTACAAGTCCTAACAAAGATATTGGAAGCGTAGCGTCTACATAGAATAAGCCACAAGTAGTCATCTTACTGAACGTTCGATTTGCCTGTATCACGTTCTTACAAAGACATTCCTGACTCTCTGTAAAGAAAGTATAAATACATATTAAAGTAAACTCAATATCTTCATTCATTAGTATTTTAAGATACATTCTTTTCAGCTATTTATAAAAAGCTACTTCTAAAGTGTTGCATAAAGATCATCATTCAATCAGGTTACATCTATAGCCAGAAAAAAAGCAATTGCCAAACTTTAAAACATCGTCCGTTTCTGTGATTCAAGTATTTAACAGAAACGTGATATCAACTTGGCATATATCAAGTTGATACATTGGATTTTTTTTTCCTTTTGTTAAAAGCAAAAGCTTTACCACCACATTGAGGTGTGTTGTGTTTAGTTTGGATACTAAAATGTAATCACTGCCCTCAAAAGACTACATTTAATACTGTCCAGTGTTCGATACTTTTCAGTGTGCTTAGTACTAAAAAAGTAATGAATATAAATTAAAACAAAAAAAAAACAATAAATTAAATTCATTATCCTTATTAATTAAATTTTCACTATGACCTTCCTTTGTGTTTCCAAATATTCACCACACATAAGGAGAGAGAAAGTCAGATAATGTTTAGGTGGATCTTGTGAAGATATCAAAGAAACGGGAGCAAGGGTTAGCGTGACGGTTGACAAGAATAGAAGAAAAGAACGGCTTGCACCGACCCCAAGTACCGACCTAAGAGCAAGAAGATAATGATGAACGTACTTGTGTAGTTTTTGTTCTTTATAAGTTGTATACAAGCCGTCTCGGCCTCCTCGACAGCAATGTAGAACTTCTCGCAGTACACGTTCTGTATGACAATTATTAAAATGTCTTTTGTTAACCAGACTACTATTACAGTAGTGATCTTCCAATCCATCGACTGGAAAGCAAAACTATACAAGTTTTTAACAGTTACATGCTTTCAAAGCAAACCAAATTAATACATTTATTTCATAGATCAGTTACAGAAAATATATATATGACAATGATGACGATAAAAATAAATAAAAATACCTGAGTTAATTTGCTCATACAAAGACATAATAATAATATACATACATAAATAAAATTAATTTCAATAATGGACGTAATTTACCAATACTTATACATAGTCATAATAATTTAATAACATGCACTCACAATTTATTTCATATATCTACTTACATAATTTAACAATAATACAAAAAATAAATTAAAATATCCGACATAATTTATCAATACATACATAGACAAAATAATATACGTAATATATACATCAATTTGATCTACCAACAATAATTAATTCCATGAATTGTTACGAGTACTAAGCCTTCATCCTCTCTTCTTTCAGACAGCGTCCATATTGTTCTTGCAATATTTTATACCATCTACAAATGTACATTATAATATGGCATGCAATAAAGTATTGAGTATTTAATTGTTAATATCTATATTATAGCTTCTCATCACCAACCTAACCTTGGTCAATCTTTGCCTAACTAGATGTATGTGAGTACAAGCTAGGTAACACTCATTGGCCAAAATTTTGAGCTTTTGAAAAGATCAAAAGATAAAGTAAACTATATAAGAAGAATCATTAGCATTATTATCTTCCTGACCTCATTATGCTGGTCTGCCAATCGTAACAAAACTGCCACGTAACACAAAGTCCGTCCAAATAGATTGACAGTGCTAAACAGTACCTGTGGACAATAATAACTGTAAATTAGCTATTTCTGATTTCTGTCTTCCTCTGCTAGGGAACGACTTTCAGCTTCTGTGATTCGGTTATAGGCATTTTTAACCGACTTTTGAAAAAGGAGGAGGTTCTCAATTCAGATGTTTGTATGTTTTTTTTTAATGTTTGTTCGCACATAACTTCGTCGCTTGCCAACCGATTTGAAAATTATTGGATTTTTTATTGGAAAGGGTATACTTCCCAAATAGTCACATAGTCACCAAGTTGGGATCTGATGATGAAATCTTGGCAAAATCGAGCGAACTCCTCAAATTCAATTAAATTTTTTAGTGAAGTCGGTTATTTTTTTTTTATAAAAAAAGGTTTTTTTGTCTAGTTTGATTTTTCGTACTCTACGGGGTTTGATAAAAATCTTAGCTAGGTACTAATTTATTGGTTTGGTTTTTCTGATCCCCATGTTCTAATATATTATCAGGTCGATATTGAGTGCAATGCGTTACGATCTTCTTCTATTCAGTTTAAGTGAAGTCTTTCGTTTCTTATATTACACACATCATC
This sequence comes from Mythimna lalbum, assembly GCA_949319445.1. Lineage (NCBI taxonomy): Eukaryota > Metazoa > Arthropoda > Insecta > Lepidoptera > Noctuidae > Mythimna > Mythimna lalbum. Next base: position 16,694,418 of record OX439367.1, read on the forward strand.
TCTTAGTCAACCTCTTTTCTTATTCCTACGAAGTGATGACACGTTATCCTTCTGAATTTAGCTAGTGTTATTAAAGCTTTTGGAAGAGTTCTAATTTTGCTTATTATTTATTTAAGTTTTATGCGCTATGAAACATTGTGATTTGAATTTTTATCATAGTACTTACATTTTATTTACTTCCTTGTTTTTATAAAATAAAACAAACTTACGATTACTTGCGACACCGTCTTGTATACACTGAAAGCTTTCAAGATAGTTTCATACGTCTCAAATAACTTCCTATAATATGTCTCATCGTTATCCTGCCCATAATCTATCATATGAATACTTTTGATCCAATCATGAAGAAATTTTTGTAACAATATAAGATTTCGAAAAGCATATACATAGTGGAGATCTATATTTACAGATACTGAATCACATATAAAATATACAATATTGAAATTCTTATATGTAATATATAGGAAAGTAAACAGAAAAATATTTACACAGAAAATGGTTGATACTGAGATCCAGTTCCAGATAATACAACTACGGACGCTTTTATTGAAATTATTGCTCTTGTGTATAATTTGGATAATTACAATAAGCATAATGTTTTCATTGATATGAGCGATGTCGAAAATAAAAAATACAGTACTTGAGAATATGTAGTATCCATACAAGTAAACAGAAACTAATACAAGAACATTTGTATTGATTCCCAAATTTTTGTGTATTTGATCAATTAGAAATCGGTGGATACTACACGCAAGCATAAAAGAGAGATATAAAAACGATACTACGTAATACTTTTTCCCTCTAGGAGTAATATAATTATCTTGAATACAGAATTTGGCTGAGAACATCAGTGTCTGTAGAAAATTAAAAGGGTAAAATATTCTTTGAACTGCTTCATCTAGTCTGTTATTAAGTAATACTTCTGCTGGGTAAGATAAAATCTTTGGTTTCACTTTAAAATTTAGGAACATTAGTACGTATGACTTATAGCAAACTCGTTTAAAACACATCAGTTTTGTATTGATCGTATCGAAGTTAGGCGGTAATACAATCCATCAAATACATTAAAATATAAAGGTATATTATATTGACATTTACTTGATAGGTTTGGTTACAGCTTGACGAAGGTACTTTCATTATAAATAATAACTATCCTTTGCCCGCGGCTTCACCCGCATACATAAAACATATCATCTGTCACTTGGAAATAATAAAAATATATATCGGTGAAAAAAAAATCGCAGTGGACTGTCTTTTTAAAGATTACCTTTTACAAACAAAAAAAAAGATAAAAACACAAATTTTACCTCTTTGTAACATTAAAATAGTGTAGATTTCCAAAATGTATAATGGTATCAATAGTTTTAAATTACTACATACATACATGTATAGCCCACCATTAGATCGAGATTAGGATTGTACTGCAGTCTCATCAACAGAGCAATATTGTCTATAAGTGCATCTCGATGCATTTATAGACAATATCGCTCGTCATGATGTTAGTAAGGCATATTTGTACTTCTGTAGCCGATATTCCTATATTAGGGTAGGGTGTATGGCAGGGAATGATCATTTCACTGAAAATTTTCACAGCCACAATAGAGGATAAGGTTCTAGTCTGGAGTGCAGCAGGCATTATCGTTATTAGTGAATACATAATTCCTTTATGATTAGGTGACGATATACTCGTAGTAGCCATAGTTGAAACCATGGAAGAACTTGGTATTATGGTCGATGTTAATGAATGAACCTTAAAGTTGAAGACAAACAAATCAGAAGTCATGTTTAGTATCAATACTCGTATAAGCATGCAACACCCACTCCTGCCCAGATTGGAGACTACACGCAAATAAACTGAAAGATAGCGACTTTTGAGATTTGATTTTTTTTTCTAATGCCTACGGTATCTATGTATCACTTAGATACCGTAGGCTTGGGCTTGCGGGTAATAGGCCCAGCAGGGCCGAAGCCTACTGGGGTCAAGGTTGAGCTTCCGAAAGGAAAGTCCGGAGTCCAAAGTCCTAGAACGGAGTGCTGAAAAGGGTGATAAGTATGGGCAGGAAAAAAATTAATAAATGAAATGCTAACAACCAAGAAATGAAATTATCATGATACAGAATCAACGTAACCAGAAGTCATTAGGCTAATAACTATAAATAAGTTATACAAGTACCTATTAAAAATATTAAAGAATACAGTACAGTATATTATGATGATTAAGGAAATTATTTATAGTAATTATTAATCTTGATAACTTTCCTATTCTTTTTCAAATTATTTTTATAAAAACACCGAGACTCGCAGACATGTTTTCGGATTGTGAAAACTATTTTAAATCAAACAGAAACCCTGTTACAAGAATAATTGATACTGTAACAGCAATTTCTCGTATTAAATTATTAAAGAATAATATGATTGATAAAGATTTAAAATCAGTACTCAGGCCGTTGAATCTGACGCAAAATATTTTGTTTTGTTCGAAGTATTCTATTCGTGATAACATTATCACTTTTAATACTTACTTTTACAGTTTCATGACAATGTCTTTCCTGCTCATGTATCAATGTGCTGGCTTACATAATTTAATAAAAGATATAAATAAATTTAGTATCACATGGGACGCTGTTAGTTTGTTCAATTGTTCAAGCAGTGCTTTCGATTCCATCCTCTTTTTAATTGGTGGTTTACTAAACAGCTTCTCAAAGATTAATAACAATATATTGTTGGTCTTAAAAATTCAACACGTACTAAGAGCTCTTCAAATAAAAGAACATATACTTAGAATTTTTATTGTCTACAACTGGACTTATGTTATTATGCTAATTATTTTGTTTATTTTTATTGTCATAGGTTTTATATTAGTTTTTAATACCACAACTATTTTATATAGCATACTGGCTTATTATGGGATAGCTTTTGATTGTAACGTAGTTTATATCGTTTTTGTATTAAAATTTGTTACTAAAATTCTTCGAGAGTGGATTGGACAAATTCAAAGCTCCAGAAACATTGAAAATTTAGAAACAGAAGTCAACTGTAATTTTAAATTTGATGTATATATTCGTATACAGGAGATATACACGAGTATAGAGACGACGTTTCGACCAATGTTAAGTTATTTAATAGTAAACTGAACTACAAAAAAGTCATTGATTTTGCATAGTTTAGTGTCTTACAAATATAAAACAGTAAAAATGGTTGACATTACACTTGTTTTCTTCCAGATTTTATTTTATACAATATACTTAACGTATCAGTGTTTGCGGAACTTAGTTCTGATATTATTTTTAAGAAATTCGTTAGAACAAGGGGAATATGAGGTAAGTGTCCCAGATCCCTAAAATTAAATCATCCTCGTGGCTAGTATCATCTTCCGTTTAATTATACAAGAAGATACGCTTAAGAAATTGTAAATAAATATTGTAACTTTCAAACTGTGAATAATGCCAATAATTATTAATAGTAATAATATGTCTTTTCTTTCAGTCTGTCGTATTATTGGTGGTATCTCAAACCTGGAATATAAAGAATATCATAATATTGACATTGTTATGCATAGAATGCGAAAGCTACTATACAGTAATGAGAGACACGCAGAATATATGTGTGATATTGCTCAAGTCAAGAAATTGTTCTAGTAAGTTTTTTTTGTTCTTTGTTGTATCATTACAATTATCTGAACAAAGGAAAAATCATTACAAAATAAGCTAATTGTAAGTTAAGAAGAGAGCAATGGTGGCCAAGTGTTAATGGCCCCGACTTACGAGTTGTAGGTCGCAGGTTCGAACCTAGCCAGGCGCATTACTTTGTGTAATTTATTTCATCACAACTGCTCTCAAAACCGGTGAAGGAAAATATCGTGAGGAAACCGGCATGTCCTAGAACCAAAAATTCGAAGACACGCACTGTTCCTGCGTGGTGGATTACGGCCCCTCTCTCCTAGAGAGGAGGCCTGTGTCCCAGCATTGGGAATATTAAAAAGGCTGATGATGAAGTTAAGAAGGTACAACTACGCATGCATTTTAAAAACTAGAGTCGTTTGATATTTCAGATACAGAAAGAAGGGTCTGCAAGAATATCCAACGTATACATAAGGCATCGTTCAAGAAGATAAATGCGTGCGGTTTGTTCACTTTAGATGCTTCGCTACTTCTACAGTTGTTGAGCTTTATTACTTTTCATGTTGTTGTCTTTTTACAATTTGCGTATCTGTAATATATGAAATTGTACGCTGTTTGTTTTTTCTTTTTAATTGTTGCTATTAATGAGAGCAACGATGCTGTGGTTTTGAATGTAACAAAAAAATTTTTTCAGTAAGTGAATATGGTGTAAGTGCATGACAGAAATCAGAGATAATACATACTGGTATATCTACATGATAAAATATTAATAATGATAAAAAATAAAATATGTCAAATCTGGAACTGGAAAAACATAATTTTAATAATATGTTGAAGTGTGAAAAGTGAGAGATTATATGCAGCAATGACAAATTTTCAGAATACCTGGTATATGCTCATATAGTCGAGAAACTGTACTGGGATGTGTATTTATTATAATTCAGAGAAACATATCATAATCCAGCAATCTCATACAAACTACCAAAATCGAGCAGAAAAGCGCGCTCTAATTTGCAAGCGTTGTCTTTAACATTACAAAATACATTTGTGTCAAACAGTTGCAGATGTAGAATTAACAATATCTGAAACATCATCTAGCCATATACATAAACTACAATATACAGTTGTTGACTTACGAGTATTATTTCTTTGTTTTTTGTTGTTTACGTATCTGCAGCGCTCAAACTAGGCATTCAATTATATGCCTAGTTTGTGCACTTTTTACAGCTATCATCATCATCATCATTTCAGCCGACAGACGTCCACTGTTGGACATAGCCCTCCCCCCCCCCCCCCAAGTGCCGCCACAATGAACGGTCCTGTGCGTCTCGCATCCATCGGATTCCCGCAAGCCTTACCAGGTCATCGGCCCACCTTGTAGGAGGCCGTCCAACGCTACGTCTTCCGGTACGTGGTCGCCATTCCAGAACCTTTCGGCCCCAACGGCCATCCGTTCTGCGAGCAATATGCCCTGCCGACTGCCACTTAAGTTTGGCAATTCTTCGTGCTATGTCGGTAACCTTGCACACTTTTACAACTAGCTTTTGGCTAATGGACAATTTAGTCGTCATCTATCTTACGGGATCCAGGGATATATAAAATTGTATGCTATAATTATATTTTTCATTATTATTGTCCTTACAATAACATGGAATATTTCTTCGATAAGTAAGTACCTGAATGAGTTTTTTTTTTAAGTTAAAAATCTCATTGTCCTGATCACCTGGAAGACACAGTGTCTTCCGGGTGATCAGAACAATAAGAACACCTGGGTGATGTATCCACCAAACCCGAAACAGGAACCGCAGGTAAGAGCACTGTGGCAACTGCTTCAATGGCATTACTGAACGGAACTGCATAATTTCCTCTCAATTTATACTTCTTGATTATTATGTATATGTTTATGCCTAAAGATGATTATGACTTACAAAATGTATGATAAATCAAACGAAAAAAACGATTTTCTGCGAAACTTTATGTTCTTCTTTGTTATGCAAAATATTGTTATGAAATAGTAAATAAAACATTTGGGACTTTTTTTTATGGTGAGCAAAAATCGAAATCTTGGGCGGAGCGGGAGATAGTGTCAGACTCTTACTGACTAAAAACTCACCCCGTTCCTTCTAGCCTTTATACCGGGGATCGAGCTCCCTTTCGGATAACCCTGGCCCCAGTAGGCTTTGACCCAGCTGGGCCCCTGCTGTTGCTGACAACTTCTTGAGACGCGCGAGAACAGTGCGCGCCGTCGACGTCTTGGGCTCGGTTCGGACAGTTACCGGACGATCAGACAGCGAAAACATTTGGGATGGTTAAGTCTTATTGTAGACAGCAAAAATAAAAAAAATATAAAATAATGGTAGTGTCACAAATTAACTCACAAAGATACGTAATAATTGTCTTATTCACTATTAATATTTAAATTGATGATAGAAAAGTAATATACTTAAATATTAATGATATTTAAGGAAATTATTTCTGGTTATTAGCCTCGTCACGTCGCTATCGTTTGTCAAATCATTTATGTTACTTTGACTCGTAGATATGGTTTCGAATTTTAAAAACTATTTCAAATCAAACAAAAACAATGTCATAAGTTTAGTTAACAATCTTCCAGCAAATTCAACTAGTAAAATTTTAATGAATGATGTGATTGATAAAGACTTAAAATCAGTACTAAGGCCATTGAATTTGATGCAAAATATTTTATTTAGTACGAAATATTCTATTCGTGACAACATTATCACCTGTAATACTTATCTTTACAATTTCATAGCAATATCTTTCTTGCTCACATATCTAAGTCTTAACTTACATAACTTAATTTTAAAGATAATTAGGTTCTGTAGTTCATGGGAGGTTATGATATTGTTCCATTGTTCGAGCAGTGCTTTTGATATCATCCTCTTTTCAACTGGAGGTTTACTTAACAGCTTTTCTAAGATCAATAGCAATATCTTATTGATCTTAAATATACAATACGTACTCAGAGCTGTGCCTATGAAAGCATACAAACTTAGAGGTTTTACTGTCTACAACTGGACTTATGTTGTCATCCTGAATGTTTTATTTATTGTCGTTTGTTGGTTCTTAGTGATCAAGACCTGGAGTGTTTTCTATATTATATTAACTTTTTATGGGTTAGCGTTCGATTACAACGTCTTTTATATCGTTGTTGTGTTAAAATTAGTTACGGAAATTCTTCGTGAGTTCACTGAACAAATCCGGATGTCTAGAAACCACTCAGATTTCGAAAGAGAAGTTGACTGGAATTTTAAATTTGATGTTTACGTTCGTATACAGGAGATATACACGAGAATAGAAACGACGTTTCGACAAATGTTAAGTTTTAAAATTAATTGATAATAAAGTGATCTAATTTTTTTTCTTATTTTTATCAAATATCAATAAATGCATATTTTTTATAGCCTATTGTTTGTCCCACTGCTGGGCAAAGGCCACCCCTTTCTCCTTGCAAACTTTTCGATTTAGGGTGATCTCTGGCCAAGTTTGTCCCGCATATTTTAAATAGTTAAAATGTTGATGTTATTGTTATTTTCTTCCAGATTTTATTTTATACAATAAACTTAATTTATCAGTGTTTACGGAACTTGGCTGGGATATTATCTTTTAAACATTTATTAGAACAAGGTGATTCTCGGGTAAGTAGAAAATAAATCACTTTAACTGATATATTTTCATGAATAGTTTCATACTCCTTATTATTTATACACCTTATAATGGCTTTGCCAGCGGTTTTGCTCACGTGATAGAAAAACATGTAAAAGCTTTGCCAATCAATGATAAAGTAGCATTTTATTGGTGAAAGAATTTTTAAATTTGGTCCTGTTATTTTTGAGCTTATTCATTACAAACTAAAATACAAAAATGCAAATTTTTCCTCTTTACAATATATTCGTAAGTATAGAAGTATAGATAGAGATATGCATAAGAAACTAAAAGAAGAAACTTTTGACAATTTGTGTAGATGATGAAAATATTTAATATTTATTAGCAGATTATTTGGTATTGTATGTTATTATAAGTATTTCTTCTGATGTTTGTACACTAACAGTCCAAAATTTGACTCCTCCTTCAGTCCATCCAAAAGTTTTCTGTAAAAAATTTCCCTGTGCGATATAAAATTTATAAAAACCAGTGTACCATGGAAGGACTTTCCATGGTATACTGGTTTTTATAAATTTTAGTCCTGTATTTTTTTCTTATAACAATATAACAATAATATTGTAATTTATTAATCATTTAATTATATTATTTAGTATTTGTATTTTTTTATATTTATTTTACTATGTGTATGTATAAGTAGTATATCTTTTTTTTTGCATGTTATATTATTTCATTGGTCGCTATGTTTTTTGTGTGTACTTATTTTCCTTTTACTTTTACACAGTGTCTCTTCTCTATCTCTTTTGTCTCCAATTTTTCTATCGCAGGTATGCTGGAAGAGATTTACTATTCTTCTGTTTTCTTTTTCTGTTCTTTTATTATTGTGTGTTCATAAATGGTGAAATAAATAAATGTTTATTCACTGTAATAAATGTAAGTATATTTTTTTAGACCACCATTCTACTAATAATAACTCAAATCTGGAACATGAAGAATATAGCAATATTGTCAATGTTATGTATAGGATGTGAAAATTACTATGCGGCAATAAAAGACGTTCAAAGTACTTGTGTAATACTACTGAAGTCAAGGAATTGTTCTAGCAAGTATTTTTTTTATTATTTTTGCTTTTACGGTGTTTCATTGTCTAGACTAGAGGAAAGCCGTTTTATTTCATTAGACTATTACATTGGCCTTATCGAAGGCATAAACACCCGTAGAAGGCATACATACCTAAAGGGCAATAGAAACTGCTATCATCGAAATTTCTTTACGTGATCGCATCAGAAATGATGCAATCATCATCATCATTCTGATTATCATTTTGAGGGATTGAGATCCAGTTTGCTTCATTGACAATAGTCTGCAAGTCGACAGGTCATCTTGGAATGCTGTTACGTCCATCTATGATAATATTGTGGTATACATAAATCTTCATATCACCAGTAATAATAAAACCCCCCGCGCGCGAGTAGATAGTGTAGACCTGGTTGTAATTTTCGGACAGACGAAATAAGGCATCGTCATTGATCTCTTCCATAAAGACAAAAGCCTTGCTTTGCCTGCATGCAAGCAGAGCTGATTTCCACTTTATCACAGGCAATTCATAAAATAGTAACATACAGGCATTTCATCCCACCGAATCCGAAACAGGAACCTCCCAACGTTGGCATGTTTCTGATGACTTGTATCAGATGAAAAGTAAAGACGTCACTGTTGCGCTTTCTAATCTGTCTATTCCACTCGCTTCACTCAAAACTGGGGAAAGGAGCAAAAATTGCCATTTCTTTGTAGCTAAAATTTCAGCAGAAAGACGTCCCCTGTTGGACATAGGCCTCCCCCAAGCGTCGCCACAACGAACGATCCTGTGCATCTCGTATCCATCGGTTTCCCGCAACCTTCACCAGGTCATCAGTCCACCTTGTTGGTTTGTTGCATAGTGGGAAAAAATCAATTCAACCTCCGATAAACTGGATCTTTGTCTTTTTCAGATACAGAACGAAGAGTTTGCAAGAATATACAACGATTAAAGAAGGCTTCGTTCAAGAAGATGAGCGCGTGCGGCTTGTTTACCATAGAGACCACGCTACTTATACAGTTGTTGAGCTTTATTACTTTTCATATTATTGTCGTTTTGCAGTTAACGTATCTGTAATATTGTAAAATTGTATGCTCTATATTTTTTAAATTTGTTTCTACCATAAATATCTTTTGAGAATTTTGTGTCAGGAACGTTTTTTTTTTCTTGAACTGTCTACTTCAACTTGTCATATATCTGGTTACTGATTTGCTTCATAATTTTTTTTTATTATTAGAATTTTTGATATACAATCTAGCAGTCATGTTAACATTTTGATGTTAAACATAATGATAGTATTAATATTTATAAAATACAAATAGTTCTTAATTATAGTATCTTCATTGTGCAAATAACTGCGGAAGTTTGTTTAACACAGACGATGAGTTACGTGTTTAAAATGTAAGATATGTTACGGTTAAAAAAAAAAATCTGTTGTCTTTTCCTATTTACATACATTTATGATATTTTGTCCTATTGTTTTTTTTTTATTTCATAAACGCAGAATATTTTATCTTGATTGTCTCTAACCCTGTTCCATAACTTTTTATTGAATATCTTGAACAATTTGAACTAACTAAATTCACTGCACCATGTAAATGGTAAATCGCAGCAAGATTGAGTAGCATACTGGGGTAACACAAATTAAATTAAATGACACAAGAGAAGGTTACATGAATAATCTTCAAAGTATGTTGAGCAAGAACTTTTGTATATCAGTCCGATATACAAGGTGTAACGTTAAATACGCAAAACCTGAAATTAGTTTGATCAGAATAACGAGCAGAATCAATTAAACCACTTTTTAATATAAGTAAAAATTTTCAAAAAAAATTCATTGAAAACTTCGACCTGTCTATTTACGAATAGGTCAAGCCATCACGTGCGCAAACCCGCCTAAATAGGTAAACAAATAGTTGTAATCCAATCAAATTTTCTCATACACGGGATAATAAAAGTTTTTATTTCAATGCAAATATGAATTTTAAACAAACTAAAACTGCTCATAAAACCTTAATTTTATTTTAAATATATTTTTTACAGAATTAGGTCTTTTAAATTAAAAATAATTTGGGGTGTCCGAGGTTTTAGCATTTAACGTTACAAGTTGTATAAAAATAAAAAACAAATAACAAAAACAACACAAAATTAAAACCACAGCATAAATTGCTTTAATACAAAGGACCAGATTTGATTGGAATTCCTTAAATTTCGATATGCTGGAAAGGAAAAATAAATATATAATATGATGTTGTGAAGAAAATTATATGTGCATATATTTATATATTATTACGAATACATACCAAAAATAAGTAAATGACATAATGATTGTAGAATTAATTCGGTAGCCGTCGATTGACAGATAATTTGTCATTTGTAACTACAATGACACTATCATTAATGTAAGTGTTTGTGGTGAAAACTAAATTTCTTTTCACTTAGACGAAATTCTCTAAGCGGACAGACATGTTTTTTAATTTAAAAAATTACTTCAAATCAAGCAGAAGCACTGTTACAACAATCAATAATACTCCATCAACATCAACTAACCAAAAATTAATTAATAATGTGATAACTAAAGATTTACAATCAATACTGAGACCGTTGTATCTGATGCAAATTATTTTCTTCTGTGCAAAGTTTTCTATACGTGATAACATCATTACTTCTAATACTCGTTTTTATAATTTCATAAGACTTTGTTTTTTTTCATCATCACAATGTATTATTTTACATAACTTCTTTACAGCAACGATAAATATCAGTAGCATATCGGACCTTAAGAGTTTATTCATGTGGTTGTGTAGTGTATTCGATTTCATCATCTTTCTGACTGGTGTTTTAATAAACAGCTTTTCAAAAATCCACAGCAATATTTTATTAGTTGTGAAAATCAACCACGTGTTTAGAGTTCTACTAATTAACGATGGCAAACTCAGAAATTTCTCTGTCTATAGTTGGACTTGCACTATCATCCTAAATATTATGTTCTTTTTCATGAATATTAGTTTTTTATTAATTTTTTATACTTTAAATGTTATAACTCATACAATGACTTTTCTTATGTTTACTTTCGATAGTAACGTCATTTATGCTGTCATTATTTTAAAACTACTAAGGGGTATTCTTCACGCGTTGATTGGAAAACTTCAAGTCTCCGCAAAAAATGAAGATTTACACAGAAAAGAATATTGGAATATAATTTTTGACGAGTACTTGCATATGTATGAGATATACATGAAAATAGAGGCTATTTTTCGACGAATGTTAAGTAAATCAATGCTTAATAAGAAAACTTATGGATTGTTTTATCATTTAATAATACTGCTATTTATGTTTTTTTCTTTTAAATAAGTATTAGATGATTTCCCACCTTAAAAAAAGAACATTGAATATTTTTAAACTCTAACAGTATAATTTATTATATTAATAACTTTATAGCACTTTTTAATATGAAAATTAAAATGTTTCTTTCAAATCTGAATTATGTATTATTATTATTAAAGAATAATTTTGTAGTTCTTAAAGTGTGAATTGCAATGATTGATTTTGCATAATATATGTTTCCTTACAGATTTTATTTTATACCATATTTGCAGCTTACCTGTGTTTGCGAAACTTGTGTATCATATTAACTTTGAGAAATTTGGTAGAACGGGGTGAAATTAGAGTAAGTAGACGGACCACTAAAAGAGTTTAAAATTAAAAGGATGTAATTACGTTTGGTGCCACCCATTTGATTGTTGATTCAGATCATGAATCACTAACATCCTAAAACCTTTTGCAGTCTCAAAACTGCACCTTGTATGTTAGTACTATCTGTAGTCCGTAATTATTCAATGTAATTTTTTTTTCCAGATTATCATCCTATTGGTAATAGCACAAATCATGAGCATTAAAAATATTATTATATTGTCATTGTTTTGTATGGAATGCGAGAGGCTCTATGCAGCAATGAGAGATATTGAGTGTATCTGTTTTATACAGCTCAAAAAGGAATGTTCAGGCAAGTAATTATAATTTTTCTTAGTTGCTATATCTCATCCATCTCATGTAGTCAATTACTTATGTGATGTTAACTGAAACAAGCATAACTGCTTGACCAGGAGGGGCCCAGCTAGGCCGAAGCCTACTGGGGCCAGGGTCTGTGTGGTCGGTGAACTCAAGCCCCGGTCCAGTAGTCCGGCCCAGTCAGTAAGAGTCTGACAGTATCTCTCGCTCCGCCCAAGAGCGAGGGTTGTCATAAAATGATTTTTGCACACCATAAAAAAAAATCACCATCATCATCATTCCAGCTAAAAGACATCCACTATTGGCCATAGGCCTCCCTAAGTGTCGCCATATTAGTTATCTATAATATTTATATTATGTATTTAGAAATATATAAGTATGTTTATCAGGTGTCCCATCATGTTATGTACCCATAACACAAGCTCTGCTTAGCTTGGGACTAAACGACGTTGTGTGATAGTTGTGGAATATTATTATTATTATTTCGTCTGGTCCTATGCGTTTTGCGTTCATCGGATTCCAGTGACCCTTACCAGGTCATCATTCTTCCAATTAGGAGAACTCCGTCTTCCGCTGCGCAGTAGCCACTCCATAACTTTTTGTCTCCATCAAACTTCTGTTCTACTAATTCTTCTTCTTAGTCAAGAACTCTTGTCAGAGTGGTCGTGGCTGTTGATGAACAGGCCTGCGGCGTGCCGCCGTCGTTTGCCTCCAAGGCTGCGGCATGTCGAGCGATGTCTCTCCATTTCTGGCGATTGTTGGCATTACGCGCACACTGTACTGCTATCGACTGCGTATCCCTGGTGATGAGATCGATCCATCGAGTCGGAGATCGACCGCGGGCTCTCTTGCGTGTCCTGCCAATTAAGTGATTCTTTTTCCTGTACTTATAATTTAAATAACATATTTCACGTTTTTCAGATGCAGAGAGAAGGGTTTACAAGAGTATCCAGCGTGTACAGCAGGTATCGTCCAAGACAATGAGCGCATGCGGCTTGTTCAACATAGACGCTCAGCTACCGCTACAGTTATTAAGCTTTATAATTTTTCATATTTTCGTTTTGTTACAGTTTACCTATTTGTAAAACATTAAATTTTATAATTCGTGTTTATTTTTAATTTCGTTTTTCTAGTTTCCATTTAAACTTTTTAATTTATTATCAGAATCTTCAGAATGTTTCTGATTAACTATTCAAAGCAGGACAGCTAGATAGGGTCATTATTTATATTTGATGTTATGTTAAAGTACCATGAAAGACACTTGCGCCTGACCACCGCTAAGTTCATTTTTGCTTGCACTCGAATCGAAAATTTCGAAGGGTTTGGTTTGGCGCCGCGCCGCTGGATTTCAGCAAAAAAAAATTTAAGTGGTCAGGCAAAAATTACTGCGATAGTACATTATGGCTATATTTATTTGTAAAGAGCCACAAACAAGATACACAGCCCTAAACGACAATTACTCAAACGCCAATTGATGGTTATTCATTATTTCATCTATCTAAAAGGAAAAATATGTTTTTGTATTTCGTAGATTGTTTATGTCCAACAGAAATGCTGTTTTTGTAAAAAAAAAACAACAGTCAAGTGCGGGTTCCATGTAAAAAATTTGATTCCCGAATCGATTCTCATTTTTTTCCAAATCGCAAAAAGTAAATTATTTTGTATTGCAACAACTTTTCATTTTTCCTTTTCTTGTGCAATAAGACCTAGCTTCTCGCCCAATTTCAGGATTCTAGGTCAACGGTAAGTATCTTATAGGTTTTGATACGACACAGGCGTGGATTGCTTAGGGTATCAAGTAGCCTTAATCCGTCACTGGGTCAAGTGGACGACAAAATGATCCTATAAGAGTTCTGTTTTTGCCAACTGAGGTTACAGAACTCTAAAAACACCCAGACTCTCATCAAATAAAATATTAGTTCATAATGTCATCATCATCATCATCATTTCAGCCGATACACGTCCACTGCTGGACATAGGCCTCCCCCGAGCATCGCCACAACGAACGCTCCTGCGCGTCTCGCATCCATCGGCTTCCCGCAATCCTCACTAGGTCATCAGACCACCTTGTTGGAGGCCTTCCAACGTTGCGTCTTCCGGTACGCGGTCGCCACTCCAGAACCTTTCGGCCCCAACGGCCATCTGTTCTGCGAGCAATGTGCCCTGCCCATTGACACTTAAGTTTGGCAATTCTTTGCGCTATGTCGGCAACCTTAGTTCTCCTGCGGATGTCTTCATTTTTGATTCGATCACGCAAGGTAACCCCGAGCATAGCCCTTTCCATTGCCCTTTGGGTGACTTTAAGCCTTCTGATGAGGCCCATTGTGAGCGACCACGTTTCGGAGCCATATGTCATCACTGGCAACACGCACTGATCATAGACTTTTGTCTTGAGACACTGTGGTATGTTGGACGAGAAGACACCGCGTAGCTTCCCGAACGCTGCCCAGCCGAGTTGGATTCGACGGTTGACCTCATAATGTGATTGAAGAAAAAACGTAACTGCTGGGACAGCAGGGCCGATGCCTACTGGGAGGGCTCCGAAAGGGAAACCCAGGCTCCTGGAATGCTAAGCAAGCAAAAAACATACATGTAGCTTTAGTCAGTAAAAGTCTGATACATTCAGTCATTAGATTTCCGCCTAAAAAAAATAGAATATTGATTTTAGTTTAACTGTTGTAAACAATATGTTTGCATTGAAGACGGACTTTAAAAGTTCAGAAAAACATATAATACTAGAAACAGTCATGCTAGGAAGTTCCTAATACAGCTGTTTCAATACCAAGTCATCAATGTTTCCACAAGAAACATGATCATTTATTACGAAAATGCTATTGAATAAGAACTAACAGGATACCTAAATATTGATAAACCATTTGATTAAATATCACTAAGTGATGTCTTATAACACAAATCGATTATATTTCGTTTACCACATCAATTCACCTTAAACTACAGTACCTATAAGAAGCATGTTATCAAATATTAGAAACTGCAAATCAAACAGAAAGTTTATAAGTAATAATGTACAATCAGTCTTTTCCAGTGAAATATTACTAAATAACATGGTCGAAGAAGATTTACAATCAGCACTAAGGCCTTTGAATCTTGTGCAAAACTTATTCATTTGCGCAAAATATTCTATTCGTGACAACATTATCACATCTAATTCTAACACTTACCATTTCATTTTTTTCATTTGTTTTATCTTATTTCAATGTGCCTGTTTGTATAATTTGTCGATTTCACTCAAATTATACAGTGTCATTCCGGGCATATCCGGTTTATTTTATTGTACGAGTTCTATTACTGACACTGCATTCTTTTGCATTGGGGATTTAATCAACGCTATCTCAAATATTTTGTATAGTAATGAGAATATTACGTTGATTTTGAAACTCCAACACTTGCTCAAAGACCTTCAAATAAATCGCAATGAATTCAAAAGTTTCATTATCTGTAACTGGATTTGGGTTATCACCGTAAATACTATTATTATCGTTTTCGCCTCTGGTTTGGTTATCATGAAAATACGGTTTATTGAGATCATGATGGGTTATGGCTGCACCGCCTTTGATGTAAACATTATATACACTATGTTTGTATTGAAATTATTAGAAAAAATTCTTCGCGTGTGGATTTATAAAGTTCAAAACCCAAGAAAAACCGAGCGTTTAGAAATAAGAGAAGAGAGATATGAACACTGGAAGAAAATGTTTGATATTTACTTAAATATACTGGAGGTTTATTTGCTTATAGAGAAAACGTTTAAAAAAATGGTAGGTTTTAAAAAAAATCTAAATTTCATAATGAAAAATTATTTTGGGTAAACAGCCAACAAATTCGAAATCACACCACACTTATATTTTCAACTAGCGATAAAATTAAAAAAAATATTTTAGTGGATTTGGAGGTAGGTGGAACACAGACTAAAGTCTCACATAACTCCGTTGAAAAAGGAGGATCCTCCGACCAGACAGGTGTTATAGTCTGGTGGGCTACTGCCCAATAGTTGATTTCGGGCTGTCGAATATATTCAAGCCGCGCGGAGAACTTTGATTGCGCGACGCAATATTTCGTATTTTCTTCGTAGTTCTTATGGGGCGTCATAGATGTCGCCACATGGATTTCAAATGAACAACTTTTTTTATTTCAGATTACCTTTTATTTAATTTCATCAGCATACCAGACGTTGCGGTGCATCGTTACCTTATTAATTTTAAGAGAATATGTAGTAAATGGTGACTTGGCGGTAAGTACTTACTTTATTGAAAGTATAGCAGTTCATTATTCTCTCGAACCACCATCATCATCATTACCAACCTTTTTCAATATTCCCAGTGTTGGGACTCAGGCCTTCTCTCTAGGAGAAGAAATGTGCCGTTATTCACCACGCAGGCCCAGTGCGAGTTGGTGAATGTCACATGTATTCAAATTTTTCATGCCGGTTTCCTCACGATGTTTTCCTTCAACGTATTGAGAGCAGTGGTAATGAAATAAATTACAAAAAGTATTGCACCTGGCAGGGTTTGAACCCGCGATTTACTAATCGTAAGTCGGAGCCATGGAATGAACCATGGATGGGTCCATTCATTTCAGTTGAAAAATGTCCACTGTTGGACAAAGGCCCCCCCCAAGCCTCGCCAGAACGAATGTTCCTGTGCGTCTCGCATCCATCTGTTACCCGCAACCTTCACCAGGTCCTCAGTTGACCTTGTTGGAGGCCTTCCAACGCTGCATCTTGCGGAACGCGGTCGCCACTCCTGAACCTTTCGGCCCCAACGGCCATCTGTTCTGCGAGCAATGTGCCCTGCCCATTGCCACTTAAGTTTGGCAATTCTTTGTGCTATGTCGGCAACTTTAGAGCGAGTTTGAGAGCCGAGAGACTAAGTTGGTTTCAGTGATTAGTTACTAACATAGTTTTTAAGATCATACTAACAATTTTCTTGTAATGAATGGACCAATATTCATGTCTGATTAAATGAATTGCTTTTTAATAATGTTCATAATTGCATGTAGTTGAGATGAGAATGTTAAGATGGATGTGTGGTGTGACGGGAATGGATAAAGTGAGAAATTAGTATATTAGGAGAAGTTTGAAAGTGGCGCCAGTGACTGAAAAGTTGAAAGGAAGCCGTTTGTCTTAGTATGGTCTTGTAAAGAGGAGGGATAAACCGCATGCTGCTAAAAGAGTTATGAGTTGACAAGAAGATGGATGGAGAGGGAGAGGGAGGCCAAAAAAAAGATGGATGGATTGTATGAGAAGTGATTTCAAAGAAAAGGAAGTTAGTGATAGCGTGACGAGTGACAGGAGAGAATGGAAGAAAAAAACGTGTTGCGCCAACCCCAAATAAAACGGGATAAGGGCAGGAAGATGATGATGAATGTTTTTATTTCAGCTTATCACGCTGAATTATATAGTTACTATTTCAGCTTATCACGCTGTTACTAATAAGTGTAATGTGGGACATGAAGAACATCGTCATACTAATAGCCTTGAGCGTGCAATGTGAGAGCTTCTATACAGCAATGAGAGATGCTCAGACTGCTTGTACATTGCCCTTGATGTCAAAATATTGTTCAGGTGAGTGTTACCATCAATCATGCAATACATGAGAGATAAGTTGCCAGTCATGTATAGAGTACATGTTGCATTTGACTGACTGACTGGCCTGTTGGTCTAGTGGTTACTGACCCTGACTGCTATACCGGAGGTCGTGGGTTCGATTCCCACCCAGAACAAATTTTTGTATAATGAACATAATCATTTATTCTGGGGTGTAATTTATCTATAATTATGTATGTATTTAAAAATATATAAGTATGTTTATCAGTTGTCTAGTACTCATAACACAAGCTCTGCTTAGCTTGGGACTAGACGGCGTTGTGTGATAGCTGTAAGAAAAACATATTTTCGCGAAGTAGCTCAACTCCAATGAGCCACTTTCGTGAGCTTTTCCAGCCACAGAAAGCGTGGACTTGCGGATGACGAACATCGGTACCTCACCGTCCGGCTGTTCAGTAACCATCCGGACAGAGCCCAAGTCATCGATGGCCCTATTACTATGAAAAAAGCTTAGCTTGTAAAATTCATATTTTGAGTGCGGTTTATTCATTACAACGATTAGTAGTTGCAATAAAGTTTTAATATAGTCAACTTTAGTATAAGTACAAGAGTTATTCTGTGTGATTTCATTTGAAAAGTGGTCCAAAATTGATGGTCTGAAGAGTTAAAAAAATGTAACCCCTACATTATTGTTACCAATACTTATTTTATAAGTCAAGAGTAATAGATTGCTTCTAGGTAAGCGTGTTCTATCGTCGGCCACATCATCGCTTATCATCAGGTGAGATAGTGGTCAAACGTGAGCCTACACATTATAAAAAAAAGATCTCCCCCATAGCCTATCAATTTACCCGGTATTGCCTCTTTTGACCAACCCCCCCAGCTGTAAGGTCACAACACCTGTCCATCTTCTGTTCTTCGGGCTCGCGGACGGCGAGCCATGGGTAGCTCGCTGTCCGATCGTCCGGTAACTGTCCGGACCGAGCCAAGGCGTCGACGGCGCGCACTGTTCCCGCGCGCCTCAAGGAGTTGTCAGCAACAGGAGGGGCCCATCTGGGTCGAAGCCTACCGGGGTCGGGGTTATCCGAAAGGAAACTAGAGCCCTGGTATGAAGGCTAGAAGGAACGGCGCGGGGTTTTTAGTCAGTAAGACTCTGACACTGTCTCCCGCTCCACCCAAGAGCGGGTTTCGTCAATGATGATTTTCCCCGTCGAGAGAAAAAAAGAAAAAGAAAAAGCTGAAAATCGAAAGGTAACAAAACCATAACAATGACTTAAGTACCTACCAGGTTCATTTGTTGTATGCCAAATTTCACAGTTTCAAGTACTACTTGAAAATAAACCAAAAAGTGGATGAAAACCTCAACAGTGTAATAGAAAATCTGAAATATTAATAAAGTGAACATTAACAATTATTACACTACATTTGTTACAGGATGTGGGTGACAGCTGTCAGATTCATATAATGTAGCTACCTTTTTTTTGTACTTCCATTTTATGGAACGATATTTTTTTAGGTACTGTTAATTCACGCTAAATTTTAACACTCTCCGACGTTTAATGGTTTATTAACAGTTCGCACGTGTTATTGGCAAAATTGTGGTGTGTCTTCCACAAAAGCCATTGATTAGAGTTGAAGTTACCTATCCATGTAAAAAAAGACCTTGGTTACCCGTTTTAAAAAACGCCAATTTTAAAGGTGAGAACCTAATAGTCATATTTATTCTGTACTGTCCCACTACTAGGCAAAAACTTTCTTCTAATTATTTTATCATTTCTGGATGAGAGACACTTGTTATGAATTTCTTAAGATGACATCAAAGACGGTTTCGTCAATGATGATTTTCCCCGTCGACAGAAAAAAAAAAATCTTCTTTTCTTAAGTATCCTTTACGGCGTTCTAAAGATGTGAGTACAACATTGCAAAATACATAATGTATTTTTATTTTTACTTTCAAGGTCCAGAAAGAAGGATTTACAAGAACGTTCATCGTTTACAAAGAGCATCATTTAAGAAGATGAACGCGTGTGGCATGTTTACCATAGACGCCGAACTACCTATAAAGTACTCAAGTTTTGTCGTTTCTTATATTATTGTTTTTTTACAATTTGTATATCCGTAATATATAACGCAAGAACTTAATAACAATTCTGACGAAGAACAAAAATAAATTGCATTTAATTACATTCCATTAAATTATTTATTCAACTTAAAATTAAAAAAAAACTCTGATAATACAAGACTATTCTCTCAATTACAATTTTTGAACTGTTTTGTAAATCACATACTATAATATGAAATTTGAATATTATCGTGCAACTAATTATGAATTATTACTAAACGATGGCGGTTACGTTAGAATGATGTACTCTAATTTTAATTAATTTATTTAAGTATTTATTTAAATCTTTATGCACAAAGTTGAGAAAGATCTGAATAATCTTTATGCACAAAGAGCAGTGGTGGCCGAGTGAGAGCAGTGGTGGCCGAGTGGTAATGGCCCCGACTTACGAGTTTGTAGGTCGCGGGTTCGAACCCAGCCAGGCGCATTACTTTGTGTAATTTATTTCATCACCACTGCTCTCAAAACGGTGAAGGAAAACATCGTGAGGAAACCGGCATGTCTTAGAACCAAAAATTCGACGACATGTGACATTCACCAACCCGCACTGGGCCTGCGTGGTGGATTATGGCCCATTCCCTCTCCTAGAGAGGAGGCCTGAGTCCCAGCAGTGGGAACATTAAAAGGCTGATGATGATGATGATGCACAAAGTTGTACAAAGGCGGACTTAATGCCTTAGGCATTATCTGCCAGTCGACCTTAATCCAATTTAATCTAATTTTATTTAAATTACACTAAGAAATAAAATGACGTTTCATAATTTATGAGATTTTTGACGTAATTGCTCGACTGTCAAACCGTTTTGTCTAGATGAGAAATAGTTTCGAAAACAAAAATTATGTATGTAACATTAATCCCTGATATCTAGGCCTCAAGTCTGCTGTCACAATAGTGTCAGAATGGTCTATCATTGACTTCACAATTGTTGATTTTGACAAGTTTTGGTAATCTACTAATATAATGGCATCATAATGACTTTCCAATGATCAACCACTGACACTTCATTGAAAGAAGTGGCTTAAAATGGTAATCTCGTTCATAATGACAAACGAATATCTGACGAATGCGGTAATTTGCAAAACTTTTGACAGTTGTTTTGATCAGTGACCTACCATTAGAACGTTATTGTGCAGTTATTGGTTTTAATAAGCTCGATATTGTCATTCTACTACCACTCTATTACGAGACCATTGACCGATCAATGATCGATCATTATGATTTAGCAGATTACGAACTTTTAGCAAAATGACAATGGGATCGTGTTGGAATTCGTCATTAAAATTTATAAAAATAGCAGACTCGGGCCCCTGATAGCAAAGTGTAGCATTTTAAGGGTCTCTAACTTAATTTCGAAAATCATACGTGAAATTACATAATGAGTCTTCAGTAATGAATTAATTGCGAATCAATTTTATACAATATTTTATAGATATCGTCTCTTCGGGATCCGCTAGAATGTGAGACATAAAAGGATGAGGAAACATCGGGGGACACTGATTGTGACCATGATCTCCAGGCCGAAGTAGGGTTTGATAAGATCTTAACTGGAAATATTTAATTCAGAAACCCGACCTAAGAGAATTTTATTAATGACAAATTGATGATGGAGAAATAAAACGATCGATAGTCGTGTAATTTACTCATTTTCTTTATTACAAAGTGTTCCATACTAAGTGCTCGGTCACACTGGCAGCGTGGTGCGGGGAGCGGGGCAGGTGCGGAACTCGCGCGTGTTGCTTGGCCACACTAGCAGCGCGGTGTTGCTTGGCCACACTGGCAGTGCGGTGTTGCTTGGCCACACTAGCAGCGCGGTGTTCCTTGGCCACACTGGCAGCGCGGTGTTCCTTGGCCACACTGGCAGCACGGTGTGGGTATGGGTATGGGTTAAGGGATAGGCTTGCCGCTCGTCACCCGTGCACTCCCTGAGGCAGGTCCTATAGCACAAAATAGATAGGTACAGAAGACAATCTTATGTATGTACTTCACTTTTTAAACCTACGCTCTGTGGATGCACAATAATGAACGTTTGAGCAGGAACTGTTCTACGAGCGGGTCGAGGCGCTCCCAGATTTCGTGTCTGTGAGCAGTGTCTATGTGTGCGTCGCTCGAACACGCTATTCTTCTAAAGCTTGACTTCTGTATCTATATATTTTGTGGCTATAGTGAGAATTGACAGCGCGCGTCCCACGTTGAGCAACATTATGGCCACTCAAATGCAGTTTTTAAGTTTGAAATTGGCGCACCCCGCACCCGCTCTTCCAGTCCAACCAAACACTGTCATTTTTCATAAATATTTAAAGTTGAAGGAAGCTACAGAAACACAAACTGTAACAATATAATAGTGTAAGATGTAATAAAACTTAATAATTTCACGGGTAGCTTGGCGTCTATGGTGAACAAGTTGCAAGCGCTCATCTTCTTGAATGACGCCTTCTGTACGCGTTGGATGTTCTTGCAAATTAGTTTTCCTTTATCTGAAGAATGCAAAAAAATTAAGGTTTGAGATCGTTTATTCTCATAAGAGTTACATAAATTCACTTACATGAGAAATTATAAAACTAAACATAAATCAATTTTGTTGGACGCATTATAAAACTAGACATCGAATATAACATGTTTTGAGGGTAGATTATAAAATATACAAAAAGTTTGTTCGATACAAAATTGAACTCTCTTTTCTCAATTTTTCTCTGGCTTCGCCCGCGTATTAACCCTTCAGATACCGTCAATTAGAGACACAATAGTAAGACAATAGATGCGCGGCCACCGGTGGTCGCTTGGGGATTCATGAATCCATTGGGGAAACTATTTCTTTTCTACAAACTAGCTGCTACCAGTAGTTTCACCCATGTGCAAGTAAATAAATGCCCCAAGAGAACGTACCCGATATTAAAAATATATTATACAGGGTTATTTGTCACTAACAACCTTGCAGGACTGTATTACTAACATCATAAACAACAACTTTTGTTCTATGACTTTTTACAAAACATAGGTAATTCATTTCGCAAAAACAAACCTTCAAGATTTTGTTGGTCTATCTAACACATTTCAACTCTGTATTTTGCTATACCTACCTACGTCTGTATGACGCTCACCTCCGTTATTGTACTATCCTTGCTTTGCATAGACTTTGTAACATTTAGGAAGTTCAATTTAAATATTATAATTTTTGTATGAAAATCTGACGAAGTACATTTCTAAAAGTCATAGAACAAAAGTTGTTGTTTATGATGTTAGTAACATAGCCCTGAGAAGTTGCCAGTGTTTTACAAATAACTAAATATATTTTTTTTTATCATCAGGTGGGATGGCAAGTTTGTATAAATTTAAAACAAGTATGATGAACAATATTTACCAGAACAAGTCCTCAACTTCAATAGCATTACACAGGTAGTCTGAACATCTCTCATTGCTGCATAGAATCTCTCACACTGAACGCTCAGACAAATAAATATGATAGTATTCTTTATGTTCCAGACTTGAGATACAAATATCAGAATGCAAAACTGAAATAGTTATAGGCATATTAGGTAACCTAGATCTATTACTTAACTGTAAGAAAACATCAACAGCTTATTATTTTAGACAATAATATAATAGTAGATTATGCACCGAGGGTTAAAGTTGTGTCTTATGTCATATTGAATCTCGAGCGCAATGAAGGATTGCTCGTGAGTTAATACAACAATCCTGAATGCAGCGAGGGATTCAAGCTAGCCCAAGGCAAAGACACCTTTAGCCCAGAGGAGGATACTCTACTTTTTACACCTACTGTAAGAAAATAATAGTCACATTATTGACCAGCGGGTCATAATGAAATCCAGTACAACATTATTGACCGGCTGTGCCCCCGGCCCATATATATAATATATTTCTATTCCCCGGCCACTAATGACTCACTTTAGGTTAAGGTTGCTTGACATATAATTTGACATTTTCGAGCAGGTGGTGTGAAAAATATTTTACAGATCACTGTCTGCAATATTATAGCTACTTACATTAACTACACCTATATCTATAAAGCTTCGTAAAGATAACATCAACGCTACATTCCGTAAACTGATGAAAGTGGTAAAGACTGTGTAATATACAATCTGAAAATAAAATAATAATAATAAATAATAATATTCCACAACTATCACACAACGCCGTCTAGTCCCAAGCTAAGCAGAGCTTGTGTTATGGGTACTAGACAACTGATAAATCCGGCATAGCAGTCAGGGCCAACTAACCACTAGACCAACAGGCCAGTCAAAATAAACAATGATAAATAATAATGTGTTAATGTTTGGCCATAATATATTTGAACTATTATAATGATTCAAGTTGTTAATATCCAAGCATCTATAAAATGAATTCACCATTTGTCCAAAAGTCGTCTCTACAATCATATAAGTTTCTTGTATATTCAGGTACACAGCAAACATCGCGTTCCAATACTCATCAGTTTCGAACCCCTTAGTATTTATAAGTTGTTTTATCAACACGCGAAGTGTTTTCTCTATTAATTTCAAAAGTAACAAAGCATATAAGATATTAATATTGAACGAGATACACGTGTAAAATATAATGAGATCAACAGTATTTAAATTCTTGAAAATTATATAATACATGACGATAAAAAGAATAGAAAAAAAGTTAACAGTAGCAATCGAAATCCAGTTTAAAGCAATGAGACCTTGGAGATCATTGCTTGTAATTTTAAGAACCCTGATCACATTTTGAATTTTCTTGATCAGCAAGATATTCAATTTGCTGTGCTTAATGTTGGTGATGGTATTTATTGAATCTCCGATCAAATAGATCAAGCAATCAGTAATGGCACCGGAACAGTGGAATATCCTATATTGCCACTGAATGCATTTTGTTAGATAAATATACGTGTTGTGTAAACAGGCACAGTGAAACAAGATCATGCAGAATGCTCTCATGAAATTGTATAGAAAAGTATTAGAAGTGATAATGTTGTTACGAACAGAAAACTTAGCACACAAGAAAAAACTTTGCATCAGATTTAATGGTCTTAGTACTGATTGTAAATCTACTTCTATCACATCATCAAGTAATATTTTATTTGATGAGAGGCTTGGTATTTTTACGTTTGTACCAGGGTTTTTGTTTGGTTTAAAATACTGTTTGAAATACGACAGCATGTTTATTTGTGACCAGTTCCTTTTAGATTGATGAAATAATGAACAACTATCGATACGCGTTAAGTAATTGTCTTTTAGCACTTCTATTTTGTTTTCTGTTCTATTTGAATCAATAACCGTAATGTTTTTAGTTTCTATCGCTGGGCCAGTAATTATAAACCATATTAGGCTTTGTACTCTCTTGTTCAAAGAAAAACTAATGTTCCTTATAGGTATCCTCAGTTATATTTGCTTAATTTCTTCTCGTCATATACCCTGGTTGGGTATGTGACGAGTAGGATGATTTTCTTTTAAGTGTTCTGTCTCTGGTGTCGTTCATTTTACAAGCTTTACATACTCTGACTTTATATACTTTCATTTCTACACAGACAAAATCTTTATGTTTTTGTAGCAACATCTATGATGCCACATAAGAACGCTCCATCAAAGTTCTCCGCGCGATTTGAACATATACGACAGCCCGACAGCAACTATCGGGCAGTCGCCCACCAGACTATAACATCTTGTCTGGTCGGAGGATCCTCCTTTTTCAACGGAGGTTTGTGGGACTTTACTCTCTGTTCCGCCAACCTCCAAATTTTGAATTCCGTAGGGTACCATTAGTATTCATAAGACTGCCTTTGTACCCATAGATTTAAGTTTCTATGAAATTTTTACTATTTTGTTGTACAATAAAGTTTATTATATTCTATACTATTCTATCTTTGTGTTTTTACTATTACATCAAAAATAAGTTGATTCTGTCTGTGAAGTTTTGCTGTATTATTTTTATCATCCCCTTTGAAACGTGATCAAAGTTCTAAAAAGAGATCCCAAAATAATTGATATTTATTCATCTGACGTATTACGTGTATAATACTACTACTGCTACTACTACTGTAATCGTACTCTTTGTTGTATCACAAACCCAGTTTTAATTTAAGGAAATAAATCTTCACTTTCTTACAATGTTTTCCTGTGTTCTGTGTTAGTATAATACACTACTACTAATAGAGCAGAGTTTATTATTTTTTGGACCAATAACCAGATAAACTATAAACTGAAGTAGACCGATCAAGGTATTACAGAAAAAGTCACTGGCATAGATTTGTCAAAATAAATACTCTAGGTTAGTTATAATGGCAATGATTTAAAAGAAGGTATTAACGGTAAATTTTATATATTACAGATATGTAAATTGTAAGAAGACAATATTATAGGAGATAATAAAGCTCAACAGCTGCAGCGGTAACTCGGCGTCAATGTCGAAGAAGCCGCATACACTCATCTTCTTGAATGATGCCTTTTGTACACGTTTGATGCTCTTGCAAACTCTCTTTTCTGTATCTAAAAAAATTAACAACTTCAGTTTATTAAAATATTACGCAGTTCCAGCATAGCTACTCAACTACTAAATCAACAAATTTTTAGCTTGTTTTGTGAGCTAAGTATTGCTAGAAGGGGAAAGTTCAAAGGTTAGTTTTAATCATTATCGATTTGGTGATTTGGTAAGACGTTCAAGAAAGTGTTTGACACTAAATACTTTCCATTCAGGTCAGTTGGTATGTATGTCTAGCTTCACAGGAAATTAGAGATTTAGATAACAGAGAAACTACTTTTAAAACAAAAGACATTAATAAAGTCAAAATAAAGGAAATAATTATCATAATGGCATGGTTTTGTGTGTAAGTGAGAAAGGGTAGATGAAAACAATAAAACAATACTTGCCTGTACAATTTCTTTTCTTTAGAATTATTACACAAGTACTCTGAACGTCTCTCATTGCCTCATAGTACCTTTCGCATTCTTTGCATAACAATGTAAATATTATTATATTTTTTATATTCCAGAACTGAGATATTATTAGAAGAGTGACAATCTGAAAAAAAAAATCTGTTACAATGATAAATCATTTTATCATATATAGAAATATTTTGGATAATGAAGACAATTTCTACTGATAGTTTCATCCTCTTGGTGTATATCTCCACCACATCTCCATGTATCAGAAACTAGACTATAAAAGTACTCAAGAGTATAAATAATATAGTAATCTGACTACTTATTCCACCCTTCTTTGAGGCGTGGCTGGAAAGACCTCACCTTCCGCATGACGCACCGAACATGGCACGTTCGGGAGGTTCCTGTACCGGAATCGTGCAGAAGAGACGCCCGGGTATCGCTACTGCGCGGAACGCCCGGAGAACACGGTGGAGCACACAGTCGAGATGTGCCCCGCTTGAGCAGAGCATCGCCGTGCCCTCGTGGGGGCGATCGGCAGCGGAGACTTCTCGCGCCGGGCCCTGGTCGAGGCCATGGTCCGGAGCGAGGAGGAGGAATGGTAGGCGGTCGCCTCCTTTTGCGAAGCAGTAATGCTAGTAAAGGAGGAGGCCGACCGCATCAGGCTACGGCGCCCTCGCCGCCGCCGCCAGGATTCCGATCCCGATTTCCGGCCACCGTAGGCGCGGGCTTGCGGGCGGTGAGCATTGGGTGGCTCGCTATCCGACCGTCCGGTAACTGTCTGGACCGAGCCCAAGACGTCGATGGCGCGCACTGTTCCCGCGCGCCTCTAGGAGTTGTCAGCAGCAGGAGGGGCCCAGCCGGGTCGAAGCCTACCGGGGCCAGGGTTATCCGAAAGGGAGCTCGAGCCCCGGTATGAAGACTAGAAGGAACGGGGTGGGTTTTTAGTCAGTAGGAGTCTGACACTATCTCCCGCTCTACCCAAGAGCGGGTTTGTCATTGGATAATTTTTGCCAACTGTAAAAACAAAAACTACTCACTCCAAATTCACCTTGATATAAAAAATTTCTTAAAGTTAATATCAAAGCCAAGTCCCGTAAACATTGACAAGTTAGGTATATTATGTAAAATAAAATCTGAAAGAAAAAAAATGTAACATCAATATTTTTATTACTGTTTAAAAATGTAACTATTATGAATATAATACGTGTAGAACACTAAACATTGAAATAAAGATTAGTTTCTTTTTTTCATTTTAGTTTTCTAAAAACTTAACATTTGTCTAAACGTCGTCTCTGTACTCATGTATATCTCCTGTATACGAATGTAAACATCTAAAGTCTTGTTATCTGCTCTTTCTAAATATGCACCGTCTCTAGAGATATATATTTGTCCAGTCCATTCACGAAGAATTTCCGTAATCATTTTTATTACAAAAATAGGATAAATGATGTTATAGTCGAAAGCCAACGCATAAAAAATCTTGATATTAATAATAAAATTAAAGGTCTCAAAAATGAGGAAAAAACAAATGACAGTGATAATAAAAAAAACATTTATGAGGACACAATAAGTCCAGTTATAGACAGTAAAACTTCTGAGCTGGTCCTTTTTCATTTGCAGAGCTCTGATTGTGTATTGAATTTTTAAGATTATCATGATATTGTTATAGATCTTTGAAAAGCTGTTGAGAAAAGCTCCGATCAAAATAAGAATGAAATCCAAAGCACTGGTCAAAAAATTTAATAAACTCATAGTATCCCGTGTATTACTAAACCGGATAACTTTCATGCTCAAACTATGTAAACCAACACACAGATAAATAAGCAAAAAAGATATTATTATGAAATTGTAAAGGTAAGTATTATTAGTGATAACATTGTCACGAATAGAATACTTTGCGTTAAAGAAAATATTTTGCATCAGATTCAATGGTCTTAGTGTTGATTGTAAATCATTATCAATTCTAATTGTATTTGGTGAAATTGCTAAAACACTAATATCAATTAAACTTGTATCAAAGTTTCTGTTTGATTTGAAATATTTTTTTAATTTTGACAACATGTCTATAGACTAGACTCGGCGCTTGCAGCGCAGTGAACGTTTTGACAAACGATCTAAAAACCATTAAGATAATAACGATAAGTGTTTCTTTTTTATATACTCGTATGCTAAGTAAATGATTTGAAAAAAAAAAGACAATAACAAACTCATTATGATAATAACTATAAATATTTTCCATAAAATATACTATTTCATATTTTAGATCGCTTGATGGACGTGTAATTAACCTATTGGTTATATTATTTGAGAGCAGTGGTACTGGCACCAACCTACGAGTTGTAGGTCGTGGGTTCGAACTCAGTACTAGGCACTTTTGAATAGTCAACATTTGCACGTTCCAAAGCGTAGATCTCTATGTAGAAGAACGTGCAAGAAACTCCTTCCAAACATGGACACTCTTTTTAAATCATATCATGAGTTACATATTTTTTGTTGCTTATAATATGTGAGCACAATGTAGATAAGTAATAATAATACATAATTTAAAAAAGAAACTAATTAAAAAAATAGAAACTGAATTTGACCAGTCTCAACCGATGGCACCCATTCACGGGCATAACGCGTGCATCAGTCCTACTCAGCTCAGACATTTTTAAGGTAACCGAATGCCAAAATAACACGTGCCACCAACAGTAAGACATTTGAGTTAGCACGACCAACTCTCAACTGCCATGCTCGTAATGTCAAACAAGTTGTAACCTAATAAAAAATGCTCCTTCACATTAACAAAACTTGAAAAAAAAGAGCTTTTACATTATACAATACTATTCTTTTCAAATACAAAAGGTTATAAATTATCTTATGCTCTATTGAAACCAATAAATAAATACAAACTCTTCCAATATTTATAAATACAAACAAATAAAAAAAACTAATTTATAGGCTAAAGTGGCTGTGGCCGTGTAATAAGTAAATAAATGACTTATACGACAAAACAAATATTACTGTTATCATAAACTATATATCAGTATAGATTGATCAGTAAATGGAATAACTCAATTTTGTCGTCAACTTTAATCATAAAACAACAGACCATTGGCATTGATACGAGTAGTATACAAAATGTCTCAAAAACTAGAAAATGTTCTACATTCATCCCAAGTGTTTCACAAAAATCATTTGGATGAGGAAGTACAAAAAATAGAGTATTCTCTTAGCTCTACTCTCAATCTATTAATTGCCTTAAAATACAAAGTACGAAATAATCGAATCCACCCAAACGGAAAAAAATATCAAATAGTTGCGTTCTGCTTAATGTTAATTATGAATGTGATGTCTATTTACGAGATGTTCACAATAGATATAACACATGTGAATAAATACATGACACGATTAGAAAACGATTTTCTTACACTGTCTGAAATTCTTTACAGTTTAAGCTTTATGATTGGGTTTACGATCATGTTTATTTTAGATATTGTGCATAAAAACAACAATGTCTCACTTATTCTAAAGATTCAAAATATCTACAGACGAATCGGTTTCAGAGAAGGATACTACAATTTTATCATTTGGAATTGGATCTATATAGTCATTGTCATAAGTGTCAATGTGATTGTAAATAGTATGTACTATGTATCTTATAGTTATCCCTGCGTCATCGATCTTGTCATTGACTTTATAACTGACATATTTGCCATGGCATCGGACGTCCATGTAGTAATAGCCGCTCGAATAATAACATTGTTAACAAAATATCTTGATGCGTGGATCAATGAAATTCTGAAGATGAACAATGAGGATGGCAATGAAGAGCGGTATTCCAAACTGCTTGAAATTTACGAATATATTTTGAAAACTTACAATTTGTACAAGAAGATTTTCCAGCCAGTGGTAAGTTTGCGATAATGTTATAAAATTTTCTATAATTGCCTAACCGTGGCGGTTAACAACGACCAACTACTTTCATTGTTGTTGTATTTCATCGAAATAGATTGTGAAAAAAAAATTAAATAATCATGCTCAACCAGGTGAAGTCAACTCAAATAGGATTTTATATAGTCATCAGTTTGGCTTTACTAAAGGTATATCGACGACAGATGCAGCAGTGAAACTCACGGGACACTTTATGGAGTCTTGGAAAAATATTCCAGAATGCTGTTAGCATATTCAGTGACTTCTCAATAGCATTTGATTGTGTTACCCAAAATACCTTGATCTAAAATTACACTACTATGGAAGTCGTGCATAAGCAGCTGATCTTGTTTTTCCCACTTTATCTCTCAGTCAGCAAGAAATAACTGTTAATAGGGTGATAGTCTAAAGGAGCTTAGTTAAGATCAGCGTACTTCAGGGTTCTATTTTTAACCCTTCCTTATTATGGTTTATATTTATGTCTGTCCATAAATTATAACTAATTAGTCAGATATTTTTTATTCTATTTGCGGTTGATACTTCTCTGGTTTTTTTTAAATAAACGAATATTTTTCATATTAACGAAAGTAAATTAACAGTTCAATGGTTGTTAAAATGTATAAATAGAACGATTTCTTACATATAAATTATCTATATTCAAACAATGTAGACAAGAGTCCCGCAAGTGACGCAAAAAGGTACAAATTAAATTTTGTACCTATTAGGTGATACAAATTATTTTTTTTTATTCTTTACTTTGATTTATAAAACAGTATAGGTGAATTTAGGTCTTTTAGTGTTTTTAATTTGCAAAATATTCTTTGAAATTTTCTATATCAATCGATAGCAAACTTGCCTTTAATTATGGTAGGTAATGCTTAAAAGCAAAATATCCTTGATATTTTTTTTAACAAAAAAATATTTTGTGTATTTTACAGGTACTCTATGTCATAATCTGCGAATTTTACCGTTCTCTTTGTTGCGTTCAGCTATTGATATCTGCGGTAAGAGTATCAGCACAATCGGGTACCAGAATAATGGTAAAATGTGTTTTAGAATTTCATATTCTTCAATATTTTTAACCATAATTTTTGGTTGTACTTAACTGAGCTAAAAATTGTTTTTGTAACTTAAACAAAATGAATGTTACTAAAGAATTGGTTAAATCGGGTTCTTTCTATTTGGCAGAATCTTGATACTCCGAATTTTATTTGGCATAACACAGTTGGCATAATCTTCTTTAATCGAATATTTTTAAGGCATAAAAATGATTTAGCATAAGTATTGACTGGCAGAATGTGTACATGTCCAAATTTGCAACGGCATACTTTTGACATGGCAGACCTTTATTTGGCATAATTACGATTGCCATTTTTAATATTACACATAGTTTCGTTGAGAATGTTGTTTATTTAGAGGAATGGTGATATTTGAGGAGCCGGTATTTTTTTCGCTTGAATTTCATTTTACCGAAACCTTACCAATGACCAACGTCCTTTTTGCTATATACATTACTAGACACACATTACAAAATAGAATTATAAAAATTCAATATGTTGTGCTAATATATTTAGTGACAGAAACGAATTGCCACAAAACCGATTTTACGTAGTCTTGTCTGCTCTACCCCTAGAGTGTGATCGTCCGGTAACTGTCCGGACCGAGCCAAGGCGTCGACGGAGCGCACTGTTCCCGCGTTGTCAGCAACAGGAGGGGCCCATCTGGGTCGGGGTTATCCGAAAGGAAACTAGAGCCCCGGTATGAAGGCTAGAAGGAACGGCGCGGGGTTTTTAGTCAGCAAGACTCTGACACTGTCTCCCGCTCCACTCTAGAGCGGGTTTCGTCAATGATGATTTCCCCCGTCGACAGAAAAAAAAAACCCTTAGAGTGTAGTTTAAATTCGCGTAGGCGCGGAGGGGTAGGGCGGCCCGCAAGCTGAGGAGTAGGTGGTGAGTGTTGAAACCATCTGCGACGATAAACTCGCGTGCCGTGAGCCTGCGGAGCCGTGAGAGAACGATGCTGTCTGCATACTGCATGCCTGCTTGCGTGCTGCATACCTGCTGCATGTCGCATGCTTGCTGCATGCTGCATACCTGCTTGTGTGCTGCATACCTGCTGCATGTCACATGCTTCCTGCATGTTGCATGCCAGCTTGCATATTTTATTCTTGTTTGCATGTATGAATGCTTCTTACAGGGTATTAAAAACCACTTACGTTCACAACTGTTTTATTGAGAAAATACATGCAGAATCAACTGTTTTAACTAGCATAATTATGATATAAATGATAATTAAATTAATTTTATTGGACATTCTAATGACTTAATAATGAATTCATTGTTATGAATGACAATTAAATAATGAATCAACAAAATATATAGACAATTTAGGTCGAACTAATCTTAAATTAGATCCGATTGCCTTCAAAAACCAAGTTTAAGTGTAATCTGACTGATTATTTAATATGATTTCTATGCGAGCATTCTTATCTAAAACCATTTTTCTTTTTGCTGGTGTTGGGGCATCTGTAACTAGTTTATCAATTTCTATGATTGATTATTTCACTTCTTTGATTAAATGATTCGATATATTATAGAATCTCACATGATTTGCGCTCCCTATGCTTTTTATCCTGCGATATTATGATTCAGCTTAATTTATGTTCTAGGGATATCCTGATCGATTAAATCTTTTGTACTCCAGTGGTTACGCTGATATTTAGGTGGTGAAGAATTTGTTTCCCAGATGTAATTATCACTTAACCATTGTGCAACAGTTCCCGCCTCAGGGGATATACTTTCACGCCATTTATCAAAATAATTAGGTATATCAATAGGCGATAACTAAAAGTAAAAAAAAGCGATAAGTAAGAAAGCAAAAACCAACATTTCAAATTTAGAATCACTACCATATAGTTTTTGGAAGCCACTTTTCTGTATTTTACGGTATATGATTTGCCCTAAATGGAAGTTATATCTTTTGATGATAACATTATTGAAAAGTAATTTGGGGTGCTTGTTCAAAGCTCATTATTATATAACGGGGTGATAGGACTATATCAACGGATGCACAACATTCTAATAACTCTTCAATAAACGTATCATAGCTAGTTTTATCCTTATTAGTCATTAGTACAAGTACCATCGGAAACGTCACATTATGATATACAGATCCATATATCACATACAGTTGATGGAATATTTGTGGAATAATTTTGAATATGCCGTCTGCAAGCCAATATTTGGATCGGCTTAAATTATGCAATCATTTTTTTGCTGTGTACATGATTGTCCGACGCCCGTTGTTTGATTTATCTTTTATTATAATGTCATTCTTCAAATAATCACAGTGTAATTATTCATATTAGTCTGAAAATCTACAGTATCTGGTTCAGTAATTGGCTGTTTCCCTTTTTTCTTATTTCTATATATAATTTGCTTTAATTTTTTAATTATTGGTAAGTGGGCTGATATTGCATCTGAAGTTGTCGCTAAGCCATCGTTTATTATTTTACTTGATTTTGTCCTAATGTTATGAATTGATTCTTCTTTGATAAAATTTATAATGTTAGCAACCTTTGACTTTATAACATCAGGGTCATGATTATGGTTCAGTATTTTTTTGCTTTAATGTCATTTTCACGGTTATATTTAGTGATTAGTCGTACTTTACAACGATATTTCTTGTCCCGTCTCATTTCACACAACCAATAATATTAGTCACTTAGCACTTTATTTTTTCCTAAAATGAATCCTGATCACAAAGATGTAGCAATTAATGCTATCATGGTTTTGTGGCGAAAAAATATAGTGTTAATAAATATACTGACTGCGAATTTTCTGCTGATGGTTCTGCTTTTCAATTATAAATTATGGACAAGAAATTTATGTCTAAAGGTGTTTCTTACTAACAAAATTATGTGTTTCGAATTTATGATAAGTGAGTGTATACCAAACAACTTTCTGTGAAATGAAGATTATGCTACGCGTTGTTATGCAAATAATATTATGACGGAAAAAGTTCTGCTTTAAAAGGGGTCTAGCTTTTAAAGCAGAACAGATATTTTGCATTTTGTAGTCCGAATCATCTTTAGGCATAAATTTCATGCCCATAATAATTGAAAAGCATCCATTTAGCAGAAAATTTGCATAGAAAAAATCATGCAAAATTCATGCAGCATGCAACAAGCATGCAATATGCAGCAAGCGTCGTTCTGTCACGGCTCCAGAGCTGCGAGCTTTAGGCGGCCCCATGCGAGCTTATCGTCGCAGATGGTTTTAACTCTCACCACTGCCGCTTCGGCTTGGTGGCCGGTTCGTTTCTGTCACTAAATTTATTAGCATAACATATTGACTTCTGCCAATCAATAGTTATGCTTAATATTTTTTATGCCTTAAAAATATTCGTTTAAAGAAGATTATGCCAAAAAAAAAATCGGAGTATCAAAATTCTGCCAAATAGAAAGAAACCCTCTTTGATATCTCAGTTTAGCTTCAGTCATGTCAGTCTTTGGCAAAACAGTTGCTAATTTAAGCATTGTTTGATATTGTATGTAATACTTTCAAGATTTTTTTAAAACTAACGTTTTAATTTACAGATTGTTCAAAACTTTATTGCATTAACATTATGGTTTATAAAGAATATATCACTATTTATTGTGCATAGTTTACATTGTGAAAAATTCTATGTAACCGTTCAAAAAGCTGAGTCAGCGTGTATTCAGCTCATAAAAAACAACAATCGTACAAGTAAGAATATTTTGATTAGCAATACATCTATGATTTGAACACTGATTTGAAAATGTATGAAAACGTCCTACATGAAAGTTAGGTTGCAAAATTGTGCAAAAATATACAGAAAATGAGAATCGATGCTAACAGAAGTTCTACGTCTAGCTCTGATGATGATGATGATGACGATGGTAACATTAATTTAGTAGTTTACATTGCTACCTCCAAACTTATAGATTTTTAGAAAAAAACGAAAAAACGTTGGACCACACTATGAACATCTCCTTGTCGTATACAACGTGTAACAAAAAGGGGGTATACATACCAAGTGCACGGCCTCTTGATAAGATAACAAACGATACGGAAAGGGTTTTCTAACCTTATGTTTACATGGTAGGAAGTTGTGAATTATTCCATACATATGATACCAGAAACCGAACATTTCAAACTGAAACCAATACATCACTAGCAAAAAGTCAGCTGATCGGTGTCATTGAACTGTTTATGACTAAAAACAAACCTCTTACTCCTGGTATTTCTTCAAACAGTGGATAAAGGGTTCCGCATGTTTATTTTTTCTAACATTTTTTTTTTAAGAAAAATAGTTTTAAGAAGAAATAAGTTTTTCCTACAAAGACTAAGATTATGTTTGTGTACAACAAACCAAGCCAAAAACTAGAGCGAGTGCGTGCGTAGGCCATCGAAAAACCTGCGCGCCGCGTAGGCCCGTGTTCGTTAGCGCGCAGCGCATATTATTTTTCGTGCGACTCACGCCGCTTTTAGAGGAGACTAATTAGATAAGGGTATTCGTAAGGATATGGAATAATTAGGTACCTATCTGGTATTTACGTGAAACAATAAGAAATATCTACATACTTTTTTATTGTTTTCGTAGATAGGATAGTAACAAATACTTAATTTACGAAAAATTTAAACGAAGTACCTACCTACGTAAAATCTAAACGAACGTTGTACTCGGCGTTAGACACTGCGAAAAAGGATTTCATATCTGTTAAAATGAACCCAAATATCATCTCTAAGCAACTTATGTGCCTCCTGGTACAAATAAACTCCCAGTGGGTTCCGTTCTTGAATTTAATTAATTAGAGGACTTCAATAAGTTGTCACTTTTTGCAGGGTCGAGATGAATTTTCTTACGTACCTAATTCTTTTTATGTCGGTTGCTATACATAGGATATGTACTTAGTTAACAAGAAATTAATTATTTAGATGTAGTGTGCGCATTCACGACGCCGCGTGAATGCGTGTGAGTTTAATTTTACCCCGAGATTATAATCAAATCAACAAATCTTTCGCGTTTATTTCTAAAAAAAACTATACGTTTGCGCACAATTAGGTCTTTGCGTAACTTTTTGCCTTTTCTACAAAAACATTACCAGTAGTAGCACAGTTTAGTCTTAATTTATCATTTTAAAATAAATGAAAAACATGCGAAAGTACTAGGAGTCCATAAGAAACGAGAATTGTTATTGATAATTTTAAAAAACGGTTCACAGATCCCTAAAAAAATTCCTTTGAGAAGCTCAAATGTTATTGAACACGATAAAATAGTTTTGTCCCAGTCGCACGCGCCGCCTGCGTGTTTGATGTGAGAGAGATGGCAATGTTGTCGTCGTCCGTTCGGCTACTCTCTTTGGCGGTACTGGCGGCGTCTTTGTGCGCGCCGAAAGTCAAATTTAGGTAAATAAATAAATATAATTTTGCATTAGTGGATGACCAATAATCTTACGATGCAGTCGCATAGCATAATTATCCGTTCCGGTGTTTGTGATTTGGATTTTAAACATTATTTTATTGCAGTTGTGATAATCGTGTGTGATGGCATTTCTATGGTGATGGTGTTAAGTAATAGTGAATATTATGAGATGATGTTGTGTGTCGGAAGAGAGGACGGCCGGTAATGTGCGAGCTGCTCGCGAACTTTATCGTCCTCGATTTATCGCGGGTACCTAGAAGGAGCTGAGCGCCGACAGTTTCTTCGGTGGCGGGCTTCCATCGGATAGTAGGTAGGTACATTCACAGAGTACTTTGTAACATAGGTACTGAAAGGTACATCGTCTGCAACAAACTGGTTCCACGCTTCTGGTTTAGGGGGTCGCCCAAACACTATCGATCCATAATTTGAGGAGGCCGTACTCGAGCATTTTGAAAATAACCCACGTAGGTAGGTACTAGCGCACTCGGCGAGCTGCATTAGCGCTGTATACCTCTAACCATATGCAAGTAGGTATGGCGAGTGTTGCAGAATGAAGGTCAGCACCTCTTCCGTCGCATCCAGGAACTGACACCTGCAGATATTTTGCCTCGCGTGACCTTCTGCTTTTTTAAGGCAAAATTTTAAGTAGGCAGGTACTAGGCAAACAGCGTTTCATTCACACACGCGCCGCGCGTATCGAAATTAGGTAGAATTAGGAAGAGAGGTACTAGGCGATCAGATTTACAGAAGAAGTCTTTATTAGTATTAGCAAGTGACGTGGAATGTTATTGACCCTCGTAGTGTCGTGACACGTTTGTTATGATTTGAATTCGAGAATCATACGATACCAAGGATACCAAGAATTTGGTATCAATTCTTTGAGTAATTTATTTTGAGCTGAAACTTTGTGTAGAGATTCTATACCACCAGTAAACTTCAGGGCTTTTTGATGTATATACCCTTTTTGTTACACGTTGTATATGTACACACTATGGTTTACAGATATGTAATTGACATACAAAAATATCCAAAGCCATAACAACCATTTCTAGGCTAGATAAATATGTGTCCTGAGTGACTATCGAAAACTAATCACTTAGCCTTAGACTTGTGCTAATCGAGCATCATTTAACTGCCTTATATTGAACCAATGGAATCAAATCTTTCCCTTTTTTTCACAGATGCTCAAAAACACCTTTGCAAGAACGTGATCCGAACAAAACTCAATTTTAGCAAATTTACTGCATGTGGCTTATTTTACATAGACGCTACACTACCAATGAATTTGATGGGACTTACCACAAACTACATTATTATAATTTTCCAATTCAATTTTTTGTGAATTTAATTAAGTAATATGATTGCTGTCATAATTTTACTTGTAATAAAAGCTATCTATTACAAGATTTCTGTGTTTGTTTTAATATTTCCTTAGATTATATTTTTATTAAAGGCAAAATCATTTGTTAAATTAAATTATAATGTCTGTTAACCATCCGCACTGAACTCGAGTCGTCGACGCGGCGAATTCCACAAAGTGCGCACCTCAAAGAGATTTCAGAAATACGGTAGGGGTCCAGCAGTGCCCAAGCCTACTGCAAGACTGTTCTTTGTTTTTTCATTGTGGAGTCCTTTTGAAGATGGTGTGTCGCTATGTTTAATATCTTTGGTCGCTATCAAAATGAATTTAACTCTTCAATATTTTCGGTCAATGATTTTTATCATTTTCAGGAGCGTCTCAAGACGAAATTCTATGACCAGTGCATATTGCCAGTGATGACATATGGCTCCAAAACATGGTCGCTCAAAATGGGCTTCATCAGAAGGCTAGTAGTCACCCAAAAGGTTACGGAAAGGATACTCGGAGTTTCCTTAAATGATCACATCAAAAATATATCAGCAGGAAAACCAAGGTTACCGACATGGCTCGAAGAATTTTTGAACTTAAGCGGCAGTGGCAGCCCACTGCCGCTTAAGTTGCTGCACATTGCTGACAGATCATATGATAGATGCAGATGAAATTTTTAGGAGTGGCGGCCACGAGCCAGAAGACGCAGCATTGGAAAGTTTTCACAACCTGGTGAGGGTCGCGAGAATTAAACAAGAACTTTATTCGAGTTATAAATTACTAGTTTGATAATAGCACCTACATTATCGATGAGCAAATAAATTACTTTTGTGACAAAACAAATAATACTTTTATCACAAGCTATTTAATGAAACTCGAAATAGATTTGATCAAAAAATGGAATAACTTAATGTTATCGTCAATAAAACACTTAACACTAAGCTATGTACTTTAGTCATAACCAAACAACCAAGGGATCATTAGCAGTGAAAATGTCTCGAGAAATAACAAAAGTTGGTCCTTCATCTCAATTATTAGACAAAAATCTTCTGGATAACGAAATACAAAAAATAGAGTATTCTTTTAGCTTTACTCTCAATCCATTAATGGCCTTAAAATACAAAGTACGAAATAATCGAATCTACCCAAACGGAAAAAAATATCAAATAGTTGTGTTCTGCTTAATATTGATTATGAATGCGATGAGTATTTACGAGATGTTCACAATGGATATATTACAAGTGAATGAATACATGACACGATTAGAAAACGATTTCATAACATTGTCTAATGTTTTATACAGCTTTAGCTTTGTAGTGGGGTTTACGATCATGTTTATTTTAGATATTGTGCATAAAAACAACAACGTTTCACTTATCTTAAGGATTCAAACTATCCACAGACGAATCGGTTTAAGAGAAGGATACCGCAATTTTATCATTTGGAATTGGATCTATATAGTCATTGTCATAAGTGTCAATGTGATTGTAAATAGTATGTACTATGTATCTTATAGTTACCCCTGCGTCATTGATCTTGTCATTGACTTTATAACTGACATATTTGCCATGGCATCGGACGTCCATGTAGTAATAGCCGCTCGAATAATAACCTTGTTAACAAAATATCTTGAAGAGTGGATAAATGAAATTCTGAAGATAAACGATGAGGTCGGCAATGAAGAGCGGTATTCCAAACTGCTTGAAATATACGAATATATTTTGAAAACTTACAATTTGTACAAGAAGATTTTCCAGGCAGTGGTAAGTTTATTATTATAAAATTATGTTTATAATTGCCTAACCGTGGTGGTTAACAATTATAGACATAATTTTCCAACTTCTTTCAGCATTGTCTTATATTTATGTAGATTGAGCTAGAATTTATAAAATAAACATGCTCTACCAGATCTTGTCACATTTCAACTGAAATAGGATTCTACATCGCCGTCAATTTGGCTTTAATAAAGGTATATTGACGACAGATACAGCAGTGAAACTCACAAGACACTTTACGGAGCCTAGAAAAAATATCCCAAAATGCTATTAGCATATTCTGTGACCTCCCAATAGCATTTGATTGCATTAACCACAATACCTTGATCAGTAAATTACACAACTATGGAATTCGTGGATAAGCAGCTGATCTTGTTTTTTCCCCATTTATCTTACAGACAGCAAGAAATAACTGTTAATAAGGTGATAGTCTAAGGGAGCTTAGTTAAGATCAGCGTGCCTCAGGGTTACATTCTCGGCCCTTTTCTTATCCTAGTTTATATTTATGTCTGTCCATAAATTATGACTAACTAGTCAGATATCTTTTATTTTATTTACGGATGATACTTCTCTGTTTTTTTTTTTAATATACGAATATTTTTCATATCAACGAAAGTGGATTCACAGTTCAATGGTTATCAAATGTATAAAACTGTTATTGATCTCATATGAATAGAAAGATTTGTTACATATATTCAAACAATGTATACAAGAGTCCCGCAAGTGACGCAAAAAATACAAATTAAAATTTTTACTTATTATGTAATACATTTTCAATATTATTAGATTTTTTTTTTATTTATAAAACAGGTGAAAATAGGTCTTTTAGTGGTTTTAACTTACAAAATATTAATTGAAATTTTCTGTATCAGTCGATAGCAAACTTTCCTTTAATTATGATAAGTAATGCTTCTTAATCGTTGATTTTGATGATGATGAGATGGGTACCGGGTCATTCTAGAATTACTGGCAATGAAAAAGCCAGTAATTCCACCACCAGAACCCTTCTTTAGTATCTCAAAGAACCAAGCTATGCAGACCCTTAAGGGCAACCTATTTGGCAACTCAAAGAATTTAAAAGATTCCGTTACCACCAGGACTGCTACACGCCAAATCTCTTATAGAAAGCTACTCACAAAAACGAACTGCCGAGCTTCTTGAGCTTAGCAGGACGAACATCTGTGCGATAGCCCGAGCCTTAATCGGCCACTGAAAATAAAACAGGCACAAATTTCACATGAAACTTAGTGAAACTGATGTTTGCCGGTACTGTAATCAGAAGAGGCAGACGCCTAAGCACTTTTTGTGTGAATGCAGGCCCCTTATCCACAAACGGAGTATCCATCTGGGCCGACACGTGATTCACCCAGAGGAGATTAAAACTCTTAAAGCTAGGAGTATTCTTGACTTCCTGGAAGCCTCCGGGCTAAAAGAGTTACTCTAATATGGTGGCCGAGTCACAATAGATCTTTTAGGAAGCAGTGACTACATTCCCTACAATATGGGAGATGCATAGCCCCTGATCTTCAAAATAATAATAATAATCGTTGATACGAGTATTTTTTTTTTGTCAAAAACAATATTTTGTGTATTTTACAGGTACTCTATGTCATAATCTGCGAATTTTACCGTTCTCTTTGTTGCGTTCAGCTATTGATATCTGCGATAAGAGTATCAGCGCAATCGGGTACCAGAGTAATGGTAAATCTGTTTTAGAATTTCATATTCTTCAATATTTTTAAACAAATTTTTTGGTTGTACTTAATTGAGCAGAAAATAGTTTTTGTAACTTAAACAAAATGAATGTTGCTAAAGAGTTCCTTGAATCGGGTCCTTTCTATTTGGCAGAATCTTGACACTCCGAATTTTATTTGGCATAACACACTTGGCATAATCTTCTTTAATCGAATATTTTTAAGGCATAAAAATGATTTAGCATAAGTCACTGGCAGAATGTTTACATGTCCGAATTTGCAACGGCATACTTTTGACATGGTAGACCTTTATTTGGTATAATTACGATTGCCATATTTAATATTACACATAGTTTCGTTTAACCTAATGTTTACTTAGAGAGATGGTGTCATTGTGTGTGATCAGTGTCATTCAGGGAGTTTGCAGATCATAGCCAAAGAACACACTGGCTGTCTATTACGGGTCTGGAATACTCCAAAAAATTCCTGGGCTATACGTTCAAGGCACGGGAATGTATCTGGTATATGAGCAGGGGGCAAATCCGCTACCTGATGGGTGCTTTAACAGGGCACTTTGGAACCAACGACATGCTCATGAAAATGGGTCTAGCCGCGACTTCCATGTGCAGGTTGTGTGAGGAACATACAGAACGCATGGAGCACCTGCTGTGCACATGCGATGCTTTGGCTAACAA
This sequence comes from Mythimna lalbum, assembly GCA_949319445.1. NCBI lineage: Eukaryota > Metazoa > Arthropoda > Insecta > Lepidoptera > Noctuidae > Mythimna > Mythimna lalbum. Next base: position 16,737,192 of record OX439367.1, read on the forward strand.
GCGAATGAGTCTTCTAGGGGTAGGATATCCAAGACCAGAGGATTACTATAGGCTCTTATCCCCGCATCTCGTTGTGAAACTTATGAAGGAGATTTTCAGCGAGGTTGGGGAGGAGTAAGCTATCTAGGGGACCACAAAAGATGCACATGGGTCGAAGTGTCCGAGTTGTTTCTCGGAAGATAAGATAAGATAGAGAGATATTTGAGGAGCCGGTATTTTTTTTGCTTGATTTTCATTTTACCGAAACCTTACCTATGACCGACGTCCTTTTTTAACCGACTTCGAAAGGAGGTTCTATGTTCGGCTGAATGTATGTTTTTTTTTTGTATGTATGTTTACCGATATTTCGGTCAATTGTGGACCGATTTTGAAATTTTTTTTTTGATTAAAGTTTATGCTTCCAAATTAGTCCCATAGAAATATTGTTATGATCTGATCATGAACTTCGAAGATATGGAACAGAACTCCTCACAGAATCATAGCAGAATTGTCGTAACAAGTAAAATTGCCTTGTTTATACGTGTAGTCGATGACTGACTGAAAGAAAAGGGGGAGGGGAAAGGGGGAGGGGGTAAATTCATGTAATATAACCGTATTTGGGATTATAAGAATCGTTATGAGATGCACTCTGGCTATAATAATTTATGTTTAGCTGAAGGGTAGGTACTTTTTAGTGGTGCTACCATAACTAAAAAGTGAAAAATAAAAAACTCTTTACAAAAAAAATTAAACCAACTTCAAAAAGTACAAAATAACTTTAATTTTGGAAGTCGGTGTTAAATAACGAAGAGACAAGATTAGGTTTTTTATTTTATTATTATTGATAGGTTTGCGCTTGACCGCTATCTCACCTGATGGAAAGCGACGATGTGGTCGACGATGGAACGCGCTTACCTAGAAGAAACCTATTCACTCTCGATTTAAAGATTCCCAGGTTGTAGTTATCAGGAAACACAGACTCCGGCAAGGAATTCCATCATAGGTATCTATTATAGAAACAACGACTTCCGAAATTAAAGTTATTTTGTACTTTTTGAAGTCGGTTTTTCTATATACATTCCTTGACATACATTACAAAATAGTATCATAAAAAGTCAATATATTATACTAAAAAATTTAGTGACAGAAAGGAATCGCTGCAAAACCGACTTTACGTAGACTTGTCTGCCCTACCCTTAGAGTGTAATTTGAAATCGCGTAGGCGCGGAGGGGTAGGGCGGCCCGCGAGCTAAGGAGCAGGTGGTGCAAAGCTGTGGTGGTGAGTGTTGAAACCAACCCAAGCCCCGCAGCGCCGGTGGCGGCGCCGTGATAGAACGATGCTTGCTGCATGCTGCATGCCTGCTGCATTTCGCATGCTTGCAGCATGCTGCATGCCAGCTTGCATACTTTGCATATTTTATTCTTGTTTGCATGTGTGAATGCTTCTTAAAGGGAATTAAAAACCACTTACGTTCACAACTATTTTATTGAGAAAATACTTGCAGAATCAACTGTTTTAATGAGTATATGATATAAATGATAATTAAATTAATTTCATTTTTTAATTATTAACTGACATTCTAATGACTAAATAATTAATTAATTGATATAAATTATAATTAAATAATGAATTAACAAAAAATATATACAATTTAAGTCAAACTAATCTTAAATTAGATTCAATTGCCTTCAAAAACCCAGTTTCAGTGTAATCCGACTGATTATTTAATATAATTTCTATGCGAGCATTCTTATCCAAAACTTTTTTTCTTTTTGCTGGTGTTGGGGCACCTGTACCTAGTCTATCAATTTCTACGATTGAGTATTTAATTTTTTTGATTAAATGATTCAATATATTATAGAATCCCACATGAATTGCGCTCACTTGCTTTATCTTGTGATGCCACGATTTAGCATAATTTTGTGTTCTAGAAATATCCTGGTCGATTAAATCTTTTGTACTCCAGTGGCTAGGCTGATATTTTGATGGTGAAGAATTTGTTTCTCAGATGTAATTATCACTAAACCATTGTGCAACAATTTTCGCCTTAGGGGATATACTTTCTCGCCATTTATTTTAATAACTAGCTTCTGCCCGCGACTTCGTCCGCGGAAAATTTCTTGTTTTAAAATAAGATTACACTCGATTAGACGCTGCGCACGTTCAGCGCTAGATTCCTGAGCACGGCCTGCGATGTTATAGCATTTTGCCTAGTGAGCCGCTGCGAGCGCTCAGCGCTAGTCTCCTTATCCCTTGTTTCAGAGACATGCTGCCTTAAATGAGATAGACGCTGCGCACGTTCAGCGCTAGATTCCTGAGCACGGGCCTGCGATGTTATGGCATTTTGCCTAGTGAGCCGCGGCGAGCGCTCAGCGCTAGTCTCCCTATCCCTTGTTTCAGAGACATGCTGCCTTAAATGAGATAGACGCTGCGCACGTTCAGCGCTAGATTCCCGAGCACGGGCCTGCGATGTTATGACATTTTTCCTACCCAGCCGCTGCGAGCGCTCAGCGCTAGTCTCCCTATCCCTTGTCTCAGAGACATGCTGCTTTAACTCAGATAGACGCTGCGCACGTTCAGCGCTATATTCCCGAGCACGGGCCTGCGATGTTATGACATTTTGCCTACCCAGCCGCTGCGAGCGCTCAGCGCTAGTCTCCCTATCCCTTGTCTCAGAGACATGCTTTTTTAACTCAGATAGACGCTGCGCACGTTCAGCGCTAGATTCCCGAGCACGGGCCTACGATGTTATGACATTTTGCCTACCAAGCCGCTGCGAGCGCTCAGCGCTAGTCTCCCTATCCCTTGTCTCAGAGACATGCTGCCTTAACTCAGATAGACGCTGCGCACGTTCAGCGCTAGATTCCCGAGCACGGGCTTGCGATGTTATGACATTTTGCCTACCCAGCCGCTGCGAGCGCTCAGCGCTAGTCTCTCTATCCCTTGTCTCAGAGACATGCTGCCTTAAATGAGATAGACGCTGCGCACGTTCAGCGCTAGATTCGCGAGCACGGGCCTGCGATGTTATGACATTTTGCCTACCAAGCCGCTGCGAGCGCTCAGCGCTAGTCTCCCTATCCCTTGTCTCAAAGACATGCTGCCTTAAATGAGATAGACGCTGCGCACGTTCAGCGCTAGATTCGCGAGCACGGGCCTGCGATGTTATGACATTTTGCCTACCAAGCCGCTGCGAGCGCTCAGCGCTAGTCTCCCTATCCCTTGTCTCAGAGACATGCTGCCTGAACTCAGATAGACGCTGCGCACGTTCAGCGCTAGTTTCTCTAGCACGGGCCTGCGATGTTATGACATTTTGCCTACCAAGCCGCTGCGAGCGCTCAGCGCTAGTCTCCCTATCCCTTGTCTCAGAGACATGCTGCCTGAACTCAGATAGACGCTGCGCACGTTCAGCGCTAGTTTCTCTAGCACGGGCCCGCGACGTCCTCACATTTTGGCTAGCTAGGCGCTGTGAGCGCTCGCGAAATATACTCTCTGTTTCTCGAGAGGCGCTGCTCATTTTCAGGGGCAGATTCTTCCGTAAGGCGTACTCGAGCGGCTCTTGTCTGTGATGTCTGCCGGGACATTTGAGATTTCCTTTTAGGCATGCATGTGTGCTCTCAACAAACTGCGCACAGACTTGAAAACAATTATGAACAAAGGGAGAGCGACTCGAACACCGTCCGCCTTTACAAAACAAAACAATCGTAATATAGAATAACTCGTATCGATTATTACGATAGAACAAAGTACGAAACTACGAACATACAAAACAAACGTACAACGAAATTACGATGTTTTCAATTATGAGGTATCTATCAACAACAACAACCATACGAACGAAACAACCGAAATCAATAAGCGACTGACAGAAGAACTCCAACTAACGACAACGTGGGCATAATAATTCGAGAGGATCATCAATCCACAGAAAGTCTTAACACCGCGATTCCGAAAAATTACGTAATTGCAGAACGCCATCTATGGGCAAATAGGTAAAACGTCTGCACAATGAAAGTTATGCTAGGGGCATTTTGCGTTTTAGTAATTTTATATTATCTCCGAAACTGTATGACCAATTGATATACTGTAAATGGCAAATCTATCTGTATGATGTTCTTGTGACACTGAAATAATTTATTGTCATAAGAATTAATATTTTGTTGCTCAAATAATCAACCAAACGTAAGTATGCCGAAAAAAAATATTTTTAATGCGATAAAAGAAGTATAAAAGATAAAATATAAAAGATAGAGATATGGTATCGCGGACTTTTTTGTAGAAATAATTAAGACGAACCAGGTAGCCATACATTGTTTTTAATTTTAAGCAACTGTTTAGGCAGCGCACGCAAATAATTCTGTTTTATGAGGTATTTTTTTCCGACTTGCTAGACAAAATTTGTGATAGCTCGGTTAATATACATGCTATAGAAACAATTTATAGCCTATAGCACTCAAGAATAATGTAGCTTTCTACCAGTAAAAAATTTTTTAGAATTGGATTATAAGTTCCAGAGATTACCCCCTACATACAAACTTACAAACTTACAAATTTTACCTCTTTATAATATTAGTATAGATTAGGTATATCACTAGGCGATAAGTAAGAAAGCGCCATATAAAATTTGCCATAGAAATGACATGTTTAAACAAACATGTCATTTCTATGGAAAATTTAGAATCACTACCATATACACTTTTCTGTATTTTACGGTACATGATTTGCCCTAAATGTAAGTTGCATCCTTTGTTGATAACATTATTGAAATAAGTTTTTAAAGTAATTTGGGGTGCTTGTTCAAAGTCCATTATTATATGTATAATGGGGTGATAGGACTATATCAACGGATGCACAACATTCTAGTAACATTTCACTAAACGTATTATAGCTACCTTTATCCTTATTAATCATTAATACGAGTCCCAACGGAAACATCACATTATGATATACAGATCCATATATCACATACAGTTGATGGAATATTTGTGGAACAATTTTGAACGTGCCGTCTGCAAGCCAATATTTCGATCGGTTTAAATTATGCAATATTTTTTTTCTTATGTACATAATTATCCAACGTCCGTTGTTTGATTGATCTTTCATTATAATGTCATTCTCCAAATAATCACAGTATAATTTATTCATATCAATCTGAAAATCTACTGTATCTGGATCAGTGATTGGCTGTTTCCCTTTTTTCTTATTTATATATATAATTTGCTTTAAATTTTTAGTTGTTGGTAAATGGGCTGATATTGCATCTGAAGTCGTCGCTAAGCAATCTTTTATTATTTTACATGGTTTTGTCCCAATGTTATGAATTGATTCTTCTTTGATAAAATTCATAATGTTAGCAACCTTTGACTTTATAACATCAGGGTCATGATTATGGTTCAGTATTTTTTTGCTTTAATGTCATTTTCACGGTTATATTTAGTGATTAATCGTACTTTACAACGATATTTCTTGTCCCGTCTCATTTCACACAACCAATAATATTTGTCACTTAGCACTTTATTTTTTTCGAAAATGAATCCTTCCATTTCTACCTTTGTTTATTTTGAACACTTTTAATTGACTTTCTTCAGACTTTTCCATATTAACCCTTCAGATACCGTCAATTAGAGACACAATAGTAAGACAATAGATGCGCGGCCACCGGTGGTCGCTTGGGGATTCATGAATTAAATATACATTAACTTGACTTTTGATCAACACAATAAAACGATTTGACAACTACCAATAACTACCTCCCACTAAAAATAAATGATTTCATTGGCGCCTGATCACAAAGATGTAGCAATTAATGTTATCGTCGTAAATTTGTGGCGAAAAAAATAAAATGTTAATAAATATTCGTACCGACTGCGAATTTTCTGCTGATGGTTCTGCTTTTCAATTATAAATTATGGACATGAAATGTATGCCTAAAGATGATTCGGACTAACAAAATTATGAGTTTCGAATTCATGATAAGTGAGTGTATACCAAACAACTTTCTACGAAATGAAGATTATGCTACGCGTTGTTATGCAAAATATCTGTTCTGCTTTAAAAGGTAGACCCGGTTAAACCATCTTCTTTTGCGACTAGACCTACATAAAAATATTAAAGAATTAATACTCGACGTACGGAATGTCTAACATCTTACGTAGCTAATAGTAACGCTTTGTAAGCTTTTTTGCCCTTTATGTTGGGAATATTTAAAATGTTTTCTTCATATTTATTCCTTCAATCTTGAAGATCCTGAATCATCTCTTTGATGTCTTGGTTTATCTTCAGTCATGTCAATCTTTGACATAACAGTTGCTGATTTAAGCATTGTTTGATATTGTATGTAATACTTTCAAGATTTTTTTAAAACATACGTTTTTATTTACAGATTATTCAAAACTTTATTGCATTAACATTATGGTTTTTAAAGAATATATCACTATTTATTGTGCATAGTTTACATTGTGAAAAATTCTATGTAACCGTTCAAAAAGCTGAGTCAGCGTGTATTCAGCTCATAAATAATAACAATTGTACAAGTAAGAATATTTTGATTAGCAACATCTATGATTCTAATAGACTGTTTTGAGAATATATGAAAACGTCCTGCATGAAAGTTAGGTTGTGCAAAAATTGACAAAGGATGAGAATCGTTATGCAGATGCTTGCTGAAGTTATACGTCTAGCTCTGATGATGATGATGATGGTAACATTAACTTAGTAGTTTACATTGCTACTTCCAAAGAAACGTGATCCCTTCTTTTTGCATAATATTCTTTGTCCTAATATACTTTGGCATAACGATTTTGGCATAATTCGTTTTGCCATAATAATACTTTGCCATATTTTGGCATACAGTTTATGTTGGCATAATCATCTTTAAGGCTAATTTGTTTTGGCAAAAACTTAATTGGCATAACGTTCCTAGGCCTAATGACTTTTAGCATAGTAATTTTTTTTTTATACAATTAATATAATATAATATAACACTACAAAGCTATAGTTTCTGTAACAATGCAATAATATTTTTGGTTAAAAATTTAATATGTTGTGCTACAAAAGTTAGTGACAGAACGAAATTGCTGCAAAACTGACCCCAAGTAGTCTTGTCTGCTCTACCCCTAGAGTGTAATTTAAAATCGCGTAGGCGCTTAGGGGCGAGGCGGCCCGCGGGCTGAGGAGCAAGCGGCTGCAGGCGAACCACCGCCGCTGAGGCTGGCCGGCGCGCTGAAGCTGCGGTGGTGAGCGAAAGCCGTCTAAGACGATTAGCACGCGTGGGGCTGCTGGTGGCCCGCAGCGCCGGAGCCGTGACAGAAACCAGACCTGCCGCATGTTGCATGCTTGTTTGAATGCTGCATGCTTGCTTGCTTGCATGCTGCATGCTTGCTTACTTGCAAACCTGGTGTATGCTTGTTTGGATGCTTCTAACTGTGAAAAAAGCCTACAAAATCCTGGCCTGTATGACCTGCTTCAGGAGATATGGTTTTTTCCAACCGTCGAAATAAATTGGTACATCCTGAAGTTATGCATTAGAATGTTATGCTTGGTAAATTTATGCTTTATAATATTATGCTTAGTACATTAATGCTTTAGAATGTTATGCTTTATCATTATTATGATAAGAAAAATTATACGTAAGCTGTTATGCGTAAACAAATTATGCGAAAATATAATTAGGACAAACAAAAGTATGCCAAGTTATAATAGGTCATATAATTTTATGCAAATGGATAGGGACCCAAAGAAACATATAGCTTTTTTTAGAAAAAACAAAATATCGTTGGACCACACTATGAACGTCTTCTGTGTCGTGTCTGAGTGTATAATGTTCACTATGGTTTACAGATATGTCACTGATATACAAATATACTCAAAGCCATAACGACCATTTGTAGGCTAGATTAATATGTGTTCTGAGTGACTATAGAAAACTAATTACTCAGCCTCAGACTTGTGCTAATCGAGCGTTATTTAACTGAATTATATTGAACCAATGGAACTGAGTTTTTCCCCTTTTTTTTTCGCAGATGCTCAAAAACACCTTTGCAAGAACGTAATCCGAACAAAACTCAATTTTAGCAAATTTACTGCATGTGGCTTATTTTACGTAGACGCTACACTACCAATGAATTTGATGGGACTTACCACAAACTACATTATTATGATGTTTCAATTATATTTTTTGTGAATTTAATTAAGGGGGTCTTTTTTCACTCGCCTATCGTAAGCACCGAAAATGGTTTAAAAGCTTGTTACTTCATTTAACACAATCCTACGCGATGTTTGACGAAAAGGCAACGCAAAAAAAGAGAGATAACGCCTGAAAACTCGGTTAGTATTCGGTAATTCCAAGATTTACTCGAATATTTCACAAAACTTACTCCAGGAAATAGCTGTTTTCTTTAAACCCTTAAAAGTTTTTGAAAAAAGTTGTCATCATTTAGAATCTTAATAAAATTTGCAAGGTCTCTAGAGGACTACTTACTTTTTTGTCTTTTTTAATTTTTAGGAAAATTATGAAGTGTCAAAGTTCATACAAAATAGGAGATTTTCAGAGGTCTTTACTGGATTAGTTTTACACAAATTTAGAAATTGATTTCGATAGAAGCCTAGATAATATCCACAAAATACTGTGTTTCCAAAGTATCTAATAAAAAATGTGTACTAACGTCATAATCATTTATGAGCTGTTGTATAAAAAACAGTGAAAATGTGTGTCGAGATGCACCACCTCAAGTAGGTAATATGATTGCTGTTATAATTTATTGTATTCGTAATAAAAGCTATCTTTTAAAAGATTACTGTGTTTGTTTTAATATTTCCTTGGATTATTTTATGAAAGGCAACATCATTTGTTTAATTAAATTATAATGTCTGGTAACCATCTGCATTGAACTCGAGTCGTCAACGGCGCGAATTCCACAAAGCGCGCTCCTCAAAGAGATTTCAGTAACCAGCAGGGCCCAATGCTGCTGCAAGACTGTTCTTTGCTTTTCCATTGTGGCGTCCTTTTGAAAATTGTGTGTGGCTATGTTTAATGTCTTTGGTCGCTATAAAATGAACTGTACTCGTAAACATTTTCGTTCAATGATTTTGAGAATTTTTAGGAGTGTCTCAAGACGAAAGTCTATGACCAGTGCATATTGCCAGTGATGACATATGGCTCCAAAACATGGTCGCTCAAAATAGGCCTCATCAGAAGGCTTGTAGTCACCCAAAAAGTAATGGAAAGGATACTCGGAGTTTCCTTAAATTATCACATCAAAAATGAAGATATCTGCAGGAAAACCAAGGTTACCGACATGGCTCGAAGAATTGCTGAACTTAAGTGGTAGTGGGCAGAGCACATTGCTCACAGATCATATGATAGATGGAAACGAAAGATTTTGGAGTGGCAGCCACGTCCCAGAGGACGCAGCGTTGGAAGCTTTCTACAAGGTAGAACTTGGTGTGGGTCGCGAGAATTAAACAAGAACTTTACTCGAGTTATAAATTACTAGTCTGATAATAGCACCTACATTATCGATAAGCAAATAAATTACTTGTGTGACAAAAACAAATAATATTTTTATCACAAGCTATTTAATAAAAATCGATATAGATTTGATCAGAAAATGGAATAACTTAATGTTGTCGTCGATAAAACACTTAACACTAAGTTATGTACTTTAGTCTTAACCATACAACCAAGGGACCATTGACATTGAAAATGTCTCGAGAAATAATAAAAATTGGGCCTTCATCTCAATTATTAGACAAAAATCATCTGGATAACGAAATACAAAAAATTGAATATCCTTTTAGTTTTACTCTCAATCTATTAATGGCGTTAAAATACAAAGTACGAAATAATCGAATCTATCCAAACGGAAAAAAATATCAAATATTTGTGTTCTGCCTAATGTCAATTGCAAATGCGATGTGTTTTTACAAAATACTTACAATAGATATAACACATGTGAATAAATACATGACACGATTAGAAAACGATTTTCTTACACTGTCTGAAATTTTTTACAATTTTAGTTTTATGATTGGCTTTACAATAATGTTTATTTTAGATATTGTGCATAAAAACAACAATGTCTCACTTATTCTAAAGATTCAAAATATCCACAGACGAATCGGTTTAAGTGAAGGATACCAAAATTATATCATTTGGAATTGGATCTATTTAATCGTCATTATAGGTTCTAATGTCATTATTAATGTTATGTACTATGTATCTTATAGTAATCCTTGCGTCATCGATGTTATTATTAACAATGTTACTGACATACTTGTCATGGCATCTGACGTCCATGTAGTAATAGGTGCTCGAATATTAACATTGTTAACGAAATATCTTGAAGAGTGGATCAAGGAAATTCTGAAAATGAACGATGAGGAAGGGAGTGATGAACGATGCTCCAAATTACTTGAAATATACGAATATATTTTAAAAACCTATAATTTGTACAAGAAGATTTTCCAGTCTGTGGTAAGTTTGTTATAATATCACGATCAGATTCAAGAGGCTGAGCCCTAATTCTTTTTCCTTGCATCTATATTACCCAATATCTTAATGTTGTCATATCAATTTTCTTACAGTATACGGCATTGTCCTAATAAATAGAAAGCGATAATCAAATAAATCGTCACATCAAATAATCGTTCATTGGTTTTAAAAAACCCCAACGTGTTGCACCATGCTTTCTGGTCTCTCTGTGTCGATGATCGCTTTCTAACGACCTTTAAGACGATGCTGGTAGGTGGAGGAGGGTCGCTTTGATAAGAGATACATTGATACGTCAGAATCGTTTCTTAATCTAGTATAAGTACCCGACTCTTTATTTCACAAAATCATGTCTATACTTACCTAACCGCGGCGATTAACAACGATCAACACCTTTCATCCTTGTTTTATATTTCATAGATGTGGTATTCAGTAAAATTTTTGAAATAATCATGATCGACCAGATGTTGTCACATTTCCACTTATATAAGATTTTATATAGTCGTTTGTTTGGCTTCACGAAAAGAAAAGAATTCAGTGAAACTTATCAAACTCATTTTGTATTCTGTGACCTCTCAGTAGCATTTGTTTCCATTGATCATAATACCCCGATGATGTGTAAATGACATCTCCACGGAATTTGTGAGTGAGAGTTTTTCTTATTTATACTCGTATTACAGACTCCAAGAATTACTCTTAAAGGTTACCTTTTAACCTCCCCGGAAAGTTAAGGCGGGCGTGCCCCAGGGTTTCATTTTTGGCCCTGTCCTTATTTTAGTTTCTAGTATTACCTTTCTCATCTGTTGGCTAATGTATCATAATATTAGTCTATTTGCAGAAGATATTTCTCTGGTTTTTTAAAATACAGAATAATTACTATGGATATTTTGCACATCAATTCAATTCAATTCACAGTTCAATGTCACTAAAATTTATAAGATTGTTTGTTATCTCATATGAATAAAAAGGTCCCATAATAAATCATTTAATTGCAGGCAATGTGTATAAGAGTCCTGGAGGTGGAACAGAATGATACATATTTTATATTTTAATAATTTCGGATTATTTATTTATTTAAAACTTTAACTTTCTACTAATGAAATATTGTACAAAGGCGGATTTAATGCATTTTTTAGGCATTTTCTACCATTCGACCGTAGGGTGGTGTAAAAACATAACATAGCAATGGAATAGTGTTTTAGAATTTTATTTTAGTCATTTATTTCTTTTATATAGCAATATAGGTGAATTTAACCACATTTTTAACATAAAATTGAATATGTATTTTATACTTTGAGATTTTCTGTATCAATCTGCTCTGCTTTCTCTTAATGATAATAATGTTTTTAATTCATGAATCCCCAAGCGACCACCGGTGGCCGCGCATCTATTGTCTTACTATTGTGTCTCTAATTGACGGTATCTGAAGGGTTAAATCGTTAATTATTTTCATCATAATAATGTTTTGGTGTATTTTACAGATACTCTATGTCATAGTTTGCGAATTTTATCGTTCTCTTGGTGCTGTTCAGTCATTGATATCTTCGATGAGAGGATCTGCTCAATTGGGTACTAGCATAAGGGTAAGAATGTTTTGAAATTTCATATTCTTCTATATTTTTAAACATCAATATGTGGTTGCATTTACATAACTAGACTGCAAACAGTTGTTTTATCGTAACCAAAAACACAAGATTCTAATGAATTTTTTGAACTATTTCGTCATATCGTCGTACTATATAAAACCTATGTTAATATTTAAAAGATTAGCCGAATTTTTTTTTTGGGCCGAAAGTTTCTGGAGTGACGACTGCGTACTGGAAGACGCAGCGGCGGAAGGCCTCTTACAAGGTGGACCGATGACCTGGTAGAGGTTGAGACTAGACGGCGTTTTGTGGTAGTTGAGGAATATTATATTTATTTTATTAAGTTAGAATAATCCCTTCTAACTTTGTCCTTCAAACTTGAGTATCCTCACTCATCCCTTTGATGTCTCGTTCTAGCTTCAATGTGCTAGTCTTGGGCAAAATAGTTTCTGATTCAAGAATTGTTTGATATTATATACCTCTAGAATATTTTCACAAAAAAATATATTTTTTATTAAAAAATGTTTTTTTTTTTACAGGTTTGTCTATTCTTTACTGCATTAATATTATGGTTTGCAAAGAATGTATTACTGTTTGTCATGTATAGTTCACACTGCGAAAAATTCTATGTAACGGTTCAAAAAGCTGAGACGGCATGTATTCAGCTTATAAAGAAAAACAACTGCACAAGTAAGAATATGATTATTATTTTTAGGCTTATTGATAGGCTCCCGCTTAACCACCATCTCACCTGATGGTGGCCTATTCACTGTTGACTTAATGACCCCTAAGTTATAGCTATCAGGAAACACAGTCTCCGGTAGAGAGTTCCACTCTTAAGCTGTAGATACGCACAATGAATGTATTCTCAAAACGCATCATGCGTATGAATGGGATGTCTAGTGGTCCGAAGATGGAACAGGCTTGTCGGAAAAAAAATGCGGTTCCAATGCATACTCCCCAAAATGTAAACAATGGAAAACCGATAGATTAGCAACTTGGTGGCATTGCCTAAGACTTAGTACATAACTTCGACTCAATAAGTACATCATGGCCAATGATTTTTTTTGGCTCGCTTTAAAATCGAATCGGCAATAATTCATTAATTCTATGACGCTGCTTGGAGAATGTTTGAACACGTCCTACATCGAATGAACGTAGTGAAAATCAGTAACATACGGATAAATGATAAGGTTCATTATGCTGATGCTGGTAGAGGATCTGCATCTAGTGATAGACATCCCTCAGCTATGATAATAATGATGATATTGACAGTAATTTGGTAGTTTAAATCGCTAGCTCCAAAGTATCACAGATTTTACAGGAAAAAAAAAATCGTTTCATATTATTATGAACATCTCTTGTATCAACACTGCATATGCAGATATACAACGTATAATGTTAAATGCGCAAAACCTGACCAAATAGTTTGATCAGAATAACAATCAGATTCAGTTAAGCCCTTTTTTTAATACATGTAAAGCTAACATTATTATTCACTACCCGACCGTTGTTATTTGTAAAGTGACAGGTATCTGTCAGCTGTCATAGACATATAAACATTCTTGTATTTTTTCTAATGGTGACATTGACAGATACCCGTCACTAAAGTAATAATCGACTAATTTAATATTTGCGGTAAGCTGTCAAGAGTTGAAACCTTAGCCTCAACTGTCATAGTTGGCAGTTACGATTTTGTCGAGGCACTTAAATTCAAACCGTTGAACAGAACGTTGGTATTTTTGATTGTGAGAATTATATCGAAGAATATCCAAGTAATTGTCGTTTTATTTCTGAGTTGAGATCGAGTTCCTACATACAAGACATATTTTTCAAAAAATCTTTTTTTAAAGTGTTGCTTTGTCTGTTTATGGATCGCTCAAGACATCACGTGCGCAAACCCGCCCAAATAGGTAAACAAACAGAAATGGTTGTCGTTCATTTAAATTTTCACATACGTGGGATAATAAAAGTTCTTATTTCAATGTACATAGATTTGTATCTTAAACAATCAAAAGTTTTATTTTTTTCTCAGAATTATGTTAATTGAATTAAAAATCATTTGGGGTATCTGAGGTTTAGGGCATTTAACGTTAAACGTTGTATAAACTGATATACACAAATACTCAAAACTATAATAAACATTTGTAGGCTATACAAAGATGTACTCCGAGAAACGAAAACTAATCGCTCAGTTACTGTGCCAATTGAGTATACTTACTGCCTCATATTTAACCAATGGAGCTGACTTCTTCACATTTTTTTTGCAGATGCTCGAAAACACCTTTGCAAGAACGTGATCCAGACAAAACTTTTTAGTAAGCTTACTGCATGTGGCTTATTTGACATAGACGCTACGCTACCGATGAATTTGATGGGATTTACCGCGAGTTATGTTATTATAATTTTACAATTCAATTTTCTGTGATTTTAAATAATTAAATTTGCTCATATAATTTATTGTAATCGTAATAAAAGCTGTTGTCAAATGTTTGTTTTGGTTTTGTATAAAAGAAATAGTTTTTGCCAGCGGCCTCGCCTACTTGAAAGACAATTCCTCCATCTTCTTTTTCTTCTTTTCGTGTCGATGCTCTCAAACTATATTTTCTCTGACCAATAGTTGGCAACCTGTATGGCTCTATTGTTGGCCTCGTATAGATCCTGGAAACGGCAGGTGGTAATGCAGGACGAGCAGCATAGCAGGTGGCGCATGTCCTGTGGAGAGGCTCCACACTGGCACTGTGCTAGAGATGGGTCGAGGAAGCCTCATTTGGCCAGATTGCTTTTTTTTTAATTTCTCCATACAAACTTTGGACCCTCGTTTACCGTTTACGTCCTTTTCCCCTTAAGGGGCGAATTTCGTAAAATACGTTAGTAACGGATGTCTAAACCCTATAAGAAATCGATCTGCCAAACTCTAGGTTTATAGATGTTATAGTTTCTGAGATTTCGTGATTAGTCACACATTGGCTACCTATCAGGGCTATGTTGCTAACATAATATACAACAGCTTTTTTTCTATGACTAATAAAAATTTATCATATTTTAATTCAACAGATTTTCATACAAAAATAAAAATATTTAACTTGAACGATCTAAATAATACGAAGTCTATGTGACAGTACAATAGCGGAGGGGAGTGGGGTCAGGCAGTGGCGGTGCTTGATGCGCTTGCGTCACGATACAGACGTAGGTAGGTATAGCGAAACACAGAGTTGAAATGTGTTAGATAGAACAATGAAATCTTTTGTAAAAGTCATAGAACAAAAGTTGTTGCTTATGATGTTAGTAATTTACAGTCTTACAAGATTGTTAGTGTTTTAATATTAACTTTGTATATAAAGACCACTCGGATAGGCTGGACTTCAGAATTGTTAGGACGGGTTTTTGTAACAAATAGGTTTTAGTCAGGAAAAATTTGACACTCCTTCTCAAAGAGACGAAGATCTTTTTTGATTTCCCTCCCATGAAAAAAGCAATTATTAGTACTGTATGGTATTACCAAAATATCCCAAGGCCAATCATAGATATTATTATCTTACTTTTGACAGACGTTATCGTCAATAAAATATATTTTTGTTAAGGCGCACTAATTAATCGTTTTTTTTTAGGGCCATTAGCAGTAGGAAATATCATAATAGCACTAATGTAACAAGTAAATTTAGAAAATTAGTTGCGTTCCTAACATTGGTGCGTACTGACAAATCATAATTATGTTGAAACTAATTGCTGCAACAATAATAAATAATATATAAAACACAGGAGACGTTGTCCTGCCCGAAAGCTAGTATTCATCAGAAAAATTGAGAACCAGATTGCAGCGCCACTTACCAAGTTTAATAGTATTTTCAAACTATGCAGAGACCCACTCATATATACACATAGTTTCATTCACATCGGTTAATCCGTTTAGAAGGAGTTAGGTGATGTAATACACGTATAGAAAAATTATATATATAAAGATAATCATCAACCAACGGATAACAAAAAAGTTTATAATAAAATGTCTAATAAACAAAAAGTTGTTCCAGAAATTTCATTCCGAGTATTACTCAAGAATCGTCTGGATAAAGATTATCAGCTGTTAGTGCAATCTTTCAACCATACCCTTAAGTTATTTTTAGTGTCTAAATATAGCGTGCGAAATTGCCATATCTATCCGAAATCAAGAAAATATCAAATATTTAAATTTTGCATAATGTTATTTCTTAATGCGTTGTGTATTCATAGAATATTTTCCGTGGACCTAGTTAGTATGGCTATGTCAAAATTTAAAAAAAACCTCGTCACTGTTTTTGCCATTACCTTTTATTTAACGTATGCAATCAGTTTTTCTATTATGTTCATGGTAGACCAAATCCATAAGAAAAATAACGTTTTACTTATTTTGAAGATTCAAACTATACATAAGAATGTAAATTATAAGAGGATCAAAAATTTTATTTTTTGGAATTGGATCTCAATAAACTCTATTATCTGTACTAATTTAATTTTACAATTTCTATATTATATAACATGTGTTTATCCTTCTATTTTTGACCTTATTTGCGACAATATTTTTGACTTTATGTACATCGCGACAGATATTAATATAATCATAGCAGCCAGAATTATAACATTATTAAGAAAATATCTTGAAAAATGGATTAAAGATATCCTGACGATGAAAAACGAACAAGAAAATGATGAACAGTTTATAAAATTATTTGAGATATATAAAAAAATTCTAAAAGCTTACAATTTGTATAAGAAAATTTTTCAAGTGCTGGTAAGTTGTTGATGATTTTTACTATAATATAACTGTTAATCCAGCTGCTAATACATCACTTGAACGTAGAATTCACTAGAAGGATCGGATATCTGCTATGATGATAGCAGAGTATGATGATACTCTGAAGAACCAGTTAAAGCCAGTAGGACAAAACATGCAACAAAATGAAAATGTCTACAGAGCTGACAGCCTAGTAAAAACTGTGAAAAAAGCAGGTGATGAGAAAAAAATTAATAAACCGGGCTAGTGCAAGTCAGAGTCGCGCAGTGAGGGTTCTGCACAAACTTAACTTCATTTCCTGAATCGAGTTACGAAGATTTTCCCGAATCGCAAAACAAGTTTCTATTACTGACGTAACTACGAATTTATTGTCCAGATTCTTTCATATACTTGTGCTATTAGAACTTTGCTTGCAAATTTCAGAATTCTAGGTCTCACTCTCACTAAATCCCCTAAAAAGTATCGCGCGCGTCGGGACATAGTACAGGCCATGATTCGGAACTAGGGCAACGGGTAGTGGTTGAGTCCTTTTCAGAACAGATATCCTCATGCCCAAGTCGCAAAGATCCCCTCCGCCAGAACCCAACCCCTGCCAAAGATCGGAAAAGATCGACCGACCTGATGCATGTAGAAAGTTTTGACAATGCAATTTAAAACTATAACCTCTGAGGTGTCTGAGTGCTTATGATATAAGGTCACTATATTTCATTTCATTTCATTTATTTATTCATAGAACAATTTGCATTGTGTTTGAATTTTGTTTTACATTAATTAATTTACATTAGTTACATTACATTACATTGTTTTACATTAGTTAATTTTAAATAAACACCAAGTAAATCCAGAGCAGTAAACACAAAGTAAATCCAGAGCAATAAACACTAACTAATTAATAATATAAAAATCAATAAATAATAGTCAATAATCAATAACATAATCAATATTCAATAAATAAAAATTAATAATCAATAATAAAAAAAAAATAAGAAAAAGATTAATAATACGATGTCAAAATATTGTAAATAGTCATTATAAATAGTCAGTATAATTTGTAAAATATTATTAAGTCAAATGGTTATAAATCTCAAGAATTAAAATAATGCGTTACGAGGATGTCATAATTAAATGACGAAGAAGCAAAACACTAGAATACAAAAACTATTTACCATCATTCTTCTCTAATTCAGACAAGGAATATAAACACTTCTTCAACAGGAATTCTTTAAGTTTGGCTTTGAATAGAGTACCTTTGTAAATCAAAGACCTCAAGTCGGTAGGCAACCTATTAAATAATTCTACAGCTTGGTATTTAGAGCAATGTTTGGCAATATTGAATTTGGGTGCAATTTTGTTTTTTATAATATTTCTTCTAGTCTTCTCTCTAAGTTCACGTTCTTCTTGTGATTCATATTCGTGTATATATTTTGCAAAGTGACTGAGTAGCACTAAAACATATAAACTTGGCACCGTCAATATACCCAACTGTTTAAAATAATCTTTACAAGACTCTTGTTGCGGGATTCTAACAATCGTTCTTATTGTACGTTTCTGGAGTATGAATGCTCTTTGGCAATTATACCCGTAACTGCTCCCCCAAAACATAATGCTGTATCGTAACCTGGATTCTACCAATGCATAATATACTGATTTTAACTGTTCCAAATTAATATCGTCCCTGAGGTTTCTTAGCGCATAGCAAGCCGAAGATATTGAGGAATCAATGGCGGTGAGCTCTTTTTTCCAATTTAATAAGGAATCTATGTAAACTCCTAAAAATTTTACTTCGTTTACTAGACCAATATTATCCCCTTCGAGCGTAACATTTATGTTATCTTTGTTACGTGACGTTGTTTTAAACAACATTACTTGGGTTTTATTTGGGTTTATTATTAAATTATTTGCTGCAAACCAGTCAGAAAGATTTTTTAAACACATATTAACATTTTCTGCCAACTCATTTAAATTTGGCGACCCGATTATGGCGTTTGTATCATCCGCAAACATTACAAGTCTTGCGTCGGGTTGGATACTATTAATAAAATTAAGTAAATCATTTGTAAAAATTACATATAATATTGGTCCTAAGATTGAGCCTTGAGGTACACCGCGGCTTATTTTGGTAATTTTTGACTTGTATATTACTTCCCTCATACATTTTACGTCACTTTTTGCATTAATGTCTTTTACTTCTACATACATTCTACGGTTTTTCAAATAAGATGTCAAAAGTTTTAACGCTTTACCTCTAATGCCATAATGCTCTAGTTTAGCCAGAAGTAGCTCGTGATCTACTGTGTCAAACGCAGAACTTAAGTCAATAAATAAACCAGCTACTTTCATTTTGTCATTAAATTTACTAATAATGTCATTAACAAGATTATTTATTGCATCTAAAGTACCTATCCCTTTTTGGTATCCAAATTGTCTAAAATTAATTATTCTATTTAAACTTAAGTGAGTCATTAGCCTAGTTTTCATTATTTTCTCAAAAATTTTTGATAAAATTGGTAATAAGGATATTGGCCGATAGTTTTTGGGGTCCGTTCTTGTACCCTTTTTGTGTAACGGAACCACCTTTGCCAATTTAAGTTGCTCAGGAAAAACAGACTCTTCAATACATTTATTAATAAATTCAGATAGAGGATGCGCTAATATTTCTATGTTATTTTTAATCACCGATATCGGCACGTCATCGTGGCCACAAGACTTTTTGTTTGCCATCTTACGTACAATTTTTGTTATTTCCTGTGGCGTTGTCATGTCAAATGTCATCTCACTTTCTTCTCTCGGTGTCGAGTTTCTTAGGAAAGACATTGCTCTTTCTTCTTTGGTTTTTAAAAGTGATGACTTGTACACAAACATATCAACAAAAGTATCTGCTATTTCTTGTGGATCTGTAACCACCCTGTTGTCAATATTTAGAACAAGTTTTTTTCTAACTTTATTTTGCTTTCTTTTTGTCTGCTCATTTATAATTTTCCATATCTCTTTTGATACGTTTTTCGCTTTTTTGAGATGATATGATATGGCTAACCTTCGTGCATGCTTTAAAACTCTTCTATAGATTCTTATGTAATTCATTTTGTAGTTACAAAAACCAATATTATTAGTGGTACCGGTACACAAAACCCTTTTCATTTTGCTTGACACCTTAATTCCGTTAGTAATCCACTTTATCCGATTATTGTTCTTTAGTTTAACTTTCCTAGTTTTCTTTGGGTAACACTCACGAAAGATTTTATTAAAACAGTTGAGAAACGTATTGATACCTACAAGATTATTATATTTATTTTGAAGGTTCGTTTTAAATGCAGCATTATTTTTTGTGTTCAAAGTTCTTTTAAATTAACATGGTATGTTTATATTCGTTTATTTTTTTATCAATCTTATCAAGAATTATATTACAAAAAAGACCACCATGGCCATCTGCTAAACCATTATGATCAACCAAACACTGCTCTATATCATCATCCGAAAGATTAGTCAATATATTGTCAATGCAAGAGTATGATTTGCCTCGAAGAAATGTAGGAGTATTTATGAGGTGCCTGAAATTGTACGACTTTAATATACTTATAAATTCACATGATTTTTTACTTTCCGCAAGTATGTCAACATTGAAATCACCACATATAACGCACTTTCTATCAATAAAATGTTCTAACAATTTTTCTAAGCTCCGTAAGAAACTATCAAAATTTTTGTCATCTGGACTTCTGTAACAGCAACAAATATTCAAACCTGTCTCAAGATCCTTCACACCACAAACTTCAAAGCTTTCTGATCTGTATAACTTCCGTATTGTCTCAATATCTTCACACTTTTTATTCATATATGCTAAAATAAGACTACCACCTCTTTTTTTGTTGGTCCTTGTGTTATATGACACTAAGTTATAATCGCCTAAATGAAACAAATTAATAGACTTATCATTCAAAAAATGTTCCGTTATACAAATATAGTCCAAGTCTTTACAAAAAGTTTCAATATATGATTCAAGGTCAAGTTTTTTATTATTTATACCACATACGTTTTGTTGTTTGTTGTTATTAAACCACGTTTTATTGTTTGTAGGCTCTATACCATACATTTGGCGCATTTTATCGTGTTCTATGTTACGTCGATATAATGGTATTTTCAATGAAAATGGGATTTGGAGTAAGTGAAATGCTAATTTCAAGAAATCTTATAACAGTTAAAAGATTTCTTGAAATTAGAATTAGCTTTTTTTTATTGTCATGAAATTAAATATTTTGGATACTCTATTTGTTCAGTGTCCATAGATTTTTATGCACATTCTTCTTTGTAGTAACTATGCTTTGGAACGTGCAATTTACCTTCACTTGTTTGACTGACCGATATAAATATATATTCAAAAATATCTGTTTATGGTTTATTTTCAAGAAACATTTATGATTTCTTGAGTACTGTTTTTTTTACCGTACATAGGTTTATGCACTTTATCTTCTTGTTGTATTCCTTGTACATTTCGCTTGCTTAAACATAAAGAGACCGAACTCAAAAAAGAAAGTATTTGAATATTAAACAATATGTTTCAATAATAAGGTTCAATTTTGAAATGCCCAGATTTTTTAACTAGGCCTGTTTTCCACTAAGCATGCGATTTATTTTTTAAATTATTTTGGGTTTTTGGTGTTTCAGAATTGGTATCACAGTTCTGCGATAGTGATTTTGCTACTAAAAAATATGATACTTGCGATGATATTAAGTATATACTGTGAAAAGTTTTATATAACCGTTGAGGAAGCAGAGTCGGCGTGCATACAGCTTATGAAAAACACGAACTGTCCAAGTAAGAAGGTTTTATGAAAACGATATTGTCATGATATTAATCATTATTTCGACGGTTGAAAGGCAAAATGATCTAAGCGACATTGAGTATGCTTTATAAATATGAACTCTAAAAATGTTTACTTCAAATCACTCTTTTGTAAAGTTTACTCAGTGTCGCTTAGATCATTTTGCCTTTGAACGGTCGATTTGAAGTCTTATTTTGATATATTTCTTTTTAGAAAGTCAAAAACAGCTTTGTAAGAACCTCATACGGGCAAATCAAGTATGTAGCAGAATGACTGCGTGCGGTCTGTTCTATGTAGATGCAACGTTTCCAATATCTTTGATAGGAGTAATCACACATTACGTTATTGTAGTGTTGCAAATGAATTTTCTGTAAAATATTTTTATCGATTCATGTTGTGCGAAATGGAAAAATAGTATTCGCTGATCTTATTTATTTACTAATATTATATTTTATCTTAATATTGTTTTAGCTTTAATTATCCTCTCATTTCAATCATGTATTTTGTATCAATTCCATATTACGTCAAGGTCTTACTTTCAATCCTTTAGTGTTAGTTTAGTGAAATAAAGTTAATGAAAAATTCAATGGTTTTCATTTTTACGTTAACAGCGTTATCTATTTGTACAAAAAATATACTTTCAATATTATTACATTTATGGTATCAGGTTGGACGCGCGCCGACCCCATGAGTCTCCCGTCAACCCCTGTTTATTCATTTCTTTATATGTGTAATAAAAGAAGTCATTTGATACACGTGCTTAGTCACTGCAGCTCTCGGCTCCAAAACACACTCGCCTACAGCTCGTGGAAATTCTCCCTTGGTCGCAATGACAAACTACATTTGTATCAAAATGCACTATTTTTTTCCGCTCCATCCTAGTGCTTACACCCTGGTGCATTAAGTATGCCTATGTAGGTACCACTAGAATACATAATGTGTAATTCATGAATCCCCAAGCGACCACCGGTGGCCGCGCATCTATTGTCTTACTATTGTGTCTCTAATTGACGGTATCTGAAGGGTTAAATTATTAGTTAACAAACATCTAAGACGTCATCATTTTAACCTAAAGACGTCCACTACTGGTCATAAGCCTTCTCCGATTGTCACCTCAAAGAACAGTCCTGTATGGCTTGCATCCATCAGATTCCCACGACCGTCTCCAGGTTATCGGTCCACCTTGTGATAGGTTTTATAAGACTTGGTCTTCCGCCGCCACTCTAGAACCTTTCGGGCCCATCGACCTTCTGTTCTGTAAGCAGTACACCCTGCTTCATCATGATCATCATCATCAGCCTTTTCAATGTTCCCACTGCTGGGACTCAGGCCTCCTCTCTAGGAGAGCGAATGGGCCGTGATATCCACCACGCGGGCCCAGTGAGGGTTGGTGAATGTCACATGTCTTCGAATGCAGAGCTTGCTGCAACAAAATTCAAAGTACATCATATACATCAATATTAACATCTAAGCATCTCATATTTATTATATCAGTCAAATATTAATAGTTTATCCAAACAATTCTGTCCAACTCAGAAAGATGGTATCTTCCAACGATTTATCACCATGTCGGAAATATTTTTATCACATACTTCATACTTCCAACATTTAGGAAAATTAGTCGTGTCGTTAACATTAGTACGATCAGACTCTAAATGTAATAACGTAATCCAAGCACCTAATTCTATAAAAAAGTAAAGTCATACTGTCTAGACACATTGCAAATATATTCTAATTTTAAAAAATGACCCAAAAGAAAAAAGTCGTTCCAAAAACTCGTGTCTTGCTCAATAATTATCTAGACAATGATATCCAAAGATTTGTATATTCCATAAACTATGCATTCAAATTATTTATGGCATCAAAATACAATGTCAAAAATCATCATATTTATCCTAGAGGAAGACAATATCAAATACTTGCATTCTGCTTGTTGTTATTTGTGGATGCTTTATGTATAAACAGAATGTACACAGTAGAGATTACAAGTCAAGAAATGACAAAGTTAAAAAGGAACTTCTTGTCCCTCATTTCTACTCTCTTCTATCTCACTTTTGCAATTAGTTTCTTTATCATGTTTGTTTTGGACGAAATGCATAAAGTTAACAACGTCTTGCTTATCTTGAGGATCCAAAATATTCATCGGCACTTCAATTTTAGTAACACTAAATTCAACAATTATATTATTTGGAATTGGATTTCTATAGCTACTATTATTTGTGTTGACATTTCTTTACATACTATGTTTCATAGAGCACAGTATTATCGTTGTGTTCTTGACATTATTTGCGATACCATATGTGATATAATGTACATTGCATCGGATATTAATGTGATAATAGCTATTCGAATTATAATATTGTTTAGAAAATATCTCGGAAAGTGGATTAAAGATATACTGAGTATGAAGAATGACCAGGAAAATTATAAGTGTTGTCAGCAACTATTTGAAATGTATCTAAAGATTCTAAAAGCATATAATCTGTACCTGAAAATTTTTCAGACATTGGTAAGTTTGTGATTATCTATATACACTATATATTTATATGTAAAATTGTAAATATAATTAGGTTATTATCTATCTCCCTGGTTTTTAAACTTTCAAACGATTGCGAACCGTAATATACTGCTTACAATTTGATGCATTAGTCTTCGATAAAATAATTATAATCTAACAATGTGTTAACAATTTGTCTGTTTGAAAGCTATTTTTATTGGTCAGTTTTACGGTAACACGTTCAAAGGTCATCGTCAAATTAATAAAATCAAGTGAATTGTTTTTTTTCTTTATAGATTTTGTATCATACATTTGGCGCATTTTACCGTATGCTGTGCTATATCGACTTGATGTGCTTTGTAATAAAAATAAAAACCGAAGTAAGTGTTTTAACACGTTCAGTACCACCGACTCGCCCGGAGAGACCACGTAAATTTTATTCAAGCGCCTTAGACTCGCCCGGCGAGTTCAATGTGTTTGCTATTTTTTGCGTTAAACACGTAACGTACATTATCACGGCCACAAAAATAACAAAAAATTGTTTTTACGCTAACGCAATGCCACTGAACTCACGTGGCGAGTCGATTCAATTCGTGTTGCAGCGCCGGCAACTCGCCTAGCGAGTCCAACGTAAAATGCAGGCGGCATCCCAGAAAACATCGTGAAAATCGTAGTGGTAATGAAAGTGTTAAAATGTGATTTTTGATAGATCCACTATTTAAATCCTGTTGTGATTTGTATACTTTGCAGTGTTGTGTATAAATTATTAGTATTTGTACACATTTTTTGGACATCTTTTAAAAACCATTTAATAAGAGCCAAATGTTGAGAATTTTGATGAAATTGTGACTTCTGAAATAAGAAAATGAAACATAATTAGAACTAGCCATGAATGCATTTCAAAGATGAGAATGTTGCGCTTAGTTTACATTCGTAATATTTGTAAATTCGTTATATTATGCCATTAACGAAGCTCACAAACATAAGTCGAAATGATGTTGGCACGAAAGAGCTATGTTTAACGCTTGATTTACCAAACATAATACACCCAAATTGACTTAAAAAAATAACTGGCTACTACTCATACTATGGTTAAATATGTGCTATAATAATATTTCAAGTTGTTTCATTATTTTGTTCAAAAAAAGCATACAAAGATGCGCTAATAATTTGCCGCGGGTGAATTTTTAAAAGACCGCAGCCTTAAAGTCTAGTTTTTTTACCAACAATAAAATATCATTTAGTTTTTGATATGGCAGTCGTAGTTTTACAGATGTAAATCAGAACTTATAATAATAAAAAAAAAAAATATATTAGCAAGAAAATCTTGAAATCTTTAAAAAAAAAATGCATTTGTATCAACTATTTACCAAACTCTTTAAGTAAATCAGGGTTTCTTGCAACAAATTAGGCCTAAGATTTCAACGTTAACTTTCTTAAAATATGGAAATTGCCCCTCACATTTTTTTTCCAGTATTTACGTATTTCTTGTGCAATAATATTTTTGCTGGCAAAAAATATGGCTCTTGTCATTATAGCCAGTATACATTGCGAGAAATTCTATATTACTGTTGAAGAAGTTGAGACGACGTGTATACAACTTAGGAAGAAAAGAAACCTTCCAGGTAAGAAATTTCTATGAATTGATTGGCCCCAGGATCATGTAAAGGGGAGGGATGAAACGCATGTTGTTAAAAGAGTTATGAGTTTACAAGTGGATGGATGAAGAGAGAGAGGAAGGCCGAAGAAAAGATGGATGGATTGTGTGAGAAGTAATATTAAAGAAAAGGGAGTTAGTGATAGCGTGACGGGTGACAAGACAGAATGGAAGAAAAAAACGTGTTGTGCCGACCCCAAATAAAACGGGACAAGGGCAGGAAGATGATGATAATGATGATTTGCACCATGATCATAACTATACATACTATAGTCCAATGCAAAATGATTGTGCTTAAAAAACGTTAGAAGCTAGCAATTCGTAATTGGTCGTTTCTTATGGAAAAGAACTGGCAAGAAACTTCAGGGTTAACCTTTTATAAAAATATTATTTCTACAATGAAATCTGAGTGACAAACGATTTCGCCTGACACGTTAAAAGGAAATCTTTTGTCTTGGTATGGTTTTGTGAAGAGGAGGAATGAAACGCATGTTACTAAAAGAGTTTGAGTATAAGAAGGATGGATGGATAAAAAGGTAGAGGGAGGCTATCTATAGAAAAAATAAATGGATTGTATGAGGAGTGATCAGGAGTGATATGAAAGAAAAGGGAGTTAGTGATAAGTGTGACAGATGACAGGATAGAATGGGAGTAAAAAAATAGGTTTTTTTTTTGTAAACCTATTTACAAAATAAAGATCATTTATCATTTATCACGCGCAGACACGGCAGTTAGTTATTTGATCCATCATCCTCATCAAGAAAAAGCTGCCTTGTATTGGGAGTGTGGTATATTGGCTATGTGAGTAGTCTCAAGCATAGAGACATGATGTATTGATACCAGTCAGTGACCATCGCGCGATCGATGGTAGTAGCTGTATAATGCGAATATGTCGTGGCTATATCATTGAAATCGATCACTTCATGATATGGCCAGCTAAAACTGACCAGATCGTATAATCGTTAACATTTGATTATGATGTCGATCCTTGTTTGGCCATATCATTGATATAGGATTTCTATGACAATCATCATCTTCCTGCCCTTGTCCCGTTTTATTTGGGGTCGGCGCAACACGTTTTTTTCTTCCATTCTGTCCTGTCACTCGTCACGCTATCACTAACTCCTTTTTCTTTCATATCACTTCTCACACAATCCATTCATCTTTTCTTTGGCCTCCCTCTCTATTTCTATGACAATAAAAAGTTTAAAGAAAGTTTCCTCCGGGTTGCTCGGAGGACACGGTGGAGCACACAGTCGAGGAGTGCCCTGCTTGGGCGGAGCATCGCCGTGCCCTCGTGGGGGCGATCTGCGGCGGAGACCTCTCGCGCCGGGCCTTGGTTGAGACCATGGTCCGGAGCGAGGAGGAGTGGCAGGCGGTCGCCTCCTTCTGCGAAGCCGTAATGCTAGCAAAGGAGGAGGCCGACCGCATCAGACAACGGCGCCCTCGCCGCCGCCGCCGGGATTCCGATCCCGATATCCGGCCACCGTAGACACGGGCTTGTGGACGGCGAGCCATGGGTAGCTCGCTGTCCGACCGTCCGGTAACTGATCGGACCGAACCCAAGACGTCGACGGCGCGTACTGTAATTCCCGCGCGCCTCAAGGAGTTGTCGGCAACAGGAGGGGCCCAGCTGGGTCAAAGCCTACTGGGGCCAGGATATGAAGGCTTAAAGGAACACGGTGGGTTTTTAGTCAGTCTGACACTATCTCCCGCTCCACCCAAGGGCGGGATTTGTCATTGGATGATATTTCCGACCGAAAAAAAAGCAGTACAATTTTTTTTTTTTTTTGTTTTTTTGCAAATGCACGTGATTTTTTCTTAAAATTTTACATAAATTTTTCCATATTTCTTTACAGAAAGTCAAAACCATCTTTGCAAAAACGTGATACGTGGTAACCAAACATTCAGTAAGATGACCGCGTGTGGCTTTTTCAATGTTGACGCTACCTTCCCAATATGTTTAATTGGAGTTATGACTCATTACGTTGTTGTTCTATTGCAAATAAATCTACTGTAAAATGTTTTATCTTTTAATTCGTCTATTCACATTAATTTATATTTACTGTAAAATAAATGTATTCTTTAAGTTGTTAAACAAAACGTACCTATGCATTTTTTTAAGTGAGTAATCATCTAATGACTATTGCCGATTTGTAAAGAAACACAGATTTTGGCGAGGAATATAATATAATATTGCACAACTATCACACAACGCCGTCTAGTCACAAGCTAAGTAGAGCTTGTGTTATGAGTACTAGACAACTGATAAACAAACTTATATATTTCTAAATACATACATATCACTACATAGTATAAAACAAAGTCGCTTTTTCTGTCCCTATATCCCTATGTACGCTTAAATCTTTAAAACTACGCAACGGATTTTGATGCGGTTTTTTTATTAGATAGAGTAATTCAAGAGGATGGTTTATGTGTATAATATTGCACCCGAGCGAAGCCGGTGCGGGTCGCTAGTTATAGATAATTTACACCCAGACACAGAACAAATGATCATGCTCATCACATAAACAATTGTCCTGGGTGGGAATCGAACCCACGACCTCCAGCATAGCAGTCAGGGCCACTTACCACTAGACCAACAGGCCAGTCTTGCCCCTTAATCTTACTCCTTAGTTGTACGGACAATAAATGTGTTACTAAAACGTTTTATGCATATGGGTGAATGTCCATGCATCTGATGCATCACTATACGTCTGGTGGTCCGATGATAGAAAATAATAATAATAATAATAACCATTTATTTCAGGCATCGAAGGCCCATAGAAAAAATACATAAAATAATCTTATAAAATAAACTAATAAATATCATAACAACAAAACTTGAACTATTTATAATTTAACACGTAACATCGGCGTCGTGTTCCGCTGCGTGGTGTCGCGTAGCCGTCCTCGGAAACGTCGATACACGACACCTTTCGGCCAAAAGTCCTCTCTCAAAAAGGTCTCCAGATGGTGGGTTGGAACTCGTATCACGAACGACTTGAAGTTGGTGTCGTGGCGCGAATCCAGCCTTTCGACCCTCAGAGTCCAGTTGCTTTTTATCTTCATATACTCTACGACTTCCTCAACCTTCGTAGAGCAATGTAGACGTGAAATATACAGCTGCGTCGTAGGCACAGCAGGACGCAGCAGCATATTTGGTCCAGTCGGTGCGGTACCGCACAGGTTACGGGAACAGGGCTTCTTTTTCTTCTTCTTTTCCACTCTAGTGAAGCCCTCTTCATCAACTTGGCCCATTTTTGGCAAGGAGCCACGGACCGCTGTCAGGGTAGTTTGAGAACCCGTTTTCACTTTGTCCCCTATTTTTGCTGGTCGCTTAGGTTGCGATGTACCTGGTTTTTTGGTGGTGGCAACAGCAGCGTAGGCACGTTTAGGGGTCAACGTACCTACGTGTGACGTTTCCGCAACCGGTGTAGAGGCGCGGGCGACGGCGACGGCGGGCGGCGCTTCCTCAGCATTTTCGGCAGCCGGTGACGCACTTGTGTTCGTCGATTTAAAACCGCCGACTGATACAATTTGCGCCTTCTGACATGTGCTCACCTTTGAGGCCTCAGGTGACCCTGAACCAACGTTGCGCAATAATGCTATTTCCACACGTAGCTCAGCATTGGATTTTTCTGACGCCTCCATTCTGGACTGCATCTTGGTCATCTCCACTTTCAAGGTAGTGATGTCCTTTAGCTGGGCTGAAAAAGGCTGGGCTGCCATACCAATGCACACACCCTGAAATATGAACGATAGTGTAGCGACATCTATGACGCCACATAAGAACTACAAAAAAAAGTACAAAATCCTGCATCGCGCAATCAAAGTTCTCCGCGCGATTTGAATAAATACGACAGCCCGACATCAACTATCAGGCACCTGTCTGGTCGGAGGATCCTCCCTTTTCAACGGAGGTTTGTAGGATTTTACTCTCTGTTCCGCATACCTCCAAAACCGACAGGCTAACAAATCAAGACTGGAAGTTTAACTCGATGAGTGCAACAACGCCAATGATCTTCTTGGCTCATTTCTTATCAACAAATCATGCTGATAATATAGCTACCAACACCAAAGAGTAATTACTCCATGCACGAC
This sequence comes from Mythimna lalbum, assembly GCA_949319445.1. Taxonomy (NCBI): domain Eukaryota; kingdom Metazoa; phylum Arthropoda; class Insecta; order Lepidoptera; family Noctuidae; genus Mythimna; species Mythimna lalbum. The sequence goes on from OX439367.1 coordinate 16,767,093, forward strand.
CGAATTACTAAAGTATCGTCTCACTTTTCCTTTCCACAAAAACAATAAATTACAAAACAGTATTCTTTGAATCTATATATATAAAAATCAATGCCACTTTTCGTTGTTATTTTATAACTCAAGAACGGGCTCACCCAACTCACCTATCCAAACCAAATTTTTAGGCTTTGTTCGGACTATTTAGTAGATGGTTTATGTGAAGTTTGGTAGGGTAGAGTTGGGTATAGTAGGGTAGAGTAGGGTAGAGTAGTGTAGAGTAGAGTAGTGTAGGGTAGAGTAGGGTAAAGTACGGTAGAGTAGGGTAGAGTAGGGTAGAGTAGGGTAGAGTAGGGTAGAGTAGGGTAGAGTAGGGTAGAGTAGGGTAGAGTAGGGTAGAGTAGGGTAGAGTAGGGTAGAGTAGGGTAGAGTAGGGTAGAGTAGGGTAGAGTAGGGTAGAGTAGGGTAGAGTAGGGTAGAGTAGGGTAGAGTAGGGTAGAGTAGGGTAGAGTAGGGTAGAGTAGGGTAGAGTAGGGTAGAGTAGGGTAGAGTAGGGTAGAGTAGGGTAGAGTAGGGTAGAGTAGGGTAGAGTAGGGTAGAGTAGGGTAGAGTAGGGTAGAGTAGGGTAGAGTAGGGTAGAGTAGGGTAGAGTAGGGTAGAGTAGGGTAGAGTAGGGTAGAGTAGGGTAGAGTAGGGTAGAGTAGGGTAGAGTAGGGTAGAGTAGGGTAGAGTAGGGTAGAGTAGGGTAGAGTAGGGTAGAGTAGGGTAGAGTAGGGTAGAGTAGGGTAGAGTAGGGTAGAGTAGGGTAGAGTAGGGTAGAGTAGGGTAGAGTAGGGTAGAGTAGGGTAGAGTAGGGTAGAGTAGGGTAGAGTAGGGTAGAGTAGGGTAGAGTAGGGTAGAGTAGGGTAGAGTAGGGTAGAGTAGGGTAGAGTAGGGTAGAGTAGGGTAGAGTAGGGTAGAGTAGGTCAGAGTAGGGTAGAGTAGGGTAGAGTAGGGTAGAGTAGGGTAGAGTAGGGTAGAGTAGGGTAGAGTAGGGTAGAGTAGGGTAGAGTAGGGTAGAGTAGGGTAGAGTAGGGTAGAGTAGGGTAGAGTAGGGTAGAGTAGGGTAGAGTAGGGAAGAGTAGGGAAGAGCGGGAGCGAAGCCGTGCGGGCAAAAGCTAGTAATCTATAAAAGTCTCTTAGTCGAACGGTTATAGATAATTATAATATTATTAATTACTTTGTGTTAATATATTGTTTCCACCCAAAAATAAACGTAAACCATTATTGCCATTATGGTAAACTAGCGTTCCGCCCGCGGCTTCGCCCGCGTGGACTACAGTTTATATCGCGCGGGCAGAGACTCGTGCTCAGCAGTGGAATTATAGGTAGCATATGTGTTATTCCAGTGTCTCTTCTACCTACCTACCAAATTTGATCTAAATTCGTTCAGTAGTTTTTGCGTGAAAGCGTAACAGACAAACAGACAGACAGAGTTACTTTCGCATTTATAATATTAGTAGGGATTTATTTTTTTACAACTTTTATAAGATATATTTTTTCTCTTAAGTAATAAGTTAGTTTCATACTTTATCCTTGATACGATCAACCAATAGGTTATTAATGGGTCTAATGATATATTCCGTCAAAGTTTTTCATCATTTTAATAATAATATTGTATAGTGACTATTCATATTCATTCAACAAGGGACAGGATCAAGTTAATAGTCAAAAATATATTAAAAATGCAAAATATTGATTCAGAAAACTCATTCAAAGTGTTACGCAACAATCGACTACAAAAAGATTTTGAAAGAATAGTGTACTCTTTCAATTTTGTGCTCAGTATATTATTGAATCCAAAATATAATGTTAGAAATAGTCATATATATCCAAATGGAAAATTAAGACATTTTTTTGCGTTTTGGTGTATGTTTTCTATGAATGCATTTTGTATATATCGAATACACTTCATAGATGTCAGGGACATTAACAGTAATATGTCAGATATAGAGAAACATTTTCTGCCGTTTTTTACTTCTCTGTACTTCATCACTTGTTTAATTGGTTTTACAATAACGTTCATTCTTGATATCATGCATAAAGATAACAACGTTGTACTTATTTTAAAGATTCAAATCATTCACAAAAGCATTGATTTTAGTGAAAATATCCAGAGTTTTGTTATTTGGAATTGGATCTCAGTGACAATTACTATTCTAATCAATCTTTTTATTCAGATTATATATTATTCTACATGTTATTACCCCAGTATCATTGAGTTGATAATGGACTTAATTAGTAACTTTTTCTTTAATGTATTTGATTTAAATTTAGTTACGGCTACTCGAATAATAATACTGTTAAGAAAATATCTTGAGTTGTGGATTGATGCTGTGTTCTTGATGAAAGACAATCAGGAGAACAATGAGCAGTGTCTGAAATTACTTGAAATATACCAAAGCATCTTGAAAGCGTATAATTTGTATAAGAGAATTTTTCAAGTATTGGTAAGTCTAAACCCAGATATATACAAATGTGGACGAAGTAAAAGGAGTTTGTAAGCATATTAGCATGTATCGTAATTTTGATCCTATGTAACCCTATTAAGTGTCAAGGGATATCTGATATATAGTCACTTGTCGAGTGACTAAATGGAGAATTTGAATCTTTGTGCATAGTAAATTGACCTAATTATAAAGATTAATGATTAATTGTAAAGATTCATTATTTTATTATTATTGACCTAATTATTTATTATTATAAATTTAATAAAAATAAAAATATAAAGAAGCCAGAACAACCAGATTTGGAAGACACAGAACCTGGTGTTGAGAAACAATATGGAAGACCTATGGCCGCCCATGACTGCTCAACTAAATCAAATGTCTGCCACTCAACTGTTTATATCACGTTTGGAATAACAAAGCAGCAAACACAACGTTTAATTACGTCTAATAAAGACGCCAAACAGCCATATTCAATTCTAATAACTAAGCTTTTTCAACAAAAATTTAGCTGCTTGCAGAGCAGAACGTTTATGTTATTAAACTTTACAAACGTTGGTGTGCCCACTTCGTATGAGGAAATATTGTGCATAATGTGCACACCTCTTGTAAGTGGTGCTAGGCCATACGTGCTAAGCTTAATTTAGAAACTGTCGGTTTTATTTTTAATCAAGAACATTTTATTATTTTTAGCTTAGTGTAGATAGATAGATAGATAAATTCTTTATTGTACACCAAAAATAAAAATTACATAAGAAACTTAAAATTAATAGGGTGTCACAATGGGCGGCTATAAAAGCTATGTTTTAAAGGTAAAATTAGTGATACAGGTTGATTGATAATTTAGGGCATAAATTGTAGTATTTTTAAGTAAACTAGATCAAGTTAAACAGGAGTTGCTAGAACTTTTTCTAGCTTGAACTTTACGGTGCGACTTGAACTTTTTTATATACATAAATAATACTAGCTGGCCTGGCAAAGGTTATGTTGCTATAAAATCGGTTAAAGAAACAAATATCGTGGATGGGGTTAAACAGTAAAAATAAACCACGTTGTACTTCTTAGACCTACCAAAAGTTCATGAAGATCGGTCTTACCGTTTTGGAGGAGTTCAATAAGTACTACTATGGCATGAGATTTTTATATGTTAAATTTTTCAAAACTTGTTATTTGAGGGATTCATTCAAAAATAAAATCTCTCTCAATTAGCAATCAAAATACACAATTCTCTAAGTTTTGTATAACTGATAACCAGGGTACTAACGTCTATAATTTATTTTGTTGTATAAGTTCTAAGTTCTGTATCTGCTATGTCCTGTTGTATCCTCTCTATAAGTTGATAACCAGTATTTCTTTTTCATAGGTTTTATATTGTACGTTTGGCACTTTTTACCGTAATCTTATGTATTTCCACTTATCATTCACTGGGGTGAAAAAATCAGCAGAATTGGAAAACGAAGTAAGTGTAATATACATTTATTCTGGTCACCGTGTTCCAAAATCATGCAATACTTATGTTTCACCGTTTATCATTACCATCATCATATCAGCCGAAAAACGTCCACTGTTGGACATCATCATCATCATCATCATTTCAGCCGACAGACGTCCACTGTTGGACATAGGCCTCCCCTAAGTGTCGCCACAATGATCGATCCTGTGCGTCTCGCATCCATCGGTTTCCCGCAACCCTCACCAGGTCATCGGTCCACCTTGTAGGAGGCCTTCCGACGCTGCGTCTTCCAGTACGAGGTCGCCACTCCAGAACCTTTCGGCCCTGTCGAATCAGAAATGAAGATATCCGCAGGAGAACCAAGGTTGCCGACATAGCCCGAAGAATTGCCAAACTTAAGTGGCAATGGGCCGGGCACATTGCTCGCAGAACAGATGGCTGTTGGACATAGGCTTAATAAATTAGTAGTTAGTAAATTTAGTAAAATATTAGTCTGGTACTATTGTCCGATTTGTTTGTATATACCAGTACCCCTAGCCAAGTTGCTATTCTGCAATAGTTAACGCTTGTGGAAAGCGTCAAATGTACGGGAATAACGTCGTCTCAACGCTCAGTCACGTGGTCAGAACAAAAGAATTGGCGGCAAGGTCAACTCGAAGCGTTCGACGCAAGCGAAACGGTTGTAACTTGGCTAGGGGGGCTGTTCTTCCTAACGACAAAATCAGTCGATGGATTCTTCGAAAATTACAGTTTTTCTTTTGTCACCGTAAACTTTGTAAGGTTTTGGCAATTTTGTCGTTTGTTTTCTACCTATTTGTATATTTTACTGACTTGTAAATTAAGATAAGTATTTTATATTTTACAGACAGTGCTTCACATGTTTGTATTGTTTTTTTGGGTGACAAAGAATACCAGTCTCGTATTCATACACAGCATATACTGTGGAAAGTTCTATGCAGCTATTGATGATGCTGAGACTGCGTGCATACAGCTTATGAAGAATAAGCAGTGTCCAGGTACGAATCAATTTAAAGTCTATATATAGGGTGACTAGTTATTAGTGACCGATACTTAAACACGTGATTGTACTCATGATTACAAACAATTTTCCCAAAGAAACTTTTCTTTTTACTCATTCGTTTTATGTTTTACCACAATAACAAAACGCGGCTAACAGTTGATTGGTCGCAGGCGCACGTTCACGAATTTCAAACAGCTGTTTTGTGATTGTGATAAAACGATTGAAAAGAAAGAAAGAAACACTTTTTAAATATATATATATATATATATAACAAACATTTTCCATGCCAAAAAATAAAATGAGTATAAAAAACAAGTTTCATTAGGAAAGTTGTTTGTAATCACGAGTACAATCACTTGTTTAAATATCGGTCACTAATTACCAGTCAACCTACATACACATCCAAAGTAAATAAAAACATTATGATGTAGCACTTAAATCGTAGAAAAAAGAGTCTTAGATTTATGAAATTTTTTATCTTGATACACTGTATAAGTTTTACCAACCACATGCACGGTGTTTCGAGTACAAACCGGCCTAAACAGGCAAAACTGTGGTGAATCTTGTGCATGTGGTAGGCCCATTTCAGTTCACACTTTTTCACAGAAAAAAGACAATAATTATGCTGCCTATCATGTTGTATTTCCCTATCTAGAAACTTCATGTTTATTTATGTTTTTTTTTTACAGAAAGTCATAAGGAACTTTGTAAAAGTATTATTCAGATAAATGAAACGTTCACTAAAATGACTGCGTGTGGCTTGTTTTACATAGATGCTAATTTATCAATATTTTTCTTGAAAGTTACCACTAATTATGTTATTGTTTTGCTACAGGGCAATTTTCTGTAAAACTATTTTGTATGTCGAATATACTAGACTTTTTTAAAAATGCTAGTGTTCTGTTATTTGCTTTGCCTAATGAAGATACGGTTGCGTTTCATATAGGGTGACTGGTAATTAGTGACCGATACGTTATTGTACTCATGATTACAAACCATTTTCCCAAAGAAACTTGTTGTTTATATCCATTTTTTTTGTTATGGAAAATGTTTGTAATATATATATATGTTTCTATTCATTACGCCATAAAAATAGACTCAATTTACCTCTCTCGCGCCTTAAATTACACTCTTGTGTTCCATATTATATGTCAATAAAGACTTATAATAAATTACCGGAAGACATAAAATAAGAAAATAAAACCAATATATTTATTAAAAAATTAAAACAATTTCTAATTGACAATACCTATTACACAATCGACGAATATCTAACAGATAAATGCATTATCTATTTATATATATATATTTTTATTCGCCACATAGTGAGTTCCAACTGAGGGAAGGCGCCGTCGAGGCCGGCCTAGAAAGAGGTGGCGGGATGATTTGGACGCCTACCACGAGGACTGGTTAAAGACAGCGCAGGAGAAGAAATTTTGGAAGGACTTGGGGGAGGCCTTTGCCCAGCAGTGGGACAGTAATGGCTAATTAAAAAAAAAATAATCTCATTAGTTTTATCACAATAACAAAACAGTTCTGCGCGCAAATTCGCCACGTAACGTCGTTGTCTCATGTACCTTACCTACAGTAGTGATAGTGCACCCGTGCCGCTGGCAAACCCATCGTGTAGTACCTACATGTTCTGGTGAAATAATATGAATTAAATCATCATCTTCCTGCCCTTATCCCGTTTTATTTCGGGTCGGCGCGACACGTTTTTTTCTTCCATTCTCTCCTGTCGCTCGTCACGCTATCATTAACTCCCTTTTCATTCATATCACTTCTCACACAATCCATCCATCTTTTCTTTGGCCTCCCTCTCCCTCTCCATCCATCCACATGTAAATTCATAACTCTTTTAGCAACATTCGTTTCATCTCTCCTTTTTACATGACCATACCAAGACAAACGATTCCCTTTCAACTTTTCAGTCACCGGCGCCACTTTCAAACTTCCCCTAATATACTCATTTCTCACTTTATCCATTCTCGTCACACCAGACATCCATCTTAACATTCTCATCTCCGCTACATGCAATCTTTTTTCATCCGTCTTTTTCACAGTACAACATTCTGATCCATACAATACAACAGGCCAACAGGTCAATCCAACAAATAATATGAATTAAATAATGAGTATAAAAAACTGTTTCTTTGGGAAAGTTGTCTGTAATCATAAGTACAATCACGTGTAAAATTATCGGTCACTAATTTCAAGTTACCCTATATATATGTATCATTTTTGTAATGAAGTTTTTTGAGAAAGAACATGATAACTTTTCCACTGGAAAAATTAATAATTTTAAATTCTTGTACCACTTTATTATTACCGAAAGACGGCAAAAAAGAAATCCTAAGACTGTGTTTTGTTTTCGAGCTCTTTGTAAAAATTATTGCTCCTGCAATAACTATCCTAAAGAGCATCATTTTAGAACACTGAAAGATTTTAGTGAAAATGATTAATTCACATTATGAATTGAGCAGCAATGGCTACGGCACCAATATGAGCCCAAGCCTAACATGTATTATTGTGGCAAACCAGTGACCGGAAGAAACTAAAACAGACGTGTTTGGAGTGTTGTCTTGAACATCATCAGCATCAGCCCCAACGCATATGCAACTTTCTAGTGGCTATATGTGTTTGGTCACAGGTTCAAACCTAGCCAGGCGCATTACTTTGTGTAATTTATTTCAAAACTGCTGCCCTAAAAGCTATTAAGAAAAATATCGTGAGGAAACAGGCATTTCTTAGTCCAAAAAATTCAAATATAGTGTGACTTTTACCAACCCGCACTGAGCCCGCGTGGTGGATTACGCCCTTTCTCTTAGAGACGAGGCCTGAGTTCTAGCAGTGGGAATATTAACATTCGCCCACGTATATAAAATTTTAATAAAGGCTATATTAAAATTTTCATGAATGTCACACAGGAATATAGCAGCTCGAATCTGACTCGGCACGCTTTTGTCCAACCTTACACAGTATCTGAAGACGAAAGAGTGACAAGAAAAACCAGTGTTACCAGTGATGTCCATTGACTTTGAGACCTAGTCGCTCACAATATTAATAATAATAAAATATAATCAATCAATGGTTTTCATCAGAAAGCTAAAAGTCACTTTAACCTATTAACCGCCTACGTCGGATATATCCGACAAACATTCTAGCGTTTATTCCACTAGGGTCGCATATTCACGACCAAATACTCCATCTCGTCAGCTTTTCTGTCATCTATGAGGATTAAACAGCTAACCGAGATAGAATACCCAGTCGCAAACACACTGCCTTAGCAAATAGGACGCGAAAACACTCATCGGACTAATCCAACGCGGGCGGTTAAAGGGTTAAGGGCGAGGGAGAGAGCTATGCTCGAAGTTCTCTTGTGTGGTGGAATAAAAAATGAATAATATATAAGAGTAATTCGAGATATACTGAAGAATTGCCAAATATAAGTGGCAGTGTTGTTGTTGATGATAGAAGGGATAGATTCAGAAGTGGTGATCCTATATTGGAAGGCGTCCTATAAGGTAGACAGGTGACGTAGAATAAGAACATTTATGGGCGGTTGATGCTAAGATTCCTGTGGGGAACTAGGTAAGTCCAGTAGTAGGGTGACTTTCAGCTAAAATAATGATGATAGTCAAAAACCTGACAGTTCGTAAGTGTTAAGTGTTTTTGTAATATTAGATAAAAGCTTATGGCTCCTGATGATATTTTATGTCGATAGCAACAGTCGGTAACGACCTAAAATACATTTAAGTACAACTTAAACACAATTATCAAATTATCTTTAACAATGTATAGTCTAGTGTTAGCTTAGTCATAATTTACCTGTCAATGAATAAGATACAAGAAATATGTTGCATCAACAAGAAATCATTTCAGAGCTCTCAAATGAAGTGTTACTCAATAATAGACTTGAAAAAGAAGTACAAAGAATATTTTATCCTTACAGCTTTATACTAGATCTGTTTTGGGCTTCAAATTATCATGTACAAAATAATCATATTTATCCTAGAGGAAGAAAATATCAAATGGTATCTTTCATCTTTATGATGATTTCAAATGCAATATGTGTTTATAGACTTTTTACTAGGGTTACAGAAAAAGATAAAAATATGACACCTGTGGAAAATAATTTCATGAATATCTCTGCTACAATATTCTTTTTAACTTATTTGATTGGGTTTACCATGTTTTTCATTCTGGATTTCATATTTAAGAGAAAAGATGTCATATTTATTTTGAAAATCCAGACTATACATAGAGGTTTAGCCTTTAAAGGCCTCCAGAGTTTCATTATATTTAATTGGATCACAATTTTATTTTGTATGTCTGAACAATTAGTTTTACATGTTTTGTTTTATACGTCATGCGTTTACTCCAAACTCGTTGATCTTATTGTTGATAATATTTTCGGCATAATATGCATGGTTTTGGAAATTCGTTTACTTATAACCATCCGAATAATAATTTTATTAAGGAAGTATCTCGATCAGTGGAATAAAGAAGTCTTAATGTTGAATCGTGAACAAGAAAATGACGAACGTTGTCTCATATTGTTTAAGCTGTATCGAAATATTTTAGAAGCTTACAATATGTATAAGTCGAGGTTTCGAGAATTTGTAAGTTTATTTTTTTTTTCTGAAACTCTATTAAAATTATTAGGAAATACTCACAAATACGCTTATATTTTTACAGATATTGTATTTCATAATACGCGTATTTAATCGAAATCTAGCGTATTTCCACCTATTACTAGCTGCAATGAGAAAATCTGTTGGCTTGGAAAAAGAAGTAAGTGAATTTGTTTTTTATTCTGAATAGCTTTTGTCTTCGTGGTCGCTTACAATGGGCTTCATTAAAAGTCTCAAAGTCACCCAAAGGGCCATGGAAAGAACTATGCTCGGAGTTTCCTTACGTGATCACATCAGAAATGAAGATATCTGCAGGAGAAGATTACCGAGTTTACAGACATAGCTCGAAGAATTGCCAAAATTAAGTGGCAATGGGCAGGGCACATTGCTTGTAGAACAGATGGTCGATGGGAATGAAAAGTTCTGGAGTGGCGACCGTTTATCGCAAGACGCAGCGTAAGAAGGCCTCCCACAAAGTAGACCGATGACCTGGTCAGGGTCGCTGGAATCCGAATAAACCGAGAAATGCGAGATGCGCTGGACCTGTCATTGTGGCGACGCTTGGAGGAGGTCTATGTCCGACAGTAAACGTCTTTCAGCTGCTAATGATGATGATGAACTTTCTCCTTCAGACACAAAACTATTTCTTCAAAGTTATTATTGTAGTAGCTAAGAATTGAAGAATTTTTTTATAAAATTTAACTAGAAATATTTAAATAATTATTTTTTTATAGATGTGTGAAAGTAGCTCGCAAAGCTACTTTCCAATTTGATTCCATAGTATTTCACTAGATGATATACTACATATTTAATAAACACCAAATTTATCTATTTTCAGACTTGGCTGTTACTTTTTACGGCTTTTATATATCTGACGAATAATATAATCCTTGTATTCATCTATTGTATATGTTGTCAGAAGTTCTATATGTCAGTTGAAGACGCAGAAACAGCATGTATACAGCTTTTGAAGAACAGAAACTACTCCAGTAAGAATATTTTCAAACTCAGCTGTTTTACTGCCCCGTTGATTAAGCAGTCGAAATGGCGACTGGTGATTGTTATGGTTTGATTCTTTATCTTTAGGAGGTCGATCAAAGTTTTTGGGATGTAATTAGAAATACGTTTGCCGGACAAGAGTAATTTCAGAAAATTAAACGCAAGCCCGCCCCAATTGTGTTCTTATGATTGCGATCGGTGATATTAGCCTCCAAAAAGCTTTTAACATTGTAAAGGACTATCTTCAGGACGAAAAGGCTTGGGATTGATCTGCTCCAGTACGCACTACAACTGTTGTGATTTACATGCTGTTGACGACTGGACTTGGTCCGGTTAACAACCGGACGGCTGGACGTTGAGCTAGCCATTGAACGACGTCTACCACGGCTGGTAGTCGGGGTCAGAATCTCGACGGCTGGGACGTGAAGACGTTTGTTCCCTTACTTGCGTGGCCTCCTCTTTCACAAAAAGAGGCAGCCGCCTGCCATTCTGAACCAGGGCCCAGAACTGTAGGAACATGGGTGCATCTATGTAAACATATGGATTGCAATAAAGAATTGAGTATTGAGTATTGAGTATTGAGTTTTAGTCAGTAAAAGTGTAAAGGTAGCCATACACGCTAAGTTAAACCTGACAGGTTTGCCTGTACAGTTGAGTTGTACAGGTAAACAAACACAGGTTGGAGCGTGTTTGTTGCACAACTGTGCAGGTTCCCACACAAGCTTACCTGACAGGTATAACTGTGCAGGCGAACTTGTCAGGTACACTTTACAGTGTATAACTTCCTTAACAGACGCACCCAAGCTGTTCTTGACCAGGAGAAGTCATTAGATGACTGCCAACCTTAAAAAAAGTATGACACCAACTTACTTCGAACCCCGCACCTGCCCCTCTAGCTAAGTTATAATCGTTTCGCTTGCATCGAACGCTTCGAGTTGACCTTGCCGCCAATTCTTTTGCTCTGACCACGTGATTGAGCTTTGAGATCATGTAATTCCCGTACATTTGAAGCTTTCTACAAGCGTTAACTATTGCAGATTAGCAACTTGGCTAGAGGTACTGATGTCTTCCCGGTTGTATTTTTTGCTTATATTCAAATTTTATTAATATTTGTATATTTATTATCTTGCAGAGAGTCAAAAACGTTTTTGCAATAGCGTCCTGCATGAAAATCGATCGTCGTTCAATAAGATGACTGCGTGTGGACTATTTTATATAGACGCTACGCTACCTATACGATTGATGGGACTTATTGCTCATTATGTCATTTTATTGCTGCAATTCAATTTTATGTGAAATAAATATTGCGATTAAAAAAAAAGTGTAATAAATTTTCAAACCATATTTTTAACGCCTTGTTCATTTTTAATTGGAAGAAAGAAACGCAGGAGTAGACTTAACTATTAGTGTGCAGGTACGAAACTTTACACGGCCGGGCCACAAAATATATAGGTACAGAAGTTAATCTACATACAAAGTGCGCTCGAGCAACGCATACATGGACACCGCTCACGGACACGATATCCCGGAGCACCTCGGCCCGCTCGTTGAACAGTTCCGGCTCAAACGCTCATTAGTGTGCATCCACCGAGCGTAGATATAAAAAGTGAAGTACATACATTTTTTTTTACGGTCGGCAAAAATCATCTTATGACAACCCCTGCTCTTGGGTGGAGCGGGAGATAGTGTCAGACTCTTACTGACTAAAAACCCACCCTGGTCCTTCTAGCCTCTTCATACCGGGGCTCGAGTTTCCTTTCGGATAACTCCGGCCCCAGTAGGCTTAACAGCTAAGCCCCTCCTGTTGCTGACAACTCCTTGAGGCACGCGGGAACAGTGTGCGCCGTCGACGTCCGGACAGTTACCGGATGGTCGGACAGCGAGCCCGCATCTACGATGGCCGGAAATCGGGATCGGAATCCCAGTGACAGCGGCGAGGGCGCCGTTGCCTGATGCAGTCGGCCTCCTCCTTTGCTAGCATTACTGCTTCGCAGAAGGAGGCGACCGCCTGCCACTCCTCCTCACTCCGGACCATGGCCTAAAACAAAGCCTGGCCGAGAGGTCTCCGCCGCCGATCGACCCCACGAGGGCACGGTGATGCTCCGCCCAGGCAGGGCATACCTCGACTTTGTGCTCCACCGTATCCTCCGGGCGTTCCGAACAGTGGCGACACCCGGGCGTCTCTTCCGCTTTAATCCGATATAGGTACCTCTCGAACTTACCATGTCCGATGAGGGCCTGCAACATGCGGAAGGTAAGGACGCCGTGAGGTCTTTCCAGCCATGCTTCAAAGGCAAACGGTTTAGAACGCAAAATTTATTCACCAAAAACAAATCTTCAATTAATTTAACTTAACCTGATTAAAACTCAATAAAAAAATAAAAGCTGTAAAGAACTAAAAAAAAAGCAATTTCAAGTAAGGCGTCTAAAAATTCCTCCGCATCGCTTTCGACTGGTAATGTACCCAAAAGATTGGCGGCATTGCCACGCTGAATGCCCGTCCCTTTGCTGCCCTCCCCCAGCGACGCCCTAAGCCGAGGCTCGTACCCCACAGGGGGTGCCCTTAGCGTAGTCGCTCAGTTTTTAAGTTGGCTGGAGGCTTTGATTTTACATCAGGGCCGCCACAAGCAAGACCGGTTAAGCAGGCGACCACCTCCTAGGTTGACCAGAACGGGGCCACACAAAAAAAGAAAAAAAGCAGTGGTTGCGAGCTACTATCGAAATTCATTCCGTAGTATTTGAGTAAATAAAATACTGTTTTTTTTCTAATTTCAGACTTGGCTTTATCTTTTTACGTTTTCTATATCTCTGACAAATAATATAATCCTAGTATTCATCTACTGTTATTACTGTAAGAAATTCCATATGTCAGTTGACGACGCAGAAACAGTATGTACTATTTACAGCTTTTGAAGAACAGAAACTACTCCAGTAAGAATATTTTCAAACTAAACTGTTTAACTGTCTTGTTGATTAAGCAGTCCAAATGGCGTCTGGTGATTTTTGAGCTTTGATTTTCTATTCTCGGTCGATCAAAAGGTTTTTGGGATGTTGCAATTAGAAATTCTTTTGCCGGACAAGTAATTTCAGAAAATGAAACGCAAGTGGTATTTTTTTTTCTAGGTGGGAAAGTTACCTTAGAAAAAAATTATGCACCGCCTCGCTTCACACCTGATCTCTTCCCGGTCGTATTTTTGCCTTTTTTTTTTATAGGTTTGCGCTTGACCGCCATCTCACCTGATGGAAAGCGACAATGCGGTCGACGATGGAACGCGCTTACCTAGAAGAAACCTATTCACTCTCGTCTTAAAGATTCCCGGGTTGTAGCTATCAGGAGACACAGACTCCGGCAAGGAATTCTGCTCCTTAGCTGCGCGCACAATGAATGGGTTTCCGAAACGATATACTAACATTATTAATACTCAATACTTTATTGCATTCCATATGTATGTATGACGGATAATATTTGTATATTATCTTGCAGAGTGTCAAAAACGTCTTTGCAATAGCATCCTGCATGAAAATCGATCGTCGTTCAATAAGATGACTGCGTGTGGACTATTTTATATAGACGCTACGCTTCCTATCCAAATGATGGGACTTATTGTTCATTATGTCATTTTATTGCTGCAATTAAATTTTATGTGAAATAAATATACTGTGTTTAATTATTTTTTTTTATTTTTCTATGTCTGTTTTTAACGCCTTGTACATTTTTAATCGGAAGAAAGAAACGCAGAGGTAGACTTAACTATTAGTGTGCGGATACAAAACTCGAGACGGCCGAGCGATGGCGGCAGTGAGGTGACGGCGATGTACACAAAAGCATCATAGCTACGCGCACGAAACGGGCGATGGCGGAGTGGTGCGATTAATTCAGCGATGGGTAGGTGACGGTAAAGCGATGGTGACAGGGCAGCGACGAGAACAAACTATTTTGGTTTCGTCGCTTGCGCTGCCCGCCAGTTTGTTTTGTGCTCGCGCGAGATATCGCTTCCTGATTGCCTCAGTATTGCGTGACCACGCCATCGCTTAGCTGTCGCAAATTTCGTGCCCGCATACTTCATCATATGAATACAGGTTCATTAATTTATTTAACCGTCTAACATTATCTTTGTATATCTTTAGCTGATCGGGATTGCTTTCTGCTCCCTGGGTGGCAATGAAATTTAGTCTGATTAATGTATACAGGTCATGATCTCTAAAAAGATTTTTCTCATAATTATTTCTGTTATAAATACAACAAACCATAATACTGTGGTGCCATCTCCCTCCTAGCGTCGTATTTTTCGGATTTTTTCATTGTATTCTTTATTGTACACCACGTAAACAAAAAAATACAGGACAAACATTATTCAAAATAAGTGTACAATGGACGGTCTTATCGCACAGGGCGATCTCTTACAGGCACAATACACAGGAATCATAACTATTCTGTGCAGACAACCTTTGAATGGACTAAAAGAAAGGAGAAAGATTTAGGGCGGTCAGTGTACAACATCAGAAATAATACTAATAAGAAATAACAACACAAATACATACATGCATTAAAAACATGTTTAAAAAATACAGTGATATTCATAATTTTAATACTAGAAACAAACATAAATTTGTAGTTCCAGTAACCAGGCTCAAAAAAATAGGGGGCTCATTTAGATGTCAATGTATACGCTTCTATAATAAACTGCCTAGTCATATTCAACAACTCAGCCTTAATAAATTCAAATCATTTGTAAAGCGAAAACTTTTCCAAAAAGCTTTTTACACTGTAAAGGACTATGTTGATGACGAAAAGGCTTGGGACTGACCTGCTCCAGTACCCTCTAATTCTTATAACATAAGTGTTGTAATTTTTTTTTTTTTTTTTTTTGTTTTAAATTGTGTTTATTATTCATTCATTTTTTTATTCATTTTGACATTAATGTTTAGTTTTTACAATTTGACATGATGATACTCTCGATGATACTACCTTCCGCCTCGCTACTGCCCTACGTCTTGGCGCTCCTTGTTGTTCTCCTCATCGCTGCCACTGTGGCGAAGTTGTCAACAGCCTCGGTCACCACGGTCTGTCATGCAGCCGAAGTGCGGGACGCATAGCGCGGCACGCAAATATCAACGACATCATCCGTCGCGCTCTTGTCACCGTCGGCGTTCCGGCCGTATTGGAACCTCATGGCCTGGCACGCGACGATGGCAAAAGACCGGACGGTATGTCTCTATTTCCATGGAAGATGGGTAGGCCTTTAGTGTGGGACGCTACTTGTGTCGATACTCTTGCGCCATCCCATCTTCCTAGCTCGTCGTGCTGTGCTGGTGCTGCTGCAGCGGCTGCAGAGAACCTCAAGCGGCGGAAATATAATAACCTTGTTGGTAATTATGTTTTCGAGCCGTTTGGGGTTGAAACTCTTGGATCGTGGGGTCCGAGTGCTCACAAATTATTTAAAGAACTTTCGAAACGCCTCGTGGACACTTCGCGTGACCCAAAGGCTGGCTTTTACTTCGGTCAAAGGATAAGCATTGCCATTCAGCGTGGCAATGCCGCCAGCCTTTTGGGTACATTACCAGTCGACAGCGATGCGGAGGAATTTTTCGACGCCTTACATTAAATTGCCATTTTTTTTTTTTTTTAGTTCTCTAGGGTTTTATTTTAATTTTTTAAGTTAGTTTTAATTAATTTAAGTTTATATCTAGAATTAATTATTTTATGGTTTACAATAAAGAGTTCTATTTGACATTGTAATATTATTTTATTTTACAATTTGACATTGTAAATTATTTTATTTTACAATTTGACATGTTACATTAAATAATGTTTATTATTATAAATTTTTGACATAAATATTTACTTTGTAAGTATTTTTACATGGTAAAAATTAACTTTCTTTTTATTATTGTGAATGTGAGGACTATGTTGGTTACTTTTTTATTTCTCGTAACCGTTTGTCTGTGCAATTTGAGTATTTTCTGCGGCCTACCCAAATGTCCTTTCATTGGTATTGTTCGTCAAGTCGTTGAGCTCCTTAGTAGTCCTGAGTTGAGCTTTGCGAATACTGACAAATGCTTACACTGATTGGACGGGTCCACTCAAATCTGTATGGTTCTTTCTTCAAAAGACCATCTCAGATTAATCGGCATGGTTCTCATGTGATTTGACCATTACTTATTTATTGTATGGACTTTAAAAGAGTCTTTGACCCCTGAGTTTGTTTCGGTGTTTCTTCTCAGGGTAGTCAGCTAGGAAACACCGGCCTCATCTAGCTTAAACAGACAAAAAAAAAATTGACGTGTAAAAGTGTTTTTTTAAACCTATTTGCAAAAATAAATATCATTTATCATTTATCATTTATTTATCATTACAAAAAATATACTAATAAATATCAAATATGTAATTAAGCCAGGAGGAGAAAAAATCAAAGTAAAAGGTAATGCTCCTTCACCATTTTTTTAAACGTCACTTCAATCTTCCTCAGTGTTGAGGGTCGTCACCTCTCTGCTTCATCACTTTCATTTTTAACACGCTTTTATTAGCTTCACTTGTAACTACTCGTATGTAAGAAAATCTTGGAATCTTAATTTGACCCACTTCCTGGTCTTTGATCAGGATGAAATATTGCACACGCTCTGAGTTCTGATGACAATACATGACTAGCTAAGAAACGTCATTACAAATGCAATATGGCGGCCTTCCCAAGATGGCCAACTGGCTGTTTGAAATGCACTTCCATGATATGTTTATCAAATGAAAGGGTTTGCTGTCAGGAATACGAAAAAAATAGTCACGTGACTCAAATCCAATATGGTGGGCGTCCAAGATGGCGGACAGGCTTTTTGAAATGCACCTCCATGATATGGGTATCAAATGGAAGGGTTTGCTGTCAGGAATACGAAAAAAATAGTCACGTGACTTAAATCCAACATGGCGGACAGGCTGTTTGAAATGCACCCCCATTATATGGGTATTAAATGAAAGGGTTTGCTGAATGGGATACGAAAAAAATAGTCACGTGACTTAAAAGCGTGTTTTTTAGTTTTTTTAAACTATTTTATGATGGTCCTCCATCTATTCCTGTCTTGGGCAGTGTGAAGGGCCTTGTATATCATGGAGTCAAGAACCGTACGTATCTAGTCGGACTAACATTTTGGACTGGCGCCCGCGAGGATTTTTCCCTCTATTGTTACAGTCATAGTAGTATAGTAGATAGTGGTGTGGTTACCTAAAAAAATTGTGTACGACACCATTGTGATGTGGTTTAAACGATATGTGTTTCTGTATCATGGGTAAATGATAAATGATATTTACTTTGCTAATATAACTAGTTTAAAAAAAAAAAAACACTCGTAAATTTTTTCGTCAACTAAACGAGAACTACAGCAGCAACTGCAAAAATTATTAATTTATTTATTTTCGTGATTTTTTTTTTTCTCTCGACGGGGAATATCATCATTGACGAAACCCGCTCTTGGGTGAAGCGGGAGACAGTGTCGGAGTCTTACTGACTAAAAACCCCGCGCCGTTCCTTCTAGCCTTCATACCGGGGCTCTAGTTTCCTTTCGGATAACCCCGACTCCGGTAGGCTTCGACCCAGATGGGCCCCTCCTGTTGCTGACAACTCCTATTTTCGTGATCAGCTTTTTTATATTCCCACTGCTGGGACTCGGGCCTAATCTCTAGGAGAGGGAATAGGCCGTAATCCACCACACGGGCCCAGTGCGGGTTGGTAAATGTCACATGTCTTCGAATTTTTGGTTCTAGGACATGCCGGTTTCCTCACGATGTTTTCCTTCACCGTTTTGAGAGCAGTGATGATGAAATAAATTACACAAAGTAATACGCCTGCTTGTGTTCGAACCCACGACCTACAAATCGTGAGTCGGAGCCATTACCACTCGGCCACCACTGCTCTTCAATTTTTAATTTAATTTATTACTTTCAAACAAACTTTGTCTCCTTACAAAAGTTGTGTCATAAAATATTTATACAACTTGTACCTACTTACAATTCACTTCAACACTATTAATTTGTCCGTTTCCATGTTACTATATAATATAGTTACCAGGCCAAGCATTAGTCATCTAGGGAAAGACAGTTAAAATGAATAATTTGTTATCAATACGCAAAATCAGGTTTTTAAAACAATTTTTTTTTCCCAATATCTCAACTAAAGTGTCAATCAAAAAACGAGTGACAGAAGAAGTCGCAAGATTGGTTTATTCTTTTAACTTTGTGTTAAGTCTACTTTCGGTTTCAAAATTTAATGTACATAATAATTACATTTATCCAAGAGGGGGAAAATATCAAATACTAGCATTCTTCTGTGTCATACATATTGACGCAATATGTATCTATCGCATGATTACTGTAGATATCACGGATATATACATGGACAATTTGGAAAGTCGTCTATTGAAACTCTTTGCTGCGGGCTACTTTCTCACCTATTTCATCGGATTCAACACGGTGTTTATTTTAGACTTAGTGCATAAGAAAAACTACGTCTTTCTTATTTTGAAGATTCAAGCTGTACATAAACAAATCGATTTTAGTAAGAAAATCCGGAGTTTTATTCATTGGAACTGGATCACAACTACACCAATAATATTTATCAATGTTTTCATTTGTGCTATATATTATTCGACATCCTTTTACGATTATACAATCGACATGGTATTTGATAGTATTTGTGACGTCATGTATACAACGTTGGATGTCAATTTGATTATTTCTACTCGAATAATTGTATTGTTGAAGAAATATCTCAATGAGTGGATAAATGAAATTCTAATGATGGACGATGAGCATGAGAATGATGACCATTGCCAAAAATTGTTTAAAAAATACAGAAAAATATTAAAAGCTTACGATCTGTATAAGAAAATTTATCCTGTGTTGGTAAGTTTGACATTGCAATGATAGTATTTTTTTTTTAAAAGAATCTTGGTTATTTGTCATTTGTCTTGACCACCATGATCACAACTGTAATCTTTTAACCAACACCTTTCGGCTCAACCAAACCTCGAAACCTCGCGCGTTCGTTGGCCATTTACACCTCGCCTTTGCTTCGCAGTTTTGCTGAGTGAGTGAGAAATACTAGTGGCCACTACTCGTGGCTATTAAGCTTGTCAGCTTAACGTGGCTGACACGACTATCGGTACAATGATCACCTACTCCTCATCTTATACAAGGTATAAGGGACAGCCCTACGCAAACTGTAACTCTTCAATCGTGATAATTAGAGACACGATAGAAAGACAATGGGTGAGCAAACGCCCTCGTTCGCTTGGGATTTAATGAATTAAGGGCTTGCTCAGTAGACGAAACTGAATAACCTTCCAAAAATTTTTTATTCAGGAAACAAAAAAAAATCCGTCCTCGCCATACAAATTGTCCAATCAAGTTTATCATTTTGTATGGTGATGCTGATTTTTTTTCGTTTCCTGAAAAATAAATCTCGTGGAAGGTTGTTCAGTTTCGTCTACTGAGCAAGCTCTTAAAGTTTTCGGAGGGCTGTCCCTTACACCTTGTATGTGTCGGCTTCCCTTTAATTAAGTTTATTTAATTTTTTTTTTGGTTATCTTTATTGGTTTTCATGAGGTTTTAGGCATTCCTCCAAACGATTACATCAACTATCAGATTAATCATTAATAAATTTTTCGAAACTTAAACTTTCTACCACACTATTTCTACATTCAAAACAATTATTTGTTTTTTTTGCAGGTTTTATATATTACATTTAGTGCAGTATATCGGAATCTAGTAATTTACCATTTAATGCTTTATACGCTGAGAGTACGTTCAGGATCTAAAGTTAGTGGATCTTTATTAGTGTGCACGTGAAGTTTGTATTACCAACGGGAAGGGAGCTCGTGCCCCGGTATGAAGGCTAGAAGGAACGGCGCGGGGTTTTTAGTCAGTAAGAGTCTGACACTATCTCCCGCTCCACCCAATAGCGGGTCTTGTCATAAGATGATTTTACCCGACGAAAAAAAAAAAAAAAAAAATTTTGTATTAAGAATTGTTTTTGTTAATAATTGTATCAATAATTGTTTTGTTAATAATTGTATTAATAATTGTTTAATTATTCTCTTTCAATTCAATTCCTAATTTTTATGCTTATTTTACAGCCGTTGTATCACTGTATTGCAATCGTCATATGGTTAACAAAGGATTTAACATTAATTACTATATACTGTGTTTACTGTGAGAAGTTCTACATAACTGTTGAAGAAGCTGAATCGGCGTGTATACAGCTTGTAAAAAGGAAGAACTGTCCAAGTAAGGTTGTTTAGACAATAGCGATCTACAAAGTTATTTGTAAAACACTGGCAACCTCTCAGGACTATGCTACTAACATCTTTTAAAAATGTATCTTATTTTAGTTCATTTCATCTTTGTTATTTTTTGTTTAATCGAAAAAAGAAAAATACGTGTCCAATATTTTTTTATAATCTATAATACGGACTAAATAAAATTTAGTTATTTTGACCCTGGAAACTAGCTGTCCGATCGTCCGGTAATGGACCGAGTCCAAGACGTCGACGGCGCGCACAGTTCCCGCGCGCCTCAAGGAGTTGTCAGCAGCAGGACAGGCCCAGCTGGGTCGAAGCCTACTGGAAACAGGGTTGTCCGAAAGCCCGCTCGTGCCCCGGTATGAAGGCTAGAAGAAACGGCGCGGGGTTTTTAGTCAGCAAGAGTCTGACACTATCTCCCGATCCACCCAAGAGCGGGTTTTGTCATAAGATGATTTTCCCAGTCGACAAAAAAAACCCTATTATAATTATTTTAGAAATCAAACTAAAGTACCTATATTTCTTTACAGGCAGTCAAGAACAGCTTTTCAAGAATGTGCTACATATAAATCGAACGTTCAGTAAGATGAGTGCGTGTGGCTTATTTTATGTCGGAGCCACGCTACCAATAAGTCTGATGGGAGTTTTCACTAATTACAATGTTGTTTTGCTGCAATACAATTTTCTATAATACTTGATTATTGTAATTTGACGGGCCTGTTGGTCTGGCCCTAAGTGCTATGGTGGATGTCGTGGATTCGTTTCCCACCCGAGAAAAATGTTTGTGTGAGATCATTTTTTTCTGTGTCTTGGAGTAATAAATATATATGT
Organism: Mythimna lalbum; assembly: GCA_949319445.1. Classification (NCBI taxonomy): domain Eukaryota; kingdom Metazoa; phylum Arthropoda; class Insecta; order Lepidoptera; family Noctuidae; genus Mythimna; species Mythimna lalbum. The sequence continues at coordinate 16,788,780 of OX439367.1, forward strand.
ATTTAGAGATCTATAAGTATGTTTATCAATTGTCTAGTACTCATAGCAGAAGCTCTGCTTAGTTTGTGTCTTGACCAGAAACCAGCGTCAGACAACTACCTCGTAGTTGTTTGGCATTTTCGCTGAACTGGACCTTTTTTGGCGCAAACGTGAGATATAAATGTTACTATTTTTATTTGACTGAGGGCTTGTAATTGGCTTGTTGTCGTCTATGTTTGTTTTTATTTTTAGTTTGTTTAAGCTGTAAGTCCTCCAAGATGTAATAAAGTATTTAAAAATGTCTTTTTTATTTTTGAAGTTATCTATGTTCTATACTATTTAGATATTAACACCATATCTGTTACCTACATTATTGGCAAATAAATGATTTCTATTTCTATTTCTATGATTTGTTAGATACTTGTTATTAAATTGTCGAAATTTGTTTGTTACCATAGCAAGTTAGTATTGAAATTACCATTTGATAAATGGTTTTACAGGCAAATTCTTGTATTATCATAGTTGGAACTTTCACAGCAACAAAATACCTAACATATTAAAAAAACATTAGTGAAATAATTTAGTTGTGTCTAGAATTAGGCGTCTTTATAAATATAATTCTTCTATACGTGTATTTGTCACTTAACTGGCCCTCGTGAGGGTGATCGGCGGCGGCGATCTCTCGCGCTGGGCCTTGGTACAAGCTAAGGCCACTGTAGGCGCGGACTTGCGGACAGCGAGCAATAGGTAGCTCGCTGTCTGGCCGTCCGATAACTGTCAGGACCGATTCCAAGGAGAACCAAGTGGGCTTTTAGTCAGTAAAAGTCTGACACTATCTCCTCCTCCGCCCAAGAGTGGGGGATGTCATTAGATGATTTTCCCGCCGGAAAAAAAAAACTTAACTGATCCTAAATGGATTTGAAAGTAATTTTGTGTGTGTGTGTTCGAACAGGTCCTTGAAAGGTTTAAGAATTGACCAAAAAACACGTACTATTAAAAATGAACAAATGTTTGTGTAGTCTACAGGTAGGAGTTTCGGGGATAGGTGTATTTGTAAACACAACCACGATACAAAAGCAATTCCTAGTGTGAACCAACGTTTGTAAAGAAAAAAAAATTTAAACATGGCGAAACACACTTCATTAACCTGTACAGGCTTCATGCTAAGTACATACTTTAAAAATTGCTCTTACGATATTAGTCTTATGACATCAGTCATAATATTATTGGTAGACACAACTTACATTGAAGTAATTTCTTTTTTTGATATCTCACTAGTCTGGAGTAAGACGTCTGATACTTGTGTTTTTTTTTATAAAAAAATATGAAGTCTACTAGTAAAGTATTTTTAAATAACGACTTTCTAGACGTGTTCTATCCATTTTACTATATTAATACTATCTTATGTGTGCGAAAATATAACATCTATGATAACTTCGTGGAAATCATAAAAAGAAAAAATATAATATGCGCTATATTCATTAACTGTATAATGACCTGTTTCTACGTTTTGGTCATGACATGCACCTATTTTGATCAGCCAATGAAATGGGCTTACTATTTTGTCTACTTCGAATATGCTATAAATTTCACAGCTGTGTGCTTATTCAATTTATATTTTAGTAGCGAAAGTGTGCGTTTACTGTCAATATTAAACGAGATTAACAGAAACCTGAACTGTAGTAAAGATATGAAGAAACTGAAAATTACCACATGGGTTTCGATTATTTTCATTCTGTTAAATTGTGTTAGCCTAATATTTTTCAAACTCCTATATGATAGGAACTGGCATTTCATGAGAGGTATTTTTGTATCAATATCTGCTCTCTTAGATATTGAGTTAGTACACGTCACCATAACAGTTAAAATATTGGCTTACCAAACTAGAATCTGGACCTCCATTGTTAAAAATACAAATTTTGAAAAAGTTAATGATGATGAAATTACAGTGGATTATGAAATAGCACTGGAAGAAATGAATAATGCTTTACAATTTGTTACCAAAGCTTGGGATCTTATAAGAAATTCAACTGGATTTATTGTAAGTTTTACTGTTGTATTTAAATACGTTAGCTTGAGCTTATTATAGTTCAAATATCTCTGCATTTTTGCTCGGTTCTGTTAAGTCTTTAGAGCAGGGGTTGCCGAGTGGTGATAATCTCGACTTACGAGTTCTAGGTCACGGGTTCGATCTCAGCTAGGCATATCAACCGAAAGACGTCCACTGCTAGACATAGGCCTCCCGCAAGCGTCACCACAACAACGGTGAAGGAAAACATCGTTAGGAAACCGGCATGTCCTAGAACTAAAAATTCGAAGACATGTGACATCCACCAAGCCGCACTGGGCCCGCGTGGTGGATTACGACCCATTCTCTCTCCTCGAGTGGAGGCCTGAGTCCCAGCAGTGGGAACATTAAAAAGGCTGATGATGATGATCATGATGTTAAGTCTTTCGCTTGAATATTTTTTCCAACTCCTCTATTATTATTTTGATATATTTCGTTACAGTATTTAAACTATAGTTTCCCAACCTTCTATGAACTACACCTTTCTTTACAAGAAAACAAAAATTCTAATGTCCCTCTTTATATACTAGTAAAAATACTAAAACATGTTGATATAACTCCCCTTCCCTCTATTAGCCTTAGGACTCACTACCATTCTCACGGAAAGCTCCAGCGCTCACCAGGGGGCGGTAGCATCCCCGTTAGGAATCTATGACCTTTATTGTTTCGACTACGTTATTTTACTGATAAATACTGCTAACTTTAGTTTCTAAGTGTATCAGTGACAGAGAATCATTTGTAGGGTAGTCTTTATTATAGCAGCCAAAATATCTATTTAAAATTTGTGTTAATGTTTTCTTGTAGATTGTCAGTCACTACATTACAACCTTTATACAATCTTTGTTTTACACTGAAATTTTAATATTATGGTCAGCATCGCATTTTGTAAGTATTTATTACTTTTGTATTTGCATCTTCTTACTTATTACGCTTTTTGCTAGTCGTATTGGTGTTTCATCTTCATTTGTAAACCAAAATTTTATTAGTTAGCATTTTTAAGCCATAGTGAACTCTCACATTCTGTCCTGTTACCCGTCACACTAGATATCATTAACTCCCTTCTTTCTTTTTCTCTTGATACAATTCACCCATATTTTTCAGAATCTCTAGCAATCTACATTGATTGTATGTATATGTATACTCAAAACTCTTTTGATAACATGCCTTTTATCCTTCCTGTTCATGTGACCATACCGAGATAAACGATTTCCTATCAACTTTTTAGTCTGTTACACCACTTTTAAACTTCCTCTAATATACTCATTTCCCACTTTATCTATTATCGTCACGTTGCTTAATCCAGAAAGCAGTACTCATGGATATGGTTTGTGTTAATACAAGATTTCTCTTTATAAGGCCTTGACTACTAATAGCTTGGAGCCTGTTACCAATGCAACTGGACTACTTATTTTTATATTTTTAAATGTTTTTAGATGGCAATATTTAAAAAAAAAAAAACAAAATAATTACGAATATTGTATTTTCGCCAAATATTTCTAGGATAATCAAGGAGACCTGATAATAAGCCATGCTGTTGGGATGTGGCTACTTTTATCAAAAGCTTTCTTTGTGGAAACACAATTGTGTGTTGCTTGCGAAGAATTTTACAGAGAAATCACAAGAGCACATTGCAATGTGATTTTGAAGTCATCTCAAAACTGTAAGTTTAAATAAAGTTGTTCATAAAAACTATGTTTTACTGAAACTTTCGGTTAGAGTTCAAAATCTATATAATATATTATTATAACTAAGCTAAATTACATCATCATCTTCCTGCCCATGATCTAGTAGGATATATAAAATCTTTGGGTCGACGTAACACGTTTTTTTTCTTTTATTCTGTCGGGTCATCTGTTTTATGCTATCACAGAATAGCGGTTAACAGGACATAATAACTTCTTTCTTTTTTTATATCACTTTTCACACTATCGTAGCCCATCCACGCTAAAATAAATAATGCTAGAATAATAGCAAGTTTTTTAACAAGCCAACCATTGATGTTATATCCATCTAAATAGTATTGTAATATGTATACTCACAAGACTGTATTACTGACATTATAAACAACAATTTTTGTTTTATGACTTTTTACGAAACCAAATAGGTACATTTACCAAACTCATTCCCCTTTTACAATTATACTATCGCTTGCTTCGCGTAGACTTCCTAATATTTGGAACTTTTAATTTAAATATTTTTATATTTGTATGAAAATCTGATGGAACTAAAATATGATACATTTTAAAAGTCATAGAACAAAAGTTGTTGTTTATGATGTTAGTAACAATAGTCTTGAGAGGTTGTCAGTATTTTACAAATAGCCCTGTAGACTGGCCTGTTGGTCTAGTGGTTAGTGGCCCTGACTGCTAAGCCAGAGGTCGTGGGTTCGATTCCCACCCAGGACAAATGTTTATGTGATGAGCATGATCATTTGTTCTGTGTCTGGGTGTAATTTATCTATATATGTATGTTTTAGAAATATATAAGTATGTTTATCAGTTGTCTAGTGCCCATAACACAAGCTCTGCTTAGCTTGGGACTAGACAGCGTTGTGTGATAGTTGTGGAATATTATTATTATTATTATTATACATAAAATCTTAAAATTTCTTGTTATACAATCATATGCCTGATTTTTTAACTATAAATTCACCAATTTGTAATAGCCAAGGGTCTTGTCTTCAACCATTTTTTTTTATTCCAGTGCCATCAAAAAAGATATGGAAGAACATGGCCCGTATAATCCAAGTGGATTTCGAAAAACTCAGTGCGTGTGGATTGTTTGTTGTGGACGCCGCAACCTTATTACGTTTCTGCAATCTTGTCACCACCTACGTAATTGTATTACTGCAATTTACGTTTTTGTAATATTTAGTTGAATATTAACGTTGGTCTGACCAGATCCGCACCGCTCTTAACTCTACAATGTACAGTGCACTTCACATCGCCAGAGACAGAAACAGATGGAAAGAGATTATAAGGGTTAAAGTGATGAAGCAGGGAGGTCACGACCCTCAGCATTGAGAAATACGACGCAAGGAGGAGGAGGAGAAATATTTAAAGGCAACCAATGGTAATGTTGAACTGCTCTGAAAAATCATTAAAAATATTTTTTTTAATTATTTTGTTATGTACGGTGTATCTTAGAAGTTGAAAATAAATATAATGAAATTCATAACAATCGACTTTCACTTTACAGTATTATTAGTGATAGTGAGTTGTAAGTTTTGGATGTAGGTAGTTAGTAAAGGATTAGTTAGTTTAGGATGATCTTCAAAACTACTGTAAAGTCCCGCAAACCTCCGTTGAAAAGGGAGGATTGTCCGACTAGACGGGTGTTATGTCTGGTAGGCAACTGCCCGACAGATGATTTCAGGCGATTTTATATTGTCAAATCTCGCGGAGAACTTTAATGAGTTCTTAAGTAACGCCATAGATGTCGCTACATCACTCATCCAATTTATAAAATATCAATTCAAGTAAAATGTACACAGTAGGTACGTTTTTATTTGTTATATTTTATTTTATAAAAAAGCAATAGGATCTTAATTAAATTCAGGTAATGTAACTCAAAATGCATTTCGAAATGTATTTTTTTAGAATGATACATTCAAATACTCAATGTTATAGTTTTTAACTTTTTTGATACTTTTAAAACGAAGCTTGGATGGTTCGAAAGTATCAAATAAAAGGAAATAGGTTTTATTTTATCAATCAGACCGGAATTATGAAATTTTAAGATTTCATGTTACTTTGCAATATAACTCAGAAATAGTTTGTTCAGAATTGATATAACTGAATCGATTCCAATATTTTTTACATTTTGTTCTATTTTCTCCCAAAAATTAAAAAAAAAAATGTCACAAGTTGGACACCACCGACACTAAGTACAAAACAGGTCATGGCAGGTCATAGCGGTCAATAAGTACCAGCACACAGCTGGGTGCAGAAACAGAACAACCCTCAATCACCCGGGTAGCCTAGTGACCATGTATTTATGTCATCAATCAGGTACCATAACTGGCCTATAATTTTGTGATGTTTTCATAATATAGTTTTGAAATTTTGTACATAGATTCTTCACATAAAAATACTAGACAGGTTTTTCAGATTTCACTAATATACTAAAAACAAGGTTGATGTTTGAGTTTTATTGCAAACTTATACCAAGATTTTATATTTAAGCATTTTTGGCACAAAAAAATAAATATTTAAAACCGATAAAAAGCTGAGTCATGGCTATTGATTGATAACCAAGGGTAGACATGATCAATCATTTAGAGTACTTACCATTAAGTTATTTAAACACAAACGAATTTTAAGTGATTATAAAAACGACCATCGACAGTTATACGAACAGTTTAAGTTAAATAGAGATACTGGAAGCGATGTTAATAGACATGCCAAGTAAAAATGATATCAGTGAAAATAAAGAAGCAATCCGCGAAAATTTTGCTAAAATCCGGAGAAATCGGTCACGAATCCTGATGAACAACGTGGTCGACAAAAATGTGCAATCGCTGCTATTACCCCTAGATTTAATGCAAAATTTCATGTTCTGTCCAAAATATCGCATCAAAAACAATTGCATACGTCCAATAGGACTTATACATAGTCTTGTATCAACAGTAGGAACAGGAATATTCATATATGCCTTATTTCATCGGGTTTATATTCTACATTTTAATAAGGCAAGAGAAAGTCATAATTACGTACAGTATTTTATATCTATATTCGATTGCGGTTACTATAGCTTTGGACTTGCCCTGAACTTTATCAGTGGCATTTTATTTACAGAAAGATTTATTTCGTTTGTTTTAGTCTTTCAAAACATCGACAGGTTTTTAAATAATAGTAAACAATCTAAGCGCCTGACATTTTGGAATTGGTTTAGTGTTATTACGGTCGGTAGCTTCTTCGTTGTTATTTTATTCAGCTTCTGTATAAGTTTGGCTTATATTTATATTTTGAGTTGTTGTTCTCTGATTACTTTTGATTTTAATTACATTTATGCCATTCGTCTCCTAAAATTTTTGGAAGGAAAAGTCGATTTATGGAATAGGTATGCATTGGATTTGAAAAGAATAAAACATATGGAGGAAATCGAAGAAATGTTTAAAGCCTATATTAATATATTGGAATGTTATGAAATATACAAAGCGTGTTTTCAGAAAATAGTAAGTATAGCAATACAGAAAATTTCATGTCTTGTTTTTTCTTAAATATGTGGACAATGTTTGGTCCGATAATTTTTTCATTGAAATTTTTCTTTATAAATAAATTTTAAATCTTTTATATGTCAACTACCGTGCAACTACCTGTCCCGGCGAACTACAGTGCGTTTCACTTAAGAAGTTCCTTTGCCGTAATGTTGGCAATACGGAAAAACAGTGTTGCAATATTTTTAGCAATTAAATTACTTAATATTAGGGAGATTAACCGAAACTTCGTTACTTTTAACAATTGCCTTTTTTTTTTTAACTATTATTGAATAAAGTATAGGAAGCTGGGCTCCATTCCGATTGTCCTGCAATTCTTTCAAATACCGAAAACGCCACGTCACAATATCGTACCTCTATATTTACAACTTACTTTTAGACCTGCTTTTTTTAAATAAAATCCTATTCCTCTCAAAATTCTCCAAAAAGTGTTGCAACTACCGTTAAAATCGATTTCGTTTCGCATTTCGGGGAACAATTTTGGTAGAGTAGGCAACTCTTTCCTTTTTCCCCTTCTTTTTTGTGTAGACAGACAATGGAGCCAACATTACGCCAAAGGAACTTCTTAAGTGAAACGCACTGTACATATCGCCTAATGTATAAAAACGTCAATGAATATTGTAACAACTTTTAGCTAAACTTTTAAGGATAACGCCATCTATTGACGTTACCAGAACCAGCTTAATTCATTTTGAAATGACATTTTAATTAGAGATGGCGTAGTATTCGTGTTTTTTTTTTGTGAATTTTTACATATATTCTCACCTTTTAAACCTTTCTTGTACTATTACGATTATATCAAAATTAGCCAAATCGGTCCAGCCATGCTTGAGTTTTAGCGAGAAACGAACCGCTATTCATTTTTATATTTAAAGACTAGCTTTCCGCCCGCGGCTTCGCCCGCGTGGACAACAGTTTATATCGCGCGGGCAGAGGCCGGTGCTCAGCAGTGGAATTATAGGTAGCCTATGTGTTATTCCAGTGTCTCTTCTACCTACCTACCAAATTTGATCTAAATCCGTTCAGTAGTTTTTGCGTGAAAGCGTAACAGACAGACAGACAGACAGACAGACAGACAGAGTTACTTTCGCATTTATAATATTATAATAGGGATAACAAAGGTTTAAGTTCCACTTCCCGAGGTTGCTCTTTGGATGGATCATCCATCCGTTGGCAACAAGCAACCAGATGTCATTTCTGTGTCACTCAGTTTAAAGCCCGAAACTTGTACACGTCATAAAAATATACGTTTTATGAAAATACTTAATTTGTAAGCAACTGTATTTAGTCATGCTGGAGGTTGATATTGACGTAGTTGAAAATAAAAATTTGACAAAATGCAAGAATTTCTGTAGTACCTACATGAGAATGAAGAATAAATATTGGCGTCTTTGATGTCATCTTAAGAAATTCATAACAAGTGTCTCTCATCCAGAAATGATAAAATAATTAGAAGAAAGTTTTTGCCTAGTAGTGGGACAGTACAGAATAAATATGACTATTAGGTTCTCACCTATAAAATTGGCGTTTTTTAAAACGGGTAACCAAGGTCTTTTTTTACATGGATAGGTAACTTCAACTCTTAATCAATGGCTTTTGTGGAATACACACCACAATTTTGCCAATAACACGTGCGAACTGTTAATAAACTATTAAACGTTGGAGTGTATTACAATTTACCGTAAATAAACAGTAAAAAAATATCGTTCTATAAAATCTAAGTACAAAAAAAGGTAGCTGCATAATATGAATCTGACAGCTGTCACCCGCATCATTTGAAACATTGTATGAATCTGACAGCTGTCACCCACATCATCCTGTAACAAATGTTGTGTAATATAATTTTTAATGTTCACTTTATCAATATTTCAGATTTTCTATTACACTGTTGAGGTTTTCATCCACTTTTTGGTTTATTTTCAAGTAGTACTTGAAACTGTGAAATTTGGCATACAACAAAACAACCCGGTAGGTACTTGAATAATTTTTATGGTTTTGTTATCTTTCGATTTTCAGCTCATTTCCAAAAGAAAAACTAGCTTCTGATTATAGAAAAACTAGATTATGATTAATGTAACAGTTTTTAAATAAAAGTCCTTCTTTTTATAGCATAGTGACAGCAAAACCCTGAATCTTAAGACTTTGTTACTATCAATATATGAAAGTAATTCTGAAATAAATGTTGACTGGCCTGTTGGTCTAGTGGTTAGTGACCCCGACTCCTATGCCGGAGGTCGTGGATTCGATTCCCACCCAGGACAAATGTTTGTGTGATGATGATCATTTGTTCTGTGTCTGGATGTAGTATATCTATAATGTTTATCAGTTGTCTAGTACCCATAAAACAAGCTCTGCTTAGCTTGGGACTAGACGACGTTGTGTGATAATTGTGGAATATATTATAAACTAGCTTTGCCCGCGCGGCTTCGCTCCCGCTCTTCCCTACTCCACCCTACTATACCCAACTCTACCCTACTCTACCCTACTCTACCCTACTCTACCCTACTCTACCCTACTCTACCCTACTCTACCCTACTCTACCCTACTCTACCCTACCCTACTCTACCCTACTCTACCCTACTCTACCCTACTCTACCCTACTACTCTACCCTACTCTACCCTACTCTACCCTACTCTACCCTACTACTCTACCCTACTCTACCCTACTCTACCCTGCTACTCTACCCTACTCTACCCTACCCTACCCTACTCTACCCTACTCTACCCTACTCTACCCTACTCTACCCTACTCTACCCTACTCTACCCTACTCTACCCTACTCTACCATACTCTACCCTACTGTACCTTCTCCTCACAATAACAATCACAACAAAAAAAAATCAGCCAAATCGGTCAAGCCGTTTTCATGCCAAGTCGTGACAACGGAAAACGGGGGTCATTTTTATATATATAGATAAGAACCTTCTCCTCACAATAACAATCACAACAAAAAAAAAATCAGCCAAATCGGTCAAGCCGTTTTCATGCCAAGTCGTGACAACGGAAAACGGGGGTCATTTTTATATATATAGATAATCCATATCTAGATTGGGAATTAAGATTTTCTCAATCTATAACCCTATTTCATTGTAATTTTGTGCATATTGACCAAATATTTGTCATGTTAAAGGTTTCTGTATAAATAAAGATAATTTTTGCTTTAGGAAATTGCTGTGATCACTTCGCTTGTTGTATATTTTTGGTCGACGAAGAATTTGTTAATGCAAGCAATATTATGTCAGTCCTGTGAGAAATTCTACAGAGCAGTGGATGAAGTTCGAGATTGCTGCGCTATTATTTTAAGCTCTGGTTGTACAGGTATTTTTAACCGACTTCTAAAAAAGGAGGAGGTTCTCAATTCGGATGTTTGTATGTTTTTTTTTATGTTTGTTCTCATAATTTCATCGCTTGCCAACCGATCCGATTTGAATTTTTTTTTTTTTTTTTTGTTGGAAACGGTATACTTCCCAAATGGTCCCATAGTCACCAAATTGAGATCTGATGATGGAATCTTGGCGAAATCGAGCGAAATCTCCTCAAATTCAATTCAATTTTTTAGTGAAGTCGGTTATTTTTTTTTTATAAAAAGGTTTTGGTGTACAATAAAGTTTATTATGTCATTAACTTTCGTCGGTGGCTATGTAACTCACTATAGCTAAACATAACAATTATTCAACCGATATGTATGTCTCCATAAAGTGGGTAGTTGAAATTGAATGTAGACAATGCAGCCTGCGTCGATCTGGAAAGAGGTGGCGAAATGAACTAGCCGCCTACTGCAAGAGCTGGTTCAAGATAATAATTTCTGGTAATTTAACCCTTCAGATACCGTCAATTAGAGACACAATAGTAAGACAATAGATGCGCGGCCACCGGTGGTCGCTTGGGGATTCATGAATTAATATCAGTATTACTCGGACATATTACTCTGAGCAGTGGTGGCCGAGTGGTAATGGCCCCGACTTACGAGTTGTAGGTTGCGGGTTCGAACTCAGCCAGGCGCATTACTTTGTTTTGTGTAATTTATTTCATCACCACTGCTCTTAAAACGGTGAAGGATAACATCGCGAGGAACCTATCCTAGAACCAAAAGTTCGAAGACATGTAACCCACCCGCACTGAGCCCACGTGGTGGATTACGGCCCATTCCCTCTCCTCTCTCTAGGAGAGGGAATGGGCTTGAATTCCAGCAGTGGGAACATTAAAAAGTGTGATGATAATGATAACTCAGACCAGTTCTGATTACTTATAATAATAATATTCTTTTCTTAACAGATGGAGAGAGAAGGCTGTTCAAGAATGTACAGCGGTTAAATCGAGCAACATTCAGAAAGATACATGTGTATGGACTGTTTGAAGTGGACGCTGCGTTACTACTGAATCTATTGCAACTTCTCACCACATATGTCGTTGTACTACTGGCATACGCGTTTCTGTAATGTATAGAATAGAATAAACTTTATTGTACACCAAATATAGTAACCATTTCACAGAAACTTAAATAAAAAATCTCTAATCTATCTTTAATCCATGGCATATTTTTTAAGAAAAAGGTGGAGAGATGAGCTTGACAGTCACCGGAGGGACTGGCTCGCAATAGCTGAGGACAGCCGTGTGTGGAAAAAACTTCTTCGTCCAGCAGTGGTATATAATAAGCTAGCTATTAATACTACATGTCATATTTTTGAATGTCAAAATTTAAGATGCGCCCTTAATGGAGCATACTTGACTTTCTAGACTCTAAACGGTTTTATCTAGTTTTTGCCAGCGGCTTCGCTCGCGTACATAATTCACAGGGTTACTTGTAAAACACTAACAACTTTGCAGGAATGTATTACTAACATCATAAACAACAACTTTTGTTCTATGACTTTTTTCAAAACATAATACATTTACCAAAAACAATCCTTCAATATTTCCTGGTTCTATTCGGCAGGTGTGCTTGACGCGACGCTAGCGTATCAAACGCTATCGCCGACTAAACCCCCTCCCTTCTAATATTGTATTATCGCTTGCTTTGCATAGAATTCGTAATATTTAGAACATTAATTAATTTATTTTTATTTTTGTATAAAAATCTGATGTACAAAAATATAATAAATTTTTAAAAGTCATAGAATAAAAGTTGTGGTTTATGATGAGATAACATAGTCCTGAGAGGTTGCCAGTGTGAGTACAAATAACTTTCTCAAAAATAAAACCCGCTTTCCACTGGTGAAAAAAATTAGAAATCGCACCAGTACTTTCAGAGATTACCTCCTGCAAACATAAAAAAAAAATTATAAAAATAAAACTTTTTTTTTTCACTTTATTTTTTAGAGACTTTAATGTGTGCAATAAAGTATAAAAATAACGTATTGTAACATTTATACAAGACATTCTCTACCAGTCAACCTTTGGGTTAAAAAGGACAACATTGTAGTGGGAGTACTCAATAAAAAAATAATAGATATTACAAATGAAGTATCAGTACCGGTATATATAATTTTAGCTGGATTGATATTTATTTTTATGATTTTAAACTAAAATTAATTAATGATTATTATTAATTTAATGGGGGATTTAATATTAGATTAAAGTAAGCAAGTAGATAATTAACCATTTATAATATTAATTGTCATTAAAACAAAAGTAGGTCAAAATGAACTCACTCACATTAACACTGTCATTTATATAATAGCAATAATAGCTATATAATTGTCTAACTACCTTGTATAAATGCTCTCGATTAACAATCGGTCGAAGTTTAATCATGTCTGAACTGCCTTCTGTAGCTGTCAAGCATTCTGCTAACAATGTTAAGCAATTTAAAGAAAATATCATCACTTTTGATTTGAGAGCATCTTATAAGGCTATTTCATCACATTCTACCAATTTCCTTAAAAGAAACTTGCAGTCAGTATTAACGCCAATATATATTACGCAAGTTTTGTTCTTCTGTGCAAAGTTCAATATTAGAAATCATAGAATAGCCCCGAATGGTGTTTTTCATATCATATTTTCAGCATTTGGAACGCTAATGATATTATATGGTAGCTATTATTTCATGCTTGGATCTACAATTGCAGTTTTGGCAAAAGATTTCAAATATTTCCAGTATTTGAACAAAATCTATATGTATCTTTTGCTTTTCATTGGTAGTTCTTTGAATTTCTTCACCAATATCATTCAGAAGCATAATAAACAACAACACTTTAACAACACTTTTAATAGACAATTAAAGCCATTGCAATCTCGTAACAGACAATACATACGAATAAAGTGCGATGTCGTAAACATCAGACTGCTGAATATAAATTTTTATGCTGTCAGTCCACAAAAAACGAATAACGAAACAAAACACAAAACGAAACGAACAACAACGAACAACGTTACAAACGGAATAACGTTTACAAAAAATTAACGTAAAGCCAACAATAATAAGGTTTTTCATACAGTTCAATGCCTAAAAATATACTAAAACTAAATTATTAATAAAGGTGCAAAATAAATAATCGTGGTTCGGATAAGCAATGTTTGTTAGTGGACCACCCGAACTAGGTTAATTTAAACCTGTGTTTCAGGCCATCACTTTACAGTTCAGTTTCAATGCGACAGTAAAATTTAAAATTAGAGTAATACTATTAAAAAAAAAATACATTCTATTTATATCTACGAAAATAAGCTTATGGTATGATAATACCTAAAAACTCTCTCTGGAAACTATGTCGATAAATTTATCCAAAAATAAACATTAACGAGTATATATTATATTAGAGAACATTATGCCAAAATTGAAACATATATTAATTTGTGCACTTTCGTACACAAGAGTTCGATATGTTTACGGAAATTTAGATTTGGAATAACGTACTTGTTCTCATAAAAATCCAGAGTACCTTCACAATCCTTAAAATTAACAAAGTTTTTAAACGATTAGTCCTTCCCAATTGGGTTTGCGTTATTACTTTGAACGGTTTTCAAGGCATTTGGGTACTCTATTCCTATTTTAATTATGAACTCAATGTTAACGTGATAGGAATTAGTTTTATGACGTTTTGTTTCATTTCCTTTGACCTGACTATATTATATGCTGTTAGAGTTATGAAGCTTCTATCTATACCTCTCGAACGTTGGATCAAAAATGTTCAGATATATGCACGCATTAGGAATTCTGACAATGACTGTTATTGGAATACTATGTTTGAAGTACATACAGAAATAATGGAAGCCTATGAAATATTTGAAAAGACAATTCATCAAATGGTATGTGAATTTGTATTTAAAGTTTATCCAGACTGACTATGTGTATGTCTTTATAATTGTTCTTTTGCTTCAGATCTTATTTTATACTATACATACAACTTCTAAATCTCTGATAGCTATATTGATACGTATTGAAATGAAAAAGGTTACCACTGGAAGTGACGCTAAGGTAAGACACTATTTAATTCTAGGCTGAAAAAATTCCCCGTCCCCGTCGCCAAAAAAAAAAAAGCTGAATAAATTAAAAAAAAACATTCACGAAAATTAAATATAATAAATGATTACTTACTTATTCTAGTTTGCTCTTCTATCTTTTATATCTCTAACGTGGATTATCAAGAACATGGTGCTATTTTCACTTTTGAGCGTGGAGAGTGAGAGATTCTACGCAGCTATGAGAGATGTCCAGAGTACGTGTATACAACTAGCAAACTCAAGAAGATGCTCTAGTAAGGACTTTTCTTTTACATCTAAAATGTTGGTTTTTGAAAGTAGAAAAGAAAATGGCTTGCAAGAAACACAATCTATACTACGTCCGGAGGGTTTTCAAAATAGATTTCTTCTTCCTGACTTTATTCCATATTATTTGGGGTCACACATGTTTTTTTCTTCCATACTGTCTTGTCACACATCACACTATCACTAACTCCCTTTTCTTTCATATCACTTCTTACACAATCTATTCATCTTTTTGGCCTCCTTCTCCTTCTCCATCCATCTACATGTCTATACTCAGAACTCTTTAAAGAAATGCGTTTCATCCCTCTTCTTCACATGACTATACCAATAATACCGATCTCCTTTCAACTTCTTAAATATGTTTATAACTATATTTAAAATTTACATATGTACAAAAAAAAAAAACTTAAACTACTTACTTATGCTACACCTTAAATAAATACATAACGTACATAAATAAAATACAAAAACACAAAGTACACTCAGGCGTCGAAGTACTCCTCCACATCGCTGTCATCCGGGAATGTTCCCAGAAGACTGGCAGCATTACCACGTTGGATGGCAATGCTAATTCTTTGAGCGAAGTACGAGCCAGCCCTCTGGTCACGCAAGGTGTCGATCAGTCGGCGAGAAATTTCCTTAAAAAGGAGACGTGCATTCGGACCCCATGACCCAAGCGTTTCAACCCCAAACGGCTCAAAACTGTAATTACCAATAAGGTTACAGTATTTGCGCCGTTTAAGGGTCTCAGCAGCCGCAGCGGCAGCGCCAGCACAGCCCGCCGTACATGGAATATGGGATGGCGCAAGGGTGTCGACACAGGTTGCGTCCCACACCAGCGGCCTACCCACCTTCCACGGTACCAACGTCTATTTAAATATGTTAATTTTCACAAAAAGATTATTATGCCTACTGTCCACAGACGCGTAGATAACTTTGTGTCGTCAGTAATGTATGTTGCCGACAGAGTTTTATAGTTTTGTATGTAAGCTGTGGAAAGGCGTACACCAAGTGTATAGTATAATGACGAATCATCATCATCATCATTTCAGCCGACAGACGTCCACTGTTGGACATAGGCCTCCCCTAAGTGTCACCACAATGATCGATCCTGTGCGTCTCGCATCCATCGGTTTCCCGCAACCCTCACCAGGTCATCGGTCCACCTTGTAGGAGGCCTTCCGACGCTGCGTCTTCCAGTACGAGGTCGCCACTCCAGAACCTTTCGGCCCCAACGACCATCTGTTCTGCGAGCAATGTGCCCTGCCCATTGCCACTTAAGTTTGGCAATTCTTCGAGCTATGTCGGCAACCTTGGTTCTCCTGCGGATATCTTCATTTCTGATTCGATCCCGCAAGGAAACTCCGAGCATAGCCCTTTCCATTGCCCTCTGGGTGACTTTGAGCCTTCTGATGAGGCCCATTGTGAGCGACCACGTTTCGGCACCATATGTCATCACTGGCAACACGCACTGGTCATAGACTTTCGTCTTGAGACACTGTGGTATATTGGACGAGAAGATACCGCGCAGTCTCCCGAACGCCGCCCAGCCGAGTCGGATTCGACGGTTTACCTCTTTCTCGAAATTAGCTCTACCCAACTGGATTGTCTGTCCGAGGTAGACGTAATCGTCCACAACTTCGAGTATAGAGTCTCCGATCTTGATAGGAGTGGGTGCTACATGGTTATTTATCATGACTTTAGTTGGTTATTTGTAATGACGAATACGCATCTATAATAATAATAATTAAATTCCACAAGTTTCATACAACGCCGTCTAAAGCTCCAAGCTAAGCAGAGCTTGTGTTATGAGTACTAGACAGCTGATAAACATACTTATATATTTCTAAGCTATAAGTCATTGGACAGTAACAGGACAGTATTGGCTATTGCGTCAAATAGTAAAATTTTTGTGTTCGTTTAAATTTTTGAGTTCTTTAAGGTGAATTATTCCTGTAAATTTTTTTTTACAGGTGCTCAAAAAAGGGTTTGCAAGAATATACATCGTCTTCATGTTAACTCCTTCGCGAAAATGCAGGCGTGTGGCTTGTTCACGATAGATGCTGAACTAGCTTTATACATTTGTAATGTCATCATTAGGTACACTTTTATTATACTGCAGTTCGAGTTTCTATAAATTTGGAAATTAAATGTAAATTTAGCTGATGTTGTTACTCGTATGATGTCCGTTTTTCCTGAAATTATTTATTTTGCTTTGTTTGTGAATTAATAAAAGTATTATTAGTAAAAATATAAAAATCGTATAATTTTACAGTTTTTTTTTGTATTATTAAATGTAAAGAATACAAAACAAAATGTTACTACATAACAGCTACTAAAATAGTCCGCCTATGTACCACTACTGTACATGAAGTTTAAATAAATAAAATATATGTACATATAATAGAAAGTCATTAGTGAGTGGAATAAAGCTGATAATGATTTGTACCTATTAAAGACTCTGGTACTTTAAAGGAAAAAATACAATAAAGAAGATGTTTTTTGTATTTACTATTTGTAGACGTAAATTATAAACGACTAATTTTTAATTAATACAAATATTTAAAGAGTTTATTGGGAAAGGTCTTGTTATTTATTATTTAAGTACCTACTCTCAATAAATTATATTCATAAACAACAAAGTTATTGGCGTTTGTTTATATCCCAAAATGGAAATATTGTATAAGCTGGAAGGTAGAGCATAGAATACAAAGCAAAACACCAAAATAAACAGTATTAAAAGCATAATTAATGCTGCATGCTGCATGGCTGAACTTATATGGTCCGTAATATAGAGAAGTACTGTAGTGGTGCTATAACCAGGATGGAAGAAGCAGGACTAAAAGCAGTTAATAAAAAATTTTTTTGGATAGAAAGTAATCACTATTAAAATATTTAATTACTGTCCAAAGTACTAGAACGGTTAATCCATAACAACAACACACAATAACACAGGAACAGTACAGAACAGAGACAGGAATAGTAAGTTTGATATTAGATGGTATTCACAAAAGGATGCGGGACTGGACTTTTTAGATAAAGGAATGATTTGAGCATCTTTTCCTTTAAAGATGAAGCAAGGAGGTCACGAGCCTCAACATTGAGGATACGACGCAAGGAGAAGGAGAAAGAGCATGTTTTCATGAACATGAAATGACATCCAAGTTGAAGATGTGACAAATAATAGAGTTATAACACATATAGGGATTATGAGCAGCACCAGCTGTAACATTTTACGGCTGATACAGTTACTTCCTGTATTAGAAGTGATCGATGATAAATTTTTCATCACACATGGAGAATTGAACAAAGACAAACGGAAAATAACGTGGAGTCTAAAAGATGGAAGATAATCTTACGTACTTAATGTTACTGTCTTATCAAATTTAGATGATGCTGTTAAATGATTATTATATCCATGGTAATGAAATGGCGGATGAACTGGCAAGAGGGGGCTCAGCAAATGACTTTGTGGGACCAGAACCATGTGTAGGCACCTCTACCTGTCTCGTGAAGACCGCATTCAGGGAGTTTGCAGATCATAGCCAAAGAACACACTGGCTGTCTATTACAGGTCTGGAACACTCCAAAAAATTCCTGGGCTCTACGTTCAAGGCACGGAAATGTATCTGGAATATGAGCAGGGGGCAAATCCGCTACCTGATGGGTGCCTTTACAGGGCACTTTGGAACCAACGACATGCTCATGAAAATGGGTCTAGCCGCGACTCCCATGTGCAGGTTGTGTGAGGAACATACAGCACGCATGGAGCACCTGCTGTGTACATGCGATGCTTTGGCTAATAAGCGAATGAGTATTCTAGGGGTAGGATATCCAAGACCAGAGGATTACAGGCTCTTATCCCCGCATCTCATTGTGAAACTTATGAAGGAGATTTTCAGCGAGGTTGGGGAGGAGTAATCTATCTAGGGGATCACAAAAGATCCATATGGGTCGAAGTGTCCGAGTCTTTTCTCGGCTCATCAACAAGATAAGATAAGATAAATGATTATTCATTTCATCGTTGCCTAAATCTTTAGGGATTTTTTTTTTCGGTGGGCAAAAATCATTTTATGACAAGCTCTTGGATGGAGCTGGAAATAGCGTCAGACTCTTACTGACTAAAAACCCCACATGTTCCTTCTAGCCTTCATACTGGGGCTCGAGTTCCTTTCGGATAACCCTGGCCCCAGAAATCTTTAGGGATCGACTCTTGTCAGGTTTAACGGACCCCCAATGATCTACGAAAAAGTGAATTATTTGAAATTAATGGTATTTTGAATTATACATACATGCCTGCATTTTGAAAATGCATACAATATAATAATAATAAATAATATTCCACATCTATCACACAACGCCATCTAGTCCCAAGCTAAGCAGAGCTTGTGTTATAAGTACTTGACAACTGATAAACATACTTATATATTTCTAAATACATACATATTATAGATATAGTAAATTACACCCATACACAGAACAAATGATCATGCTCATCACACAAACATTTGTCCTGGGTGGGAATCGAACCCACGACCTCTGGCATGGCAGTCAGGGCTACTAACCACTAGACCAACAGGCCAGTCAATATAATCTGTTGTCTAATCAATACCTACTAAACGTTATGAAATTGAATGAATTTGAACAGGTGCAGGGGAGCGCCCGGCTATTATAAAATACTTTTACAATTATAAAGTTATTGACCATACTATCAGTAGTATGGTCAATAACCTTCACAAGCATTAATAATCTAATTTCATTCAAATTAAAAATATATTGATCTAGGACCAAAAACGTCAAAGCACTTTGGAACAGTGTCTGTGGCAGACATGTCATCGATTTCTTCCTCAGTAGTGTCTATACCTATTGAAGTAATACGAGAAGTTAAAGAAGATGATTTCATTCTGGTAGCTCAACCTACACCCAATATCAACAATGCCAAAAAATCTGTCAATTTTGTCGGCAAAGACTTGCAGGCAGTGTTAAAATCAATTAATATTATGCAAGCTATGTTTTTCTTTGCTAAATACAAGATTCGAGACAATAGAATTGTTTCCAATAGTGTTTATTATGACATTTATACAGTCATCGCTACGTTAGCAATATTATGTGTTCTCTTTTACGTCAGCCTTGGAACATTCACAATTGATTTCCATGGTTTCGATTTAATCCTCCATTTAAGTAAAATATATATTTTTTGTTTATATGTCACTGGCTGTTTTTTAAATTGTTCCGCAAATATTATTCAAAAACACGACAATATACGTTTTGTTTTAAAAATCCAAGATGTCTACAGAATTCTTAAGATAAATCACAGTTTTAAAAGTTTTGTCTTTCCCAACTGGGTTTGTGTTGTTACTTTATACTGTTTTCAAATTAGTTGGATATTTTATGCCTACTACCTATTTAAACAGATGGGTTTTGCAAACATTTTCATGTCTTATTACTGCATCAGTTTTGACATGAATATTTTATACGCTATAAGAATAATGAAGCTCATGATTAATCCTTTAAAACATTGGATTAGAAATATTCAGTTAGCAAAATGCGTTGAAAATTCAGTCAATGATTGTTATTGGAATACAATGTTTGCAGTATATTTGAAAATATTGGGCCTTTATATGATATTTGAGAAGAGTTTTCAACAAATGGCAAGTAATTTATTCAGACAAAGTTCTTTTTTTTTTCAGTAATACCGATTTTCCAAAAACTGTGTGATTGACGACATTATCACAATTTTGACCTAGAATTTGAAGAATGCAATTAAAATGTTACGTATCCAATCATTTTGGATTTTTGACAATCGTTATTTGATTTTGTCTAGGATCCGTCGACAGAGAAGAATAATAAAAAGAAAATCATTATTATCATCGTTCATCATCATCATCTTCCTGCCCTTCTCCCGTTTTATTTGGGGTCGGCGCAACACGTTTTTTTCTTCCATTCTGTCCTGTCACTCGTCACGCTATCACTAACTCCTTTTTCTTTTATCAGTTATTATTGTTATTCATATTCATTATTATGATTGTTCATTTTTTTACTTTTAATGTATTTTTTATTACTCTATATAGCTATAAATTTTCTTCTTGTTTCAGATTTTATTTTATATCATTCATACTACATCTAAGTCCCTGATGGCTATTGCTCTGCGCATTGAGTTAAAAAAAGTATTTATAGAAAATGAAACTAATGTTACTGTAAGAAATGGAAGATTATTTAATATGCCTTGACAAAACGACATCATATTGGCGTGTACTAAACAATACTGGACCTTAAATATTCATTACTGTTGATACAATGTCACTCTGTCAAGTCCCCGAGTTCTGGTTAATCAAACAGGGTTATTTGTAAAACACTAACAATCTTGCAGGACTGCATTAATACTAACATCATAAACAACAACTTTTGTTCCGTCAAGATTTGGTTGTTCTATCTAACACATTTCATCTCTGTATTTGGCTATACCTACCTACGTCTATAAGACGCGACGCAAGTGCATCAAGCACCCCCGATACTTGATCTCCGCTCCAATCCGAAATTGTACTATCGCTTGCTTCGCATAGACTTCGTAATATTTAGAACGTTCAATTTCAATATTTTTGTTTGTATGAAAATCTGATGAACTAAAATATGATAAATTTTTAAAAGTCATGTAGAATAAAATAAAATATTAATTTGTTTGCTCAGAATGCAGGTATTTACAATGAAATGAAAAAATAATTATTAAGGTATCCTTGTACATTCTACCATTTTAACATGCAAATATTGATGCATCATAGAACAAAAGTAGTTGTTTATGAAGTCAGTGACAGTTCTAAGAGGTTGCCAGTGTTTCACAAATGACTCTGTATTATAAGAAAAAATGAATTAAAAAAAAAATGATTTCAGTATGCCGTGCATTCCATTATATCTCTGTCGTGGGTTATAAAAAACGTACTTCTGCTCATATTTTTGAGCGTAGAGTGTGAGAGATTCTATTCGACTATAAGAGAAGTCCGGACCACTTGTATTTATCTTGCAAATTTAAACAGATATTCAGGTAATAGATGCTGAAATATAAGAAAATTTTAACATATGTGACTAAAGAAGTGATAGTATATATGCCTCCCTCAAATATATACCTCTATGCAGAGAGAAGGGCGATGCCAATGAAAAGATGGATTGGATGTATATTGCGTGACGAATGATATAATAGGAAAATAATGTGAATAATGGTGCAATGGTTGACAGATGACCATGAATGGAAGAAGGAAATATACTGAAAGATGAAATTACAGAAAAATATACTGTAATCAAATCTTGTAAATTAAAGACCCACTTTTCGGTTACAAATTGAGCTGAAATTTTGCATGCATGTGTAAATCAGGTAACAATGCAGAATTATTATGACATTGTACTGATCTGATGATGGAACTGGGGGAGGCTTATGTTTAGGGGAGGCTTATGTCCAACAGTGAACGTCTTTTGGCTGATATGATGATGGAACTGGAAGGTGGCTATAGAAACTTGGTAGTTAAACGACACGACCTCATCGAGCTTGGGCTCGTATGATTTGTCTTGACGAGTATTAACTATATAAGTATACCGAGCTATAAAAGGTTGCTATGACAAAATGATTTTCATTAAAAGCTTGTTACAAGTGAAACTAAATAAAAGCTTGTAGTAAAATGTGAATAATAAAGCAAAGGATGACAGATGACGATGAATGGAAGAAAAAATATACTAAAAGCTAAAGAGTTTTAAATAATATACATAATTTAACGCAAATTATACAAATATACATTTAATGTTGTTTTTCAGACGCTCAAAAACGAGTTTGCAAGAACATCCCACGTCTTCAAACTGCCTCATTCAAGAAGATTTATGCGTGTAGTCTGTTCACCATAGACGCTGCGCTGTCTTTGCGTTTGTGTGCTCTCATGAGTACTTATACTATTGTTATACTACAGTTTGAATTACTGTAAACTTGGTGCTTAGATCTTAGTCACATCTGATTTCTGTAAAAAAAAACATAAACATTATTAAAGGTTTTATGTGCACTTTTACTTTGTTTAAAATTCGTATCTGCCAATCTGCATTGAAATAAGAACTTTTATTATGACGTGTATGAGAAAATTTGTTTGGACACAATCATTTGTGTTTGTTTACCCATTTGGCCGGGCTTGCGCACATGATGGCTTGACCTTGATTTTGAAAAATGTCACCTATGTTAAAAATTGGTTCAATTGATTCTGCTCGTTATTCTGATGAAATTATTTTCAGGTTTCGCGCATTTGATGTTATGCGTTGTATAATATTAGTTATAGTCAATTTAACCCTTCAGATACCGTCAATTAGAGACACAATAGTAAGACAATAGATGCGCGGCCACCGGTGGTCGCTTGGGGATTCATGAATTAATCTTGCGAGTTTGAATCAACGGTAACAAAATATTCTAAAATAGTATAACTGATTCTTCGTAACTTTTATTGTATTTTTTTAATTAATAAAAATACCTACTACTATTACTTTTGTAATAAAATAATAAATAAGTGTGTATACATAACAAACGCAAAAAAAAATGAACAAGAAGATATTCTACTATTTTATTTATTCTAGATATCTATAAATTATATTACAGTTGATTTTTATACACATTTGGTCATTATCAAATTTTAATCACATTCACATTTGGAGGAAGTTGACATAATTAAATTAATGTTGTAATTATCACACTAATATTATTAGTGAATGTTTGTGAGTATAATTATGTTTGCTAATACTTCATGGCTTCACAGCTGAATGGCTTTATTTTTACTAGAAGGCATTCCAGGGTTCCATTAACCACCTCCCAATTCTAGTATCAGGTTCTCGTCATCATGAAAAGTACTTAAAACTGGTTAAGACTAATCTAATAAGCCCAAACTCGATGTGTTTATTAGAAGGCATTCCGAGATTCCATCAGCCGTTCTAGCATCAGGTTTTCGTCTTCAGGTTCTCCTCGTCATGAGAAACCAACAAAACTATATTATTTTTAAGATAGATCTAATTGAGCCGTAACTTGATAGGTTTATTAATAGACAATCCAAGGTTACGTCTCTTACCTCTGAACTCCATCATCAGACCAGCTTGATAGCTCCGGCATGTAGGCACATAAGTATTTTAAACATTAGGTCACCTATAATGTGTTTATTAGTAAAGTATATATCTATTAAGTGTTTAAGATCCCAGCCACAGCCAACAAACGAGCTGAAGACCTTGAATACCTGGACAGATCTTTATAAATTGTATCTAAACACCATCTCGATCACGTCAGCATTCAAATAAAAAAAAACCGCATTGAAAACGGTCTAGTCGCTTAGGCTCTACGATGCCACAAATAGACACACAGACCACTCAAACTTATAACACCCAGGAGGGGTGTCTGTCGGGGATAAAAATTTTTAATATTTATCTTCTTATCTGTTAAATCCATCCAAAGGTTATATGTAAAAAATAACGCTTTAGCGACAAAACCGCCTGTTGTTAAATCCTATTAATTTTAAGCTCCTACTGTTTTTTTATATGGTGTTCAATCTACACTTATTTTAATGCAATAAAGAGCTAAAGTTTGTTTTTTTATTTGTAGGAGGTAATTTCTGAAAGTACTGGTTCGATTGCAAAATTTTGTTAACCTATAAATAGCTGCTTTATTCCTGATTAGCATAGGTTATACTTTTTGCATATTATATACAAAAATATTATACTGGTTGAATTAAGTAAATGCTTTTGGCAAAATCCAACGCTATGAAGAATAGCTATAAATATTCAAAGGGTATTTCTCCATTTATACAGAAAATAAAACTCCATCATTTTACCTAAAATCAATTTATCTAGTAAAATATGATCTGTTGTTTTAAAAAAACTTTAAAACACATACACATACTATAGTCAATTAGATTGAGATCGCTAAAGTCCATTGTTTCGACCCTTCGTACTTTTATCCAATTACGATAAGTAATTGCCACTGTAGCCCATTACACAAAAAACCTTTTACATTTTGAAAGCCAATCATTATTTTAGTTTATAATTTCCATAATTGCTTCCTGCAGTTCATTTACTTTCACAAAGTTCGTTTAAAATGTTGTCTTTCAAGAGAACAAAAAACCAAAATATTGCGAAATATTTTCGAAAAGAAGTTTTTTTAAATAATAATGTTGATAAAGATATCCAATCAATGCTGACGCCTTTAACTTTAATGCAAGCTCTTGTGTTGTGTCCAAAGTTTCGTATCAAAAACAGAGTGATAATTCCAAATGATAAATTTAATAAAATGTGGTTGTTATGTGGAACATTCATACTGTTATATTTGTACACGTATAGATTTCTTCATATTTCAGATGATAATATAAAAAATCTCAGAGTAGTTAAAATGCAAGAAAATGCTTCATATTTTGACATATTGTTTGATAGTTCCGGTAGCTTGCTTATCTTCTTGACAAGTTTCCTTCTATCGAATAGTAATGTGTTGTTTGTTTTGAATATCCAAGAAGTTCATAGAATTCTCAAATCAAATTTCAAGAGTTTTACAAGATATAATTGGATTAGTGAGATTTTGCTCATTTGCGTATATATGTTTTTCATTATGTACGATCATTTCATGTATCCAGATTTCCCGTTCCATGTTCTTATGAATGCATTCAGTGCAATAATTCCTGACATTGAATTAGTTCTTGCAATAAGATATATAAAATTGCTTAGAGATGAAATCATTTTATGGATTCGTCACATAACGTACGCGTTTGCTGATCAACGACATGCCACGTCTCGCAAAAGATTGTTTGAAGTCTATATTCAAATACTAAAGAGTTATAACATTTACAGAAAGATTTTTCAATTTATGGTTAGTTTAAGAACGTTCAGTTGTAACATTATTTGTATAGCAGCTCAGAAATGTACTCCTACCAACTATATCTCTTTTATTTTACAGATGTTACACTATACTCTCAATAATTTTTTACATTCTTTGGTATATGTGGAAATATTGATCGAATTTTCTAAAATACCAAATAGAGCAAAAGAACGGGTATGTAAAGTTGATCTTGAAGGTAATTACTATCTAAATTGATAACAAGAGCTATGATACTTCTTTCTGATCAGTCTATCTACTTATTGAAATTCTTGTTTAATTTTTTTACACAGTTATTGTATCAGACAGTTGCGAAATGATCGCAGCGTTTACTAATTTTATTTTAACCATGGGGTTTTAATAAATATTGTAACGTTTTCTGAACTTCTTTTTCCATTTCATTTATTTATTTTTAGTTTAGCATAAAAAAAAATACGGTTAAATTAAAGCGAGTATTTCCTATCCCTCGGTACGCGAGTAGGTATAAAGTTTTGTATAGCTGTATTAAGGCCTACGCAAACCGGGACGGCATGGCAAGGGATTTAATTTTTTACTACACGGCACGCCGTGGCTAGGCGCCGGAATGCCGCAGTGTCTAAGCGGCTAGTGTGCGCTGACTGATGGCAAAATCCCTTGCCATGCCGTCCCAGTCTGCGTAGGCCTTTAATGTATCATAAAATACCTGTACCAGCTGTCTCTCAAATGATTGCTCCTAGTCGAATTCATTTAAATATTTTCCGATAGGGATATAACTTGTTTTACGAAAGTTAGGCGTTCCACTACTACTGTAATGATTTTGCTTTAGATTGATTTGAAATACTAAGTTCGAATAAGCTTTATATTTAAAGCATACTATTTCTTTTTATAATTATATGAGTTAGAATTAATGAGTAGAGCATGTATACAACGTGTAATGTTAAATGCGCGAAACCTAAAAATAGTTTGATCAGAATAACGAGCAGAATCTATTAAACCACTTTTTAATATAGGTTACATATTTTTTTAAATCTTTAAATGTTGGCCTATCTATGTATTAATAGGTCAAGCCATCACGTGCGCAAACTCATCCAAATTGGTAAACTAACATAAATGGTTGCAGTCTAATAAAATTTTCACGTACGCGGGATAATAAAAGTCCTTATTTCGATGCAGATACGAATTTTAAACAAACAAAAATTTCACATTTTTTTTAATTTAATTTTTTTTCTGACAGAATTAGGTTAATTGAATTAAAAATCATTTAGGGTTGGGGTTTTGCACATTTAACGTTACACGTTGTATACTCCAAAGGAAGTGTTTATAATATTTAATTTTTCGTTAATTTTTTGCAGTTCATAGCGTTCTCATCAAGTTTGGTGATTTACCTTTGGTTATTCAAGAATTTTCTTTTGCAAATTATGCTATGCTTGTATTGTGAGGCATTCTATGTAGCTGTAGAGGATTCTCAAGAAACATGCGCTCTCATTTTGAAACTAAGCAGTACAGGTTTGTATATTTTTTAATTTTCATTATGCTTTTGTTCACATGCGCCTAATCTCTTGGCATCACATACATACTCATATCAAAGCAAAGGTGAAAGTTTTTATCCTAATAGAGTTCATGGGGTCCGAGTGCGCGTCTCCTTTTCAAGTATATTTCACGCCCACTGATCGACACTTTACGTGACCAGAGAGCTGGCTCGTTCTTTGCCCAAAGAATTAGCATTGCCATTCAGCGTGGCAATGCTGCCAGTCTTCTGGGCACATTTCCGGATGACAGCGATGTGGAGGAGTACTTTGACGTCTGAGCGTGCTTTGTCTTTTTGTATTATATTTATGTACATAGTTAGGTTTTAGTATAAATAGTTTATTTAGTATTTAAGTTTTTTTTTTATGTACATATGTAATAAATTGTAAAATTAAATTGAATTGTTGAATAATAGAGTTTGGTGTGTATTTACAGATGAAGACAAGAAGTTATGCAAGAATTTAAGGCGCGTGCACCGAACATCGTTCAGTAAAATACGTGCCTGTGGGCTATTCTACGTCGATTTTTGCCTTATATTGCATCTGGCTGAGCTTCTTAGAACCTATTCTATTATGCTATTGCAGTTCGCATTTCTATAATCCTGATATTTGCTTGCTTACAAATTTTCTTCAAATTAAACTGGCATAGTTTTGGGGTCTTGAATTCAAAGTAGTGGTTAATTATTTCGTGCGACACTTTAAATACTTTTGCTAAAAAGTAATAAAACGCTTAATGTTGTTAATGGCTGCAATTTAGACTTTAACTTTGTATCTAAATAATGTGTCATAAAGTTCCCTCAATTTTTTTTTTTATGATTTTATATATTTTAACATTTTATGTGTTTAAGTTTATGATTGTTCTATACATGACATTATTTTTTTTTTGTTAGTAAAAGACAATAAATCTCTATTGTTTTATTTAATTTAGATAGTAAAAAAAATGAAATGAATTACTTTATTTCTATTAGTCGTGCATGGACTGTATGGTCACATTCCATGCACCATGCATGGGTAACATGTTTTAATAACTTTTTGTTAGAAAATTGACGCACCGGACCTGGTTTAAAATGTGCAAGAAAAAGGAAGATGTACATCATGTGGTAATGGAATGTGTTCCATAAAATGATAAGAGAAACATTCTTTTAAAGTATTCGAAGTTATCTGCAATGGATATTCCCTTCTTAATACTCTTGTCAGAGTGGTCGTGGCTGCAGTTATTGATGGATAAGGCTGCGGCACGCTATCATCGTATTTCTGGCAATTATTAGCATTACGTGCACACTGTATTGTGGCCTTGGTTATAGGTTCGATCCATTAACCTTTCATATGCCGTAATTAGAGACACAATGAAAAAGCCATTGTGTCCCGCGTAGATCTGCGTTCCGGCATACAACGGGTTAACACGGTCGTGAACCACATGTCCTTCCATAGAGTCCTTGTTTCTCGACATCACAAGATAGTTAAAAAAATATGAATGCTGATTTAAAAGAGGTGATCATCTCTAAGCTATCAAAACTTTGATAAAAATTGAAACTATTAAGAGTGAGGCCCTGAAAAATAATGATTGTAAAACTTGACGTATTTTACAAAACTGTAAAAAAAAAGATCAATCACTGCTTATCAATTTATCTTCAACATCAGCTTTGCATCAGGTTACATAATATATAGAGGGAAACAAAAAGGAAAACTAGGTAGTTTACCTAGAACCTAATAGTAGTTTATGTGGCTAGGGGATAAAGCAGTGTCTTTAAGTCGCGGGCGACATGTTGAATTCCGAACTAAACGAAGGTCGTTGATTTTAATCCCGAACGCGAGTGAGGGATTAATATTATTAACTCCCGAGCATTGCGAGGGAGCTAATTATATTAAAGAGAGAATTCAAGCCGCCCAAGACAAAGACAGCTTCATTCCCGTGTTGTATAGTTTACTTTTTACACCATCAGTGAGATAATTAAAAGAGAATTTGGTCGATCAAATCATATATAAGAGATGTATTATGTTTACAAGTTCATGAAACAAACAAAATTCACTACTCCAAGATTCTATAGTTTCAATTTTCTAAAACGCTCCCAGTTCGCAGTCAGTAAGCAGGTTTTATTCTATTTTCTTTTTTTTTTTGTTAGTGGCCAGTTTGAATTTCGAGTCAACTTGTTCGATGCACGTACATTTTAATTCACAATGTTGACGATTTTTGATGTTCCAAATTGAAATCTCATTATTCCCTAGGGATCGGCCATACTGCATTATATCCCTAGAGAATAATGACCTGCTTTAAGTGAGGTTTGCATGACGTAAAAAACGACATTATCGAGCAGGTGGTGTAAAAAGATATTTATTTTACTATTCATCAGGAAAACCAAATATTCACAACTTCATTATAGCTGATAGCTCGCTAGTAAACATATTTACACTAGTGAAAGCATTTACCATTTTACTGGACACATTAGTAATAATTAATATAACTTCAATCAAATTATAAATAATAACTGATCAAAGACCAAACACATTAAACAACTTGGAACTGCCATCTGAAACCAACATGTCATTAATTTCTTCTTCAGAGGTTAAAGAAATCAACATTATTCTTGAAACTAAACCAACAATTAGCCATGTAAATAATAAAAAACAACCTGAAAATTTACTTGACAAAGACTTGCAATCGGTGTTAAGGCCACTAAATATGATGCAAGCTTTTTTCTTCTATTCTAAATACAAGATTCGAAATAACCGGATTACGTCAAATACTGCTTTTTATAACATTATTTCGGTTGCCGCTACGTTAACAATGTTGTGTTTCATCTTTTATATCAGTCTTGGAACATTCAAAATTGATTTGTGTGGTTTCAAATTAATCCTTAACACGAGTAAAATCTATTTTTATTTATTATTTGTCATTGGTAGTCTTTTAAACTGCTTTATCAATATTATTCAGAAACACAACAACGTCCTCTTTGTTTTAAAAATCCAAGATGTCTATAGAATTCTCAAGACAAACAACAGTTTCAAACGTTTCGTCTTCTCCAATTGGGTTTGTGTTCTTACTTTGAACTGTTATCAATTTTTTTGGTTCATTTATGCCTATTATTTATTTAAACCAATGGGATTTCCGCATATAGTTGCATATTATTGTTGCATTTGTTTTGACATGAATATTTTATACGCTACGAGAATAATGAAGCTTATGACACAACCTCTAAAATATTGGGTCAGAAATAATCTGTTAGAAGTATGCGTTGAAAATTCAGTCGATGGTTGTTATTGGAACACAATGTTTGGAGTTTATTTGAAGATATTGAATGCTTATACGATTTTTCAAAAGAGTTTTCATCAAATGGTAAGTAATGTATCTAGAAGACTGAGATGAAGTTCAATTGCAATAACTATGGCCAAATAGATGTGTGATTGATGTCATCATCTCAATTTCCACTTAGAATTCCTCATTAGTGTATTTTGACGTACCATTACGTGGTCATTTTATTTTGAACTTTTGGCAATCCTTATTTAACTATACCTAGGCTCTAGTACATAGTCAATTTAGAATATTCGCATTTTTCACCGACTTCTAAAAAAAGAGGAGGTTCTCAATTCAGATGTTTTTTTTTTATGTTTCTTCGCGCATAACTTCGTCGCTTGCCAACCGATTTGAAGATTTCTTTTTTTGTTGGAAAGGGCATACTTTCCAAATGGTTCCACAGTCACCAAGTTGGGATCTGATGATGGAGTCTTAGTGAAATCGAGGGTCTCACTCCTCGAATCCAATTCAATTTTTTAGTGAAGTAAGTTTTTTTTGTTAAAGGTTTTTTCATATTCATGGTTTTAGGTATAGATTTTGTATAATGTTTCAGATTTTATTCTATATCGTACATACTATATCTAAAGCATTGGTGTCTATTACGCTACGCATTGAGCTGAAAAAAATATTTAATGAAAGTGGTACCAATATTATCGTAAGTTTTTAAAGATAACTAAGTGACATTATATTATTTATATTATTAGCATACGTTACATCATTTGTTATTGTTAGGGCTCTTTTCCTGTCACGCGTATTGTAGCCCGCACGCGGTTTTCGTCCGCATGCTGACTGCCCGCATCCTATCATTTGATACATGTTTTTCCTAACATGCGGCTAGCACGTGCGCGGAACGTGGATTGGCTGCGGGCGCGCAGCCCGCGTGCGCGCTATCCTGATGCGGGCGGTGATCTTGTGCCTTCAGCAGCTCATAATTCGCATATCGACGATGAAGTGACAAGAACCTTTATCTACCAGAACATAATTTTATTATTGTGTTAGTTCATTAGGTGACCTTGTCAGCAAATTGGATGCATAGTTGCTTAATAGTTATTGTCAGTTATAGTTAACTCGTTAAAAAATAAGATATAAAGTTAGCTGCTTTTGCCAGCTCACGCAAACGATTATTTTTAAAGTCTATCTAAGTAAAAAAAAAATCCCAATAATGTCACTTAGGAGTTCTTGTCACTTTATCGTCGATATATCGCAAACAAAAATGAAAAACTGGCGACACGCACGACACTGCAGCAGCAAACGAAATCTTTGTCCTGCGTGTGGCCCGGATACGGACGAGACCCGCGTGCGGGATAAAATACGCGTGACAGGAAAAGGGCCCTTAGGTATACAGTGTAGAAAAATAAGTCGGGCTGAGAAATTTTATCCTGAATAATAATCCTATCGATTTGTAAACGGCCACAAGAATTCGCGTGTGTGAAAAGGTCCTCACGCAGTACCCCTTCTTCCCCTCCCCATTCCCTCAACGATCATTCGCGTAACGTTAATAACGTTCGCCATTCGAATTTCCCGCTCGATTAAGGTCTATGGTTTGGGGTAGGTACTTTATAATAAAATACCGAGTGTTTCTTTTTTTAGAATTTTAGTTAGTTCGAGTCCCAGGTAGACAAGCGAGTTTAAAAAAATCTTTGAATGCAGTTTTGTTTCTTTAAAAAAATATAGGAACTTAAGAATTTAAGGTAGTTTCCTTCCAGGGCCCGACTTATTTTTCCACACTGTATGTTATCTTTGATAGAATGATCACTTACCAAGACACCAAGTTTTGTTTATGAAAAATTTTAATCAAATCGATCCAAACATTTATTTGCTAGAATATGGTACATAAGGTGTTACAGTAAATTTGTTTCAGCATATCCTGACATAACATGGCGTGCAAATATAATCCCAGTCAGTGTCGTCAATTAATCTAACTTGCACATTACAGGTTCTATTTATATTTTTAAAGCAAATAACTTTATAATTATTTCAGTATGCTGTGCATTGCTTTGTATCTTTGTCATGGATTATTAAGAATATGCTCCTGCTCATATTTTTGATCGTAGAGTGTGAAAGATTTTACTCTACTATAAAAGAAGTCCAGAACACTTGTATTCATCTTACAAACTCAAACAGACATTAAGGTAACAAAGTCAGAAATATAAACAGCATGAGTTGTATAATTTATTCATTTTAATTTATAATTATCATAAATATATTGTGAATCGTTTTTAATGTGATATAGAGTGACAAGAAAGCAGTGGTGGCCGAGTGATAACGGCCCCGACTTACGAGTTGTAGGCCGCGGGTTAAAACACAGCCAGGCGCTTTACTTTGTGTAATTTATTTCATCACTACTGCTCTCAAAACGGTGAAGGAAAACATCGTGAGGAAACCGGCATGTGCTAGAACCAAAAAATTGGAACACATGTGATATCCACCAACCCGCACTAGGCCCGCGTGGTGGATTACGGCCTCCTGGATAGGGGGCCTGAGTCCCAACAGTAGGAACATTATAAGGCCGACTATGCTACTATAGAGTAACAAAATGCGTGTGACTTAAATAAAAAATGCTAATATAAACGCTTTTATAAAATAAAAGTCTCGCGAAGAAATACATAATTATAAAGAAAGAGAAGTACATATTGATGCAATGATTAATAAAAGAGAAAAGAATGAAGAAAGAAACGTTACCAAAGCTAAAGATATTTTTTGAGAATATTCATAATCTAACGTAAATTATACAAAAGTGTTTCATAAAGTATTGTTTTTCAGACATTCAAAAGAGAGTTTGTAAGAATATCACACGCCTTCAAACCGCATCGTTCAAGAAGATTTATGCGTGTAGTCTGTTCGCCATAGACGCTGCGCTGTCTCTCCGTTTGTGTGCTCTCATGACTACTTACACTATTGTCATACTACAGTTTGAATTTCTGTAAAACTGGTACTTAAACTGGTGCATCATGACTCACATTTTCACTGTTTTTCATACAACCGCTCATAACTGATGATGAAGTTATTACAAATTTTTCATTAGATATTTTGGAAACACAGTATCTTGTGGATATTATCTAGGTTTCTAAAGAAACCAATTTCTAAATTTGTGTAAAACTAATCTAGTAAAAACCTCTGAAAATTTCCTATTTTGTATGAACTTTGACACTTCATAATTTGCCTAAAAATTAAATAAGTCAAAAAAGTAATCCTCTAGAGAATATTATTAAGATTCTAAATGACGACAACTTTTTCCAAAAACTTTGAGGGTTTAAAAAAAACATCTATTTTCTGGAGCAGGTTTTGTGAAATTTTCGAGTAAATCTCGGAATTACCGAATACTAACAGAGTTTTCAGGCGTTATCTCTCTTTTTTTGTGTTGCCTTTTCGTCGAACATTGCGTTGGATTGCATTAAATGAAGTAACAAATCATTTTCAATGTTTACGTTAGGCGAGCGGAGAAGGACCCTCTTAAGTCTTAGTTCTATTTGAGATATGTTTGTTCTTAAATAAGAAAGTATAATTATAATTCTGGAATGTTAGTTAACAATAGTTTTATTTTATCTCACAAAGTTATTCAATGTATTTTTGTAATTTTTTACTCCATAAGATAATCTAATATGCTTTTTTGAGGTGGTGAATCACCAAATGACTCCTTTTTCATTTATTATTATTGAATAACCAATTAATCCTCATTTTCGTATAATCTTCTCATATTTTCCGTAATTCATTATTATTCCCATTAAAAAATACTAAGTATATCCGCTATAAATATTATCTGTTTATTTCAAGTACCATAAAGACTCATTTCAGTTACACAATTCGCATACAGAAAATAGTTATAATATAATTACATAATATGTAATGTTAATATGAAATTTAAATTAATTAAATGTGGCTATAAAGAGTAGCAAAAATTATTCAAATGAGTTTCAGGCAGTAATTTTAACGAAAATTAAATTTGTATCATTCAATTTTATCAAAATCAATTACTATTGATTTAGAAAAACAACACACCATGTTTTAAATTAATTGAGGTTTAATACTTTTAAGTCGACCAGTTTTTACCTACACACATCCAATCATGTTAAGTAATTGTCATTTTAGTCCCTTGCTTATCTAACCTTAGTAGAATAAAATAAACTAATTACACCACCTACCTGCTCGATAATGCCCTTTTATATGTCACACAAACATCCCTTAAAGCAAGTCATTCTATCCCTAGGGTAATAATGCAGTGTGGCCGATCCCTAGGATATAATGAGATTTGAATTGGGAACATCAAAAAAGTTGATCCAAAATTCAAACTGGCCACAAAAAGAAAGAAAAAAACGTGCTAACTGACTGGAGCGTAATAAAATATTGAAAATATGAATCTTGGAGTAGTGAATTTTGTTTTTTTAATTAACTTGTAAATATTTCATTGTTATTTTATTTATATGGGAAAACTGATAATTAGACACAAACAACACCAACCTTTTTACACAACAGAATCATGAAGACTATAAAGCATCATATTAAAGGGGTTCCCAACTTGTAATCGAATGACGCGAGATCGAATATCACTTGCTCGAGAACGTTTACTCGATAGTACTTAAAATCGATAAATTATGAGTTCGACGTAGCTCGAAGAGTCGCCAAACTTAAGTGGCAATGGGCAGGGCACATTGCACGCAGAACAGATGGTCGATGGGGACGAAAGGTTCTGGAGTGGCGCCAAGTACCGGAATACGCAGCGTTGGAAGGCCTCCAACAAGGTGGACCGACGACCTGGTCAGGGTCGCGGAAATCCGATGGATGCGTGACGCACAGGAGCGGTCGTTGTGGCGACGCTTGGGGGAGGCCTATGTCCAGCAGTGGACGTCTTTCAGCTGATATGATGATGATGAGCTCGACAGTTCACTTCCTCGATGCATCAAAATCTCGAATAACTATAAGCTCGAATCATCGGCAGCACGAAGGCTCATTGTTCGATGTATAAAGTCACGAAACATAATTTCTCAACCGACCATCTAATCGACTTATAGATATTTTTGATGCATCGAGGGAGTGAACTGTCGAGCTCATAATTTATCGATTTCAAGTTCTATCGAGTATCGGAACCCATATTAAAGAGACTGATCTCTCCGGCAATAATCATTCTTTGTGATGTTCAATTGTTTATCCAAAATCCAAATAGTTACAACCAAAAAAGCTACCTGGTATTAAATAAAAACACGCACATATCACACCATTTAATTTAACAAAGACAAAATATTAAATTGCAACAGAACTACAGTGTAATTAGCAATAATTGCCACGATTTTGATTGGTAAAGTAGCATCAATGGAGAACATCCTACAGACGCTCATCTTGGTGCTTTTCACTCGATAGAGGCGTTTGACGTTCTTGCACAGCTTTTTTGTAGCATCTGTAATAATAATGAACACATATTTCAGTCCAGAATGATATTGTGTTAGTAATTAGGTATATTACTATAAAATTTACTTTAAAGTACTTATATTGAAAACTAATGAGAATGAAAGAGCAAAGTCAAAAAGAGTGGATAAATGAAACGAAGGAAATTGAATTAGATTTCAGGACTCCAGTTATTTATAATAATAATAATGTTCCACAACTATCACACAACGCCGTCTAGTCCCAAGCTAAACAGAGCTATTATGGGTACTAGACAACTGATAAACATACTTATATATTTCTAAATCTCATATTATAGATAAATTACACCTAGACACAGAATAAATAATCATGCTCATGACATAAACATTTGTCCTGGGTGGGAATCGAAACCAGGACCTCCGGCATAGCAGTCAGGGCCATAAACCACTAGATCTTGCACTAGACCAACAAGCCAGTCTAATAAATTAAATTAGGTTATGGGACTCCAGTTATTTATAATAAACTAGCTTTTGCCTGCGGCTTCACTCTCGTTAAATTCGTTAATTTCCTCTGTTTTAGGGAAGTGAAGGGTTAGAAAGAGACAAATAGTAGCTTTTGTCACTCTCCATCCCTTCAAATATCTCCACTTAAAAAATCACGTCAATTTGTTGCTCCGTTTTACCGTGAAAGAGGGACAAACAGACACACACACTTTCCCATTTATAATATTAGTATAGAAGTATGGATGACATAGGGACATGTTTTTGAAATACAAAGTAGTCATACCTGTACAATTTGAATTCATAATGAGTGTGCACGAATCTTTGACATTGTTCATAGTCATGTAGAACTTAACATAATGCAAGCTTAACATTATTTGCAACAGCCAACTTTTCGCCATCCACATGTATATAAATGTTAGAATAATAAATGATGAATACTGAAACAAGATAATTTATTAGAAAAATGACGAAAGATTTTTTATCCTGCAGTAGCATGCATATATCGGAATTTCAAAAATTTAAGTAACGATTAATACTGAAATATAATAAAGGAAAAAAATAAATAGATAAAGGAAAGAATAAAGGAATAAA
This sequence comes from Mythimna lalbum, assembly GCA_949319445.1. NCBI lineage: Eukaryota > Metazoa > Arthropoda > Insecta > Lepidoptera > Noctuidae > Mythimna > Mythimna lalbum. The sequence continues at coordinate 16,825,868 of OX439367.1, forward strand.
ACACATGTTGCTAAAAAAGTTATGAGTTTACATATGGATAGATGAAGGAGGAGAGGGAGGCTAAAGAAAAGATGGATGGATTGTGTGAGAAGTGATATGAAAGAAAAGGAAGTTAGTGATAGCGTGACGATGACTGGATAGAATGGAAGAAAAAAACATGTTGAACCGATCCCAAATAAAACGGGACAAGGGCAGAAAGATGATGATTAATACGGGAACTATCTCCACCAAACTAATTAAACCAAAAAATAATCTTATAATGCTAAACATACTCACAGAATGCCCAGAGTAAATATAATAATACTTAAAACTGTCGATTGTTGGTTGTACGTTTGCTAAAGAATGATAAGTAAATTGAATTATGTGAAACACTATCTGAAAATAATAAATTTTAACCCTTCAGATACCGTCAATTAGAAACACAATAGTAAGACAATAGATGCGCGGCCACCGGTGGTCGCTTGGGGATTCATGAATTAAGATTATGTTAAATAATAATATTCCACAACTATCACACAACGCCGTCTAGTTCCAAGCTAAGCAGAGTTTGTGTTATGGGTACTAGACAACTGATAAACATACTTATATATTTCTAAATACATACATAATATAGATAAATTACATCCAGACACAGAACAAATAATTATGCTCATAAACATTTATCCTGAGTGGGAATCGAACCCACGACCTCCGGCATAGCAGTCAAGGCCACTAACCACTAGACCAACAAGCCAGTCAATATATTAATAGAGGTTCTTTAAGCCATAGTTCGTCAAAAGACTGTAGAACAAGTAGAGAAAATAGAGGACAAACTTGACTTCTATCAAGGAGACTAGCTCATAATGACAACAAATTATATGAGATTAAAAAACGGAAATGGATAAGTTTTCCCACCTTTTGGAAATGCTTGTCAGTATATCATAAGTAATAATTTATTAAGACCTCTAGAAAATCTCGTTAGAAGGAACGAAACCTATAATATAGGGTACAGTGAAAAGTTTGCGACTTCTTATAGACATGATTAATTTTTTTATATATTTCTACCTTCATTATATTCAGTAACTTTTTAGTTTTGAAGCGTTTTTATAAATATTAAATCTAAGTAAGTAGAAATCAGATGGAACAAGTGCGATGAGAAAAGTGATGATTTTCTGAAATCTTTTGGGTTATGTTTTTATATTCAGGTCGCAAACTTTTCAATCCTCCCTCATACTAATTTAACTGTATAGAAATAGATACATATTCAAAAAAGTACGTACCATATGCTGAAAAGAAGTCCTTATGATATCATAGCACTCTAAAATACTTACAAACGTTTTAAAAATTGTTTTACAATAAGTTTCATTATTAATTTGACGGGTTTGTAGTTCTTTAACTCTACTATTCCATAGACTAAGTTTATCACTTAACAATGCAATAAGGTTAAAAGCATAAATCATGTTTACATCAAAAGAAAGTAAAGATAAACCTGCGAATACAAGATAAAAAGGAAATTGAAGAATTATAGAAAATATAACTATCATCGTAAAACCCATACATAAAATACAAAATACACGGATCCAATCCCGAACTACAAAAGGTTTTAAAGGATTCTTTCCATTAAGAAACCTATGAATATCTTGAATTTTTAAGACGAAAGATATATTGTTTTTCATTTGCAACAAATTGACGATGTTATTCATGATGAACCCGATAGAGTAGAAGATAATATCGAAGTAAGAGATGATGTAAATCTCATTGACATATTGCCTGATAGTGCTTTCATAATGCAATTCGTAGGTGCGATAAAAGTAATTGCATATGAACAAAATCGTGACACACAATGATAATATAGAGGTTAAAGCACTGTTTGGTTTTATCGAGTTATTTTTAATACCATATTTGGGATAACCGAGAATGTTTTGCATAAGATTCAATGGAAAAAACAATGATTGCACATCTTTATCAATTAAGTGTTCTTTAAATTTTTGACATCGTTTTCTTTTTATATAGCAATCTATTTTTTCTTTTAGGAACTTCATTTCGTTTAGAGCTTAAAGACACGAATGTACCATTATATCGTTTCAATTAAAGTAATATACTAAAATTTGTTTTGATGATAATATTTAAATTGTCTATTAGACTTTTATTAGAAATTTAATAGCGACCGTTGTTATCTAATCAAATGTTTTGATGAAATGGAATTTAAACATATCTGTTAAAATGATTTTCGGGTCAAACAAAAAGTGCTATTGTGTATCATTATTAGGAATGTTCAGTTGGAAGTCGATGGTCTGACTCCCTCATAACGTACACCTGTAAAGCACGCAAGGAAGTGCCTTCATCTGATTTCTCTCAGATGAAGGCACTTCCTTATGCACTTCCTTGTTTTATTGCATGTCAAAGTCGACCCATTCTTATTGAAAATCCCTTTATTTTGAGACAATAGTAATTTCGTTGTGAGATATAGGTGTTTTTGAGAGGGGTGTTGTGTGGTGAAATTTATTTAAAGCTTTATGCACATAAAACTGTACAAAGGCGGAATTAATGCCTAAGGCATTATGTACTAGTTGACCTTAACTGGATGAATAGCACTAATATTTTTATAAGCTTTTATGCAGTTTCCTTTGTTGCTATATTTGTTTGTCTGTAATCAAATCTTACAAATTAAATTTAATCCACGATTGAGCTGAAATCTTGCATTCGTGTGTAAAACTAATGACAATGCAAAATTATTATGATACGGAGCTGATCTGATGATGGAACCGGAAGATGGCCGTAGAAACTCAGATAACCCAATCGTGTTTGAGTTTTTTGGAATCGTCGTGATGAGTATTAATTATATAGGTATATACTATGCTATAAAAGCTTGCTATTTATTTATTTTGCAGTTGTTCCATGTGGTGTTCTTAAAAAATCAAACAATTTACAACTAGAAGAAGCTACCTGGTATTGAATAAAAACACGCACATATCTCTGCTACGCTATTTAATTTAACAAGGACATAATATTAAACTGCAACAGAACTACAGTGTAATTAGCAAGCAATGCCAATATGTTGATAGGTAAAGTAGCATCAACGTAGAACATTCCACAGACACGCATCTTGTTGAATGTTGCTCGATGTAGGCGTTTGACATTCTTACATAGCCTTTTTTTAGCATCTGTAATATTAAGTAGAGATAACAAATGAGAATGAGAGATCTATAAAGCTAAATTAAGCTTGATAAATTGTGTGCGAAATGAAATTGAAAGAATATATAAGATTGAAAAACAGCTTTTAAAACCACTTTTGAAAAAATTCTTTACATATTGTACAAGCCTTAAGGTGCTTCCCAACCGAGAGCTGTTGCGTGTAATGTAACATTATAGATTCGACTTTGAGCATTAGCTTTTAGATGATTCCATAATATCAGACAAAGCAGTCATTATGCTAAGTGCGGAAATATTAATTCAACATCGTTATATACGTAAAAACACAGAAGAAACGATCCTGGCATTATGAATTTGGATATTTTAGAAATAATCAACCGACTCAAAAGTTGTATGTTGTATCAAGATTTTACATATTGTATCATTAGAAGGTGCGTATTGTAATGCTCGGTTCTCCTCCTTCACTGATGTAATGCTCAAATCTGTAACGTTACACTACACGTGAATGCTCCCGGTCAGGGAACACTTTAAGAACTGCTGTAAGAAAACCGGTCGGTTAAGTCGTCTGTAAAACATTAGCTGTCTTATTTTTGTCAAAATCAATGTCGTGTACAATAAAAAATATTAAAAAAATAAATATTTAAAATAGAATAGAAGAAAGAAGAATTCCGCGTTCTTTACGTGGAAAGGTTATGTAAATGGCAAGAAGGTGATGATGATAATAATTGTTTTGCTGAATCATGTAACGATGATGTTTCGGTGCGTGATTTATATCTAAGCAACCTATTCGCGATGTATCAATATATATGCATTATCTAACATATAGATCATAAATAGTTAGAATAGTAATTAAGTAGTCATACCTGTACAATTTGAATTCGAAATGAGTGTGCACGAATCTTTGACAGTGTTCATAGTCATGTAGAACTGTACACAATGAAAGCTTAACATTATTTGCAACAGCCAAGTCTTTGCCACCCACATATATAAAAATGCAAGAAAAAGAAATGATGAAAGCTGAAACAATTTTATTTATTAGAAATAACCTGAAAGATTTTTATCCTGCAATGCACACAATATCTCAACTGCAATGACACTGATGCAAAATTTCTTGATTTTGAGATCCACCGACTTATCATCATCATCATCATCATTTCAGCTGATATGCGTCCACTGTTGGACATTGGCCTCCCCCAAGCTTCGCCACAACGAACGCTCCTGTGCGTCTCGCACCCAAATTCCATTCATCGCATTGACTTATAGTAAAGATATAATTGAAAAGAAGGAAGAAAAAAATCTTAGTATGCTTGAAGTACTCACGTACTCCCCGGAGTAAATAGAATACTTAAAACAATCAATTGTTGATTGCACGTTTGCTGCACTATGATAAATAAATTGAATAGTATGAAACACTATCTGAAAATAAAAAATGTTAAGATTATATTAAAACAAATAATAGTAAAAAACCACCAAAATATTTTACCATGCTCAATAAAGGTTTTTTTAGTTATAGCTTATCTAAGACAGTAGACCAAAACGAAGACGGAATACGATGTTGACTACAACCGAAAAAGCTGATCCAGAATGATTAATAAACATATGTAGAAAACGAACAAGGACATATTTTATCATCAATAGAAGTTTTGTAACCCAACATATAATATATTACATAATATATGTTAAGACTGAAAAGGAGGGACAAAATGCATGTTGCTAAAAAGTTTACATGTGGATTGATGGAGAGGGAGAGGTAGGCCAAAGAAAAGATGGATGGATTGTGTGAGAAGTGATATGAAAGAAAATGGAGTTAGTGATAGCGTGACAAGCGACAGGACAGAATAGAAGAAAGAACGTGTTGTGCCGACCTAAATAAAACGGGACAAGGGCAGGAAGATGATGATGATGATGTTAAGACTGTGTTAAAAAAAATGATAAGAAAAAAACAAAGCCCATTTAGATGGGCTATGGTTTTTAATAGTGATACTACCAATAGCAGTAGACTAAGACAAAGATAGAGAACAATTTGACTAATTTTCTAGCAAGAAAGCAAGCCCATAATGACGGCTAATATGTGAGTGTGGAAAACGGAGAAAGATGGATTTCCCCAGTTCTGGGACTAATTGTCCAATTTATCATTAATCATTACAAGTTTCTAGAAAATCAACTAAGAAAGAACACACTCAATTACCAATCATTCTGTATATACATATAGAAATTTTTTCAAAAAATACTAATACATACCATATCCTGAAAAGCAGTTCTGATAATATCATAGCACTCTAAAATATTAACAAAAGATTTAAACATTGTTTTACAATAAGTTTCATTACTAATTTGACCGGTATGCAGTTTTTTCACTCGAACGTCCCACAGACTAAGTTTACTGCGTAATAACGCAATAAGGTTAATAACATATATCATATTTAAATCAAAACAAAGCAACGATAAACCTGCAATTGCTTGGTAAAAATAAAGTTGAAGTATTATAGAAAATACAGTTAAAATTGTTAGACCCAAACATAAAGTAGAAAACACACGAATCCAATTCCAAGTATTTAAATGCTTCTTCTCATGTAGAAACCTATGAATTTCTTGAAATTTTAAGACAAAAGAAATATGGTTTTTCATTTGTGTTAAATTGAAGACGTTATTCATGATGAATCCAATAGAGTAAAAAATAACGTCAACGTAGGAGGTGATATACATCTTATTAAAATGTTGCCTTACAGTTTTGTCATAATACAATTTGTAGGTGCGATAAAAATAAATAAATATGATCACGGTTGTGACACACAGTGATAATATAATGGTTAAAGCACTGTTTGGTTTTATCGAGTTATTTTTAATAGCATATTTGGGATAACAGATAATGTTTTGCATAAGATTCAATGGAAAAAACAATGATTGCACATCTTTATCAATTAAGTGTTCTTTTTGACATTGTTTTTTTCCTCTATACCAAAGTATTTTTTCTTTTATGAAATTCATTTCGTTTAGGGTATACAAACACGAATAGACGACAAGATGGCTTCAATTTAACGTATTAAAATTTTACTGATGATAATATCTTTGTCCATTAGTGATATTTTTAGAAAACAAATACTATTAGAAAATTAATGGTGACCGGCAACAAAAGATAGAACTTATTGATTAGTCTTACCTGTATAATATCAAGAGACATTATATCTTGGACATTGTTCATTGTCATAAAAAATTGTGCAAAACGAAAGGTCAATGGTATTTTCAACAACCAACTCTTCGCCACCCAAGCACATAAAGATATAAAAATGACAAACGATGTATACAGAAAGGATTAAAATTATTAAAAAACTAGCTTTTACCCGCAGCTTTTACCCGCAGCTTCACCCGCGTACATTAAATATAGTCTATATCACTCAGGAATAAAGCAGCTTTCTATTGATGAAAAAACATTTGCAATCGGACCAGTACTTCCAGACAAACAACCACCTCCAAACAAAAAAACTAAACTTTACCTCTTTATATTATTGGTGTAAATAGTGAACATATCTTAAGATGATGAATATGATGATAGACGTAAATGGTGTACAAATCTCAGAACAAATATAATGATGAAACCGTTGCCTAGATATCGGTTGTCAACGCTTCTATGATAAATGATAAATGATAAATGATCTTTATTTTGTAAATAGGTTTTAAAAAAACACTTTTACACGTCAATTTTGTTTTCAGTCAGTTTTAACGAGATGAGGCCGGTGTTTCCTAGCTGACTACCCTGAGAAGAAACACCGAAACAAACTCAGGGGTCAGTCTCTTTTAAAGTCCATACAGTTAACATGTACTGGTCAAATCATATGAGAACCATGCAGACCAGTGTCTCAGATGGCCTTTTGAGGAAAGAACCACACAGATTTGAGTGGACCTGTCCAGTCAGTGCAAGCATTTGTCAGTATTCGTGTAGCTCAAACTTAGGACTACCAAGGAGCTCAACGACTTGACGAACAATACCAAAGATAGGACATTTGGGTAGGCCGCGTCAAATACTCAAAACTGCCAGACATCATATAAAAATACAGAAAAGAAAAAGTAATCCACATAGTTCCCACATTCACAATAATAAAATACTAGTATTTACAAAATGTAACACTCGACATATATAAAATAAAATAAAAAATATTATTATCAATATTTATCAAATCATTAAAATATGATCAAATTAAAATAAAATAAAGAACCTTCTAAGTTCTAAGTCTAATTGTAAAATAAAGTTTTAAACAAGAATCATCAAATGTCAAAATGTAAATAAAAATAATCATTATAATATATATAGTAGTAATCAGAAAATACTTATATAACAACTAATATAGACAGTACTGGAGCAGATCAATCCCAAGCTGTTTTGTCTTCAAGATACTCTTTTACAGTATAAAAAGCCTTCTGACAAAGTTTCCGCTTTACAAATGATTTAAACTTATTCAGGCTAAGTTCTTGAATGTGACTGGGAAGTTTATTATAAAAGTGTATACATTGGCATCTAAATGAGCCTCCTATTTTTTTGAGCCTGGTTGCAGGAACTACAAATTTGTGTTTGTTCCTAGTATTTACACTATGGATATCACTATATTTTTTAAACATGTTTTTGTTTTTATGAACATACAAAATATTGTCATAGATATACTATTCAGGATGAACAAGACAAATACTAAAAATATTGAAAAATCAAAGAAATAGACATCTATATTGGGTAACATTAATATTATTATTTTTTATGTTAATGCAAAGTAGGAACAATGAAAGAAATGCAAAGAAGGCGAGGAACCGTGATCGTTGGAAGGAGTGGAGGGAGGCCTTTGCCCAGCAGTGGGACAATATGGGCTAATTATAATAATAATATAATAATGCAAAGTACTTAAAATACTTTCTGGGTCTTTAAAGATCACAATGAAAGGTAATCTTCTCATGACACTGAAAAGAAAAATCTCTTTAAGGAAACTTCGAAATTGCTGATAACTAGTCAAATGTGTATTGCTTTGATTGAAAACAAAAATGGAGTATCACACATAAATTGAACCTTATTTATTTATTTTACAATTCATGTACACACTGAACGTATAAAATAAAACAAGACAGAAACAAAAAAATAGGTACATAGGTGATGCTTATTTCTAAAGAAATCTCTTCCAGCATACCCGCCCTTACCTTGCGCAGCGTACCTTATAACTAATTAGCGCAATTCGAAACATTCCACTGTTGATCTTCTCAGTAAAAACGAGCAGGCATTAGCGTTTGGTGATTACTCGCATCCAAGCTGATAATTAAAAAGCAATACTACTTTTTAATTAGTTTCTGAAATTATTTTATTATCCGACTTCCCAACAGGCAAAACCGTGGGAAAAAGCTAGTTTTTATACATAATCTAAAATATTGATGTGTAGTCGTCGTTTACATCAAAATTTCTTGGTCAATTACATTAAATTGAATAACATCGATCCAAATGGTTCATTCGTTTTTGTCATATACAAAATGAATTTCATAAAAGATGTACGCTGTTACATTGCAATAAGTGACTATAAAACACATGGGCAGAAAAATTATCCAGAAAATTTTGTTGATAAAGATATACAATCATTGTTATTCCTATTGAATTTACTTCAAAATTTTATGTTCTATCCCAAATACGCCATTAAAAATAACTTGATAAAACCAAACAGTGCCTTTGCGATAATTTTATCATTGTATGTCACAACTGTGTCCATACTTATTCATTTTTATCGCACTTATAATTATCACTATGATAACGCTATAATTCATGAATCCCCAAGCGACCACCGGTGGCCGCGCATCTATTGTCTTACTATTGTGTCTCTAATTGACGGTATCTGAAGGGTTAAGGCAATATTTAAATAAGATGTACATTATCTCTTACTTTGACATCATCTTTTACTCAATCGGCTTCATCATGAACAATACCGTCAATTGGTCGCAAAAGAAAAACAATATATCTTTCGTCTTAAAAATTCAAAAAATTCATAGATTTCTTAATGAAAGGAATCATTTTAGACGATTTGTTATTTGGAATTGGATCCAAATGATTTTAACTATATGTGTATATCTAACGATCTTAACTGCTGTGTCCATAATGCTTTCACTTTCTTGTTATCAATTATTGGCAGCAATAGTATTGCTTTGTTTTGATGTAAACATGGTATATGCTATCAACCTTATTGCTATATTAAGCTATAAACTCAGTCTATGGAATATTAGAGTTAAAAATCTGCAGCACGAGTACATCTATAAAGTTGATAATTCGACATGTTGTAAAATAATTTTCAAGACTTTTGTAAAGATTTTAGAGTGTTATGATATCATCAGAATTTCTTTTCAGCATATGGTTTCTACTTTTATCTTTTAAAAATGTATCTATTTGTACAAGACGATTGGTAACACATACATGTTATAGATAATAATTTCACCCTGATACAGAAAAATTGGTCGTGCTTCGATTGATCTTTGGAATAGCAGTAAATATTTGAGAAGTATTACTAGAGCTACTTGAGAAATCTTCTCCATTACATTTATAACTTTGTGAAATGAATATATCTATTTTAAATTAGTAATTTCTTGTTTTGAGGTACAAAAAATGGGTGAAAACTTATAAAAATTGCTTTCTCGAAGATACACAAGTGTGACCTCCATGTTATCATTAAAAATAGCGACCTGAAACAAACCTAAAGCCAAGCACCGTTATGCATGGCTCTAGAATATTGCAATTGTAGGGACGCGCTCATTTACCAATCATACTATAATGTTCCACAAGTGAAGAAACTTATACATATGTACATTTTAAAAAAAAACTTAAATACTAAATAAACTATTTATACTAAAACCTAACTATGTACATAAATATAATACAAAAAGACAAAGCACGCTCAGGCGTCAAAGTACTCCTCCACATCGCTGTCATCCGGTAAAGTGAAATTATATATATCCCTCTTAATTACTCACACACCATTATCATTCTGGGCTGGCCTTTTCAATAAAAGTCAAATTCATGGTCTTAGATAAGCTACGGCTAAAAGAACATTATTGAGTGTGCCAAAATATCTTGGTTGGCTATTTACTTTTATTTGTTCCGTAATCATAGCGATAACATTTTTTTTTTTTCAGATAGTGTATCATACTATCCAGTTTATTTATCATGTTTTAGCAAACGTGCAATCGACAATTGATTGTTTTAAATATTCTTTATACTCTGGGCAGTATGTGAGTATTTTAAACATATTTATTACAAGTTGATGGAATACTGCGTACCGGAAGACGCAACGTTGGACGGCCTCCAACAAGGTGGTCTGATGACCTGGTGAAGGTTGCAGGAAACCGATGGATGCGAGACGCACAGGAACGTTCGTTGTGGCGGCGCTTAGGGGAAGCCAATGTCCAACAGTGGACGTGTATCGGCTGAAATAATGATGATAATGATGATGGAATTACTATAGGTGAGGTTGTAAAGGTGTGATTGAATTCCAGTCACTTTTTTGACTGGCGACATTGCCTTGTTGTTTGGCAATGCCTAATCTATGACCGAGGTAAAAACCCCCCTTAGATCACGCGAAGTGAACTACTCGTTTGGATAATTCATTAAAAAACGTATGAGCACTCGGACCCTATGACCTAAGAGTTCCAACTTCAAACAGCTCAAAAATGTATCAGCCGATGAGGTTGTTGTAATTCCACCGCTTAAGGTGGTGGTGGGGGAGGTGGTGGTTTACAGCCACAGTAATAACTCTAGGACAGCACGATGAGCTAGGATGGTGGTATGAAGCAAAAGTGTCGACACAGGTAGCATCCCACACTAAAGGCCCATCTTTCACGGTAGTAAAGGCATACCGTACAGACTCCTAATATCATCATTGCGTCATCATAATCATCATTTCAGCCAAAAGACGTCCACTGTTGGACATAGGCCTCCCCCAAGTGTCTCCACAATAAACGGTGCGTCTCACATCCATCAGATTTCCGCAACCCTTACCAGGTCATCGGCCCACCTTGTAGAAGGCCTTCCAATGCTAAGTCTTCCGGTACGTGGTTGCCATTCCGGAACTTTTCGGCCCCAATGGCCATCTGTTCTGCGAGCAATGTGCCCTGCCTGTATCATTGCGATCACCCTGCATCATTGCGTGCCATCATTATAATAATATTTTTACTTAGCTTTTTGGAGGAATGTGGAACAGCGAGTAAAGTCCCACATATCTCCGTTGTAAAGGGAGGATCCTCCAACCAGACAGGTGTTACAGTCTGGTGGGCGAGTGCCCGATAAATGATTTCGGGCTGTTCTATATGTTCTTATCGCGCGGAGAACTTTGATTGCGCGATGCAGGATTTCGTATTTTCTTTGTAGTTCTGATGTGGCGTCATAGATGTCGCTACACCTTTATACACTGTTTCATACCTACGATTATCTTCATAAGTTCTTTCTCATAAACTAAATTCTTTCAGTATCCATCATTCGTCATCCTTATATGTCTATATCTATGGGTGGCTAAAAGTATGTGGTTGCAAGTATCGTTGACCATTTATTATGTAAAGTTCTACATGGCAATGAATAATATCCAAGATTCGTGTGCATTCATTTTGAATTCAAATTGTACAGGTATGACCAATCAATTATTGTCCTACTGGGGACAGGGTTGTCCGAAAGGGAGCTCGTGCCCCGGTATGAAGGCTAGAAGGAACGGCGCGGGGTTTTTAGTCAGTAAGAGTCTGACACTGTCTCCCGCTCCACCCAAGAGCGGGTTTCGTCAAAGATGATTTTCCCTTTCGACAAAAAAAAAACCAATCAATTATTGTTGACGCTAAAATTATTTGTTATAGCCTAGAATTATATAATTAATTTCTGAATGTTTTTTGGGTTTCATTGTTCCATTCCATTTTTTGATAGTTGTATTAATATACAGGGTTATATGTAAAACACTGTCAACTTCTCAGGACTATGTTCTAACAACTATGTTGAACCTGACAACAAAAGTTTTTTTTTTAAAAAGATTCTGTTTATGTTCATAGGCGACCGAGTCATCATCATCATTTCAGCTGAAAGACGTCCACTGTTGGACATAGGCCTTTCCCAAGTGTCGCCACAATGAACAGCCTTGTGCCTCTCGCATCCATCGAATTCCCGCAACCCTTACCATGTCATCGGTCCACCTTGTACGAGACCTTCCAACGCTACGTCTTCCGGTACGTGATCGCCATCCCAGAACCTTTCAGGCCCCAACGGCCATTTGTTTGGCGAGCAATGTGCCCTGCACATTGCCACTTAAGTTTGGCGATTCTTCGTGCTGTGTGTTCTTAAATAACTAAAATTCTATAATACTTCGGTCACACTGCAAGCAGAGATGCTGGCAATCTTAAAAGGCTCATCATCATCATCATCTTTTTGCCCTTATCCCGATTTATTTGGGATCGGCGCATCACGTTTTTTCTTCCATTCTGTCTTTGTCGCTGGTAAAATGAATGAGAAAAAGCCTCGTGGACGCAGCTTAATACCTTTTTTATATAAAGCTTGCCAGTGATTCCACCTGATGGTAAGCAGTGATGCAATCGTTGATATTAAGGTACACTAGTTAGTTAAAAGCCTATTCACTCTAGCTTTGAAGACACTTAAATTATATTCGGACGTCGGTCCGACCAGATCCTTACCGTTCTTGACTCTACAGTATACAAGGCATTTACCTCGCCAGTATCAGACACAGATGAAGAAATATCATACAAGTGAAAGAGATGAAGTAGGAAGGTCATGACTCTTAGCATTAACAAACACGATGCAAGGAGGAAGGAGAAGACGGGCATGAAATAAAAACAAATGCACACACATATAACCCAATTTAATGAAACAAGGACAGGATAGTAAATTGTAACATGACGATAGTGTAATTAGTGAGCAATGCCATCATTTTGAGTGGTAAAGTAGCATCGATGTAGAACATTCCACAGACACACATCTTGTTGAATGCCGCTCGATGGAGGCGTTTGATATTCTTGCATAGCCTTTTTTCAGCATCTGTAATATAGGTGATGAGAGATGAAAACAAAATAAATTTAGATAGTGTGTGTAATAAATAAAAGAAAAGGTATTGAATGACAGCGTGCTGGTTTAAAGGAAAGAAGTCACGTGACGACTGGCGTATTAGGTAATGTGAAAATATATCTATATAATGTTATGGTACATGGTGTTAGTTGCAAAATATCGTTTCACTATATGTTGTATAAACACAACGTTGTTGTTGTGTTGTATGTGTTTTGTGTTCCAAAAATTCGAAGACATGTGACATCTACCAACACGCACTGGGCCCGCGTAGTGGATAACGGCCCATTCCTTCTCCTAGAGAGGAGACCTGAGTCCCAGCAGTGGGAATATTAAAAAGGCTGATGATGATGATGTGTTGCATTTTATGACACAGAAATATTGTTAACCAACTTTGGTAAAATTTCAATTATTACTTGTTTAACATTAAATACATTCTTACATGTTTGTAACATTTAAAAAAATTGGTATAATTATGAAAATAAGTAGGTCATACCTGTACAATTTGAATTCAAAATGTTTGCACACGAATCTTGTACATCATTTATAGCCATGTAGAACTTTACATAACTAAACGTTAACGATATTTGTAACAGCCAAGTCTTCGCCACCCAAATATGTAAAAGTGTAAGAATAAGGAACGCTCTATACTGAAAGAATTTAATTTATTTTAAGAATAGCTTGATACGTATGACAAAAAAAAACAGTGCGCAAAGATTTATGTCCAATATGCATCTAAAACAAACAGAAAGTACTAATAATTCTATTTTTTTTTTAAGAATAAATATAAATAGCTTATATAGCTTTAATATAAATAGCTTATATAGCTTTTTTTTTCTTAGAATAAATATAAATAGCTTACATAGCTTTTGCCCGCACGGCTTCGCTCCTGCTCTTCCCTACTCTACCCTACTCTGCCCTACTATACCCTACTCTACCCTACTATACCCTACTCTACCCTACTCTACCCTACACTACTCTACACTACTCTACACTACTCTACCCTACTCTACCCTACTCTACCCTACTCTACCCTACTCTACCCTACTCTACCCTACTCTACCCTACTCTACCCTACTATACCCTACTATATCCTACTCTACCCTACTCTACCCTACCAAACTTCACATAAACCATGTACTAAATAGTCCAAACAAAGCCTAAAAATTTGGTTTGGATAGGTGAGCCCGTTCTTGAGTTATAAAATAACAACGAAAAGTGGCATTGATTTTTATATATATAGATTATCATATTTGTTAAACTAGGGTAAAAATATAACGATTTTAATTTCAACTTTCGTCAATGGCACTTGTGTAAGAGATACATGTAGTGTCTTTTTCACAAGTGCTATTATGCCATGTCTTTTTGCTAATAAAACGAGTGAACTACCAAACGCTAAACCACCAAACGCACCAAATGCTAAAAATCATCAAACCAACCAATTAACAAAAAAACAAAACCAACCAAAGTAACAAACGCTGGAAAGTATTTAGCAATTATTAACAGAAAAATATAAATATTAAAATTTAAAATAGAAGAATTTATTCGCAGATGTAGCTTGACCAAAGCCGTTTCAACTTAATTTTATTAATTTCAATGAATTTGCTTAGTTTAAATATAAAACGAGGAAACACAAAAGAAAAAAGAATTTGTATAACTGGGATTAAAAAAAATTAAAAGAGTGAAAAAAAAATCAAAGCATTTGAAATAAATGCTTTGATTTTTTGTTTTTGATTTCTTGAAAAGAGAAACTCAATTTGGGAAGGTGAAAAATAAATGATTTACGTTTGCTTCCAAGCTGCATTCACATAGAGAGTTATCCATAATCCCTACTAATATTATAAATGCGAAAGTTACTCTGTCTGTCTGTCTGTCTGTCTGTCTGTCTGTCTGTTACGCTTTCACGCAAAAACTACTGAACGGATTTAGATCCAATTTGGTAGGTAGGTAGAAGAGACACTGGAATAACACATAGGCTACCTATAATTCCACTGCTGAGCACGGGTCTCTGCTCTGAAAGCTAGTCTTATATAAACAAATTGATATCCATTTGTGTTAACATGTCCTAACTGGGTGACATTCAATTAAATAGGAATCATCAAATCGAGTGTTACGAACTTTTTGACAAATAATCTAATAACTATTACAAGTTCGGCCAAAATGAAAAAGATTTTATACCCTCAGTGATTACGAGGTTAACGTTGATGAGGTAGTAAGAACGTGGCGATGGTAGGAGATTTTTAGTCCAGTGATGGACATCTTTTGGTAGCAATGATGGTGATGAATAAGGTGATAAAGAATGCCTGAACAGAGATGATGAAAAACTGGAAAGATGACTGAAACATTCTTATTTTGCTTCAAATACTCGTACTTACATACTCTCCGGAATAGACCGATAATTTAAAACAGTCAATTGTCGATTTTAGGTTTGTTAAAGCATAACATATGAATTGAATAGTATGAAATACTATCTGAAAAAAAAAGTGTTAAAATTATGTTGTTAATATCTACAGTAGTGAAGATTTCTCACAAATAGCAATAATAATTCGAACAAAAATAAATTTTGCTTTTATAGTTGTATAAGTATAGCTTTAATAGGTATTGGAAACAAATAATTGAATGGTCAGTTTTAGACAAATAGACAAATTTTGAAAACATAAAAGTACATACCATATGCTGAAAAGAAGTTTTTATGATATCATAACACTCTAAAATATTTACAAAGGCTTTAAAAATCATTTTACAATAAGTTTCGTTATCAGTATCATAGATCTCCTGGTGCTGCAGATTTTGAACTCTAATATTCCACAGACGAAGTTTATGCGTTAACAAAGTAGTAAGGTTAATAGCATATAACATATTTACATCAAAACATATCAAAACTACAGCTACCATTATTTGATAACAAGGAAGATGTAGATTTAAGGAAATAATAGCTAACAAAGTGACACCTAAACATAAACTTGAAAACACTTCAATCCATTTCAAAATAATAAACCGTTTAAAATCTTTCTTTGCATTAAGAAATCTATGAATTTCTTGAATTTTTAAGACAAAAAATATATTAGCTTTCATTTGCGATAAATTGACGATGTTATTCATGATGAACCCGATAGAGTAAAATATGACGTCAAAGTAAGAGGAAATGTACATCTTATTCAAATATTCCCTTATATTCTTGTCAAAATGTAAACTGTAGGTGCGATAAACAAAAACAAGTACAGACGCAGTCGTAACACAAAATGATAAAAAATTCGTAAAAGCGCTGTTTGGTTTTATCGAGTGGTTTTTAATGGCATATTTAGGATATAAAAGAAAATTATTAAATAAATTCAATGAAAAAAACAGTGATTGTACATCTTTGTCAACTAAGCCTTCTACAGTTTCTTTTTTATAATGTATTCTTTTTTTAAAGTTATATATTTTATCTTTTATGGAGTTCATTTTGTTTAAGGTTTCTAGACACGAATGAACCACTGGATCGATGTTTTTTCGATTAAACTAATCGACTAAGTTGTTTAGATTACAATTGTACCTACGAGTATTCCGACGGTTGTCACTTAATTTAATATTTTAAATTGTGTTTATGCAAAGTACCTCTACAATAGTATCACCACTTAGTATATGATACTTGTACATAACTGAGAGTTATATAAAACGTACACTCTCCAAAGTACATCTTTAGTCCCAAATCAAGCAAAGGTCATAATGATGATTTCAGCACTGAGATATCACATGTATACTATAAGTATAAGATCGGGCTTAACATACTTCCTTGAAGTACCCCATCTTTTATAATTGTTTTCTTACTTTATTCTTAACATTCTATCGGTTAAATACGACTTCAGGATATCTGCTAATTCTGGAGGTGGCATGCGACGAGCTTTGACTCTAAGACCCTAAAGCCAGCCAAACTTTGTCAAAACCTTTTTTTTTTGTTGCACGCGATGTGGCCGTAAGCTTAGACAAGCTTGCCTTAAGAGGGTCCTTTTCTACTCACCTATCGTAAACATCGAAAATGGTTTAAAAGCTTGTTACTTCATTTAATGCAATCCAACTTGATGTTTGACGAAAAGGCAACGCAAAAAAAGAGAGATAACTCCTGAAAACTCTGTTAGTATTCAGTAATTCCGAGATTTACTCGAAAATTTCACAAAACTTGCTCCAGGTATTTTTTTTTCCATTAGGATATATATGATTTTTGTGAACATTATATTTTGAAGACAAAAAGAAGTAGAGTGGAAAATTGAATGAATTTACAAATTGTATTTCTTTATCCAAACAATTATTTTCTGATACTTTGGATTCCATTTCTGGCATGATATACGGTTTCGAGGACATGGCTTTTATGATCAACTAACAATGGCACTGTTTTATCATCACAGTATGGAATATGCATTACGGAACTTCTAATTTATTTATACCGCTTACTAATTCATGTAAGTACTAGAGACTCGATCTATAGTTAATAAAGGCACAGTTAATATCCCTAATTGTTTCAATTCATTAGTGTTAGAGACTAGCCTGTTGGTCTAGTGGTTAGTAGCCTTGACTGCTATGCCGGAAATCGTGGGTTTGAATCTCACCCAAGACAAATGTTTATGTGATGAGCAGGTTCATTTGTTCTGTGTCTGGATGTAACTTATCTGTAATATGTATATGTTGAGAAATATATAAGTATGTTTATCAGTTGTTTAGTACCCATAACACAAGCTCTGCTTAGCTTGGGACTAGACGGCGTGGTGTGAAAAAAGAAAGAATTTTGTTTAATTTAGACATGAAAAGTTTGATTAAGAAAACAATAATAATAAGCGTTTATATGTACATATATCCATGTATAAACTGATATCATACATAAGCACACAAAATTGTTAAAAAGTTAACAAAAGATAAGAGAATACGCATGCTGCCTTATGTCGATTTCTGATCATTTGATATGTCTTTACCACCAATAGATATGTGTATAAGATTATATAAAGAAACAACATTTAATGCAAAAATTGTTTCAAAAGCTTATATTTTATAGGAAAAAGAATTGCAGTTGTACAATAACGTAATGGCTGATGACTCCCATCAAACATAGAGGTAGAGTAGCGTCCACATAGAACAGGCCACAAGCGGTCATCTTACTGAACGATCGATTTGCATGTATCACATTCTTGCAAAGGTTTTCTTAACCTTCTGTAAAAAAAAAACAGACTTACTTAGATTTTTTTTTTCTTATAAACCATGTTATGGTAAACCAGATAGATACAGGGTTATTTGTAAAACACTAACAACCTTGCAGGACTACATTACTAACATCATAAACAACAACTTTTGTTCTATGACTTTTAAAGTTTTTTTAGAATTAAAATGTCATTGATCCAGACACTAACCGAGGCATGAGAATATTGTAATACGTAACCATGTATTCTTACTTGAATGGTTCCTCTTCTTCAAAAGCTGTATACATGTCATCTCAGCTTCTTCAACAGATATATAGAATTTTTCACAGTAAATGCTATGTACAATAACTAGTATTATATCCTTTGTGACCCAAACAAATAAAATAATAGATCGAGTGTAAGCCTGAAAAATTAAAAATTGGTTTATTTTTATATCCATAATTGTGACTGCTCAAAATGATTGTTCATGTCAAAAACCACAAGCTGATAGGAATATAATAGTATAGATTTTGGTTTGTTATTTGTAGAGAAAGGCGGTACAGGTTTAAAGGGTTTTGTCAAGTTTGAAGATCCATACTAACTACCAGGAAAAAGGAATGAAAAAGAAAAAGAAAAAGAAAAAGAAAAAGAAAAAGAAAAAGAAAAAAAAGAAAAAGAAAAAGAAAAAGGAAAGAAAAAGAAAAAGAAAAAGAAAAAGAAAAAGAAAAAGAAAAAGAAAAAGAAAAAGAAAAAGAAAAAGAAAAAGAAAAAGAAAAAGAAAAAGAAAAAGAAAAAGAAAAAGAAAAAGAAAAAGAAAAAGAAAAAGAAAAAGAAAAAGAAAAAGAAAAAGAAAAAGAAAAAGAAAAAGAAAAAGAAAAAGAAAAAGAAAAAGAAAAAGAAAAAGAAAAAGAAAAAGAAAAAGAAAAAGAAAAAGAAAAAGAAAATGAAAAGTAGATGAATAATCTGTCATAAATTTGATACAGACTCGATTAGAGAAAATTTTATAGAAATATGAAAAATTGTAACAGGGAGGGGAGACTATAAGATCAGAAACATAGATTTCATAGTACAAACAAGCGTCTATGCATCAACGTTCTTTCTATCTGATTTTCAAAAAAAAAAAAAAACAGACAATGATTTAAACAAACAGTGCCAAACTTACTTCTATGTTGAATTTTCCCAAATTTTTCATCGCGTGAACCGTAATATTAACATAACACAGAGTGCGGTAGAATGTATTACATGTATGAAACAAGACCTATAAACAACACGATATATAGTTAGTTTTCATGATTTTTCAGCACCTACATTTTAAGATTTTAATGCTAAGTCAATTACACTAGTGTTAAAAAAGTCAATTTTAATTTTTGGTGAGCTCTTGTGTAGTATTAACTGGGTCTTACCGTTATATGAAACATTTTTTTATACAGATTGTAAGCTTTCATTATATTTTGGTAAATCACAAGCATCTTATGTCCATAATTCTCTTGTTCATCATTCATTATCAAGATATTTTTGGTCCACTTTTCAAGATAGTTTCTTAACAATGTAATAATTCGAATAGCTACAGCAAAATTGATATCCAATGCAGTCCACAAGATATCATAAGCGAGATCAAAAACATTATTGACGTCATAATTTTAATAAGTAATATAGTACACAATATTGAGAACATTATCGAAACAGATAATTGTGGCTAGTGATATCCAGGTCCATATAATAAAACTCCTGACGCTTTTGCTAAAATCTACGTTTTTGTGTATAGTTTGGATCTTTAAAATCAGCAAAATGTGGTTGTCTTTATTCACAAAGTCCAATATGTACGTTATTGCGAATCCAATGGCATATGTAATATAATTGACTGTGGTGAACATATGGAATATGCTACTTTTCAATTTTCTTTTTGGTAAATTGGCGTCTGTTGAAAAAATTGGATAGATGCACGATGCAATTATAAATAACAAACAGCAAAATGCGAACCCGCGATATATTATACCTCTAGAATAAATATGATTATTTTGTACATAATATTTTGAATACAAAAACAGATTAAGTAAAAAATTAAATGAAAACACAATTCTTTGTATTTCTTTCTGCAGTCAGTTGTTGTCTAAACATTGAGTTCTTGAAATGACGTTATCATTTCGAGGCATTGTTTTCTTCTTGTCACTAAATTAAGAGATATTAGGACCATGTCTAGCAGCAAACATCTTTTAACACTCTCTATCATTCAGTATCGAACTGGACTTGGTCATTTTATTATGATAATACCATTTAATACACATAGAAATACAACTGAATCAACATTTTAAGCAAATTAAGTACATATCTGATCAATATCGAAAACATAGAAAATACTTCCTGTTAGTCAATACATTAAATTATATTAATTTCAATATAATAATCATGTTCTGAAGTCAACCAAAGGGGAATGGAAACGGCTATGCTTGAAGTTTTCTTGCGTAATTGCATCAGAAACGAAGATGTCTTTAGGATAAGTAAAGGTGCCTAAACGTAAGTGGCAGTAGGCAAGGCACATTGGTCGCTGAACAGATAGTCGATGAAGATGAAAGGTTCTGGAATGGTGACCACGTACTGGAAGATGCAGCATTGGAAGACCTACCACAATGTTGACCGATGACCTGCTAAGAGTCGCGGGAATGCGATGGATGCGAGATGTACAGGACCGTTCGTTATAGTGACACTTAGAGGAGGCCTATGTTTAAGAGTGGACTTCTTTCGGCAGAAATGATAATGATGATGACGATGATATAATTCAAAATAGATTTTTGGTTTGCAAAGACCTTCAAAAAAATCAACAATCAATTTGTATATCCAAAAATTATTAAACGTCAGTAGAATAAAAATTACCTATATGTTCAAAAAATATGTAT
Source organism: Mythimna lalbum (assembly GCA_949319445.1). NCBI lineage: Eukaryota > Metazoa > Arthropoda > Insecta > Lepidoptera > Noctuidae > Mythimna > Mythimna lalbum. The sequence goes on from OX439367.1 coordinate 16,847,101, forward strand.
TTAGAGAAAACAAAACTGCAGTTGTATAATAACATAATGAACGATAGCTTCCATCAAGTACATAGGCAGAGTACCATCTATATTGAACAAGCCGCATGCAGTCATCTTATTGAACAACTGATTGGACAGTATCACATTCTTGCAGAGACTTCCATGACATTCTGTAAAAACAAAAGCATGATTAGACTATAATTATTTTACAATCTACTTCCCAGTCTAAAGGATGCCAACGAGGTCTTATTACTATGCCTCGACTCTCTGCCTATCACATGGGCATTTTCAATATATAATAATTTAACTAACTCGAACGTCCCAATAGTGGGCAAAGCGCTCGTAGTGACACCGTATTAATTTTAAATTACTATTGTAATTTTATTATTGGTGTGCAATAAAGAATATATCTATCTATCTATCAAAGTGCTCTCTTTATTTCTTCCATCGATACTGGGTTCTGGTTCGGTCCTTCATTTTCTCAATTTTTAAGGTAAGGCATTAGTATCTCTCTCGTCTTGTCTCCTTTGTAGTCTGCCGCGGTAATAATGCACTATAAAGGATGTAGCCAGATAAGATTTTCAATTTAACCCTTCAGATACCGTCAATTAGAGACACAATAGTAAGACAATAGATGCGCGGCCACCGGTGGTCGCTTGGGAATTCATGAATTAATCATGTTATGTATGTGGGTGACTCACATATATTTACACAGTATACACTATACACGTACACAATAAATATATACTCACCTACATCTATTATGTCTATTTATACATTCATATCTATATATATAAAAATCAATGCCACTTTTCGTTGTTATATTATAACTCAAGAACGGGCTCACCTATCCAAACCAAATTTTTAGGCTTTGTTCGGACTATTTAGTAGATGGTTTATGTGAAGTTTGGTAGGGTAGAGTAGGGTAGAGTAGGGTATAGTAGGGTAGAGTAGGGTAGAGTAGGGTAGAGTAGTGTAGAGTAGAGTAGTGTAGAGTAGTGTAGAGTAGTGTAGAGTAGTGTAGGGTAGAGTAGGGTAGAGTAGGGTATATTAGGGTATAGTAGGGTATAGTAGGGTATAGTAGGGTAGAGTAGGGTAGAATAGGGCAGAGAAGGGCAGAGTAGGGAAGAGCAGGAGCGAAGCCGTGCGGGCAAAAGCTAGTCTATATATATAAAAATCAATGCCACTTTTCGTTGTTAATTTATAACTCAAGAACGGACTCACCTATCCAAACCAAATTTTTAGGCTTTGTTCGGACTATTTAGTAGATGGTTTATGTGAAGTTTGGTAGGGTAGGGTAGGGTATAGTAGGGTAGAGTAGGGTACAGTAGTGTAGAGTAGTGTAGGGTAGAGTAGTGTAGAGTAGTGTAGGGTAGAGTAGTGTAGAGTAGTGTAGGGTAGAGTAGTGTAGAGTAGTGTAGGGTAGAGTAGTGTAGAGTAGTCTAGGGTAGAGTAGGGTAGAGTAGGGAAGAGCGGGAGCGAAGCCGTGCGGGCAAAAGCTAGTATATTTATATATTTCAATATTCACCTCGAACACTAAACACGAATTACACATTGACGTGACGCATTGGACATGCGCACTGTCGATGACGCGCCGGCGACTTATTTTCTTCCACCGCCAAATTGCAGCGTAAAAGTTACATTTCGTTTCTCACCAGTCACGATCTACGCTGCCCGCGAGAGTTACGTGCGCTCGCGCCTCTTAATGATTATTGTATACAACATACCCGCGCTAAAGTGTCGATATCACCCCAAGGACATTTTTCCGTATCGAATTTCGGTAAACTCGTCGCCATCGTACCTACTTGTGCTTGGCTATTGCGCCTTCTAGTATAAATCGTGTTGTTGTGCTATGTGTGTCAAAATATACCTGGAGGAACATCACGGACTTTTATTTACTCGCCACCTACCCAGTGAGTACCAATCACACACCACACAAACAACCAAATGTACTTCGCGAGCGACTACAGAAGAGAGGATACTAATGGTACCAGGTTCCATGTTGTTATCGTTAAGTTTGTATATGTCTATTATCTCAACCCCTGTCACTCATGTTGTCCTAGTTCAGTGGTTGAGACCACATTGATATAATAAATTTTGTAAAATAAACAAATGATTAAATTGTTAATTTTAGGCTAACTCAACTTAAATTGCTATCGATACTATAATAAATCTTGACATATGCTGCCATAGTTATTAAAAAGGGCAGAAATCTTTTTTTTTTATACATATTCGGAATAAACTTTTTCTTCTTCACACACTAAACCCGTATATATATTTTAAAAAAAATCGACAAAAAAGCATTAGTAGTGTCCTTTTTAATGACAACGACAGCATGTATGTGGTAAAATCAAGATATTTTCATCGATGTCCCTTAAAATTAAAATTAATTTGAATAATTTTATACTTGGATAATTCTCATTCTTCACAAGCTGTATACACGCTGCCTTAGCTTCCTCAACAGTTATATAAAATTTCTCACAGTATATGCCTTGTAATATAACTAGTGCTATATCTTTTGCAAGAAATAAAGTAAGTCCAATGCTCGCGAGTACAAACTGGAAAATAAAAGTAAAGTTATTTATTAAAAAACTAGGCAAATGAGGGTTTCTTCGAAGCTTACCTGTATAAATAGCTCAATTCCGGAATGGGGCCTAGGAAGATTTTTCCAAAAAAAAATTGTGATGTAACAGTAAATTTATAGTTTCAAATTTATTCCTTACTTGTGTTATAAGACCTCGCTTTATGCCAAATTTCAGGATTCTGGGTTAACGGGAAGTAACCTATGAATTTTGATTTCCTCGAGAGGGTCAAAATGTACCACGTTTTTTTGCCACATAAACCAAAGTATCTTTTTCATACGTTAACTTACAAGTTTAATCTTTTAACAGCTTCAAGATACTGCAAACCTGAGTACAAGTTTTAACTCAATTTCAACTCGATACCTCCACGCGTTCCCGAGATAAAGAGTCTTGACAGAAAGACAGACAGATGGACGGACGGACAACAAAGTGTTCCTAAAAGGGTTCCGTATTTTCCTTTTGTGATACGGAACCCTAAAACGAAAACAGTAGGTACTTATACAATATTAAATATTATACAATATTTATATATTGTATAAGTGTTCACTGTTTGTCAGTGTATATCTATATATATAAAAATGAGCCCCGTTTTCCGTTGTCACGACTTGGCATGATAACGGCTTGACCGATTTGGCTGATTTTTTTTTTGTTGTGATTGTTATTGTCAGGAGAAGGTTCTTATGGAAAAAAAAATTAGGGTAGGGTAGGGTAGAGTAGGGTAGAGTAGGGTAGAGTAGGGTAGAGTAGGGTAGAGTAGGGTAGGGTAGGGTAGAGTAGGGTAGAGTAGTAGGGTAGAGTAGGGTAGAGTAGGGTAGAGTAGGGTAGACTAGGGTAGAGTAGGGTAGAGTAGGGTAGAGTAGGGTAGAGTAGGGTAGAGTAGGGTAGAGTAGAGTAGGGTAGAGTAGTAGGGTAGAGTAGAGTAGGGTAGAGTAGGGTAGAGTAGGGTAGAGTAGAGTAGAGTAGGGTAGGGTAGGGTAGAGTAGGGTAGAGTAGTAGGGTAGAGTAGGGTAGAGTAGGGTAGAGTAGGGTAGAGTAGGGTAGAGTAGGGTAGAGTAGGGTAGAGTAGGGTAGAGTAGGGTAGAGTAGGGTAGAGTAGGGTAGAGTAGGGTAGAGTAGTAGGGTAGAGTAGGGTAGAGTAGGGTAGAGTAGGGTAGAGTAGGGTAGAGTAGGGTAGAGTAGGGTAGAGTAGGGTAGAGTAGGGTAGAGTAGGGTAGAGTAGGGTAGAGTAGGGTAGAGTAGGGTAGAGTAGGGTAGAGTAGGGTAGAGTAGAGTAGGGTAGAGTAGTAGGGTAGAGTAGAGTAGGGTAGAGTAGGGTAGAGTAGGGTAGAGTAGGGTAGAGTAGGGTAGAGTAGAGTAGAGTAGGGTAGGGTAGGGTAGAGTAGGGTAGAGTAGTAGGGTAGAGTAGGGTAGAGTAGGGTAGAGTAGGGTAGAGTAGGGTAGAGTAGGGTAGAGTTGGATATAGTAGGGTGGAGTAGGGAAGAGCGGGAGCGAAGCCGCGCGGGCAAAAGCTAGTATCTCTATATAGAAGTACATAGAGATAAAAGATAAGGGAGTTAGTGATAGCTTGACGAGTGACAGGACAGGATGAAAGAAAAAAACGTGTTGCGCCGACCCCAAATAAAACACAAGGGCAGAAAGATGATGATAGAGGTACGTAGAGGAAGATGATGATAGAGGTACACATTCATGGGATTATACATTTTTTTTTCAATTAAGGATCAAAAGATATTTTAGATATACTTACTTTGATTCCCAATCCGGACCCCATATTTATGTCATAAATAAAGAAAATGACATAACACAGAGCGCGTTGAAACGTGCAAAATATGCGACATAGAATCTGAAAAATAAATGTGTTTAGTATTTTCATTTTTTAATTTTGCATGCGTAGATAAGATAGTATCTTTCGAATTTCTTGATCTCGTTTGATCACTTTAACTCTCTTAAAAACAGGCAGGTGAAGAATATTTTTGTAGTAGTCCATGCACACATGCACGATTCGCGCTTGGAGATGCAACGCTAGGGTGAAAGTCGGCTAGCACTACAAGTCGCAACATGGACTGAGTACTCGCGGGGATCTCTCGCACTAGTGCAGGCCATGTTTTGGAGCGAGGAAAAATGGCAGGCTGTCACCTCCTTCTACAAAGCAGTAATGGCTGCCACATGCATTAGGGAACGGCCCTCACGCCCCAGCCGCTGGGATCCCGATCCCGATTACTAGCCACGGCAACGGGTAGCTCGCTGTACGGCTGTTCAGTAACCGTCCAGACCGAGCTCAAGTTGATGATGACACGTAATGTTCCATTCCATGCGCGCCTCAAGGAGATCTCAACAAACTGTAGGGCCCCAGCAGGATCGAACCCTACTGGGGCCATAGGTTCTGCAAAAGAGAACCCCGAGGACTTGAAACGAAGGTAAATAGGAACCGGAGTATGTTTTAGTCAGTAAAAGTCTGATATGTTGAATGATTTCACTTCTAAAAGAAAAGGCAAACAAATCTTGATTTTAAAATTGTGGGTCAGTATAACATTAGGAATGAAACTTAACGCAACGATTATTGCGTACCCAATTGAAAAGTTATTTAGAAAGTTCATATGCTTACTTGAACTTTGAAAAATTCTTGATTTTTTTTTTCTCAAGGCTATAGTAAACCCATGGCCAGTCTAGCCATTAATTGATGCAAATATGTCGTAAACTTACCATCACCTGGAAAATTTTCTTGTACAAATTGTAAGCTTCCAGAATATTTTTGTATATCCCAAGCAGGTGGAGACAGTGTTCATAATTATCGTGCTCATTATCTATCAAAAGAACATCTTCGATCCACTTTTCTAGATAAATCCTTAACAATATTATAAATCGGATAGATATTACAATATTATTATCAAATGCGATACACAATAAGTCACAAATTTGATCTCGATAATAGTCGTCACCAAAGGAAGGGTCATAGTATATTAAACTTATCGAAATATGAAGAAATATGATGCTTGTAGTCGAGATCCAGTTCCAAATAATGTAACTCCGAGTACTCTTATTGAGATCGATACTTCTATGAACAGTTTGTATCTTCAAAATAAGTAGTACTATGTTTTTTCTATGCACGATGTCTAGAATAAATACCGTTGTCATCCCAATTAAACAAGTAATGTATTGAATAACATAAGAAGGGGAATAGAGGTCGTATTCAAAAAGGGCCTTATTCACTTCCGTATCATTTACAGTGAACATTTGAAATAAATGTAACCAAAATGTGAAAATTAAGAAACAAAATGAAAATAAAAGATACAGTGGTCCACTTGGTTTAATCTGATTCTTTCGTAAATAATATTTTGAAGTTAAAAAAAGATTGAGAGGAAAATTTAAAGAAAACGCTATTCTTTCTACATCTTTTTCTAGTCTATTATCTTGTAACAAATATCGTGTTTGCGGCATAGTATCAAGAACCAAATTATGTCTAGACGAGACCTACAATGCATACTTGACTCTGTTATGTAATTATTATAATGTGACAAATTAATTCACTGTCGCTTCGCTTGACTACAAAGTATTTACACAGTAGACATGAATGCTCATATCAATATACAGAAATAGGCAAACACAAAAGTAATACCCAAAGTTGTTTTTTTAAATCAATTTGAAAGAAAGAAAGAAAGAAAGAAAATCATTTTATTCGCGCGAAAAAGACGCAATCTTTTTACTAGCTAACAAACATATAACAACTTAGGTATAGATAGGGAAGATATGCGTTGCATCCGCGCAAAACGGCCGCACGCTCAGCATAAAGCTGCGGCCCCTTTTCAGCGTGGGCCGGTCGCTGTGTCGACATAAAGACGCCATTGACATATGTGGATCAAAAACAGTTAAAAATACAGATCACTACATAGTGTAAAACAAAGTCGCTTTTTCTGTCCCTATATCCCTATGTACGCTTAAATCTTTAAAACTACGCAACGGATTTTGATGCGGTTATTTTAATAGATAGAGTGATTCAAGAGGAAGGTTTATATGTATAATAATATCCATTAAATAGTGGAGAAATACTGTTACCCGAGCGAAACCGGGGCGGGTCGCTAGTTAGATTATAAATAAAAACTAAAATAAATAAATAAGTTGACTAATACATTTTAATAAAGTGGCAACACCTCGATGCACCCGTAGCACAATTAATTTTGTACTTATGTCTATTAGATACAACATGGTGGATATCCCACCCATATGCGCAAAATGTTTTGAGAACATATTCATTGTGCGTTGGCTAGTTTCGAAATAGTTATCTTATCTTATCTTGTTGAGGGGCCGAGAAACAACTCGGACACTTCGACCCATGGGATCTTTTTTTCGAAATAGTTGATCGCAGTAAATTCATTTTCCTGCATTAGCAGACTTAAGGCACAAAATAGATAGATACAGAAGACAATCTCATGTACGTACTTCACTTTTTATACCTATGCTCGGTGGACGCACACTAATGAACCCAAACTGTTCAACGAGCGGGCCGAGGCACTCCGAGATATCGTGTCCGTGAGGGGTGTCTAGATTGACTTCTGTACCTAAGTATATATTTTGTACTTGAGGCCCAGATCGACCCAGCCCAGGCTTTTGAGTTTTTGCGACATAAACGGCCGTATATTTTTTATCATTAACTAAGAAGTTTGATTTTTCACACCGTCAAAAGAACTTCAACCCACATGCGTGCCAGAGATAAAGAATTTGACAGACAGACAGACGCAAAACAAAGTGAACCTATAAGAGTTTCGTATTTCGAATCATAAACTGTACGCACCAACGATCAATCAACTCGATAACTATATATATATTTTTTTTATAATAGTATTCCAAAACTACTACCACACAACGCCGTCTAGTCTTAAGCTAAGCAGAGCTTGCGTTATGAGTACTAGACAACTGATGAACATACTTATATATTTCTAAATACATACATATAACAGATAAATTACATCCAGACACAGAACAAAAATGATCATGCTCATCACATAAACGTTTGTCCTGGGCGGGAATCGAACCCATGACCTCTGGTATAGCAGTCAGGGCCACTAACCACTAGACTAACAGGCCAGTCAAAAACTATGTCAGTTGTTTATTAAAATTAGGAAAAAACATCTTAACCCTTCAGATACCGTCAATTAGAGACACAATAGTAAGACAATAGATGCGCGGCCACCGGGTGTCGCTTGGGGATTCATGAATTAGAAAAAGTGTAATTTTATAAGGTAAAAAATATTAATAAAAGGCAGTTTATTTTAAGAAAACTTGTTTATTACTTGACCCAAATTCTACATAATATGTGTACTTGTGTTATGTTATTTGTATATCATAGAGCCATCTATCTACACTAATATTATTAAGAGGTAAAGTTGTTTTTTTTTTTTTTTGTTTGTAGAAGGTGATCTCTAAGACTTCTGGTCCCATTGCTACATAAATTTTTTTCACTGATTAAAAACGGCTTTATTCCTGAGTGACATAGACCTTTTTTTTCTACGCCGGTAAAAGCTAGTTGAACATATTTAAGCATAATTACTTATTAACAATCTATATTAATTTATGCAATATATCGTCTGTATAAATTATAAATTTAGAGAAAATAGAATTGCAGGTGTATAATAACATAATGAACGATAGCTCCCATCAAGTACATAGGCAGAGTACCGTCTATATAGAACAAGCCACACGCGGACATCTTACTGAACAACTGATTAGCCAGCGTCACGTTCTTGCAGAGACTTCCATGACTCTCTGTAAAAACAAAAACATGATCAGACCATCTTTCTTCAATCTACCCAAAGAGTGCCAACGAGGTCTTATCAGTATGCCTTATTAGTCTGCTTATCACATGTTTAATAGTATTATTACTAACTGAACTGTGGAGCCGTACCCTCTCCAGGTCCGTCGACTATAGCCTGAACTCTTCCACTGTTAGACCAAGGCCTTCCTAATTCTTACATTAGTACATCGATACCATGCATCCAAAACACCATGGACAGTATTCCGCACCAATAACTCCATCCTCAAGGAGCTTCACATACGGGATAGACTTTCGTCGATTGTGCAGTTGCGAATACTGAAGTTCTTTGAGCACATCTCCAGAAACGAAGATTCGATGGAGAGACTTGTGGTCCACGGCCGCGTTGAAGGCAAAGAGCCCGCGGTCGATCTCCGACTCGATGGATCGATATCATCACCAGGGCTACGCAGTCGACAGCAGTACAGTGTGCGTGTAATGCCAACAACCGCCAGAAATGGAGACACATCGCTCGACATGCCGCAACCTTGGAGGCAAACGACGGCGGCACGCCGCAGGCCTGTCCATCAACAGCCACGATCACTCTGACAAGAGTGCCCGACTAAGAAGAAGGAGAAGACCATGCATCCATGTTACTTCTATCTCCCTGATATCTCTCCTTTTGTAAACTTGAAATGATGAGTATAGAATAATCAAGATATTTTTATCGTTAACTCATAAAACTAGAATTGATTTAAATATTTTTTTACTTGGATAGTTTTTGTTCTTCATAAGTTGTATACATGCCGTCTTAGCTTCCTCAACAGTCATATAAAACTTCTCACAGTAAATGCCTTGTAATATAACAAGTGCTAGATCTTTTGTAAGAAATAAAATGAGTTCAAATCTTATGAGCATAAACTGGAAAATAAAAATTGATTTATGATAAAAGAAAACAGTAACATAAATATTAGTTCATTATCTCTAAACACACAAGATTAATAAGCATTAAGCACCAATAGCAGATCAGATTTGTTGAAAAACATTTTAAATATACTTACTTCTTTTCCCAACTGAGCGACCATTGTCATATCGTATATCAAAAAATTTACATAACACAGAGCGCGTTGAAATGTGCAAAATATGCGATATAGAATCTAAAAACAAAAATAAAATATATTTTACGTGTTCTTATTTATCATCATTATTTCGGCTGAAAGACGTCCACTGTTGGTCACGACCGATCCTGTGCGTCTCGCTTCCATCGGATTCCCGCGACCCTCACCAGGCCATCGGTCCACCTTGCCCCCATAGATGATCTACTCTGCGAGCACTACTCTGCCCACGGACACTCAAGTTTTTTGTCCCCATAGATCATCTACTCTGCGAGCACTGCTCTGCCCACTGACACTTAAGTTTCTTGTCCCCATAGATGATCTACTCTGCGAGCACTGCTCTGCCTACTGACACTTAGAATAGAATAGAATACAATAGAATAAACTTTATTGTACACCAAAATAGTAACAATGACATAGAAACTTAAATCTATGGGTACAATGGCGGTCTTATCGCTGACAGCGATATCTTCCAGACAACCTTAACTGACACTTAAGTTTTCTGTCCCCATAGATGATCTACTCTGCGAGCACTGCTGTGCCCACTGACACTTAAGTTTTGCTGTCCCTATAGATCATCTACTGCGAGCACTGCCCTGCCCACTGCCACTTAACTTTGGCTATTCTTTGGGTTATGTGTTTTTATGTTTTTTATTGTTGATAGGTTTGCGCTTGACCACCATCTCACCTGATGGAAAGCGACGTTGCGTATGTGTTCTTGTTCCTGGTGATATGATCAAGAATTCTCTATGCATAAATTATATTATCTGTCTTAATATTTTAGTAAGACTGACTGAGTTACTCAGTCAGAGTCGCAAGGTAAAGACAATGCCTATTAGAAAAAAAAATAAACTTACCAACACCTGAAAAATTTTCTTATACAAATTGTAAGCTTCAAGAATATTTTTATATATCCTAAGCAGTTGAAGACATTTTTCGTCACTATTACGATCATTGTTCATCAAAAGAACATCTTCGATCCACTTTTTTAGATACTTCCTTAATAATATTATAAATCGGATAGATATTACGATATTGTTATCAAATCCGGTACACAGTAAGTCACAAATTTGATCTCGAATATAGTCGATATCAAAAGAAAATGAAGGATTATAGTAAGTTGAGCCGAGTAAAATGTGAACGCACGTAATAATTGTAGTAGAAATCCAATTCCAAATAATGTAACTCCTAATACTCTTATTGAAATCGATGCTTCTGTGTATAGATTGTATCTTCAAGATAAGTAAAACAATGTTTTTCTTATGCACGATATCCAGAATAAATATCGTTGTGAATCCAATTGAACAAATGATACTATTGATAACAAAGGAAGGTGAAAAGAGATCGTATTTATATTTCGTCTTATTCACTTTGGTGTCGTTCACAGTAAAAATCCGTAACAAATACAATGAAATAGTGAATATCAACACACAGAATGCAAATACACGATACAACGGTCCATTTGGTCTAATTGTCTTCTTTCGTAAATAATATTTTGATGTCAAAGAAAGATTAAGAGGAAAATTAAAAGAAAATGCTATTCTTTCTATATCTTTTTCAAGTTCAGCTTGTAAAAATTCTCGTGATTGAGACATTGTATTGGGTACCTAACAAATTATGTCTAGAGCTTTACAATGTATACTTGACTGAATGCTGACTGTGTCATGTAATTATCATAATGTATTTTATAAATTGACGGTGGAATAAAAAATATTTACATAATATTAATAAAGTGGTCATATTGACACAAGACTAGGTAAATAAGTATGTAATAGGTACTCGAAATATTTCTGACACGTGTAAGTAAAATTAGAAAAAGTAATCGTTATAAAATATAAATAAAAATGATTATAAAACCAACTTTTAGTTAAGTATTTTTACTTTAACTAAAAGTTTTGGGAATCCGATGGATGCGTGACGCACAGGACCGGTCGTTGTGGCGACGCTTGGGGGAGGCCTATGTCCAGCAGTGGACGTCTTTCGGCTGATATGATGATGATGATGATGATGAAAAGTTGGTTGGTTGGTGGGCCATATCACCACCTATTTTTTTATTTAATACAAAAGTACTAAATAAAAAATGACAGAATGGAAGAAAAAAACGTGTTGCGCCGACCCCAAATAAAACGGGATAAGGGCAGGAAGATGATGATGATGATGGCCATTATGAAAATATTACAAGTATATGTTTACGTAGGTACCTATGTTAAGCTCGTTAAAGTTTTTTTTAATAAGCTTGTTGAATAAAATTTTATTTTCTATTTTTATGCATTTTATTTTCATAAAGGTAAGCGTCCACTGCGTCGAGATCGGAGCGTACGAAGCAGACGGATTCATTGCTTTGTAAGGTACAGCGTGCACTGGATCGGAAATTGCCGATGCAAAATCCGAATGCAGTAGACGCCCCCTATCGGCATTTTGCAAATACCGACGGCTCGTACACTGCGTACGCTCAGATTCCGACGTGGTAGACGCTAAATTTTAAGGTCTATTATATTACTTTTATAGTTTAATCACTTGTATAAAACTGCGGTTCATTCACACAGCTGAAAAGATCTCTAGTGGGTCTTTTCAGCTGCGTAATGTGAATATATCTGATCACCAATTCTTCAATTTTGTATCTGGTGACCAATTTTCAAAGCGTTGCTAATTTAGCAGAATGTATTTCAAATAAATAACTTATAACTAGACATATAGACAAAATAACGCTGAAGATTCATGGAACATTGCGACATTTATTCTGGCAGTTAAAAAAAATATATTCGATTTATTTATTTCTGGTTATCGTTCGAAAAACTTAAAATAGAATTTAATGATCTGTGTTTTTTTTTTCAAAGTCAAAGTCATCAATATTTTATTTCACATAGGCTTAGATGGGCACTTACTTATATACTACTATTAACTATTTCATAAGAAATTTAGAGATAAAAGTATTGCAGGTGTATAAAGAATTGCCAAACTTAAGTGGCAATGGGCAGGGCACATTGCTCGCAGAACAGATGGCCGTTGGGGCCGAAAGGTTCTAGAGTGGCGACCGCTTACCGGAAGACGCAACGTTGGAAGGCCTCCAACAAGGTGGTCTGATGACCTGGTGAAGGTTGCGGGAAGCCGATGGATGCGAGACGCGCAGGAGCGTTCGTTGTGGCGACGCTTGGGGGAGGCCTATGTCCAGCAGTGGACGTGTATCGGCCGAAATGATGATGATGAGGTGTATAATAACATGTTTAACAATAGCCCCCAATAAATAAACAGGCAGCTTAGCGTCGACATAGATCAGTACCCCTAGCCAAGTTGCTAATCTGCAACAGTTAACGCTAGTAGAAAGCTTTAAATGTACGGGAACAACGTCGCCTCAACGCTCAGTCACGTGGTCAGAACAAAAGAATTGGCGGCAAGGTCAACTCGAAGCGTTCGACGTAAGCGAAACGGTTGTAACTTGGCTAGGGGGGCAGGCCACATGCCGTCATCTTACTAAAAGATCTGCTTGCTAGATTCACATCCTTGTAGAGACGTCCATGACATTCTGTAAAAACAATAGCAAGATTTACTCTATATTTGAAAGAAAGTTCTTGAATTGCTAACCAAAATCATGCAAATATTCAATACTACATTATGTGTATCTATGTTTTTTTGTTCATTCTTCCTCCTTTTATTGCAATCTAAACCTCTCTACTGTCATGACATATCGCGGTACGGCGGACAAAGCTCCGGCAGGATCTCATGGCGGCATAGAGAGAGTGACTGTCGCAACTCAACAAAATTTAAATTACAGCGAGTGGTGCCATAGCGTTTTATGGTTCACCTGCTGTGGTCTTCCCGTCACATTATAATTTGGGTATCTTCAAGGCTGGAGTGAAAAGGCTTTAAATAAACTAGTGCGCTTCACCATCTGAGATTGCATCACTGCTTACCATCAGGTGGGATCGCAGTCAAGCACTAGTTTATATGAATTATATACAAAAAAAACCTGACAGGATTCTTTCGAAAAATGCCTGCCCTCGACTATTCTGCAAGGATCTAGGAAATACCCCTAATTTAGTGAATAATAATCTAAATTTAACACTTATTAATTGAAAATACAATCATCAAATAATCCAATCGATGACATGATAAAACGAAACACCACAATTAGTTAGAACATTTTTTTACCTGAATGGTTTCTGGATTTAATAAGTTGTATACATGCAACCTTAGCATCCTTAAAAGACATATAGAACATTTCACAATTAACACTTTGTAAAATCATAAGTACTATATCTTTTGTAAAATACAAAAATGTCCCAAGATTGAAGAGTAGGAAAGCCTGGAAAATAAAATAAATACCTACGTTTAGGTATGACATAAACATATAGAATATATTTATTATCATTATATTTGCTATTAATGATAAAAATTACACATTTTTAAAATAAACTGCAGGTCTGGGCTAGATATTAATAATTCTTTATTGTCAAGCAACTATATAAAATAAAAAAAAATCATAACAGGTTAAAACTAAGGCCACCTAACTGACAGCTCATTGATAAACAAGACGCTCAGACTATCACTACATCACTAGTTAGCTCAACAATTTTTTGTAACAACCGCAACTAAAAAAAACCAAATTGATATATTCAATAAAAGATGCACTTACTTCGTCACTCAAATCGGCAGATAAGTTCATGACTTAAATAACAATGTTGACATAACATAGACCACGTTGAAATGTGCAAAATATTCGATATAGAATCTGAAAAAATAGTCATATTTAATATTAGTGATTACATTGTTGATAACTATAGTAAGTAGGAATATACGAGTATACTTAAATATCTAAAGGAAAGTTTAAGTATGTATAACACTTTTTATATAAGTTTATATTATTGCATTGTCACCATGTTCATAATCTGAAAAAGCGTTGAGTTTCCTATGAGTTAGAACTCATAGGAAACTCAACGCTTTTTATATCATCATAAAACGGTATATCATCATAAAACTTATTCTTCCATGTATTGTCATTTAACTTGACATAATCTTTTTAGCTATAGGTTAAACCAGGTGTACGTGCTCCAGTCGGTAGTGTCCCACGTTACCGACTGGAGCACTTGCAAAATTTTGTTTTACTATTTTAAAGTGACTAAATACATATATTGTACTGTTTGCTTAATTTCAAACCGCATCATCGCACCATATTTAATAAAACCATGATCAGTTATTAGGTAGTGTAATCTAAAATTTGTCGAACTTACCAACACTTGGCAAATTTTCTTGTACAGATTGTAAGAGTCCAGAATATTTTTGTATATTTCAAGTAGTTCACGACATTGATCATCATTGTATTCCTCATTTTTATCATTAGGATATCTATTACCCACTTTTCAAGATATTTCCTTAGCAGTATTATAAATCGAATTGATATTACTATATTGTTATCAAATCCTATACACATCAGGTCAACAATTTCGTTAATAATATAATTGTAGTCAGAAGAAAAACTTGGATCATATTGTGAGAAACTTAAAAAAATATGCACAACCATGATTGCTACAGTTGAGACCCAGTTCCAAATAATGTAACTCCGCATATTCATACCAAACCCGATGCTTTTATGTAAATCTTCAATCATCAGAATAAAAAGGACGATATTGTCCTTATGCACAATATCTAGAATAAATACTACAATGAATCCAGTTGCGCAACTGATGAGATGTATAATATAAGAAGGCGAGAAGAGATCAAATTCAAATAACGCCTTATTCACCTTTACATTAGTTATGTTACAAAGTCTAAATAAATACAACCCAACAGTGAAAATTTATATACAGAAAGCAAAAACACGATATTTATATGCATTTGGTTTAATATGACTCTTTCGTAAATAGTATTTAGAACTCAAAGTAACGTTAAGCGGAAAACTTAAAGAAAATGCAATTTTTTCAATATCTTTTTCTAGTCTATTAAATATTAATAAATTCCGTGTTTGAGGCATTGTGTCAGGTATCAAATGATATCTGCTGTTGTAGGATCAATAGTTTACTTTGGCGTATCTCATTAGCATAATGAAACCAACATTGACGATTGAAAAAATATATAAAGAGCACTGAGCAATTAATATTTTAATGACACGCCTGGTGTAACTGCGATTCACGTGTATTGACTAGAAACAATAATTCCAATAGAATGTATGATGAAAACGCCTTGACCCAACTGCAGCTATCATTCGTAATTCAAAAACTTACACCATAACCGAGATGGTACCTGTTCAACTTTGGTTTTTTCTTACTGTCCTCGCACAAAAACCTTCAGAAAGACGCCGCCACAAAAAAAACGCTAGAAACGACCACAAAAAAAAGATAGAAGCCGCCGCAAAAAACAATTGAAGCGCGCGACAGCTTGTGGCCGAAGCACCTTGTAGCGGCTGCAAGCGCTTGTGGCGACACCGGCGCACACGAGCCGACTCAAAAAGAAGCTTAAAGCGGCTTTTTTTGTGTTCCGTGTGCGGGTTCAGTTAGACTACAATTTATATTTTAATGTCAAAATTATAGAAGTCAGCAGGAGGTTTTATTTGTTTCAGTCACTGAAACGGCTCCAAAAATATTAATCTTTTTTGAATAATTTTTGAACACACGAAAATTATCACATATTGCCATTAACAAATACAATTTAGACTGAAAGGTAGTCCGCAAATTAGACAGAATTTGTACCTTGAAGACCAGGGTTATTGTATTATAACAATAAAGAAATGTTTTTTTTCTTTTTTTTTATTGTTGGTAGGTTCGCGCTTGACTGCCATCTCATCTGATGGAAAGCGACAATGCGGTCGACGATGGAACGCGCTAACGTAGAAGAAACCTATTCACTCTCGACTTAAAGATTCCCGGATTTTAGCTATCAGGAAACACAGACTCCAGCAAGGAATTCCACTTCTTAGCTGCACGCACAATGAATGTGTGTGTTTTGAAGAAATAAATTTAAAAGATATTTTTTTTCTTTCTTTTTTTTCTTTCTAGCAAGTTAAAAATGAAACCACAAATATTAAATATAATTAGCGAAATAATATTTATTATGCAAGTACTTACATAAAATATATTTTATAAATACATTGACAGTGATTTTTAGAAAAAATTATGTAATTAGAGAAAATAATATTGCAGATGCATAATAACATAGTGAACGATTGCACCTATCAAGTACATAGGCAGCTTAGCGTCGACATAGATCAGGCCACACGCGGTCATCTTGCTAAACGATCGGCTCGCTAGATTGACTTTCTTGTAGAGACTTCCATGACACTCTGCAAAATAAATAGAATTTTGGAGGTAAGCGGAACAGAGAGTAAAGTCCCACAAACCTCCGATGAAGGGAGGATCCTCTGGAGATCTGGTAGGCGACTGCCCGATAGTTGATGTCGGGCAGTCGTATATGTTCAAATCGTGCGGAGAACTTTGATTGCGTGATGCAGGATTTCGTATTTTCTTCGTAGTTCTTATGTGGCGTCATAGATGTCGCTACAGAATATTCAAATTAATCGAGGATCTTGTTCCATAGTTTTCAAATAGATGGCGTCACTAGACTCGCCACTTCATATGAACATCCCGCGGGCTCGTGGATTAGCCATGTGTAACTCGCTGTCCAATCGTCCGGTAACCTTCCGGACCGAGCCCAAGACGTCGATGGCGCGCACTGTTTCAGCGCGCCTCAAGGATTGTCAGCAACAGGAGGGGCCCAGCTGGGTCGAAGCCTACTGGGGCCCAGGTTATCTGAAAGGAAACTCGAGTCCCGGTATGAAGGCTAGAAGGAACGGGGTGGGGTTTTTAGTCAGTAAGAGTCTGACACTATCTCTCGCTCCACCCAAGAGCGGGTTTTGTCATACGACGATTTTCCCCATTGAAAAAAACATCACGTATTATTTGACAAGTGACGGTGGCGGGCAATAAGTGAGACCGCGCATAAGATGATAAAAATGGAACAAAGAGACTCGAACGATCGTGTAAAGCTGTCCCACATTATTATTTTATTTTGGCTAATAGAATAATTTTATTGGAATATACCTAACGTAATATGTGCTATAGGAGTATCAGTGGTGTATTGAGTAGTTGTAGTACCTTTGAGTGCGAGTTGTGAAGGAAACGGGGTTTTTTTTAGGGTTGGCAAAAATCATCTTATGACAATCCCTGCCCTTGGGTGGAGCGGGAGATAGCGTCAGACTCACTGACTAAAAACCCACCCCGTTCCTTCTAGCCTTCAAACCAAGGCACGAGTTTCCTTTCGGATAACCCTGGCCCCAGTAGGCTTCGACCCAGCTGGGCCTCTGCTGTTGCTGACAACTCCTTAAGGCGCGCTGGAACAGTGCGCGCCGTCGACGTCTTGGGCTCGGTTCGGACAGTTACCGGACAATCGGACAGCGAGCTACCCATGGCTTGCCGTCTGCGAGCCCGCGTCTACGGTGGTCGGAAATTGGGATCGGAATCCCGGCGGCGGAGGCGAGGGTGCTGTTGCCTGATGCAGTCTGCCTCCTCCTTTGCTAGCATTACTGCTTCGCAGAAGTAGGCGACCGCCTGCCACTCCTCCTCGCTCCGGACCATGGCCGCAACCAGAGCCCGGCGCGAGAGGTCTCCGCCGCCGATCGCCCCCACGAGGGCACGGCGATGCTCCGCCAAGGAAACGGGGTAAGTGTTTCCGCCTATTTTACAAATGGTTTTTTTGTGATCAGGCGCAGTTCCACAATACCGACGCATTTATTATTGTTCTCAGCTTGCAGAAACGCCCCTGTACCTGGACATTGATCAAGGTTTTCGACTTCAGCTCAAATTGAAACAGATTCGTTCTTCGACTGACAAAGTAGCAACCGTCATACTCGCCGCAGTTATCAAGGAGCGATCGGCTTCTAGGCAGAGCCTGTGGGATGGCATTCCTTTTGCCAGTCTACTGGCTCCCGAGGTCCGTTATCATACGAATATGTCGGGTTTGATCCCGACATAATCGTATGATAACTGATATGATGTTATATGTTGTTTTGACTGGCCTGTTGGTCTAGTGGTTAGTAACCCTGACTGCTATGCCGGAGGTCGTGGTACGATTTCCCCCAGGACAAATGTTTGTGTGATGACCATAATCATTTGTTCTGTGTCTGGGTGTAATTCATCTATAATATGTATGAATTTAGAAATATATAAGTATCTTTATCAGTTGTCCATACCCATAACACAAGCTCTGCTGAGCTTTGTACTAGACGGCGTTGTGTGGTAGTTGTATGTCTTATCGCTTTGAAGATTCGGCTTTAGTAATAAGGGTTTATTATTTAGTTTAATGTAGATTAACTTGAAATCTGTGCATATATTGTTGTATTAACCTTTTTCGTTTTTTATTTGGTTTATCTGGAACCCTGAGCATTACATGTTCCTTATTTACTTTGCAATAAAACTTGCCAACCCAAGTACTTGAGCGGCCCTCAGCAGCCCCAACGGTATCGTGTACACAGCCACACATATTATTAAAACTAGGAAATAAATGTTGGTACTTCACATACAAACTCATAACCTTTAACCCTTCAGATACCGTCAATTAGAGACACAATAGTAAGACAATAGATGCGCGGCCACCGGTGGTCGCTTGAGGATTCATGAATTAAGGTGAGTATAGACTACAACATTTTCTGGAGCATTTCTGTGTAATGTAACATTCTTACGAATGGTACAATACAGGCAAAAGCTCAATTTCCAAAGCATTTCCATGTAATGTAACGTTCCTGCGAATGCTCCGCGTTATGTTACGGGTAAATGCTCACAGCGAGTGTGCATTTACGAACATTTCGTTGTACCTTGCGTTCATTTTTTTTTTGAAATGTCATCCCGCAACCGCGCATCGCCCGCACTCGTGACTCGACGAAATATTACACCAATACGCTCGACGAAATGTTACACCAATATGTTCGTTGGTTTGTAACAAAGAGGCGAGCGTGCTCGACGTTTCGTTCGTAAAAGAATGATACACTAGAACATATCATAGAGCGGCTCGTTGTTCTGTTACAAGTAAATGTTGTAGTTTATACTCACCTTTATAGATATAATGACATTCAAGTAATTTCCTCCAAAAACATGACGTGGTGGTTCAATTGAAGTAAGTTCTTTACCTGGATAATATTTGTTTTTCATGAGTTGTATACATGCCTCCTTAGCGTCTTCAAAAGACATATATAACTTTTCACAGTATAAACTGTGTAGCACTATTAGTACTATGTCTTTTGTAAAAAATAAAATTAGCCCGAGCGTCCACAATAGGAGAGACTGGAAAATTAAAAAAAAAACAGTTCATGACAAAAACTCGTAAATACATGAATATTGAACAAAAGTTACACATTTGTACATTTATATGATAAAAATAATTAATATGGTTACACCATCTGAAAACAGTGCAGACGTATTCGTTACATACAAGGTGTCAGGGACAGGGTCATCCCTCCGCAAACTTTAAGGGCTTGCTCAGTAGACGAAACTAAACAACCTTCCAAAAAATCGTCCACTCCATACAAACTATTTGTACAATAGACCAGTGCTGAAGCCGTTGAAAATGGTAAAAAGTGAAATAAAATCATAGTAGGATGAAAACTATTGGAAAAGGAAGAGAATATAACAAAAATGAAAGGAAAAATAAATTACGGGCGATCTGAGGTCGGGAAATGGATGGGTGTGCGTTTTTAAGGGTAAAAATCAGTTTATCTCGATTTCCGACAAAACTACAAGTCCTATGTAAAAAAGATAAATTGCAAAGTTGTAGATAATAAAAAGATCTACAACTTTTGTATTTACACTTTTTTCACATAACCTCAAAATGTATGTGAAAAATTCAAATAACTAAGTTTTTGGTTTTTTATTTTTATCTTTTACAAAAATTATTCTTTTTCGACGAAATTTAATGGAAACTTACGTTTTTATGTCCCAAACACACTGTAATTTTTTTGATTAAAAATATTTATTTTTTCACCTTCATTTTGACTTAATATCGAAAAAGAACTTTAATTTTCAATCGAAAAATCTCACGTCAAAATATCACCTTTTTTTTAAAAATTCTCTAGGATTTTTGTTTGTTAAAATCTCTAGTTTTTGATGCTGTAAAAAAAGTATCATTATGATGGTCTAATTTATCATAAAAACCAAAAAACTCGAATCCAAAAATCTTTTTCATAGTCATTATTTTTACTATTAACTGATTTGATTGTTGATTATAGTAGTATATTTGAGTTCAGATTTTTAATGATTTTCGAGTAATTAAAGTGTGAATTTTATTAAATAACTGAAAATTGTATATAGGTAATGATTATTGAATTTTTCACATACATTTTGAGGTTATGTGAAAAAAGTGTAAATACAAAAGTTGTAGATCTTTTTATTATCTACAACTTTGCAATTTATCTTTTTTACATAGGACTTGTAGTTTTGTCGAAAATCGAGATAAACTGTTTTTTACCCTTAAAAACGCACACCCATCCATTTCCCGACCTCAGATCACCCGTAATTTATTTTTCCTTTCACTTTTGTTATATTTTCTTCCTATTCCAATAGGTTTCATCCTACTATGATTTTATTTCGTTTCAAAAATTATCGACCCTGGTCTATATCGAGCCTTTTTAGGAAGAACATCGTAAGCGACAGTGAGCGTTTTTGCAGTACTAGTAGATTTTCTCTTCCATAATTATAAAGTATTTACGAAAATATGCAGTAGCAACAATTCTATTAGATCGGTAGTTATATGAAGTTATATTTTTTTTTATTTATTTATTATCATGAATTAATACTTTTTAATTATGGAAGAGAAAATCTACTAGTACTGCAAAAACGCTCACTGTCGCTTACGATGTTCTTCCTGAAAAGGCTCGATATGTGTATTGTGCGTGCAGCTAAGGAGTGGAATTCCTTGCCGGAGTCTGTGTTTCCTGATAGCTACAACCCGGGAATCTTTAAGTCGAGAGTGAATAGGTTTCTTCTAGGTAAGCGCGTTCCATCGTCGATCGCATCGTCGCTTTCCGTCAGGTGAGATGACGGTCAAGCGCAAACCTATCTACAACAAAAAAAATAAAAAAAACTGTCTAATCAAGATTAAAATTTTCTTTTCGTTTCCTGAAAAAAAAAATTTGTGGAAGCGAGTTTCGTCTACTGAGCAAGCCCCTAAAGTTCGCGGAGGGCTGTTCCTTACACCTTGTATACAGGGTTATTAGTTTGTAAAAGTCTAGCAACCTCTCAGGATTATGTTACTAACATCATCAACAACAACGCGTCATACAGACGTAGGTATGTATAACAGAATACAGAGTTGAAATGTGTCAGATAGAACAACGAAATCTTGAAGGCTTGTTTTTGGTAAATGAATTATGTTTTGTAAAAAGTCATAGAACAAAAAATGTTGTTTACGATGTTAGTTTGTTGTTTGTGGTTGTTTATACAGTCCTGTAAGGTTATTAGTGTTTTACAAATAACCCTGTATTATTATATGCTTCTAGCTCTTTAATCTCAATAAGATCCGGCAAAGGCTTTACAAGCGCCCGTTTACAAACATGGCGTGTCGTAGTTGAAATACGTCATATAACAAGCAACACTCGGCCAATCATTCTGTTTAACAAAAAAATCAAATTATATTTAATAAAAAATGCACTTACTTCATCTCTCAATTCAGCAGACATATACATGACATAAATTACAATGTTGACGTAACACAAACCCCGTTGAAATGTGCAAAATATTCGAAATAGAATCTGAAATAATATTATTATCATTAGTGCATTATTGGGGTAAGTAATATCTATATATATATAAATCAATGCCACTTTTCGTTGTTATTTTATAACTCAAGAACGGGCTCACCTATCCAAACCAAATTTTTAGGCTTTGTTCGGACTATTTAGTAGATGGTTTATGTAAGGTTTGGTAGGGTAGAGTAGGGTAGAGTAGAGTAGTGTAGAGTAGAGTAGTGTAGGGTAGAGTACCTAGGGTAGATTAGGGTTGAGTAGGGTAGAGTAGGGAAGAGCGGGAGCGAAGCCTTGCGGGCAAAAGCTAGTATGATATAATTACGAAATCTCTAACATTTACAAGATATAACAACTGAATTTATAATTTTATTTGATATAACGATCAGTTACATCAAGCTTGATAAGTTGCATCGGCTTACATCAGGGGTTGGCTCTTAGCCCTTACCTCTTCCTGATGAAGAATTCAATACCTCAAAAGTGGTAAAGAATCGCTTCGCTTTAATTTTTAGCTTGATGCTAATTATTGTACCCTCGAATGTCTAAATTGACCGGACTAATATAATATCTATAGACTATCAAAATCTGGCCGTTGGGGCCGAAAGGTTCTGGAGTGGCGACCTCGTACTGGAAGACGCAGCGTCGGAAGGCCTCCTACAAGGTGGACCGATGACCTGGTGAAGGTTGCGGGAAACCGATAGATGCGAGACGCACAGGATCGATCATTGTGGCGACACTTAGAGGAGGCCTATGTCCAACAGTGGACGTCTGTCGGCTGAAATGATGATGATGATGATCAAAATATTCGTATTCACTAGAGATAATTTACTTTGCAAAATAACCTTTGCTGGGTCAGCTAGATAATCTATAAAATATGTACCTATCTGTTCGTAATAGCTTAGTGTTTTAGAACTTGCAAATATTGGTAACTTAAAGAAATAATTATTTTTGAAATTCTTCTTCTTGCTGGACATCGCACCACATTTCATGAAACCATGATCAATTTTATTGGTTAGGTTAATTAGACTAACTTAACCAATAAAATTGATCACTCTTTCTAACTTACCAACACTTGGAAAATTTTCTTGTACAGATTGTAAGAGTCCAAAATATTAATGTATATCCCAAGCATTTGATGACATTGATCGTCATTGTTTTGGTCATCTTTTATCAATAGTACATCTTCAATCCACTTGTCAAGATACAACCTCAATAGTATTGTATATCGAAATGATATTACTATATTGTTATCAAATCCGATACACAGTAGATCAAGAATTTCGTTAGCAATATATGACATTTTAAAAGAGTAACTAGGATCAAAGTTTCCTGAACTTAAAATAATATGTACAACCAAAACTGCTGCAGTTGAGACCCAGTTCCAAATAATGAAACTCCGTATACTCTTACCAAAATTGATGCTTTTATGTATATTTTCAATCATCAAAATAAAAAGGACGATATTGTCGTTATGCACGATATCCAAAATGAATACTGTTATGAATCCAGAAGCACTTGTAACTACAAATATAACATAAGAAGGTGAATAGAGATCATATTTAAATAACGCCTTATTCACTTTAACGTCCTGTATGTCAGAAAGTCTAAGTAAATACAATGAAACTATGAAAACCAATACACAAAAAGCAAATACATGATATTTAAATCCACTTGGTTCAATATGACTCTTCCGTAAATAGAATTTTGAACTCAATGTAACGTTAAGAGGAAAATTTAAAGAAAAGGCAATTTTTTCTACATCTTTCTCTAGTCTATTCCTAAGTAACAATTTTCGTGTTTGGGGCATTTTGCTTGGTACCAAATGATGTCTGCCGCTACATGATCAATATTCTAACGTATCTCATTACCATAATGAGAAACACATTGATGATTGATAGATAAATATATTTACCAAAGAGCATTTACTATTCTAATGACGCACTCTATCCAGTTCATACCCGCGCCTATCGACATTTCTAATAGGATTCCGTATGATAAAAACGCGCAGACCAACTACAGTTATCATTCGTGATTATAAAAACTGCTCTCTTTTCGCAGATAAAAGCGATTAAGATGAAGACCATGCTTTTGTTTAATAAATTAATTTAAAATTTAAATGACAATAAAATTATGTGGTTGTCATGAATACGTCCTGGTATGTAATAGGTAATGTCGATGTCTGAACAGTCCGGCATCGATATAGAACCAATTTTATTATCTACTCGTACTTGCATATTTTCAAACCCTCAAGCTGAAACTCTACTACTTGAAGTCCTCTCAACCTTAATTCGGTCTTCGTCAGAATTATCATTATTATTGACTTATCTTAACCTATTAACCGCCTACGTCGGATATATCCGACAAACATTCTAGCGTTTATTCCACTATGGTCGTATATTCACGACCAAATACTCTCTTCAGCTTTTCTGTCATCTATGGGGATTAATTCATGAATCCCCAAGCGACCACCGGTGGCCGCGCATCTATTTTCTTACTATTGTGTCTCTAATTGACGGTATCTGAAGGGTTAAACAGCTAACCGAGATAGAATACCCAGTCGCAAACACACTGCCTTAGCAAATAGGACGCGATAACACTCATCGGACTAATCCAACGCGGGCGGTTAAAGGGTTAATGATTCGATATTTTTCATAGTATGTATTAGTTTATTATTTTAGCATATTTATGTATTTTATTATTATAAATAACTTATTTTATATTTTTCCGTTTGAAGTATCTGTTATTTGTTTATTGTGCAAACCTACCACAGTGTTGTCTTTTTTAACCCAAAGGTTGACTGGTAGAGAATGCCTTGTTGCATTAAGTCTGCCTATGTACCACTACTGTACATGAAGTTTAAATAAATAAACTCGTTAATCAATATGATTAAGCTGAGTGGTGCAGACATACACGTCTGGAGACTGGTTATGTCTTAACTAGCATAGCATAGTCGGCCTTATAATGTTCCCACTGCTGGGACTCAGGCCTCCTCTCTAGCTAACCAGTAATCTTAATCTAATCTTAACTGCTAGCAGTTTATTTTAATTTCTATATTTAAATTTATATTTTTTTAGTCTGTAGCTTGAGGACTTGAGTTATTTGACTGGCCTGTTGGTCTAGTGGTTAGTGGCCCTGACTGCTATGCCATAGGTCGTGGGTTTGATTCCCACCCAGGACAAATATTTGTGTGATGAGCATGATTATTTGTTCTGTGTCTGGGTGTAATTTATCTATAATATTGTATTTAAAAATATAAAAGTATATTTATCGGTTGTCTAGTACTCATAACACAAGCTCTGCTTAGCTTGAGATTAGACTAGACGTTGTGTGATAGTTGTGGAATATATTTCATTATTATAGTAAATTCGCATGACATGTATTCAAAAGGTTGTATCAGGTTCTTGTTATAAATGAAACAAGTCTAATAAAATTAAGCGTAATAATAATAATTTTATTATGCAAGAACTTAAACATATATATTTTATTGTTACATTAACAGATCTGTTGTTACATCAATATTTAGAGAAAAAAGTATTGCAGGTGTATAATAACATAATGAACGATTGCACCTATCAAGTACATAGGCATCTTGGCGTCCACATAGATCAGGCCACACCCGGTCATCTTACTAAACGATCGGCTCGCTAGATTCACGTTCTTGTAGAGTCTTTCTAGACACTCTGTAAAAGCAATAGCAAGATGTAACAGTTCCTTAATTACTAGCAAAAATCATACCAATGCTAATCTCTTTCTATTGCATTGCGTCAGTCATTTTTAAAGGTCTCGGTTCGGTTCCATTTTCATATCATGAAAATGAGGTGGGAAGTCACCTAAAGAGCAATAGAAAGGGCTACGCTCGGAGTTTCCTTGCGTGATCGAATCAAGAATGAGGGTATCCACAGAAGAACCAATGTTACTGACATAGAAAGAAGAATCGCCAAACTTAAATGGCAATGGGCAGGCCACATTGCTCGCAGACCTGATGGCCGTTTGGGCTGAAATGATGTTGATGATGAGGTGGATAATCATCGAATAACTACTCCCGTGAGTCAGAGGAAATGTCTAATTTTTACTGACTAAAACCATCCATGTTTTGTCAGTCATCCTCCCGGTTAGAAGATAACGGTAACTCTTTTGAACCATCTCACAGGGAGAAGACCTAGAGCTCATTTTCAATAGCTGGTAAATCTTCGTGTAGCAAGTCATCACTTTCCAGATTTCAACGGGCCTTAGCAGCCGCAACGGTTTAGCCAGATAAGTTTGTTTTTGGTGCTTGTCACACAAAATTTAATAACTTTTACTCAATGAAATGTCATTGAGTGAAAATTATCTTTGTTTGGTCATGACCAAAAAAACTACCAAAATCGGTTAGAATGAACTTTTACCTGAATAGTTTCTGTTTTTCATGAGTTGTATACACGTCTCCTTCGCCTCCTCAAAAGATATATATAACTTTTCACAGTACATACTGTGTAGTATTATCAGTGTTATGTCTTTAGTAAAAAATAAAAAGAGCCCAAGAGTCCAGAAGAACATAGCCTGAAAAATGAAAAAAGAACTTTGATAACTCAACAACACAACACAAACAAATCTACACGTCAAAAGAACAAAAACTTACAATTAAACAAAAATTTTAAACTAAATTCACAAAAGGGACACTTACTTGATCTCTCAATTCAGCAGTTATCATGACATAAATTACAAAGTTGACATAACATACACCTCGTTGAAATATACAAAATATTCGAAATAGAATCTAAAAAAAATATTATTATTAGTGTATCATTGATAATAAACTAGTCTTATAACACCCATCATATTGTATGGATCAGAATGTTGGTTTGTGAAAAAGACGAATGAAAAAAGATTGCACAAAGCGGAGATCAGAATGTTGAGATAGATGTGTGGTGTGACAAAAATGAATAAAGTGAGAAATGAGTATATAAGAAGTTTGAAATTCGCGTTAGTGTCTGTAAAGTTGAAGGGGAATCGTTTGTCTTGGTATAGTCATGTAAAGAGGAGGGATACGATTACTATACGATTTATGAGTATATGTGTGGATGGGTGGAGAGGGAGAGGGAGGCCAAAGAAAAGAGGGATGGATTGTGTGAGAAGTGATATGAAAGAAGAGGGAGTTAGTGATAGTTTTACGGGTGACAGAAAATAATAGAAGAAAAAAACGCAGGAAGATGATGATAATGATGATAATCATAGCAAGAAGTTGTAACATATATAACGCCATTTAAAAACTTATCTTCCTGCCCTTATCCCGTTTTATTTGGGGTCGACATAACATGTTTTTTTCTTCCGTTCAGTCCTGTCACTCGTCGCACTATAACTAACTCCCTTTTCTGTCATATCACTTTTCACATATTCCATCCATCTTTTCTTTGACCTCCCTCTTCCTCTCTAATAAACTACAAATTTGAAATCCTGCATTACGATAGGCAGCATTGCTGCTGCAACATTGAAAACGTTTCTAACGACAACTCTCATACTCTGCTCTTTCCGTTGTTACCCCCCTACCAATCGCTGCGGAATAAATTTACACCGAAGGAAATTACTGGCAATGATGCTCTCCTTGAGTCGAGGCTTCAAAGTCTTGATCATCGACGCCGAATTGCTAGCCTGCCGGTTTTCTACAGGTTACAATCCGGGGAGTGTGGAGTGTGCGTCGGAATTACACAGTCTAATTTTGCTAAACCCGTTCCATTATCAGTCCACCAGTTTGGCTTTCGCAGGAGGCGCTCTACTGTGGACACCATCATGTGCGCGTGAGTCCTCAAGGTCGTCTTGGCGGTGTCTTCAGACATCTCTAAGAGTAGCATTGGGGAGGCATTCTAGAATCACTGGTAGAACCTACCTCCGAAATGTAATCATGGTCTATTTGACGATCAGATTCGTTATCTATCCCAGTCACCAGGAAAATTGAAAATGGCGAGAAACGTGCGGTGTTCGACAGAAATTGGTACCGGAACCACCCTTGTGGAATATCGGCTACGACTACTTGCTACGCGGTGACTTGTGTAGTCGTTGACTACACTGACAACCTAACGCAGGAGGAGAAACCAGATGCTGGCTGAACTCCAAAGGATCCGGTTTATTAGTTAGGTTAACCTAAAAATTTTTAAACTCACCATCATCTGGAATATTCTCTTGTACAGATTGTAAGAGTTCAGAATATTTATGTATGTCCCAAACATTTGACGACATTGATCATTATTATCTTGATCGTCTTTTAACACTAAAACATCTTCAATCCACTTTTTAAGACATATCCTTAACAGTATTGTATATCGAAACGATATTACTATATTGTTATCTAATCCGACACAAAACAGGTCAAGAATTTCGGTAGGAATATAAGAGATTTTAAAAGTATAACTTGGGTCATAGTTTGTTAAACCTAATAAAATATGTAAAACCATTACTGCTACAGTTGAGATCCAGTTCCAAATAATATAACTCCGTATACTCTTACTAAAATTGATATCTCTATATATATTTTGAATCATCAAAATAAGAAAGACGATGTTATCCTTATGAACGATATCCAGAATAAATACTATTATGAATCCCATTGCACTAGTGATGATATGTATAATAAAATAAGGTGAATAGAGGTCAAAACTAAATTGTGCTTTATCCACTTTTACGTTCTTTACGTTACAAACTCTAATTAAATACAACACAACAGTAAAAATCAATACACAAAAAGCAAACACACGATATTTTAATCCATTCGGTCCAATATAACTCTTTCGTAAATAGTATTTTGAAGTGAAAGTAATATTCAGAGGACAATTTAAGGAAAATGCAATTTTTTCAATGTCTTTTTCAAGTCTACAAAGTAACAAATTTTGTGTTTGGGGCATTCTGCCAGATATCAAATGATATATGTCACTGTATGATCAATAATAGCTCTGATGTGTCTCAATGGCATACTAAAAAAACATTGACATTTTAATGTTTGAGCGGACATCCTTCAAATTAATGTAATTAATTTACTTGATAGTCCACTCTCTAATCTAAAGTATTGGTACAATTCATATAGCTAAGAATATAAAATATCTTTTAATGTAAGTAAGTGAACTAGACCCCACTATGATGCCTAGCGAGTAGGAGTGGCAGGCGATTGCCTCTTTCTACGGAGCAGTAATGCTAGCAAAGGAGGAGGCCACACGTGGACGTGCGAGGGAGCGTCCTTAACGCCCAAGCCGCCATTTTTCGGATACAATCTTGTGGATGGTACCGTATTACAATATGTTCCATACCCAGTTGTCGTTGTTTTATTGGAGTCATTTATCATCATTAACAGAACTATTATAGCCAATAAATAATAATACCGACCAACCAATAATGATAGTCGATATCACCTCTTTTTATGATGAGAACCTCGTAAAAGCTGAGAAAAAAAAGCAAATCAAATATCTCGAATTAGCACACGAGGTGGTTGACGTTTGGATAATAACTCGGCTATTACTGTGTCGATTGTTGTTACCATTAACGGCCTGATGGCCAAAAGCCTCAGTGACTACCTGTCAAAGCTGTTGCTGCGCGGTTGGATCTAAGGCCTGATACAAAAGTCTGTACTCCTCGATATGTCTTGCATTGTTAGGAAATTCCTGTCTCTGATCCTTAACCACCGGTACCTTGGATCATCCTCCTGACATCGGAGTTTTACTATATTTATGTATTTTTGTTTTTATTCCACAACTATCACACAACGCCATCTAATCCCAAGGTAAGCAGAGCTTGTGTTATGCGTACTAGACGACTGATAAACATATGTATATATTTCTAAATATATATATTTTATAGATAAATTACACCCAGAAACAGAACAAATGATCATGCTCATCACATAAACATTTGTCTTGGGTGGGAATCGTACCCACGACCTCTGGCTTAGCAGCCAGGGTCACTAATCACTAGACCAACAGGCCAGACACATTTTTTTTTTTTTTTGTAAGTGCTAAGAAATATTTAAAAATGTAATCGTATGTCGAGAAAAATAAAACAGGATTAATAATAATAAATTTATTTTTGACCCGGATCCAAAAAACCACATTAACATATTATAATACAATATTACACATGCATTAACAGGTCACACAAATATATGTCTTATTTTTGGATAGTGATTCTTTAAGTAAGTTAAAAATTCAGAGAAAAAAATATTGCAGGTGTAAAATAACATAATGCACGATCGCACCTATCAAGTACACAGGCAGCTTAGCGTCCACATAGATCAGACCAAACGCGCTCATCTTACTAAACGATCGGCTCGCTAGATTAACTTTCTTGTAGAGACTTCCATGACACTCTGCAAAAGCAATAGCATGTTCAATACAACAACAGTTCCTTTATGACTGGATACTGATAAACAATGAGAGGATGATGTGTGAGAAGTGATATGAAAGAAAAGGGAGTTAGTGGAGGGCAGAATGGAAGAAAAAAAAGAGTTGCGCCAACCCTAAATAAAACGAGACAAGGGCAAGAAAATGATGTTGGTGATGACTGATAAACAATGATGTAACATTTACATACCACAAAGACTTAATTTTGAGAAAAAAGCGTTTGAAGATTTTACAAGAATCTTCATTAAATTGATTAAAATATTTTTTTTTTTAATAATAAATATGGGGTTTAAAGTTGATTAGTATCGTGATAAAGAAAGAAGCTGGTAAAGTGTTTTATATTTTTTTATTATTGAAGTCCAAAAATTGAAACACAGCGATCAAGTGATTTCCGTCATAGACATGATCTTGACTCTTACTTGGATGGTTTCTATTTTTCATGAGCTGTACACACGCCATCTTAGCGTCCTCAAAAGATATATATAACTTTTCACAGTATATACTATGTAGTATTATCAGTGTTATGTCTTTTGTAAAGAATAAAATAAGCCCAATAGTCCAGACGAGCAAATCCTGGAAAAAAAAAAGACAATGTCAATTTTTTTTATAATTTACGCTAAGCATGCATGTCATTAGCATTTAGACTAACACCAATAACAAACATTGAGAAAATTGCAATAAATTCAAAAGTTTTATTTCACATAGGCCTACATGGGTACTAATAAAACGTCAGAAGCTAGTGCACTAGTGCACACAATAGGTTCAGATTAAACCTTCCCAACTGACGGCTTCAAACATGACGCATAAACTGGCATTAGTTAACTTCACCATTTTTGGAAGTAGCAATAAGTAAACAAAAACTCAAAATAGATTCAATAAAAGATGCACTTACTTCGTCTCTCAATTCAGCAGACATATTTATAACATAAATTATAAGGTTTACATAACATACACCTCGTTGAAATGTGCAAAATATTCGGAACAGAATCTAAAAAATATTATTATTAGTGTATTATTGACGATAACTATAGTTACAGTAAGAAGTAGTATCCAAAGGAAAATTTTCAAAATTAAAATTTTATATCAACTATTTTATACAACATTATTTTTAGTAGATTATGCAAAACTTAAAACGCGTGTCCAGTATTTTTATGTAAAAAAGCTATGTACAAAATTTCATAACTGTATCCTGAAAAATGACAAAGTGCACAACAGAGTTTTTTACGTTACCTGGTTATCCGCACAAATACATAGTCACCGGGCCATCCGGGTGGCTGAGGGACTGTTTTGCTCTCACACCAACTTTGCACTGACGTCTCATACCCGCTATGACCTACACTGACTAGTGTTATACTTGGTGTCATTAGCGTCCTACTTGAGACCATTTTAAAATATTTTTGGAAAAAAATATGACATGGTTTAAAAATCATCGGAATCCATTCATTTACTGTTCCTGAACAAACTTACAGGTTTAGCATATCACTAAAAATAATGTTATGTAAAATATTAAATTACTGTTTTCGAGCTCCAGTGTTTTATATATTGCAAACTTTGGTCTACAAACTTAAAATTTAGTTAAACCATGTCCAATTACTGGTTCTAGTAGCCTAAAATTATCTAAACTTACCAATACCTGGAAGATTTTCTTATACAGATTGTAACAGTCCAAAATATTTATGTATATTTCGAGCAGTCGACGACATTCATCTTCATTATCTTGATCATCCTTTATCACTAGGACATCTTCAATCCATTTTTCAAGATATTTTCTCAATAGTATTATATAACGAAACGATATTACTATATTGTTATCCAATCCGACACACATAAAGTCAACAATTTCGTTAGGAATAAAAGAGATTTCAAAAGAATATCTTGGATCATAGTTAGCTATACTTAAAATAATATGTACACCCATCACTATTGCAGTTGAAATCCAGTTCCAAATAACATAACTCCGTATACTCTTACCAAAATCGATACTTGCATGTATATTTTGAATCATCAGAATAAGAAAGACGATGTTATCCTTATGGACGATATCGAGAATAAATACTGTTATGAATCCAACTGCACCTGTAACTACATGTATTACTAAAGAAGGTGAATAGAAATCATAATTGAATAGCGCCTTATTCACTTTTACGTCTTGTACATCGCAAAGCCTAAATAAATGCAACGAAACTATGACAATCAATACACAAAAAGCAAACACATGATATTTAAATCCATTTGGTTCAATATGACTCTTCCGTAAATAGTATTTTGAACATAAAGTGACATTAAGCGGAAAATTTAAAGAAAAAGCAATTTTTTCAATATCTTTTTCCAGTCTATTATTTAGAAAGAATTTTTGTGTTTGGGGCATTTTGTCAGGTACCAAATAATGTGTGCCGCTGTTTGATCAACAGTTGTCTCTGACGTGCCTCATTAACATAATAAGACAAACATTGACATTTTGATGTAGGTATAAACAAACTTGCCTCAAGTAATGTTTGATCATTATTATGAGAAATGTCACATCCTCTAGTTTTATATAATTTACTTTGTAGTCCACTATATAATCTAAAGGCATTAAACAAGATCTATATCTAAAGGAAATTAAAAGAATTGAAAGTACGTAAATAAACTACACTACGTAGTATCTTTCTCGTCTATGCTGCCAGCGCCCACACTGTCTCTTCGCTTGTATTTTGCGCCATGTTTCAGGAAAAAATATCACTTATAGTCATGGGTTTCCATAGTAAAAGATTTGGGTGTGCTATAAATTCATCAGATGTTACAGCTCGTATAATCATGGTAACATGGCAACTTAAAGAAGTTCATTTAACAATCAATTAATACAACAATGGCATTTCCTTTAGAATGATATAATTCACTTTGTTTAAAACCGACAACGCAATAGTAGTATGAAAAGGAGGAGTACGGAAGAAGTGAAAAATAAACTGGATCTGAATTGGCATTCGCGTACCGGAAGATGCAGTTTGAAATGGATCCTATAGGGTGGACCAAAGTCCTGGTAAGGGTCGCGGGAATTCAATGTTTGCGAAATGCACATGACCGTTCATGTGGCGATATTTATGGGGTGGCCTATGTCCAACAGTGGACGTCTTTTGGTTGTAACGATGATAATGATGAAACAGGGGCAACTTGCACCTAGTGGAACATCACTGGGCACTGCCTACTAAACATACACTTACACACAATAGCCATTACGGATGACCCCCTGTACAGAACATGCATATACACGAACAAAACGACAGAAAATAATAAACGGAATAATAATAACAAATTTATTTCACACCAGAGTCCCTAAAGCAAATCAAAACATCAAATGAGTTATACCTACACAAAAAAATTACACATACAGAAACCAATTGACACAAACAAATTACACGTACGCAAACGAATCACACAAAAATATATTAATAGTTATTTTTACGTAAACTATATATTTAGAGAAAAAAATACTGTAGGTGAATAATAACATAATGAACGATTGCACTTATCAAGTACATAGGTAGCTTAGCGTCCACATAGATCAAGCCACACGCGGTTATCTTACTAAACGATCGGCTCGCTAGATTGACTTTCTTGTAGAGACTTCCATGACACTCTGCAAAAACATGTTTAATACATTTAACTCTGCCTTAATAGGCTAGTTGCTGTTATTTTGACCCTGGAAACTACCCTATTCATTAAACCCCAAGCGAACACTATCTCATTATCTATTTTGTCTCTAATTACGATATTTAAAAGGTTAATAGCTTGCAAAAAATTACCGACCCTAATACTTGTCGCCACTCTATGTTTGCATAATTGAACTCAATTATCCAATCATTTGAATTATAGCGATTAAACAGTTCCTAGAACTAAACATTCAAAGCCATGTGACATTTACCAACCCGCACTGGGCCCGCGTGGTGGATTACGGCCCATTCCCTCCCAGAGAAAAGCCTAAGTCCCTTCATTGGGAACGTTGAAAGGCTGATTATGCTATGTTATACTAAAGCAATCAAGTAATTTCCGATCAAATAATTCTTACTTGGGTGGTTTCTATTTTTCATAAGTTGTACACACGCTGAATTAGCATCCTCAAAAGTTATATAGAACTTTTCACAGTATATACTATGTAGTATTATCAGTGTTATGTCTTTTGTAAAAAATAAAATAAGCCCAAGAGACCACGTGAGCAAAGCCTGGAAAATAAAAAAGAAAAGATCATGACGAAAACTCTTATTACACGAACATAACTACACCACAAAATAAAAAAATAACCTAGCATCAGTCAGCTTCACCACTTTTTGAAATGTCTGCTAAGCAAAAGCTCAAAACTTATTCAATAAAAGATGCACTTACTTCGTCTCTCAATTCAACAGATATATTCATAACATATGTAGATTACAAGGTTGACATAACATATACCTCGTTGAAATGTGCAAAATATTCGAAACAGAATCTAAAAAACATAATATTAGTGTATTACTATTATTATTTTTCTTTTATTTCATTTAAACACATATTGATTACATTTTTAAATATTACAAAAATAAAAATAAAACATTTAAAAATATAAAAAACAGTATCCCACCGGTATCGCGATTATATAATATCAGTATAACTATTATTAAATTAACGGATCGAGTTCGAAACACTTTACTGTGCTCCAAAAGTAAAATAGTTGATGTGGCTCAAAAGGCTGCCAGGCTGAAGTGGGACTGGGCAGGACACGTCTGCCACAAGCCCGACAAACTGTGGGCCAAAGTAGCACAAAGTTGGTGCCCTGAAACAGTGCGTCGGGGCCGCGGTAGACCGCGAAGGAGATGGCACGACGAATTGTATAGATTCCACCAGAATTGGCAAGAAAAAGCCCGGGTGCACGAAAGATGGAAGGAGTGGAGGAAGGCCTTTGCCCAGGAGTGGGACAGAAATGGCTATTAAAAAAAAAAGTGTATTACCGATGATAACCATGGTAAGAGCAATATCCAAATAAAAATCTTAAAAAATTTAAAAATTTACTATTTTATATAACTACGGTATTAAATATTAATGTTTTCATCATTTGAACGACGAACGACGTATCATTGTATCCTGCCCTCATTTTATTTTATCTGGGGTAGGCACAGCATGCCTTCTTCCATGGATACTGCCGTAATTTTAATTGTCTCTATTTATTAGTCATCTATTGAAATTACGGCAATAGATATGCATGGTAAAAGAAAGCATGCTGTGCCTATCCCAAATAAAATAAAATGAGTATATGAATACTTGCCAGCTTCTTCGTTTTTTATATAATCCATACATTGTAATTTTTGCTAGTTAGTCTTTGATAGCTACAAGTATACCGCTTTGCTTTAATGTCCTAATTCACGGAACATACTTTTCTTGAATCAAAAGAATGATTACGAGATCTAGCGATTTAGAACTTGTAAATTTTGGTCTATTAACTTAATCTTTAGTAAAACCATAATCAATTATTAGTCAGGATTAGTTTATATTACAAACTTACCAATGCCTGAAAAATTTTCTTATATAGATTGTAACAGTCCAGAATATTTATGTATATTTCTAGGAGTCGATGACATTGATCTTCATCGTCTTGGTCATCTTTTATCATCAAAACATCTTCAATCCACTTTTCAAGATATTTCCTTAACAGTACTATATATCGAAATGATATTACTATATTGTTATCAAATCCGATACACAGTAGATCAACAATTTCATTAGAAATGTAAGAGGTGTTAAAAGCATAACTTGGATCATAGTTTGTCAAACCTAAAACTATATGTGTAACCATCACTGTTGCAGTTGAAATCCAGTTCCAAATAATATAACTTCGTATACTCTTACCAAAATTGATACTTTTATGTATATTTTGAATCATAAGAATAAGATAGACGATGTTATCCTTATGCACGATATCCAGAATAAATACTGTTATGAAGCAACCTGCACAGGTGATGTAATGCATAATAAAAGAAGGTGAATAGAGGTCATATTTAAATAACGCCTTATTGACTCTTACGTCCTGTACTTTACAAAGCCGAAATACAGCTATCAAAATTATAAAAACCAATATACAAAAAGCAAACACACGATATTTAAATCCACTTGGTTCAATTTGACTCTTTCGTAAATAGAATTTTGAACTCAAAGTGACATTAAGCGGAAAATTTAAAGAAAACGCAATTTTTTCTACATCTTTATCTAGTTTATTATTTAATAACAATTTTCGTGTCGGCATTCTGTGAGGTATCAAATTATGATATCTGCCGCTGTATGATCAATAGTTAGCTCTGACGTATCTCATTAACATAATAAGACAAATATTGATATTTGATGTTTAAACAAACTGATGTAATATTCTACAATAAAAAATGATACGAGACTTTTTATTCTTCCCATTTATATAATTTAATTTATAGCCCACTTCATAATCTAAAAACATTGCTGAAAATCTAGAGCTACAAAAAACTAATTAATTAAAAGTATGTTAATGCAGAGCAGGGGTGGCCGAACGGTAACGGCCCCGACTTACGAGTAGTAGGTCGCGGGTTCAAACCCAGACAGGCGCATTACTTTGTGTAATTTATTTTCATCACCACTGCTCTCAAAACGGTGAAGGAAAACATCGTGAGGAAACCGGCATGTCCTAGAACCAAAAATTCGAAGACATGTGACATTCACCAACACAACAAGACGTTTGCATTTATTTTTGGCAAATGTTAAAAAGAACACAAAGACATATTCTTTAGACAAACAATATTACGATACCAAAAAAAAATAACTTCAGAGCTTATTTTTTTAAGCCCAAAAAAGTCAAATTTAATCTATCAAAGATATTAATGTTAATAGTGACATCGCAGCCAACCTACTCTAAATTTACTTAAGTTATTGTAAATTACTTTCCCTATTGATTAAATACTACATATAAAGAAACCAATCAACTACATATCACTTCATGTAGCAGACATGTTTTCATTTTTTAAAAACTATTTCAAATATATCAAGAACGCTAGCTTAATCGAGAATGTATCAATTTTGTCTTCTAACAAATCATTACTTAATAATAAGATTGATCAAAACTTAAAATCAATTCTAAGGCCACTGAATCTCA
Source organism: Mythimna lalbum (assembly GCA_949319445.1). NCBI lineage: Eukaryota > Metazoa > Arthropoda > Insecta > Lepidoptera > Noctuidae > Mythimna > Mythimna lalbum. The sequence goes on from OX439367.1 coordinate 16,884,730, forward strand.
TGCATAGTCTATTCTTCCGCGCAAAGTATTCTACTCATGACAACATCGTCACTGCTAATACTAATCTTTACAACTTTAGTCAAGTGTTTGTGGTGCTCATATTTCGTTGTGTTTGTTTGTATCATATTATTTATGTTATTAGCACTCATTTAAACTTATGGGGGTATTACGCTGTCTACCATTGTTCAGCCCTCTCATCTGACTTTATCTTCGCATTGACCGGGGATTTAATTAACTGTACTTCAACTATTAGACAAAGCTACTTCAATATCTTGTTTGTTTTAAAAATACAACATGTGATCAGAGTTCTTCAGATAAATAGGAATGACCTCAGAAATTTAATTACCTGCAACTGGACTTATGTTCTAATGCTTAATATTTTTTATCTCAGTGTCGTTATTTGTTATTATCTTATTTTTGAAATAACTATTGTAGGTATTGTGTCTCTATACACCATAATCACTTTAGATATTAACGTTGTGTATGCTTTGTTACTAATGAGATTATTGGAAAAAATGCTTCGCATCTGGATTGACAAAGTTCAAACACTCAAAAATACTGGGGATACTGAAGAAAAAAACTGGAATGTTATGTTTGATGCATACTTGAATATACAAGAGACTTACATGATTATAGAAACAACGTTTCGACAAATGGTGGGCTGATACGAATTTTTAAAAAAAATTAACATTCTCATTTACAACAAATTAAACTTATGTTTTTGTTCCTTGCAGATAATATTATATACAATCTTTGCTACTTACACCAGTTTACGGAACCTAACAATGGATCTCGTATTTAAATCTTTACTAATATTTGGATACCCTAAGGCAAGTATTGATTTTTTTTATTTTTTTTATTAGCCTATACTGTCCCACTGCTGGGCAAAGGCTCCCCCAACTTCTTACAGGCATTCTTTTCCCGAGCCACCTCGAACCAGTCCCCGCGGTAGGAATCCAAGTCGTCTCGCTCTTCCTTGGTCGACCTCGGCGGCGTCGTCCTAAGTCCGTCGTAAGTATTGATCATCATCATCATCTTCCTGCCCGTGTTCCGTTTTATTTGGGGTCGGCGCAACACGTTTTTTTCTTCCATTCTGTCCTGTCACTCGTCACGCTATCACTAACTCCCTTTTCTTTCATATCACTTCTCACACAATCCATCCATCTTTTCTTTGGCCTCCCTCTCCCCCGCCGTCCATCCACATGTAAACTCATAACTTTTTTAGCAACATGCGTTTCGTCCCTCCTTTTCACATGACCATACCAAGACAAACGATTTCCTTTCAACTTTTCAGTCACTGGCGCCACTTTCAAACTTCCCCTAATATACTCATTTCTCACTTTATCCATTCTTGTCACACCACACATCCATCTTAACATTCTCATCTCTGCTACATGTAATCTTTTTTCATCCATCTTTTTCACAGCCCAACATTCTGATCCATACAGTATAATTGATATAAAACATTAATATGCGAACAGAATTAAATTAGTCAGCCAGTTCAAGGTAGAAACATACATCCATCTTTGTCACTCCCTCTCGCAAAAGAATACATCAATCAGATTACCAAGCTCTCTCTTAACGAATAATGTCGACTACTTGTTACTACCAATCAGATACATTTGGGCGCTAGTATTTTTTTTGGATTGCCTACCTAAGTGACCTTCATAATCCATTAGCTGATTAACCTGCAGTACTCTCGGTAATAGTCGTACTAATGTCAAATCTGGCATCAAAATTAAGGCGTGTCCTCTCGAACACAATGTGGTCTGGTCCGAATCGGTCTCCTTGTCAGTATGACCTACAGAATGGTGAGGACAGAAACTGTCATCATTTCTATGGTCAGATTATATCGTCGTCATTTACTCTATATTTAGTCTGTTTTGTGTATTTTTTTTTTTAATTGGTATATACTATTGTTTGACTGCGATCCCACCTGATGGTAAGCAGTGATGCAATCGTTGATGGTGAGGTGCGCTAGTTTATTAAGAGCCTATTCACTCTTGCTAGATAGATAGATTCTATTTAATATATCTACAGAACCAGCTGTTAAGCCAAGGCAAGCACCTTGCACTGTGGTGGGTCTATATTGATGTGCTTTCTTGGCTGATTGATAGAAAATCGTTTCATTGTATCAATGGATATCTTTGTTGTCAGTTATTTCAATAACACGTAAGTTCGGATCGTAAACTATGTCTTTATATTACCTGTGACTTTACAGTGACCTATATTAATTATTTATTAACATTGCACACAATGCAAATACTAATACAGCTAACGTTTAACTTAATTAGTATTTCATCCCTGTTAGCGCGTAGTCAAAGTCAAAGTCAAAATATTTTATTTCCCATATTTCTTCTGACGTTTTATAAGTGCCCTTGTACGCCTTGTAGCTAGTGCACGGTTCCAAATTGGTCGTTTCCTATGGAGAAGAACCGGTAAGAAACTCCATGGTTACTCTTTTAAAAAATATTTATGTAAGAACAGTGTAGACCAGTCAACACTGTGCACAAAAGCACAAAATTAATCATAATAAAAAAAGTAAGTCGTAATAAAAAGTTATATAAGTGTTTGTGGATTATACAGTGTTCTCATATTCACATTCCAAAAAGAGGCTATATAAAACAGCAGGAAAAATTTAAATAATTACAACTGTTAACAAAATAAATCTATACTTATAATAAATCTGTAGAGAGGTCAATTCTGTACATGAAATATATTTCCAAAATAACTATCAGGGGGTGATTAGTGATCGATACTGATGCCAAAAATGCAAACAGTAAATTTTTTGTCTGTCTGTCTGTCTGTCTGTCTGTCTGTCTGTCTGTCTGTCTGTCTGTCTGTATGTTCTTTATAGAAACAAAAACTACGCGATGGATTTTAACGAAACTTGGTACAATCATTCTTCATACTCCTGGGCAGGTTATAGTATACTTTTCATCACGCTACGATCAATGGGAGCAGAGCAGTGAAGGGAAATGTTGGGGAAACGAGAAAAATTACTCCATTTTTTAAGCTTCCGTCGCGTTTGCAGCCTTAATGGTTAAAGCTACACAGAAATTATGTAGTACGGAAATGTTCTCCTTAAAATTATATAAAAAATATCCCAAGACATCATATGTCAATCTTTTATGGTTGACTCACAATAACACATGTAACTCCCGATAGCTTAGCAGTTCGGAGCTTTCTGTTTATTTTTGTCTATGGCACCAAGGTGTGTGCACACTGTCACGCGCGTAAGTGGAAGGGAGAGATCTGGAACGTCTCGAATCGTCTCGCGCATCACGTTGTTTTCCAGGCTCTTAGAATTCGACAGCAGACGTTTCAGATCTTTGATTTTGACGACTCCGTTGTCGCTGGCATAAGCAACAGGATCCGCGTACGTAGTCGCTGGCAGAAGCTAGTTACAAATAAATTTAATGCAGTTGAAGTCTAAATAATAAAATCATTTTACAGTCTAAGTAGGAATCAACTAATGACTAAGAACTAAAAAAAAATTACTGTTACCTCTAAAAGAAGATTACGACATCATAATTAATAGTGACCGTAATTAAACTGTACCACGAGTTCGATCTCTGTTTATAGTATTTTCTACGGAGGGTGATTGGAACTGGGAGGTCGAGCGCGCATGAGATCTTAAGCCAGAAATGAGGCCAAGTACTTTCAGCCCCCATGATGTAGGTCGTATAGTCCATCCGTTGCCTGACTGAAAACTTCCAGGTTCATACAGGATGTGCAAGTTCTGGATAAACTGACTCCAAAGGTTACAAGCTCACTTCGTATCTCAGTTACAGTCTGTCTAATACCTTGATCACACGTACTGAGTAAACAGGCGGGACTCGGTACGTGTAAACACAGTGCGGAGTGCTCGGCCGAGCGCTTATCTTTAAAATTAGCTAACATCATTGTGCCGAGACAACGAGCAACATTTTACTGTCTCGCCCTTTTAGATCAAGGCACTAGAGTCAGAGTCGCTGTCCCAGTTTCGTTAATCAGAACTACCTGATTAGTCTAACTAGTACTGCAAGTACAAACTACGAAGCCTAAAAAATATAGACCAATCACGTGTCTTGTGACGGTCTATACAGTTCTTACATCCATTCTGAGAACCAAAATTAATAATCATATTGAGACAAATCTATCATATCGGCCTCTCAGAATGGAAGTATGAACGCGTTCTATGGTACCAAGAAGCTTAGCAGCTTGTGTCTGTTTGTTGTTCTCGAAAAGATCTTTGAAATGTTGGATATAAGAAGGCCAATGATTCAGTGCCACATACATGACTCATGAAGGTGCTAGAGTTGCATGATATTGATGCATTCGTGCGCATCTTCCTGGGGGTTTGTATCATCATCATCATTTCAGCCGATATACGTCCACTGCTGGACATAGGCCTCCCCCAAGCGTCGCCACAACGCTCCTGCGCGTCTCGCATCCATCGGCTACCCGCAACCTTCACCAGGTCATCAGACCACCTTGTTGGAGACCTTCCAACGTTGCGTCTATCTTCCGGTACGCGGTCGCCACTCCAGAACCTTTCGGCCCCAACGGCCATCTGGGGGCTTGTATGGGGCAGAGAAAGACGGTCCTAAACTACTTGAGATATCTACAAACTCAAGAGAACAACGAATCGATAAAGACCGAGATTGGCATTTTTCAGTGCGACAGTCCGAGTCCACTGTGATTTTGCCTAGTCTCAAGCCTTTTCGACACATTACTGGAGGGTTCAACCTTCGACTACCGGTTAAACGGATGTGGTTGGGTTATAATTATCCCACCTCTATCAACGGTGAAACGATTTGAAATTCAACCACTTGTTATTTGTCACTACACTACTGAAAAGTAGTGCCATACACTACTAAAGATGGCACTATTGAAAAGTAGTGAAGAGTAGTGCCATTAAGATTGAATCCTTCCATGTAGGTATGTGAAGCGAGTAGAAATTATGAGAACCCAACTTTTTGAAACTTATATACCGTACGTCCCACTGTTAACCGCAACTTACAATTATTAAAGTATATCGAAAGTGGCCGCATCAATACTGCTGTATTTGATTTATTTTTGACCCTAATGTAGAACAGAAAAATGTATGTTGCGTGGCTGCAACTCTCTGAGATGAACATAGATGTATAACATCAGGAGCAATTACTTCAGAGCTTATACTTTTAAAACAAACAAGAGAAAGTAAAATTAATCCATGATAGATATTAACCGACATTGATGGCATTTAATATTACTCTCCAATTACTTAACCAATTTTAAATTACTCACCCTATTGATTGACTATCGTTGCAAATTAATAATTTAATCAACTACATACCACCTCGCGTAGCAGACATGTTTTCGTATTTCAAAAGGTATTTTAAGTATAACAGGAACGCTGGGTTCATTGAGAATGTACCAATTTTGTCTTCTAACAAAACATTACTTTATAATGCTATTGAAAAAAACTTAAAATCATTTCTGAGCCCGTTGAATCTCATGCAAAATCTTTTCTTCCGTGCAAAATATTCTGTTCGTGACAACATCATCACTGCTAATACTAATTTTTACAACTTCATACAAGTTTCTGTTGTGCTCATATTTCGTTGTGTGTGTTTTTTTCGTATGATCAATATTATTAGCTCACATATACAGACATGGGGGTATTACAACATCTATCATTGTGCAGCGCTCTCATTTGACTATATCTTTGCCTTGACTGGGGATTTAATCAACTGTATCTCGAACATCAAGCAGAGTTACAATAATATCTTGTGGGTCTCGAAAATACAACATGTGATCAGAGTCCTACAGATAAATGACCTTAGAAGTTTCATTGTCTGCAACTGGACTTGTGTTATAATGCTAAATATTTTTTGTCTCAGTTTCGTTGTTTGTTACTATATTATTTTTGGAATAAGTATTATCGGTTTCATATCGACATATACCGTAATCAATTTTGATATCAACGTTGTGTATGCTTTGCTTATAATGAGAGTATTAGTAAAAATGCTCCGCGTCTGGATTGACAAGGTTCAAACACTCAGAAATACCGAAAGTTCGGAAGATGAATACTGGAAAATTATGATAGATGCATACCTGAATATACAAGAGACTTATATAATTATAGAAACAACGTTTCGACAAATGGTGAGAACTATAAAAAAAATAAACAATTGACAATGTGATTTATAGCAAATTATACATTTATTTTTGGTTCTTTGCAGATAATATTTTATACAGTCTTTGTAGCTTACGTAAGTTTACGAAATCTAACAATGGTGGTCATATTTAGATCTTTACTCATAACCAAACGTCCCAAGGTAAGGATCAATCAAAACAGAACTAAATTAGGTAATCTGTTCAATGTAGAAAGATGCGTCCATCTATTTCACATCTTTTAAAAGAAAACATCAATCAATTGCTTTGCCTTTTACCAACTATGTTGGTGTCGCCTTTCAGTCCAACTAAATGTAATTTGGTATCAGTAAGTACTAAAATTTAATCGACTGCGTGTACATATAATTTCGAAGTCGATATGAATTCGAATAGTCTGTAGTACCTTTTGGTGAGACTGGTGCAAATCTGAATTTTAACAATCTGTATTGTTTTTTTTTAATTAATTATCTAAGACATTTCTGCTTTCTCTGCTTAGATGGCATCTTAAAATTCTGCTGAAGTTACAAGAATCGTTCTTTGGTTATGTCATTTTTGTTTTTTTTTTTTCAGGTGTTTGTAACTTTGTTCTCGTGCTTAATTTATTTAGTTATAGAATGTTAATTTTATAAGGTAATCTGACTTTCTGTGTACCTTACTTCGTAATTTCTAGTTGTAGTTTTTGCGTCGAAATCTTCACAAATCACATCTTCTTTGGTTAAATGTGTTTCTTTCTCGAGTGTTTATATCGATTTAAATGTGTTATCTATGTCAACGTAGTGCATCACAAAGTGAGTGTCGTTTTGTAGATTTTCATTAACACCTCTGAGAATATTGAAATCAAGGTTTCTTTTTTTGCGCTGTTAAAGTGCCTCGTGTTCTAATATTATTAAATTTGACTGTCTAATCTATAGAAATAGTTAAGTAATTTAGATCACCTAGGGAAAGCCTTTTCAGGCCATAACTGATTATCAATTGTTTTGCTGGGTATTTTAGTGACCATTAAGACATATATGCTACAGTTATGATTCTATAATATCTATATCAACTATGTGGACATTATGGATCGAAAAAGAAAGTAATTAGATATATTTTTTGTAAAGTGTAATGATGTTTTTGGTGCATGTAGCTGTCTATGTGTATTAAGTCTGAAGATACTATTATGTATGTGTTCCTGCCAGAGTAATTGAATAGATGAAAAAAATGATTAAGATGCTTAAATTTGTTTTTTTTTTATGGCTAGTAGTTCTTTTATTTTTAAGTAGTCCAAATACATTTAGCATTATTGCAGTTTAAAATATTTAATTATTTGATGGAACAAAACACGCCTCCACCAGTGAGATATTTGAGTGCTCATGACCAACTCTCTCATCGTATCATCTTTCTTCATTCTTTAATTGCTAATTACATGTTAATAAAACATTTAAATACATCACAACAGATACATATATATAAAAGTTGATCTTACTAGTAGACATGGGTAATATCATCAAATTAATTACTTTTGAGAGAGAAAATATATTTAAAAAAATTTGGATTCGATTAAAATTTCTGAATTTTTTTTTGGATATAAACAAGTAAAATAATGATTCTTATTACTATTTCAGTTTAACGTCTTAGTATTCATCACTCAAACGTGGAACGTGAAGAATATTGTCATTCTCATATGCTTAAGCGTTGAATGTGAGAGATTTTATGCAGCAATGAGAGATATCGAGAGTTGCTGCGTCATGCTTATGAAGACAAGACATTGTTCTGGTACGTGCCAATATTAAGCATTGCTTTTTAAATTCAAATTAACCGATGCGAATAACAGGCGAGTTGTTGCACAGTAGCAAAAAGAGTAAAAGGGCGTAGAATAGAATAGAATAGAATAAACTTTATTGTACACCAAAAAGTAACACAGCTTATACATAAAATTACTACGCGTACTGTTTTCCAAAGCGGTTGCTCTTTCAAGAATTTCGTAGCCCAAAGCAGAGGTTGGGATAATATACGGTGAGAAACACACGTCATAGCCGCAATTAAGTTTGGATCAAGATGACCGAAATTGGTTCGTCTACCGGTATTCGAGCGCCAGGGGGTTAATGACCTAAAAAATTGCTATTTTTAAATAAATCACCAAAATAAAAACCATTTATTTTATGATTTTTTTTAAAACCAAAACTTTCAGCCAAATAAATTTTATACAATGTGTACAAAACGAAACTAAAGTTTTTTTCAAGGTCATTGAAGTTTCACAGACGTATGTACAATCGGCGCTCGTAACGCAGTCTCGAAATTTGATATATTGAGGTTCACGAAAAAAGAAAAGTAACTATTTTATCTACCAACGAAAATCCAACCAACATTAGTAAGCATTTTCCTTAACATACAGAACGCATGGAGCACCTGCTATGCACATGCGATACCTTGGCTAATAAGCGAATGAGTTTTCTAGGGGTAGGATATCCAAGACCAGAGGATTACAGGCTCTTATCCCGGCATCTCGTTGTGAAGCTTATGAAGGAGATTTTCAGCGAGTTTGCGGAGGAGTAATCTATCTAGGGGACCACAAAAGATCCATATGGGTCGAAGTGTCCGAGTTGTTTCTCGGATAAGATAAAATAAGCATGTTCCTTAAAAAGAAGGTTTTAATGTTCCAGATCCAGAAAGGCGGGTCTGCAAGAACATCCAACGCGTGCAGAGGGCAACATTCAGGAAGATGAGCGCGTGCGGCTTGTTCACCGTCGACGCCGAGCTACCTCTCCAGCTGTCTAGCTTTATTACTTCTTATGCTATTGTTATATTGCAGTTTGTGTATCTGTAGCGGCTATACGACTACTTCAGTATTAACTTTTGCCTTTCTTTCAATTCGTGTTTGTACTGTAACTACATTGACGGTTTTCTAAATGTCGACCTGTCAATCAGTTAAATTGATATCAACAACATGTATACGTTTTCAAAACTAGAAGACCTTGTAGCGACATCTATGACGCCACATAAGAACTACGCAAAAAAATACGTAATCCTGAATCGTGCAATCAAAGTTCTCCGCGCGATTTGAACATGTACGACAGCCAGACATCAACTGTCGGGCAGTCGCCCACCAGACTATAACACCTGTCTGGTCGGAGGATCCTCCCTTTTCAACGGAGGTATGTGGGACTTTACTCTCCGTTCTACATACCTCCAAAATCTCTTGGCTCAATGGCGCCAACAGGTAGTATATTTTTTTCTGAAAACCCTCACTCGAGGTATACGTAAATCAAGTAAATCATATATTAGAGAAATAAAGCTACTACTTTTCTAAATATACTTGTTTTAATAGAATTAGTGCACAGTTACCATCTGCTTAATGCAATTCGGCCTATATGGATCGGGAAACTAATTAAAATAGTATTTTATGTTCAATTAAATGTTTACAAAACGCAATATTATTTAGTACCTGCCATACTTTTTGTTTATTCTTTATTTCACTAAAGTCTCATTCATTAATATTATTATCCTGTCATCCTGATTTTCCCAAGACAGCAGGATAGCAGGATGGAGTGCATTTCAAAGAGAAATAGCTTGGACATAGAAATAATTGTAAATGAAGTCAGTACGGTGAGTGGGACAATGAAGTAGACGGTTATGTGTTGACCATAGCACTTCTGTTGCGATTGGCGCAAAGGTATCGGAAATGAAGGGCTAGATAATTATGAAAATTTGAAGGGACTAAAAATGAAATTTGAAAACAAGGTAGTGTAGCGACATCTATGACGCCACATAAGAACTACGAAGAAAATACGAAATCCTGTATCGCGCAATCAAAGTTCTCCGCACAATTTGAACATATACGACAGCCCGACATCAATTATCGGGCAGTCGCCCACCAGACTATAACATCCTGTCTGGTCGGAGGATCCTCCCTTTTCAAAGGAGGTTTGTGGGACTTTACAGTCTGTTCCACATACCTCCAAAGTAGTAAGCTGATTTTGTTCTGTGCGCTGGGGATTAGGCAACCAATTAAAATTAAAAGCAACCGATACGCAGAAACGTCATCATATTTGTGCTGATTCAAAACATATTATATGTATATATTTGTGCTATTTAGAAGACGGTCAAGCTCAAACGCGCTCGCGTGCTCGTTCTAACGCTGTCACACTTTCACAATAATTATAATATCAACTTATACGATAATATATAATTACAAATGATACGATCAATCAAGAAACAGAACTTAATATTATAAGGACACACCATTACTTTAATTATTTGAATGTTTAATTTGATATAAGTCTCATCAAATAATACCGTTACGTTGCCAACAATGTTGATCGAATTTTTAAAGATATTTTCTAAGAAAAAGACAAAACCAAATATAGTTTTATATCCACCTGAAGTACTACTAAATAATCGTCTAGAAGCAGATGTTCAAAAAATGATTTGTCCTTTACACTATCCACTAATTCTTTTGTTTTCTTCTAAATATAGTATACAATATAATTTTATTACTCCTAATAGGAAGGGCTGCATTATATTGTCGTTTTTGAGTGTGTGTTATGTATGTGTGGTCAGTTCTTATTACATGTGTTTCAATGAATCCAGTTTAGACTATGTAAATACTCATAGTGACACTTTGACGTCGCTTTCGGTTTATTTCTCCTACATTTACTTAGCTATCGGTATGATCATATCTTTCGTTTTCACCATTGTTCATAGTCAATTCAATATATTGCTGGTTATGAAAATTCAGATGATACACAAATTTATTTATATTAATAAAAGTGTCAGTGCATACACTATGTGGAATAGGATCTACGTTTTTATTACCTTTGGTGTTAACTTGTTGGTATGGATGGCTTTCTACAATATGTTTAAATACAGTTGGTATGATTTTCCAATACTATTTCGTAACATCATGATCACTAAATTCGATATGGATTATGTTTTTGCAATTCGTATTATGGTTTTGTTGACCAATTATCTAAATGAATGGATCAAAACAATTTTTAAACTGGGTGACAGACTAGAAAATAATTTATATTATACCAAATTGCTTACTATCTATCAAAATATTTTCGACTCGTACAAAATATACACAACCGTTTTTCAAGTACTGGTTAGTGTTTTTTTATTGAAAAAGTTTACTAAACTAAATTGTCTTGCAAGTGACTGATCTTAATAAAATCTACGTTGTTGCAGATTCTATATACTACCGTCAATGTGTTTATTCGTAACTTGTTTTATTTGGAGATCATTTTAAAAATGTTAGAAAACCAAACCGCATCACAAACCGAGGTAAAGAATATCAGCGTACATATATATAATAGTAATTTGTGTAATACCTATGTAGCATACTCAACATCAATCTCAACATCAAACTCAACATCAAACTCCACATAAAACTATTCCGAAAACTACGCCGACATATTCTAAATAATATCACTTCCTCTTCTTCTGCCGATATTTGGAAGTTCCTCAGAACTCTAGGCATCGGTAAACCCGCACATTCAGACCTTCCTAACACAATTGGTTTGGATGAGCTAAACTGTTTTTTCTCCACTGTTTCTATGCTTGATAATCCAACCAAATGTCAAACTATTGGTTATCTTACTGGTCTGACGCGTCCCAACATCACTCCATTTGTTTTCACCCCAGTCACTCCGGAAGAGATCAAAAAGATTATCCTCTCCATTAAATCCAAAGCAGTGGGTTGTGATAACATCAGTCGTCATATGATCGTGTCTGCTTTGGATCAACTCCTTCCTGCTATATCCCACATTGTTAACTTTTCGCTATCCTCTTGTTTATTTCCTTCTCTATGGCGTAAAGCTTATGTTCGGCCATTACCCAAGGTTCCTAACCCCTCCCTTTTCGGGCACTTTCGTCCAATTTCTATCCTACCGTTCCTGTCAAAGGTGCTTGAGGCCGGTGTTCATAAACAGTTCTCCAACTTCATTTACCAGAACTCTCTCATCAGCCCATTCCAATCTGGATTCAGGCCTGGGCATAGTACTGTGACAGCCCTCCTTAAAGTGACTGACGATATAAGGCGGGGAATGGAAGACACTAAAGTTACTACTTTGGTGTTAATTGACCTCTCTAATGCTTTTAATACCGTCAGTCACGACGTCCTCTTATCAATCCTTTCTTGTCTCATGGTCTCTCACGAGGTACTGGAATGGTTTTCTTCCTATCTTCGGGGGCGCCAGCAGTCAGTTCGTGCTGCAGACTCTGCTTCAGGGTGGTGCAACCTTGTAGCTGGCGTCCCTCAAGGCGGTATTTTGTCTCCTCTTTTGTTCTCTGTTTTTATAAACTTTATTACTACTAAGCTTCAGTGTGCGTATCATCTGTATGCTGACGATTTGCAACTGTATTGTCGGTCAAGTGTGGACAACATATCGGATGCGATTGAGGAGCTAAATCAGGATTTACAAGTAATTAAAAACTGGTCAGATAGATTCGGGGTGGCGGTAAATCCTACGAAGTGTCAGGCTATTATAGTTGGGAGCCCTCATAGTCTGAGAAAGCTGGATGGACTAGCCGTACCACCCATAATCTTCAACAACACGGTGATCCCGTTTGGCTCGGAGGTCAAGGATCTTGGTCTGTATGTCGATGCTTGTCTTGATTGGCGGAAGCAGATCACAAATGTCAGTCAAAAAGTCACTGGAACGTTGCGGTCTCTCTATCGTTTGAAGAATATTCTTCCAGCTCACATTAAGGCAATGCTTGTACAGTCCCTAATCTTTCCCATAATCGACTATGCTGATGTGTGCTACTACGACCTGAATGCAGATCTCCTCAATAAACTTGACCGTCTTCTGAATAACTGCATTCGATTCGTCTTCAACCTACGTAAGTACGATCATGTATCTGAGCATCGTTCGTTTTTAAAATGGTTACCCATTCGTCAGCGCAGAGCGCTAAGGGCCTTAACTACCCCGTTCTCTTTTTTAGATAATCCTTCTTTCCCTTCTTATCTGATTTCAGAACTTCAATTTCTTTGCTGTGGGCACAATAAAAATCTTCGGTCTACCAATAATCGACTTCTACGATGTCCCTCACACCGTTCCGGGCTTATCCACTCCTCGACTCGCGACTAGTCGATATTCTTTTAAAGTGAAGGCACGAGAGCATATTCGCAAGATGTTGGCAGAATCATCATCGCACTGATTTCTTTTTTTCACTTTAGCTTTGTTTATTTATATGTATGTATCTAAGTATGTATTTACTATTGCATTTGTTTTCTTATTTATTAAGTTGCACCTGCCATGTTATGTTTCTGCACCACCCTAAGGTCGACTGGCAGATAATGCCCAAGGCATTAAGACCGCCTTTGTACAACTCTGTGCATAAAGATTTAAATAAATAAATAAATAAAACACAACATCAAACTCTACAGAAAACTCAACATAAAAGTCAATATATTTGATATTATTAGAGATTTTGATATTGAGTTTTATGTGGAGTTAATATCAAACTCAACAGCAAACTCAACATCAAACTCCACATAAACCTCAACATCAAAGTCAATATATTTGATATTATTAGAGATTTTGATATTGAGTTTTATGTGGAGTTAATATCAAACTCAACAGCAAACTCAACATCAAACTCCACATAAACCTCAACATCAAAGTCAATATATTTGATATTATTAGAGATTTTGATATTGAGTTTTATGTGGAGTTAATATCAAACTCAACAGCAAACTCAACATCAAACTCCACATAAACCTCAACATCAAAGTCAATATATTTGATATTATTAGAGATTTTGATATTGAGTTTTATGTGGAGTTAATATCAAACTCAACAGCAAACTCAACATCAAACTCCACATAAACCTCAACATCAAAGTCAATATATTTGATATTATTAGAGATTTTGATATTGAGTTTTATGTGGAGTTAATATCAAACTCAACATCAAACTCCACATAAACCTCAACATCAAAGTCAATATATTTGATATTATTAGAGATTTTGATATTGAGTTTTATGTGGAGTTAATATCAAACTCAACAGCAAACTCAACATCAAACTCCACATAAACCTCAACATCAAAGTCAATAAGAGTTTGATATTATTAGAGACATTAATGTTGAGTTTTATGTGGAGGTAGCCTCTAACTTAATATCAAACTCAACATCAAACCCAACTTACTTCACATATAAGATTTCAAAATCAAGTTTACTTTTTTCAGCAAATCGAAAAACTGCAGTCTCCTTTTATGTTACTTGTAACGATTCTGTGGATATTTAAGGATATATTGCTGGTATATATCCACAGCATTCAATGTGAAAAGTTCTATTTGACTATTGAAAAAGCTGAGTCAGCGTGTATGGAGCGCATAGCGAACAGAAATTGTCCAAGTAAGTATTACATATTTCAATTCACTTTTCACTTCCTCATTGAAACACTGTACTACAAAAGCTATCAAACTTTTTATTAGTGATGGAAGTCACTGATAAAAAGTTTAAAAAAAGAAAAAAAAAAAAAAAAGAAAAAAAAAATAATGCGTAAAGATTAAAGTAGCTTGCGGCCTATAAATATGCCTTGTTTTGAGAGCGACCAAACAGGCTAGAAGGAACAGGGGTAGGTTTTTAGTCAGAAGAGTCTGACACTATCTGCCGCTCCACCCAAGGGCGGGGGTTGTCATAAGATGATTTTTGCCCACCGTAAAACAAAAAGGCTGATGATTTATGCTAAGACCAAAATTATGTAAAACATTTGTCGCGTCTAGAATCGGATCGTATTGCATCGAGTCGTGTCACGTTTTTGGAAGTAGGCAGAACCAAGAGTAAAGTCCCGCAAACCCCTTTGACCAGGGAGGATCCTCCGACCAGACAGGTGTTATAGTCTGGTGGGCGACTGCCCAATAGATGATTTCGGGCTGTCGTATATATTCAAATCGCGTGGAGAACTTTGATTGCGCAATGCAAGATTTCGTATTTTTTTCGTAGTTCTTATGTGGCGTCATAGATGTCGCAACACGTCACGTTGCGTTATATTGGTTACTCAAGTAGGATATCCCGTAAAGTTGCTTAATTTTACTCATGTTATTCTTACAGGGAGTCAAGCTCGTCTTTGCAAGAAAGTGCTACAGACGAACAGATCATTCAGTAAAATGACCGCGTGCGGCCTGTTCTACGTCGACGCTGCACTACCAATACGTTTGATGGGACTTCTCACTAGCTACGCTATAGTTCTGTTGCAATTTGCTTTTCTGTGAAATAATGAGGCTCACGATATGTAATATTTCTTTATAAGACTATAATGATAATAATTAAGTTAGTCTACATAGACGAAAGAGCAGTGGTGGCCGAATGGTATCGGGTGACTTACGAGTTGTAAATCGCGGGCTTAAACTCAGCCAGACGTATTACTTTGTGTAATTTGTGTTATCACCACTGCTCTCAAAACGGTGAAAAAAACATCGTGAGGAAACCGGCATGTCCTAGAACCAAAAATTTAAAGACATTTGACATCCACCAACCCGCACTGGGCCCACGTGGTGGATTACGGCCCATTCCCTCTCCAAGAGAGGCCTGGGTCCCAACAGTGGGTACATTATAAAGGTCGACTACGCTATGTTATGCTGCATAGACAAACACTAACATCCGTATTTACAAAGAAGTAAATCTAATTACGAGTACTTGAGTATAAGTAACTAT
Organism: Mythimna lalbum; assembly: GCA_949319445.1. Classification (NCBI taxonomy): domain Eukaryota; kingdom Metazoa; phylum Arthropoda; class Insecta; order Lepidoptera; family Noctuidae; genus Mythimna; species Mythimna lalbum. The sequence continues at coordinate 16,900,513 of OX439367.1, forward strand.
TTAAGTCACGGTATGGAAATTTCTAACCTCAAGTATTGACTCAATAAGTAATTACTTCTTTATAGTGTTAATATCGATTTTAGTTTAATGAAGCTATTACGACGTACCTATAATAAATTATTATAGGTACGTCGTAATAGCATATTAATCAATATTTAACGTCGTAATCAATATTTATCTTGTCATGGCTTCTATTGTAATTAGAATGTCAAACTGTTCGATGTTATGTTGATGTAATCGTAAAGAGTAATTTACTATGACACAAACTTTTAAAAAGGGTGTGGCCAAATTCAAAAACTATGAAGCATATTGAAAAAAATATTAAACATAACTGAAATCCCAATTTTGATAAAAAACTAAAATGGATTTAAGAAATATTTATATACCTAGCTAGAAATTGAACCCATCGATTTTGAAAAAAAAAATCAAGCGCTATATTAAATTATCTATTATTCATTCAATAGTGTCGTTAATAAGGGTAAAGTTTTAAGTTGTAATGATATATGGCAAAGTTACAAAATTGCCGGATTTTAATATAAATGTTATTATTTCAAACAATTTTATTTTTAACAAAACGACCAAGTTTACATAGTAATATTATTGCTGCACACTACATGGTCAGAGGTATTTGGTTGTTTAAACTAGATTCAAACTGTCCTCCGTACTAGAATACAGTTTGTCACGGTAGGATATCCTCCCTCAACTCTCACAACACAATACTGGGTTATCATGCAAAATAGCAGATTTTCAGAGGTTTTTACTGGATTAGTATTACACATATTTAAGAAATCGATTTCAATAGAAGCCTAGATAATATCCACAAGATACTTTATTTCCAAAAAAAATAACAATAGAAGCCTTGCAAATGTTTTTTAAGATTTAAATGACGACAATTTTTGTCAGAAACTTTTAAAGATTTAAAAAAAAAAACAGGTATTACCTGGAATAATTTTTGTAAAATATTCGAGTAAACAACGGAATCACCAAATACTAACAGAGTTTTCAGGCGTTATCTCTCTTTTTTTGCGTTGCCTTTTCGTCAAACATCGCGTTGGATTGCGTTAGATGAAGCAACAAGCTTTTAAATCATGCTCGATTTTGACGATAGGCGAGTGAAAAAGCGGCCTCTTAATTAAAAATATAACTCACCCTTTCACACTCACCCTCTGTAATTATAACGGTTTCAACATTAAATTTCATAATATCCAAACAATAAGACAGAACCTAAGTGTTACCACTTCTTCTAATTACATTTTAAATGTCAATAAATATTTTCCAGTAATAATTTTAGTACTGGCAGTAAAAGTTGAAATCATGTGGCACAAAATTTTGAAAAAGAAAGTAAAAAATAAAAATAAAGCTAACTTGTTTTTACATCCACCAGAAATTATACTGGATAATCGTCTAGAAAAAGATGTTCAAAGAATGTTTTATCCTTTACACTGTTTTTTTCTACTTTTGTGCTCTTCAAAATATAAGATACAAGATAATTACATTACTCCTAGCGGAAAGAGGCTCACTATTATGTCATTCTTGAGTATCATTTATATTTTTGTGACCTGTATTTATTACATGTATTTTGATGAATCCGACTTCAGTTACATAGGCATTCACAGTAATATTACCAGTTCTTTCATTACTTTTATTTCATTCGTTTCCTTTTTTATCGCTGCATTAATGATTTTTATTGTTAACATCGTACATGGCAACAACAATATTTTACTGATTGTATTAATTCAGAGTATACACAAAAGTACCGATTTCAGTAAAGTTAGAAGTATCATCATTTGGAATTGGATCTCCGTTTTTATTTGTTTTGGTGTAAACTGTTTTATTTGGATCGGATTAGAAACAGAATACAGAATAACATATTTAAATCTTTCATATTGGTTACACCTAATTCGTAATTTTATGCTAGTCAGAATTGATATGGAATGTATTTATGCGATTCGTGTTATGGTTTTGTTAACAAGATATCTCAGTGAATGGTGCAGAATAATTCGCAAACTCAACGATATACAAGAAGATAATATATCGTGTACTAAGCTATATAAGATTTATCAAAATATTTTAGAAGCATACAAATTGTATACAAATATTTTCAAAGTATTGGTAAGTGCACTGCTAAACTATATCTGAATCATATTGTTTTTTTTTTTTATATTTAAATTTTCGGAAAGGCTATCTTAACAATTTTGGTTTACAGATATTATATTCAACGACCAATGTCTTTGCTCGGAATATATGTTTTCTGGGGAATATATTGCAAATGATGAAAAATGAAACAAGTTTATGGAGCGAGGTAAAATACATTAAAATAAATACGTTCAAATAGTACCCAGCAAATTCTGAACCACCGTATTATAATATCTTGTCAAACCATTTTAATCCTTATCTTGTTATCGTTAAAGTTGAAAGGCTTTTAAGTGACACGCCTACTGCGTAATTACTACCTACTCTTTAATTATTTTAATTTAACCCTTCAGATACCGTCAATTAGAGACACAATAGTAAGACAATAGATGCGCGGCCACCGGTGGTCGCTTGGGGATTCATGAATTAAAGAACGAACCTAAAGTTTGAACTCAAGACGAAAGTGTGGGCTTCATCAGAAACTCCGAGCCCTTTCTATTGCAATTTATATGACATTAAGTCTTCTTATGAGGCCCATTGCAAGCGACCCTGTTTCTGAGCCATATGTCATCACTAGCAACACGCACTGGTCACCTAGACTTTCGTCTTGAGATATAGTGGTATATTGGACTTTTGTGGTATATAATAAGGATTCAGTTATACCTAATGATATATTTATGTAAACTAAATACGTACACAGATAGAACATTAGTTTATTGAACACTAAAATTGAAAATCAAATCTTTTATATAATCTCAATAAATAAAGAAACATACATTACTTTCAGTCGTTCAAAATATTGCAGTCCCCAATCATAACAACGGCGACAATTCTATGGATAGCAAAAGATATATTAGTAGCCTTTTTTCATAGCATAGAATGTGAAAAATTCTATATAGCCGTTGAAGAAGCTGAGACAGTGTGTATACAGCTTGTGAAGAAGAATTGTTCAGGTACGTAAAAATATGTCAAACACGTTATTTTTTATCTGACGGTGACGAATCGGACAGTAAGAAAGAAAGAAAGAAAGAAAGAAAGAAAGAAAGAAAGAAAGAAAGAAAGAAAGAAAGAAAGAAAGAAAGAAAGAAAGAAAGAAAGCAAAAATTTTTATTTGGCGACTCTCATCAGGATCACACAACTTAAATAAAAAACAAAAAAAATATGTAAGAAGTAAATAAAAACAATATCATTGTGTGTGCCTCACGGCCGCGCCAAAAAGGTTCATTTCAGCAATGTTACCAGACAGAAAAATACTGTCTGACGCTGGTCTTCCAATGAACCTTTAGTGATATGTGACGGAGCAAACGGTTTCAAAGATTAGGTACTAGGTATAAATGCAGGTAGGTAGTAATGCTACTTATTATTTTTGTTACAGATGATCGAGCTCGTCTTTGCAAAAAAGTGCTCCAGGCAAACCGAACGTTCTGCAAAATGACCGCATGCGGCCTGTTCTATGTAGACGCTACGCTACCAATATCTTTGATGGCACTTCTTATGACCTACGTTGTTGCACTGTTGCAATTTGCTTTTTTGTAAAAATAAATATGGCTATGGATAGATTAAGAAGTATCTTAGTCCTGGTCGTACAACGCCTTTTTTGTAGTTGTGTTATCATAAATGAAAGTATTTGTTTAAGAGGGTCCTTCTCCACTCACTTATCGTAAACATCGAAAATGGTTTAAAAGCTTGTTACTTCATTTAATGCATTCCAACGCGATGTTTGACGAAAAGGCAACGCAAAAAAAGAGAGATAACGCCTGGAAACTCTGTTAGTATTCGGTAATTCCGAGATTTACTCGAAAATTTCACAAAACTTACTCCAGGAAATAGCTGTTTTTTTTAAACTCTTAAAAGTTTTTGGAAAAAGTTGTCGTCATTTAGAATCTTAATAAAATTTGCAAGGTCTCTAGAGGATTACTTTTTTGACTTTTTTAATTTTTAGGCAAATTATGAAGTGTCAAAGTTCATACAAAATAGGACATTTTCAGAGGTTTTTACTGGATTAGTTTTACACAAATTTAGAAATTTGCTTCTTTAGAAACCTTGATAATATCCACAAGATACTGTGTTTCCAAAATACCTAATGAAAAATGTGTAATAACGTCATAATCAGTTATGAGCGTTTGTATGAAAAACAGTGAAAATGTGAGTCATGATGCACCACCTTAAATAATGTTTTCTGTTGAGCTGAGAACTGAAAGAGATATAAATATTACTTACGAAATTCAGATTTGGTTTATTTCAGCCAAAAAGAGACCGAGTCATTTTGACCGAAACTAACGTCTTTGAGGTTGTGATGGATACCGAATAATTGGCAGACTTATTCGTCTATGCATGTCAATCGTGTGATCGATTTATCAGACCATTTAGCATTTTATGATTTTTTTTATATATAATAAAGCATACCTATATCGAAATATAGTTTTATTTATTCATGGCTGAGACTACAGGGGAGCTCTGTACAATTCTTGGTGAGCTCAGTAGAGCCAAAAAAGTGGGACTTAAAATGAACATGGACAAAACCAAAGTCATGGTTAACATCCACGTAGCACCCACCACTATCAAGATTGGAGAATCTACACTCGTGGTTGTAGAAGACTAAGTTTACCTGGGACAGACGGTCCAGTTGGGTAGGTCTTATTTCGAGAAAGAGGTCAATCGTCTAATTCGACTTAGCTGGTCGGCTTTAGGGAAGCTGCGCGGTGTCTTCTCGTCCAATATACCACGGTGTCTCAAGACGAAAATTTTGACCAGTGCGTGTTTCCAGTGATCACATAATAATATGGCTCCGAAACGTGGTCACTTACAATGGGTCTCATAGGAAGACTTAAAGTCACCCAAAGGACAATGAAAAGGGCTATGCTCGGAGTTCCCTTGCGTGATCGAATCATAAATGAAGATATCCGTAGGAGAACTAGGTTTGCCGACATAGTGCGAAGAATCCCCAAACTTAAGTAGCAATGAGCAGGGCACATTGCTCACAGAATAGATGGCCGTCGGGGCCGAAAGGTTCTAGAGTGGCGGCTCGTACCGGAAGATGCAGCGTTAGAAGGCCTCCTACAAAGTAGACCGCTGACTTTGTAAAAGTTTCGGGAGTTCGATGTATGCGAGATACACTTTGATTGTGGCGACACTTGGTTATTTATGTTCAACAGTGCAGTCTATCAGCTGAAATGGTAACAATTTGTAATATTTTTTTAAAGATAATAATTTAGTTACTCTGATACGTAGACAAATACTATTTAGATTTTAGTTTAGTGAAGTTATTACAAAGTTCCTATAATATATATTTTCTTGTCATGTGCTTCTTGTACTTTTTCTTGTGCTTCTAGTGTAATTTAAATGTCAAACTGTTTGTTTTTGTCATTACCAAATTGCAATGTTACGATTATAGTCTATATGTCTCAATTAATATACAGGATGAATTTTAAACTGTCTGTGTATGGCTAAGTCCTAAAATTGAAGAACATCTTAAAATAGTCTATCTGCGGGTTTCGATTTTAAGGAAAAATAAAGTTCAACTCCTAAGTAGGAATTGATTATGGAAAAAATACAGACTCTAAATTAAATAATGAGTCATTCAAATTTAAGAAAATTGCCGAATTTTGATACAAATATCATTATTTCAAAGTAATATGTACAATTTTAAATAGATATTAACTGTATCGTACTTGCCTGAAATTATGCTCAACTTTATATTTTTCAACAGATTCGCAGCAAAATCAACTTATAATGCTTACATTACAAAAAAAAAGAAATAATGTTTTTAAACTAGCGTTTTAGAGTTTGTTAGAGATACCTGAAAATTGACTGACTCGTTCGTCTGTGTATATTATAATTTTTATGTTATCATCGCCGGATCATTGCCACCGGACATCGCCGTCATTTGCTGGATTGACGCTTTTGAGATGTGGTGTTGGAGGAAAATGCTTGGAATCCACTGGTCAGACCATCGGACTCGTTGGGATCGTTCAATGTTCAATGGAATCGTTGTTCCATATTAGCCGAACTCAGGTCACTCATGAGACTCACCACCACATGCCAAAGAAGAATCTTTGATTTCTTTGGCCATATTGCCAGAAAGAGAGGTGATAACTTGGAAAAATTGCTTCTGACAGGGGCATTAGATGGGAAAAGACCCAGGGGCAGGAGTCTATTACGTTGGTCAGACCAAATCCGTGCTACACTGGAGACCACAGTCTGCGACGCCATCCACATCGCCGAAGACAGGACAACATGGCGAAATATAGTCCATAAGAAGATTATTTGTCGAGGTCACGACCCTCAGCATTGAGGATAAACGACGCAAGGAGGAGGATGTGATCATCGATTCATTTGATTATTTAGTATTGTATGAAAGTTATGGGATTAATTATAATTAAGCATAACAATATTGTAATATATGTATTTGGGAATACCTGTATCGAATCCTTTTTTAGTTTCCCTTTTGACATGTTGGTTTAGATTTTAAAACAAGCTGCCAAAGTCGGTTACAGAAATTACCAAGAAAATTTCAAAATCTAACTCAAGCGTGTTTTTACCAAAAAGCGTGTATACAATGTTAAAGACTATATTGATGACACGCTTGTTTGGCAACGATTGCTCCTGCTCATGTGGCTTCTCTGGTGTCTCATATATTGACTTCTCTACCTTGGTTTTCATTATTTACATTTTTTGTCTTTTTATTACATTGCCGTTGCAATATTTTTTGTTACATTATTTAGACTTTGATTCAACTATCTTACCTTACCTCTGTCAAGTGGTCGAGGTCTATCGGACAGGTACATAATAATAATAATAATAACCCCATCGTCGTATCTCTACGTTGACGTCGTGGTGGGGCTTGTGTGCTCCAACATGCCCTGGGTCTGTATCGGTAGAATTTTCTTTACCGTAACATACCTAGGGTGAGGGGCCAGACTAAGAGAGATACAATCCGCAGGGCAGTTTTGTGGCGAACTGTTGGGTATTAGCGACCCCACGGACCCGATCTCCCGGGAGAGTTCCTGTTCTTCATCTCTGGCTTGCCTTTATTGGCTGGCTTGAGTGGAGAGTCGCAAGAGCAAACATGCTCGGGAGATGGATGCATAATCCAGTAAGATGCTGGTAGGGATCTTGACCGTACTTCCGGGATTGTCCTGATAGCCGTGGTATGCCTCTCCACTCCACAAGCGCCTCAGGATATGTTGCCCCCTTGTTGCTACGTCACTAGCACAAGCTAGCGGCCGTTTTAGGGGGCCCATTTATTGAGTGTGCAAGTCACCCCCTGCCTTTTATCGATGGATATTAATAACATTGTTCAGGCAGGGGCCATAGTCTTAACATAGCTCCATATTACCAGTCCATTTAAGACCCCAAAAATCATAGCCCTATTATTTTGTTTTTCATATTATGTCGCAATAGTTTTTCAAACCGGGGTTTGTCCTTGGGTGCACTAGTATAGCGCGTACAGGGATAATCGTCGGTTGGTATCACGTTCCATTATAGTAACCAAAAGGGCCTCTGCGAGTTGGCTTCGGCCACTCGTACGCCTCTCAAAGGGAGAGGTCCTGGGGACCTCAGGGTCCTGAGATTAATAAACAGATAAAAATAATAATAATAATAACCATTTATTTTCAAGCATCAGAGGCCCATAGACATATCATAACAACAAAACTTATTTAATAATTATACACGTAACATCGGCGTCGTGTTCCGCTGCGTGGCGTCGCGTAGCCGTCCTCGGAAACGTAGATACACAACGCCTTTCGGCCAAAAGTTCTCTTTCAAAAAGGTCTCCAGATGGTGGGTTGGAACTCGTATCACGAACGACTTGAAGTTGGTGTCGTGGCGCGGAATCCCTATCCTATCCCGATCACCAGGGAGAGATGGGAATGGCGAGAGATGTCGTGCGGTGTTCCACAGGGATCGATACTAGAACCACCCCTGTAGAACATTGGGTAAGACGACAGACGACTGTCCGACCGTCTGGTAACCCTCCAGACCGAGGCCCAAGTCATCGACGGCGCGTACTGTGCACGCGCGCCTCAAAGAGTTGTCAGCAACCTTAGGCGCCCAGTGGATGATTTTTACCCACCGAAAAAAAATTACGGCACGTAGTTAGCAGGGTCGAAGCCTAATGAGATCAAGGGTCTAGTTTCTGGTAAAAAGGCTCGGCCTCGGTATGAAAGGCAACGAAGGAACGGGGTGGGTTTATAAGCCAGTAAAAATCTGAAACTCTCCCGCTCCGCCCAAAGGTGGGATATGTCATTATGTGATTTTCCCACGTAAAAAAACACTTATATAAGTAGGTATTAGCAAAAGTACATTCTGTATTTTATTATAGTTACATAACCTTTTATCTATGTACAGCGAGTATGTGTGGCGTTGTGTGATAGTTGTGGAATATTGTATTGTATGTTGTATTGTATGTTTACATATAGTACGATGTTTATTTAATTTGTTAGCGGTACACGGCAGATTATCTCCTTTATTATTTTAAATTCTTACGATCTATCCCAAGGTGGTCTAATCCGTAGAAACCAGCTTTAGAAGCAATCCTTCGTTCCATTCATGTTTTTTTTAAGTTATTGTCTTTCTGATCTCGCCCGTGTTACTTGAAGACTGTGTAACATACTTCCTTCTTCTGTATTTTTTTGTTTATAAACTGGCACACTCTTAAGGTATGATTCCGAACCACGCTGCACGCAGCAGTGATGCCGTGACACTACTGGTCCCTATACAATTTCTCTAAGCTTATATGAGATTACATTCCGAGCTTGGCAGCAATGTCGCGGCAGCAATGTGCAGTGTGGCAATCTGTGGCAGTTCTGCGGCAACAACACTGCTGCTTGTTGCCGAGTTCGGAATTATACTTTTATTCTTTATTGTATTACTACCACTTTAACTAAATAATAGTAATATTTATTCAGGGTAAAATTTGTTAAAATGGTTACATAAAATCTTAAGAGTAATTACTAAGGTAAATGCTATGTTATATGCCTGTACTAGGATAAACCTGTATCGCAAACGGTAGAAGCCTTTACACCATAGTCTTGTAAGACAATAATTGAATTCATAACAATATTTAAAAAGTCCATAAATATTGGATAATATAATTAAATTATTTATAATGTCATACACCTAGTTTACTTAAATACTAGTGATCACAATATGTTATTTTGTATTCTAAAACTGTTATTTGCACTTTTTTCTCTAGTTACACACATGATTTTGAATCAGCAGAGTTTTTTAATTGGGTAAATTCTAAAGAGTTATGTTTAACGAAGTTGAGTACCAATATTTATTACTTACATGATGCGACTTCACTGCCTATCTGACCACCACAACCTTCGTCTCTCTTATAGAGACGAAGGATGCCACAATTATTTTTTTCAAAAATTTCAATTTTTATATAGTTTCTACTTAACGTGTCGATGGCAAACTAGTTAAACTCCTTGCCTCGCTCAGTATTTGGTCACGGTAATACCGTCCACTGATGCTGTCATTAAGTCCCTACGTCAACAGGTAATAGGGGCTCATGATGTAGGATGGAAGGCGGGACAAGGTAAATGATAAATGATATTTATTTTGCACAAAAGTTTTATAAATACTTATACAATTTTTTTTTCCTCGATTTAAACTAGATGAAGGTCTGTAGAAAGACACTGCACAAACACTGAAGATCGGAACCGCCCGAGACCACCCATTTGTGAAGATTGACTTTGCTGCGCCCAACTAAAGCTTTTTGTAATCTTGTCATTTTTGGTTTCTCTTCTCTTTTCGTCTTTTGACAAAAAAAATATTAGTGTTTCTTTGTAAAAGTTGGTTTCTAATGATATCGATAACTAAAGGAAAGCGATTTGCAGCAACACAATGATGTAGTTAGTAAGGATGCTCATCAGATCTAATGGTAAAGAAGCATCGACATAGAACAGGCCACAGGCGCTCATCTTACTGAAGGTACCTCGGTTCATCTCTATCACTTTACTGTAAAGATTTTTTTCGCAGTCTGTAACAAAAAAGAAATTGATTGAATTTCACTGTCATTAGAACCCATGGCTTATTTTCAAGTATTATGGGCAACTTCCTTATAGGTGACACAAGCTTCACTAGTTAATTTATGAATCCCCAAGCGACCACCGGTGGCCGCGCATCTATTGTCTTACTATTGTGTCTCTAATTGACGGTATCTGAAGGGTTAATTTAGTCCAAAAATAGGAAATAACAATTATTTATCTATTTATTTAAAGCTTTATGCACAAGAATTGTACAAAGGCGGACTTAATGCCTTAGGCATTATCTGCCAGTCGACTTTAGGGTGGTGCAGAAACATAGCATGGCAGGTACAACTTAATAACTAGAGAAATAAATTTAATAGTAAATACATACTTAGATACATACATATAAATAAACAAAGCTGTAGTGAGAAAAAAAAACAAATCTAACAAATCAGTGCAATGAGGATTCTACCAACATCTTGCGAATATGCTCATGTGCCTTCATCTTAAAAGAAAATCGGCTAGTCGCCATCCTGATATTCAGAGGGAACGCAATTATTATTATTATTATCCTTTATTACCAGGCAATTAACCCATAGACAAAATACACAAATAATTTCACATAATTATAAACTAATACATATAAAAGAAACTATAACAAATCGGCGTTGTGTCTCACTGCGAAGTGCGAGGTCGATATCCTTTCACAAAATCGTCGATATACACCCAAAACCAACCCGAAATGGTTTGAAACTCACCTAAATAGTTTTTATTCTTCAAACGCTGTATACATGATGTTTCAGCTTCCTCAATAGTAATATAGAACTTCTCACAATGTACGCATTGTATTATAACTAAAATTACATCTTTTGACAGCCATAGAGCTACTAAAAAGATAGCCAATGAAAACTGCATCTTCTCCTGAAATGATTATAAAGATCAAAAGCTCATCACGAACTTAATAAAAAATACTCTAGTGCAATAGTACATTGTTACACTAGGGGTGAAAGTTACTTATTTCGTCCCGAGAAGGAGTTGGCGGCCGAGCGTAGTGAGGTCGCTAATTCGAGGGACTAAATAAGTAACTTTAACCCCGAGGTAAGCATTGTGCTTTTCATTACGAATACAAGAAGATAGACCTAGTTTTTTTTTTAAATTAAATTGCCAGCTGTTAGTTGAAAGTAAAACTCCCTAGGGATGAAAAGTGTGATACTTTTCAGCCCGCTCCACAGGCTAGTTCAGACCCACTTTCAGAGTATGAGTAATGAAAATATATTTTGTGTAGTGTATAGAATGCTTACTTCTTCACTATGAGCCTCTGACATCGCCAAAATTTGCAACATAATACCAAAGTAGCATAAACTTCGGAAAAATGTATCAACGGTATGGAATAATATCTGTAAAATGAAAAACTGTTTAAATAGTATAAATCTTTCGGAAATATTAATAGTCTTAAAAATTTTACAAAATCTTACCAATAACTGAAAAATATTCTTATATAAATGATATGCTTCCATAATATTTCGGTAAACACCAAACAAATGTATGGTTTTCTTTTCTCCCCAACCGCCAGACGTGAGAACATCTTCGATCCACGTCTCGAGATATTTCCTCAATAACACAATCACAAGAATAGCATACACTAAATTGATATCAATGGTAATGAACATCAAATCAAAGAGAAGGTCAGACCAATTGAAATCATTATAAATTCCACCATATAAGAAACGAAGAAATACATTAATGACGAGAACACCTAAAATTGAGATCCAGTTCCATCGAACGACCTTCTTCAAACTTCCACTAAAGTCTAAACCCTTATAAATTTGTTGGATGAGTAAAATTATTGTAATATTGAAATCACTGTGAACGATGTTCAGAATAAAAAGAATGGTAAACCCGGCACAGTAGAAAATTAAAAAGAATGCAAAGAAGATTGCGGTAATATCACTGTTATTGATTCCCATATTGTCGTCCAATTCTCCAATAAAAAAACGATTTATACCGAACCCATATACACAGATTACATAGAAAAATGACAAAATTATAAGAAATTTTCTTTTTGGAATAATAAAATCATCTTTTATAGAATATTTTGACGATAAGAAAAGTGACAGCATCCTATTCACCGGATATATAATTTTCTTAACGTCTTTTTCAAGTTTATTGTCAAGTAATATTTCTGGATGAACTATTGTTATTATTGGCTTAATTTTATTATTTATTAAAATCATTTTCTTTTTTTTTTTTTTTTGTTTGTATATTAGGGGAAGTTTGAAAGTGGCGCCAGTGACTGAAAAGCTGAAAGGAAATCGTTTGTCTTGGTATGGTCATGTGAAAAGGAGGGACGAAACGCATGTTGCTAAAAAAGTTATGAGTTTACATGTGGATGGATGGAAGGGGAGAGGGAGGCCAAAGAAAAGATGGATGGATTGTGTGAGAAGTGATATGAAAGAAAAGGGAGTTAGTGATAGCATGACGAGTGACAGGACAGAATGGAAGAAAAAAACGTGTTGCGCCGACCCCAAATAAAACGGGACAAGGGCAGGAAGATGATGATGATGATGATGATGATTAAAATCATTTTCTATTTACGACTTTAGCTGTTGGTATTCCGAATATAAATGGCTTAAACTATTGTAAAGAGGAAATGTCTCATGGCTATATAAAGCATTATTATTGTAATCAAATTAATGGCCTTTCTAAATGAACTAAAATTATTGAACTCCAATGAAATCGAATATCAAAATTATATAAGGAGAAATAAATACATTGAGTCGTTTTTGATATCTTTATATTTTATTCATAACAACCGAAATTAGTAGATAAAGCTAAAAAATAACACGGAAACAGTAAAGTGTTCTTGGACATGAACACTATAACCACTTAATTTATAGAAGAGCAAACTGTAATAGAACTACAACATAATTTGTTAGAAGTCCTAGTAAAGATATTGGTAGCATAGCGTCTATATAAAATAAACCACAAGCGGTCATCTTAGTGACCGTCCGATTGGCTTGTATCACGTTCTTGCAAAGACGTTCTTGGTTCTCTGTAAAGTAAATATTAACCCATATTAAAACCAATTTAATATTTATACTAATTGATGTGTTAAGGTACATTTCCTTAAAAGTAATAGAAAGTTGTTTCTATGCTTATATCATTTAATCCAAAAACATCCACCGCTAGACAAAAGCAACCGCCAAGCATCGGCACATTAATTGATTAGTATATGATTCAGATATCCAACGGAATCCCATGATCACTTTGTCATATAAAGTTTAAACATTGAATCTTTCTTAAATTTTGATACCAATACTAAATAATTTTCTAAAGATCTTAAACTCAAGCGTCACCTCTACCTTAAGTGCGTATATCATTTTCAATATCATAAATGTTGATTTGAATAGCAAAATATAATCAATGTCTTTGTCCAACTTTGTACAACTTTGTCAAACTTTGTTTAAAATTTTTCGTAGTTTAAATTTCTAAAGGATCTGTATGGATCAGAATACGGGGCTGTGAAAAAGACGGATGAAAAAAGATTGCATGTAGCGGAGATGAGAATGTTAAGATGGATGCGTGGTGTGACGAGAATGGATAAAGTGAGAAATTAGTATATTAGGGGAAGTTTGAAAGTGGCGTCAGTGACTGAAAAGTTGAAAGGGAATCGTTTGTCTTGGTATGGACATGTGAAAAGGAGATATGAAACGCATATTGCTAAAAAAGTTATTAGTTTAAATATGGATGGATGGAAGGGGAGAGGGAGGCCAAAGAAAAGTTGGATGGATTGTGCGAGAAATGATATGGAAAAAAAAGGAGTTGATGATAGCGTGACGAGTGCCAGGACAGAATGGAAGAAAAAAACGTGTTGCGCCGACCACAATATAAACAGGATGAGGGCAAGAAGAAGAAGAAAGAAATTACTAAAGAAGTAAAGAATATAAATGGAGAGAAAGTAAGACCAAATGAAAGTGAGATGGACTTTGTAAGTAGTGATGTAAAAGAAAAGGGAATTTGTGAAACCGTGATGGTTGATATTAAAAGCATGGCCCTAAGTTACAGGAGGATGACGATGAGCTCACTTGTATAGTTTCTATTCTTTATCTGTAGTATACAAGTCGTCTCGGCTTCCTCGATGGCGATGTAGAACTTCTCGCAGTACACGTTCTGTATGACAACTAGTAACATGTCCTTTGTTAGCCATATTACTGATGTAGTAGCGATCCTCCAATTCATAGGCTGAAAAGTAATATTGTATACGATTTGAAATGATATTTAATTTTTTTTTTTATTAATTTTCAGTTATTATTAAATTGTCAAGATCTTTGAAATAACCATTCATTATTAGCCCAGCCTTAACTAATAATAATAATAATAATAACGCGGCAACACCAACAACGTCAAGTGCCAAATAAAATCCCTAAACCATTTTCAACAAATTAAAATTTTACATAGCAATTTATCAAACCCCAAGTACAATAGCCAACAATAAAATAAATAAAGATCCTCATAAAATATAGATCATGACAAAATACAAATTTTATACCAATAAAACCGAGAAAAAAGTGAGTGACAACTGCTGTCACATGCCGTTTACAATAGTGAAAATGGGAAATTGAGAAAAATGTTGACGAGAGCCGCAGCTCGAAGAGCACGCCCACCATCTCCGGCCTCGTCGCTCAGCTCCGCCTCGCCGCCGCCGGAACCCAGCCCCATCGTGAGTGCTGTGACATCGGCTGCGGCAGTTGCGTCGAGCTCCAGCGACGAGTACTTCTCTCCGCCGACGACTCCACCACCTGCGCGTCGACGGGGAGGACGCCGGCCGCCGAGCGGCTTAGGACCTCGAGGCCCACCGGCCTCTGACAGGGTCCCAGCTCCCGGCGGAAGTGTGCAGCGCATGCGATGGACGAGATCTATCAACGAGAACGTCATGCGCTCATACTATGGGGCTACAGAGGGAGGAAACAACCTGACCGCGTACCGTGTTCGGATGCTCTCTTTGTTTCAGGTGCTTGAGCCAGCCGTCAACGTTTCGGCCCAACGACTGTCGGATCAGGTGCGGGTCATCCAGCGTAATCATATGTTGGACGATACTGTGCTTGATCGCCTCCGAACGGAAATGGGTAGCCATGCCATTGCCTCCTCGTCGCAGACGGTGTTACCTTTACTGGTATCACAGTCCAACCATCTCCCCAACCACGCTGACGAGGAGAGCACTGACATGGTTACACATGTAAGTACCCAATATAACAATGAATTGAGGAGTGCTTTGGAGTGTGCTATTCACGAGTATCGCAATATGCCGCTTGAACTTAGACCGCGTTTACCGCGTTTGCCCATGCATAATAAGAATAAGGCGCTGGTGGCTGCTCTGGATTCGCAGTTGTCAAACTATTTTGATAACTGCGAAGATCTCACCGATACACACTCGATCATGTACTGCGCGGCTGTAGCGGCATGTCGTGTAGCTCACGTTAAATTTCCAAACAGTGACGTAGCTACACGACCAAAATCAGTTGTGCCGGCCTGGCAGTGCAGGATCGAGCGTCGTATTGGTGGGGCCAGAGCACTCATCGGCAAGCTGATCTGCTTCAGGGAGGGCAACACTCGCCCACGAGTGATGCGCTTTGTGAGACGGGCATTTTCGGGGACTGACATAAGCCCCCGAGACTATATGTCACGTGTCACAGAGCGCATCAACTTCCGGAAGCAGAAGGTGTATGCATGGGCAAACCGTATACGAAGGTATAAGCGGCGGGTTGAGCGGTACATCCAGAACAGCACATTCCGGAGTAATGAAAGGTGGGTATACAGGGCTTGGGAGCAACCGGACCTAGGTGTGACTGACACGTGCCTACCAGATGATGACGCCATGTGTTCGTTTTGGCGCAACATCTGGTCGGTGCCTGTCAGTCATACTGAAGGTGGTTGGACTCGAGAGGTCGAACGAGCGTGCGAATCGATACCAGAAATGGGGGCAATCACAATCAGCCCCCAGGATGTGGCCCGTGCAGTCCGTCCGTTGCCTAATTGGAAATCTCCAGGGCCGGATGGGCTGCACAACTTTTGGATAAAGTGGCTTCAAAGGTCGCACGCTCGTTTGGCATCTCAGTATCAGACCGCCTTAGAGTCTGGTTCGCTACCCGAGTTTCTTACAACAGGAGTTACCCACCTGCTCCACAAATCTGGTAGCACCGCGGAACCCAAAAACTATCGGCCGATAACGTGTTTGCCGACAGTTTACAAGGTTCTTACATCCATTTTGAGAGAAAAAATTTACCAACATGTAGATAATAACACAATCATGTCTGTCTCTCAAAATGGATGTAGGAATGGGTCCCGCGGTACTAAGGAGCTACTCCTCATTGATATGGCCATTAGCCAACAGGTTCGGCGTTCCCGAAAGGATCTGTCGACATGTTGGATAGACTATAAGAAGGCCTATGACTCAGTTCCTCATACATGGCTCATGAGGGTGCTGGAGTTGTATAAAGTTGATGCAACTCTTCGCACCTTCCTGATATCATGTATGAGGCAATGGAGGACGGTCCTTCGCTATCCAGGATGTCGACATACCCAGAGGAACAACGAAGCGATAAGGATTGAGCGAGGCATATTCCAGGGTGACAGTTTGAGTCCGCTTTGGTTCTGCCTAGCCTTGAATCCTCTGAGCACACTGCTGGAGAATTCAGGCCTAGGCTATAGGTTGAAGAGAGGTGGTCAGGTTATATCTCACCTCCTTTATATGGATGACTTAAAGCTTTTTGCCCCCAACAATCTGCAACTGATGGAGCTACTGAAGGTAACTGAAACCTTCAGTAGTGCCATCAGGATGGAGTTTGGTGTGGACAAATGTGCGGTCATGCATATAAAGCGAGGGGAGATAGTGGAATCCATGGGTACCCAACTCTCGGATTCCATAAACCTGAGATCCCTCTCCCCAACCGAAACCTACAAGTATTTGGGTATGTCGGAAGCGTTAGGCATCAATGCCACTGACATGAAGCAATCGTTGAAGGATCGCTTCTTTGGCCGCCTGAAGAAGGTACTTAATAGCCTTCTGTCAGGTGGTAACAAGGTGCGTGCCTTCAACGGTTGGGTCATGCCGGTATTGATGTACGCTTTCGGTGTACTCAAATGGACTCAAACGGAACTTGATGCCCTGGATAGGAGGGTTCGTACACTGCTGACTGCATATCGAATGCATCACCCTCGGTCGTCGGTAATGAGACTGTATATCCCGCGGAAGTGCGGGGGTCGAGGCTTTTTAAACGCTAAGACCCTGCACAATCGCGAGGTATGCAGTCTTAGGGAATACTTCCTAGCCGCCGACGTGGGTATGCATCGTGATGTAGTGGCAGTGGACAAGGGACTCACCCCGCTCTCCTTGGCTAACGAGAACTGGCGCAAACCTGTAGTGCTTGACACTAACGAACGCAAGGAAGTATGGCAGAGTAAGGAACTTCACGGACGCTTTTTCCGGGCCCTTCATGGGCCCGATGTAGACCAACTAGCGTCCGTAGCCTGGCTGCGCGTCGGTGACCTCTTTGGGGAAACCGAAGGTTTTGTCTGTGCAATTATGGACGAAGTTATCATGACGAATAACTACCGGAGATTTATTGTGAAGGACGGCACGGTTGACATCTGTCGGGCATGTCACCGACCGGGTGAATCAATCCGCCACATTATCTCTGGTTGTTCTCGTCTAGCTAACGGGGAATACTTGCATAGACATAACCTTGTAGCCAGGATTATCCATCAGCAACTTGCTCTGAAGTATTCTCTTGTGGAATCGGAGGTGCCATACTACAGGTATGTGCCCGACCCAGTTCTCGATAATGGCGATATCACGTTGTACTGGGACCGGTCCATCATCACTGACAGGACTATTGTAGCCAATAAGCCTGATATAGTGGTGGTGGACCGAAGCGAGAGGCGTGCAATGATTGTTGACATATCCGTTCCACATGACGAGAACCTCGTGAAAGCCGAGAAAGATAAACAAATCAAGTATATTGACTTGGCTCGCGAGGTTGTCGACATGTGGGAAGTGGATTCAGCGATTATTGTACCGATAGTCGTTTCAGCCAATGGCTTAATAGCCAAGAGCCTCGACCAACACCTTAGGAGGCTCTCGTTAGGCGGCTGGATCAAGGGCTTGATTCAGAAAGCGGTACTCCTGGACACGGCTCGTATAGTCAGGAGGTTCCTTTCTCTGGAGCCCTGACCGCCGGTAGCTTGGACCCTGTTCCCGAAACCGGTGGGACACTATTTTTTATATTTTTAAATGTTTTTTTAGTTTTTATTTAAATATTTAAAAATATAATTTATATGTTTGTACAACGAATAAAGGAAATAATAATAATAATAACCCCATCGTCGTATCTCCACGTTGACGTCGTGGTGGGGCTTGTGTGCTCCAAAATACCCTAGGTCTGTATCGGTAGAATTTTCTTTGCCGTAACATGCCTAGGGTGAGGGGCCAGACTAAGAGAGATACAATCCGCAGGGCAGTTTTGTGGCGAACTGTTGGGTATTAGCGACCCCACGGACCCGATCTCCCGGGAGAATTCTTCTTCATCTCCGGCTTGCCTTCATTGGCCGGCCGTAGTGAACACTGACGAGGAACAGAGCTCCCACCTCTCTCTTGCCTTTATTGGCTGGCTTGAGTGGAGATTCGCAAGAGCTCGTGCTCGGGAGAAGGATGTATAATCCAGTAAGGTGCTGGTAGGGATCTTGACCGTACTTCCGGGATTGTCCTGATAGCCGTGGTATGCCTCTCCACTCCTCAAGCGCCTCAGGATATGTTGCCCTCTTGTTGCTACGTCACTTCGTGCTAGCGGCCGTTTCTGGGGGCCCATTTATTGAGTGTGCAAGTCACCCCCTGCCTTTTATCGATGGATCTTAATAACATTGTTCAGGCAGGGGCCATAGTCTTAACATAGTTCCATGATATCAGTCCACCTAAGACTCCAAAAATCATAGCCTTATTATTTTGTTTTCCATATTGTATCGCAATAGTTTTTCAAACCGGGGGTTGTCCTTGGATGCACTAGCATAGCGCATACAGAGATAATCGCCGGTTGGTACCACAATCCATCATTAAAAGCATCTAAAAGGGCCTCTGCGAGTTGGTTTCGGCTCCTCGTACGCCTTCCAAAGGTCTATAAAAATAATAATAATATTCCACAACTATCACACAACGCCGTCTAGTCCCAAGCTAAGCAGAGCTTGTGTTATGGGTATGACAATTGATAAATATACTTATATATTTCTAAATATATACATATTATAGATAAATTACACCCAGACACAGAACAAACGATTATGCTCATCACACAAACATTTGTCTTGAGTGGGAATCGAACCCACCACCTCCGGCATAGCAGTCAGGGTCACTAACCACTAGACCAACAGGCCAGTCAATATTATAACTGAATATATATTAACTGAACCATATTTTGGTTGCTTTTAATGCAACAGGATAGTATCTGAATATCACTATTTAGTACCTTCACCTTCTTATCATTAGTTTTTTTTTAATAACCTGTACTGTCCCACTGCTGAGCAAAGCCCCCCCCCCCCCCCCCCAACTTCTTCTTAGTTTTTATTATTGTATTATATTTATTATGACCTTCATAACTCAGATGCTAAGTAACACAATACCCCTTTACGAGATATTGGGCTACTAGGAAAGCAGAAGATGATGTAAGCTTAACAAGAAGCACATCAGCATCTTCCTTACCTCTTTATGCTGTTCTGCCGTTTGTAACAAAACCTCTACGTAACACAAGGTCCGTCCAAATACATTGAGAGTGCTCAGCAAAACCTGCAAACAAGGAGATTAAAAGATAGCCATCAGAAGAAATGTTTTAGAAAAACTATCATCCTATGCTTCGGTGAAGATAAAAAATATTTATGAAAATAATCTGGAGTTACGTCCAGTCGTTTTGCCATAATACGATTTACAATGGTGCAGTGCGCAACTCGGCATATTTCTCAAAAATATATTTACTTTTGATGCGTATAGCGGACACAAACGCGACTTGACAGGTACAGGTGACAGCGACTTGTTTCTACTTCAGTAACAAGTCTCTGTATGTAATATATATATATTATGTATTAATTTTTTAGTATAAGGTATGGATATTTAGTTATATAAGTATTTATTAGTTTGATTAGGTTTTTCACTAGCTCTTCTTTACGTATTTCTGCACACCATCTCTTCTACTCTTTCCTTTTCGCAGGTGTGCTGGAAGAAATTTCTTTGTGAAATTAGCAGTAAGCTTTGTACTTAGTTTTATAATATGTTATATCCTTTGGTATTTTGTGTGTACATAAATATAAAATAAATAAATAAATAAGTCTCGGATTAGAATTTTGTTCGCTATGTCCTGTTTACTGGTAGTATAAAGTATATGTTTAATGTATTTGCCTGCTAACAATAATATTTAAATTAGCCATTACTACGGAGCACTTTGTATTTGTTCCGTGGCTATTACTTTTACTGTTAGCCTGCATCATCTGACTTCTGGCTAAAGTGGTTTGGATTTTACTTCGGTCCAAGTAAGACAAGGTTTTGATAAACTTGTAACTGCCTGCAAGATTATACACGGAACGCCTAGTTTGGATCAGGAGTTGTGTAAAATTTTTATTCTCGATAACAATTTCCGGGTAAGATGGCATAAATTATTTGTGGTGCCACGATGAAGGTTGCGTGCGAATGATAACCGCACTCAACGATCTCCTTCAATGCAATCCTGGACTAATAATTTGCTGATAAAAGAAAAGGAAACCCGACTGAATGTCTGATGATTTGTGAGAAGACTGAGTGAGAAGTTTAGTTATATATCTGTGTTAATTTGTATCTAATGCAAACAGTGTAATTGGCATTTCGTCGTTTTGGTTAAATTAATAAATAAATAAATTTAATATCGCCTTTGTGCAGGCAAAAATAAACTTACCATAACTTGCGATACTGTCTTGTATACATTATACGCTTTCAAAATATTTTTATACGTCTTTACCAACTTCATGCAATAGGTTTTATTATTCCTCTGCTCATAAGTCATCATCCGAATGTTGTCGATCCATTCATAAAGAAACTTTTTTAACAATAAAAGAACTTGAAAAGCGTAAACATAATGAACATCTATACTAACTAATGACAGATCATAAATATAATACACAATATTAAAGTATTTATACATACTATATAGAAAAGATGTAACTAAAATAGTTATAAAGAAAATAGCTGAAACCGAAATCCAATTCCAGATAATACAATTACGGACACTGTTACTAAAATTGTTGTCTTTGTGTAAGATTTGGATTATTAAAATAAGTAAAATATTTTCATCGCTGTGAACAATGTCAAGAATAAAAAACAAAATAAGTGAGAATTCATAATATGCGAACAAGAACACAGAAACCAATATGAGAATTCCATTTGCATCGTTTCCCATATTTTGGTTAATTTCATTAGTTAATAATCGGTAGCCACAACTCACAAGTAAGAAAAAGAGATACAAGAACGCTATTACGTAGTACTTCTTCCCTCTAGGAATAATATAATTGTCTTTTATACAGAATTTTGATGAGAACAATAGTGTCAGGAGTAAATTAAAGGGGTAAACCATTTTTTGAACAGCTTTATCTAGTCTATTATTGAGTAAAACTTCAGCTGGGTATAACAAAACTGTCGGCATGATTTTATAATTTAGAATCATTGATTTGTGTGATCGTACCAAACTTGTAAAATCCAATGACGTTCGTCATTGTACTAGTGACACATTATAATTCTTCAATTATGTTAAAAGTGCAAACAAAATTTTCATTTGCTTAATAGACTTTTTAAAGGTATTTTCATAATGAATTTTTATTAATTCACAAACATACTAATGGTTTGGTTTTTTAATTTAAAATTACAATATATGTGCTTGACCTTCAATAAAGACTATAATGGAATATCTCTGACGGTGTCAGATTGGTCATCGTACCGATATGTTTTGCAAACAGAATATGGTGTAAGGACCCGCAAACCTCCCTTGAAAAGGGAGGATCCTCCAACCAGACAGCTGCTATGTCTGGCAAATGCCCGATAGTTGACTTCGGGCTGTTGTATATGTATTTAATTAATTGTTGTTGTATATGTATTGTATATTACATATACATACTATACTATATTAAATTTTAAATAATTTAGTAGTCGGTTGTGTTGCGCCGATCCCCAAATAAAATGGGACAAAGGCAGGAAGATGATGATGAGTATTTGGTTACAAACAAATTTTTTACATTGAGACACAAAGAAAATGCGAATTTGCTTCCTAAACTAGGCCATGAGCCTGTGTTTTAGGAGTTTATCATATCTAACAAATATATATATCTAAAAATTAAACTGAATTTCGCTAAAACCATCATTGGACCTCCAAACATACGTAGCGTTGCCAGGCGTCCGGATAAAGCCGGACATAGTCAGGCTTTTTAGTTGCGTGTCCGACCAAATTTGAGCATTTTTGGCTTTTGCTAGGCTTTTTAAAGACCATTTTATTTAGAATTGTCATTAGAGTTTTGCCTTACCTTGTATCGCTAGCACAAGTAAAGCGGACATGCAATAGTCTAGCAATAATATCACTTAATTTTATTGTTTCTTCTTGAGAATTCATAAAAATTTTATGAATTTTATTAGACTTAAAAAAATATCGGCCTTTTTGACTAAATGTCCAAACATACGCAATGCACCATCGGTACATGGTAGATTTCACACTTATACATACAAACATTTTTGGAACAAATACATTGTGTGTAGAGCTAAGGACTTCCACTCCATCGCTTAATAAATACAACGTTACAACGTAGGTAATATGTCACTTCTGAGCAAGCGAGCTCCATTGTCGACTAAGTAATAGATACTCACACTGATTCCAAATAATACAAATCGTTTGAATGTAAAGATTCTGAGTGCTCCACCGTGTCCTCCAGGTGGTCCGCACAGTGGCGACACCCGGGCATATCTTCCGCTTGAATCCGGTACAAGAACCTCCCGAACTTGACATGTCCGGTGAGGACCTGCGTCATGCGGAAGGTAAGGACGCCTTTCTAGACGGATGAGATCCTCTATGTTCTGTCTATGATGAATTACTACTGTCAAAAGAAGGGTGAAAGTAATGAATGATTATGA
The DNA here is from genome assembly GCA_949319445.1 of Mythimna lalbum. Lineage (NCBI taxonomy): Eukaryota > Metazoa > Arthropoda > Insecta > Lepidoptera > Noctuidae > Mythimna > Mythimna lalbum. The sequence continues at coordinate 16,923,808 of OX439367.1, forward strand.
TTAATTTTGGTTTTGATAAATGAGACGAATATGACATAGAAGGTGCTACGTACAAATATAGATGATTAGACATACAGCTCTTGATAACTGGCGCCGCTTGTATACATGCACATCAATATTTATATTTGGCCGTCTTCTAATCTTGTATTGGTGAATAAAGAAACAAAGAGTGCATCTGTGTTTGCGCATATACTAATGCACTATAGTATCGCCGACATACTTCGCTTATCTCTGTTGAGATTGGCTGCCATGATCGAAATTCGGTCCGGAGGGTTATAGTTATGGTCTGATTACATTGCATTTTTCATGAATATTTATTACTGATGTAGCGACATCTATGGCGCCACATAAGAACTACGAAGAAAATACAAAATCCTGCATCGCGCAATCAAAGTTCTCCGCACGATTTGAACATATACGATAGCCCGACATCAACTATCGGGCAGTAGCCCACCAGACTATAACACCTGTCTGGCCGGAGGATCCTTCCTTTTCAAAGAAGGTATGTCGGACTTTACTCTCTGTTCCGCTTACCTCCAAACTGAAGAAGTGTATGAATTTATTTTCAATAAATGTAATAATACTTTTTTTTTAATTGTAGTGATCACAATACAATGAATGTAATGTGAAATAAAGAAATAGTAATAATACATTTCGTACTATCCAACTCTGAATCTTTATTCGTAGATATATCTGTTTGTGTTGTCATTTCTTAGCCTCAATTTGAATTTTTAATCAAATAACGATAGCGTGTTTTCTTTAATCAATTTCTTACAAAGCAAAAACCTGGAAGCTTGTTCTATGTCATTATTATTGATAACCAAATTGAATATGATTTATATTCATTAGTGCCTGCAGAGTACTGTAGAAAGAATGTCTGACAGCAGAAGGATATATCAAATTATTGATCTTAGTGGTCAAACAGAAGTTTTGTCAAATCACATTGTAGACAAAAATGTGCAGTCTATATTTTTACCATTCACGTTACTGTATACCATTCTTTTAAGTCCAAAGTATCGCATCAAGAATAATGTCATTACTCCAAACAATAATTTCAATAAAAGTTTGTTACTCTGTGGAACCCTCATATGCATGTCTCTGTACTCATATCGAGTATATGAAATTTTTCTATTTAGTTATTTAAGTATAAATTTTTCTATGTACTGCGTCTATTATGACTTCTTTTATCATTTTTGCGGATTTTTATTTAATTTTATCATTAATCTCGTGCAGACAAAAACTAGTGTGGCTTTTGTTTTGAACATTCAAGAAATCCATAGATTCGTCAACGATGAGTGCAATTCCAAGAGATATATCAGGAACACTTGGATCAGTGTTACTGTTACTATTTGCTTTTACTTTGTCTCATGTGTTAGTCATTATATTATAAACCCAACTGTTCCAATCCATCACATTGTTAGTTTTGTGGCTGTTATCAATTTCGATTCTAACTTAATATCTGCGATCAAATTCATAGATTTGCTTCAAAATAAAATTAAGGAATGGAATTTTATGGTTACAAATTCAATGTATGACAACCAAAATGAAAATTATCACAATAGACTTTTGCAAACATATTTTCATATATTACATAGTTACCAACTATATAAAAATATGTTCCATCAAATGGTAAGTTAGAGACAATTATGATATTTCTATGAATTATTATCTAGTGAATAACATTATTTTATTTTCAGGTGCTGTACTATACTGTGCAAAGTTTTTTTTATTCCTTATTGATTGTTCAAATGTTCATTGAATTGTATCAAGTAAGGCACGGAACGAAGGAACATGTATGTAGTAAACATTTTTATACATTTATTTTTTACAAGAATCATGAAATGTCACATTTTGTGACGCAGGTAGAACTAAAACTCAGTTAAAAACCAGCGTCAGACAACTACCTCACAGTTGTCTGGCATTTCGCTGAACTGGACCTTATTTTGTCGCGGACGTGAGACATACAATGTTACTTTTTTTTTGTTTGTTTTGTGTTTGTCTTAAGTTTTTAGTTGTCTACAATGTTTTGTACGCCTAAATAAATAAATTCTTACTTTTTTTTTCTTTTTCTAAAAAGTTGCGGTTCTTTTTTTTTCAGTATACAGCATTGTCATTAACTGTGTTTTCATCTATTTGGTTGTGTAAGAACTTAATGATACAAATTGTTTTGAGTCTATCCTGCGAGGCATTCTATATAGCAATGGAGGATTCTCAAGACACTTGCGCTCATATTCTACTATCAAGTTATACTGGTACGTGTGAATTAAAATTGGGTTTGATAATAACTGTAGATTTTAGTATAAACGAACATAATTTCATTTGTACCTAGATGAAGACAAGAAATTGTACAAGAATTTGAAGCGCGTATATCGAGCTTCGTTCAGTAAGATGCGTGCCTGGCAACTCTTCTACGTAGACGTGTGTCTCCTACTGCACATGGTGGCACTTATTTCTAATTACACCATTGTATTGTTGCAATTTGCTTTTTTGTAATCAGAATGTAAATTTTGAGATTTCAATAGTTGTTTCTTTTTTTGTTTGTTGTCAACTCAGTCTGCTATTACAATAGTTTCCGACTAATCTATCATTGTTTTCATAATGATTGATTTTGACAAGTTTTGGTAATCTGCTAATATAATGGCGTCATTATGACTTTCCAATAGTCAACCACTGACAATGGTAACTTCGTACAAAATAACAAATCAATGTCTGACGTATGCGGCAATCTGCAAAAATTTTGACAGTTCCTTTGATCATTGAACTACAATCAGAACGTCATTGTGCAGTTATTGCTTTTAATAATCTTGATATTGTCATTTTACCACAATTCTATTGCGTGACCATTGACCGATCATTATGAATTAGCAGATTAAGAACTTTAAGCGAAATGACAAAGAGATTGTGTCGGAATGACGATTTTATATAAATAGCAGACTTATGCCCCTGATACGTACACACACACATACTTTAAATTTAATGAAATTTTATAACTTTGCACACCTTGATAGGCGTACTTATTTAAGCTGCAATAACTTTTTATACTTACCTGTATTAAGTATGCCAATAAATGTGTTGATTTGATTTGAACAATTTTATTTTATTAAGTACTACTAGCTGACCCGGCAAACTTTGTACTGCCTAAACAGGAGATTTTATGTGCAATTTTAGTTTGTCCTTGTAATTAAAATTAATATCTGCATTGAAATAAGAACTTTTATTATCTCGTGTATGAGAGAATTTGATTGGACTACCACCATTTGTATTTGTTTACTTGTTTCGGCGGGTTTGCGCATGTGATGGCTTGTCCCATTCATAAATAGACAGGTCACTTTAATTTATGAATCCCCAAGCGACCACCGGTGGCCGCGCATCTATTGTCTTACTATTGTGTCTCTAATTGACGGTATCTGAAGGGTTAATTCACAACGCTATCGCTATGTTACGGGCTTTAGTAAACAGTATCGTATAATTCACGTGCACTAACCCGCCACTGCGCGCTGTGGCGATGCGCATACGATGCCGCGCACTTTGTTTTTGTTAACGTAAGCGCGTTCCATCGTCGATTGCAACGTCGCTTTCCATCAGGTGATTATTGCGGTCAAGCGCAAACCTATCAATAATAAAAAAAAACGTACTTTTTTTGTAACTACCCACTATTTTTATAACTTATTACGCCGATCGGCTTAATTTATTCTTACTTGAGTATTAATATTATATTTTCACAGTAAGTGATTTGTAAATCTTTTGAGAACAATAAATATCTAAAACCATAATTAATAACCAATATACCTTTCCAATTTTTACTTCTTTTGGGTTTGAGTTTGGTTTTTCGTAGAGTATCTGCTTGAGGTGTCATTTATCAACCTAAATTTGATTGAAATGCGTAATCAATTTGTTACCAAGCAAAACCAGAAGCGTTATTTTATGTTATTATGTCAGATATTGAAGACACTCTCATTTGTGTTTGATGAGCCTTTCTGAAATAATATTTAAAAGAGTAAGGACAAAGCAAATTAATGTATCTAACAGATCAAACTGAAGTATTATCAAATAACGTTGTGGATAAAGAAGTACAATCTATATTTTATCCTTTCACCCTAACGCAAAATATTCTGTTAATTCCAAAGTACCGCATCAAGAATGATGTAGTAACTCCAAGCAATCACTTCAATAAATTTGTGTTACTTTGTGGAACAGTCATATGGGTGTCTCTGTATTTGTACATTATTACTTAAAACATATCAGTCAATCTATTGATATTCTAAAATGTTCTCACTATATCGCTTATTATGACTATTCCTATCATTTAATGGGTGGGTGTAATTTATCTATAATATGTATATATTTAGAAATATACAAGTATGTCTATCAGTTGTCTAGTACCCATAACACAAGCTCTGCTTAGCTTGGGACTAGACAGCGTTGTGTGATAGTTGTGGAATATTATTATTATTATATTATTTATTTGTGCGGATTTTTTATTAATTTTATTATTAATCTTAAGCAGACGCGAACTAGTGTAGAGTTCGTTTTAAAAATTCAAGAAATTCATAAGTTCATTAACAATGACAACCATACCGAGATATATATCAGGAACAGTTGGATCAGTATTATTATTATTATATGCGTTTACTTTATCTCAAGTATTAATAATTTTATTGTAAACCCATCTGTTCCAATTCATCACATTAACAGTTCTGTTGCTATCATATGTTTTGATTTTAACATAATTTTTGCTGTTAGATTTATAAAATTACTTCAAGATAAATTAAAGCAATGGAATTGTATGGTTAAGTTTTCATTTTATAATCAACAAAATGAAACGTGTCGCAAAAGATTGTTTCAAACGTATTGTCATATATTACATAGTTATCAGCTATATAAAGATATGTTTCATCAAATGGTAAGTAAGTTCAATTTTTTATTGATTGTATTAATTTATAGTTTAGTATTGATGATGATGATAGATTAGTATTTAGCAAACACATTATTTTATTTTCAGGTTCTGTACTATACGGTACAAAGTTTTTTACATTCCTTGTTAGTTTTTCAGATATTCATAGAATTGTATCAACTACCTGACGAAGTAGCGGACCATGTACGTAGTAAACATTTAAATTGTTGTTTTTAGGTTTCGAAAGTTATAAAATACCACTCTTTTATTACCTAGTTAAGTATTTTAAAGCTTGCTGTTATTTTTTCTTTCAGTATTTATTATTGACATTATCAGTGTTACTGTCTATTTTGATGTTCAAGAACTTGATTTTACAATGTGTCCTGAATCTGTACTGCGAGTCGTTCTATATTACTGTAGAGGATTTGCGGGACACATGTGCTCTTGGTCTGCTGTCAAATTGTACTGGTATGTGAGAATTAAAGTTGGCTTTGGACAGAACACAAATTTCAAAGATAATCGAATTTAACCCTTCAGATACCGTCAATTAGAGACACAATAGTAAGACAATAGATGCGCGGCCACCGGTGGTCGCTTGGGGATTCATGAATTAATGTCATTTGCAGATAAAGACAAGAAGTTGTACAAGAATGTGAGACGTGTATATCGAGCATTATTCAGTAAGATGCGCGCCTGTCAACTGTTCTACGTAGACGTTTGTCTTCTACTGCACCTGGTTGCGCTAATCTAGCTTAACTGACCCACAAAACACTAGATATTTCATACCTTTGCCTAATTATATGAACATGAATGTTTTATGCTGCATCTATTTTGGCAATTCTAGTTTTCTCAGTTGAACTTTATGCAGTCATAGTTTATTAACTATCCAAAGAGTATTCTAAGATATTCCTATCACTGTTCCTCCATTTCTACTTTACTTACCCAAAACATTACTCTTTCTTATATTTGAAATGTTAATTGCTGCTTCATAATTATAAGAATTTTGATGTTTTTTTTTTATGTTTTTAATAATATTTATTGTTACGTATTAAACTAATATGAGCAGATAAAGATATCCTATTTCAAATTCTTGAATTGATACAAATAGCTACGATTAAGCCAAAATTGTGAGAAAAATATCAACAAATTTACATTTTCTTTGTCTAAGCATATTCATTTCGTAATGTATATTTTAAGGAATTTTGTAATCACACGTGGTTAAAAGACTTCAATTTGCATTTCAGTAATCTCAATGTATTTGTTTTCATTAAAGTTTTTGTAATATTTATGTGGTGGTATTCTTCAATTATGAAACCATATCGACAACTGCTATTTCATCCTAACAATGTCTTCTTTCATTTTTGTAATTTCCAATTAACTTCCTGGTTACTCTGATATAAAGGAAGAACTTCGTACGGATTATTTAGAAAATTTTAAGCTTTCATAGATTTAACAATAAATGAATCTAACAATTATCAGATCTTTCCTTCTAAACCATGTATTTCTAGCAAATAAAAATTTTGATTTGATTTTGATTTGATTTTTGAACTCTTGATCTATATCCACTTCGGCAGATCAGTAAGAATATATGTCTATAAATGTTTCAATTGTTTTTAATTCTTAATTAAATCTTTGCCTATCTTCATACAATATCGAGTTTGGTATTTTCATTTGAAAATACTTAGTTAATAATATATTTTGACCAACCTCTATTCTACCATTTCGAAATATAATAGAGTACATCGTAATTTCATTATGACTTGACAAACATAAATCATCTGGAACACAAATCAATTTATTAAACAGTGACATGAATGGGTTTTTTTTACTAAATAATAAATTTGAAACATAAACCAAACTTCGATTTTGTGGTTCATTAGTGTGAGCAAGTGCTTTCATAACGATGTATACCAAAAGAAGGAATAGAAGAAGCAAACAAACAGAAGTTATATCGGATAACATTGTAGATAAAGATGTGCAATCTATGTTTTTACCTTTTACTATAATACATACTATTCTATTAAGTCCAAATTATCGCATCAAGAACGATGTCATTACTTCAAATAACCTCTTCAATAAAATTCTAATACTCTGCGGAACAATCGTCTACTCGATTTTCTGTTTGCTCCGAATTTTTTGTCCAAACATTACTAAAATATACGTCGCATCTGACATTCAGATCTATTCGTTGATGAGCATAATTTTCTATAATTTTTGTGGATATCTTTCCAATATTGTGGTTAATTTGATTCAGAGCAAGAGTAACGTGCAGTTTATTTTAATCGTTCAAGAAATTCATAGATTTAACAATAATGAAATGAATTCCAAAAAATTCATCCGAAGTAACTGGATTGGCTTGTCAACGATTATTTGTTTCCATATTATATTTTGCACATTTTATTTGATTTTGTACCCAGTTACACCGATTTATGAGACAGGGTATAGAGTAATTTTAATAATTTTTGACGTTAATATATTTTATGCTGTCAGATGCATCAAGTTACTTCAAAATAAAATTGTTAATTGGAATAATCAGGTTTTACACGTATATAATGATACTCAAAATCGAATGAGTCACAAAAAGTTCCTACAGATTTATCTACAAATATTAAAGAGTTATCAGATTTATAAGAATATGTTTCAGCATATGGTCAGTTAACAAAATTCCCATGGGCCCCCGCCCACTTGTCTAGTAGTATTTATCATGTACACATTATAATTAAATTTTTATAATATTTTTTTTTTTTAATAATTCACAAGTTTAAATTCATAAAATTGATAACAGTATGAGATTATTTTAGAGCAATGTTAATAACATGTATTCTGGTTACTTAAACCTTAGAGATGCACGATTCAAAATATGTACTTGAAAGAATTTAGAAAAAAATATTTCAATTTCAGGTTCTTTATTCTGTAGTTCGTATCATACTACACACCTTAGTATTCAATGAAATATTTATAGTGGTTTATAAAACACTCAGTGGAACAAACACTGAGCTTAATGTTAGTATTATTATTTTTATTATGACAATAAGACAAAACGAAAAAAAAATTTTGTCAAAACAATTTGAATAATGTTTCATTTTGTTTTTTCGTTATTTTCAGAACACGGCATTTTTATCAACTGCGATAATTTATTTTTGGATATTCAAAAACTTTACATTACAAATTGCATTGAGTCTATACTGTGAGGCTTTCTATAAAGCGATAGAGGAATCTCAGGACAAATGCGCCAACATTTTGCTCTCAAACTGTTCTGGTATGCGAGAATTGAAGTTCAGTTGTTCGGTTTGATTATTACGCAAAGTTGAAAGATTAGTGAAAATAATATAATTTACAGATGAAGACAAGAAACTGTGCAAGAACGTGAAGCGTGTGTACAAAACATCATTCACTAAGATGCGTGCTTGTCAACTGTTCAATGTAGACGTGTGTCTTCTACTGCATCTGGCGGCACTTCTGACTAACTATACTGTTGTATTGCTGCAATTTGCATTTTTGTAACCATAGCACTTTTTTCATATAAAGTTGCAAATGTTTTATGGATAAAGGTACTTATTTGCTTATCAATTTTGTTTTCTTTTTTCCTCAAACGAAACCCACATGGTTTTAAATTATTATTTTTTTCCTTATTATCTATACTTATAATAAATCTGTAGAGAGGTCAATTCTGTACATGAAATATATTTCCAAAATAACTATCAGGGGGTGATTAGTGATCGATACTGATGCTAAAAATGCAAACAGTAAAATTTTTGTCTGTCTGTCTGTCTGTCTGTCTGTCTGTCTGTCTGTCTGTCTGTTCTTTATAGAAACAAAAACTACGCAATGGATTTTAACGAAACTTGGTACAATCATTCTTCATACTCCTGGGCAGGTTATAGTATACTTTTCATCACGCTACGATCAATAGGAGCAGAGTAGTGAAGGGAAATGTTGGGGAAACGGGAGAAATTACTCCATTTTTTAAGCTTCCGTCGCGTTTACAGCCTTAATGGTTAAAGCTACACAGAAATCATGTATCACGGAAATATTTTCCTTAAAATTATATAAAAAATATCCCACCACAGCATATTTCTATCTTTTATGGTTGACTCACAATAACACGTGTAACTCCCGATAGCTAAGCAGTTCGGAGCTTTCTGTTTATTTTTGTCTACTCTTACGTTTATAACACTCTCACTCATCCCTAATATTAAAAAGTTAACATTATTATCTATTTAATAAAAAAAGAATCATAGAAATCGGTATACAAACACCAAAGTTATACATGAAATACTCTAATAAGCCATCGCGCGTGAATACTGAATCCAGTCCCCCGGCTCTTAGAATTCGATATCAGACGTTTCAGATCTTTGATTTTGACGACTCCGTTGTCGCTGGCATAAGCAAGAGGATCCGCGTACGAAGTCGCTGGCAGAAGCTAGTTAAGAATAAATTTTCTTAATAATTCATTACAATCTAGCCTAAAAGACTAATAGGTAATTTAACTCTAACTTATTTTTATACAGTTTTGTTTAAACTAAGAATAGCGTCCTTTAGCACTTATATAAGTTCATAGCTATGATGTAGAAATAGCTAGAGTGATGATGGTTAAAGATTTTGGTGTTATCTTCGATACTAAGCTTACATTTCATGATCTTTTTTCGCTCGCTAGAGGGCAATATCGTCGGTTTTGTTAGAACGCTGCTCCGTAATTATTAAATCGTAAAAATAGTGAAACTGAATTTTTTGTGACTGTGTTTACTGGAAAATGGAATTAATAGCGATATAAAGTACTACAAGAACTATTTGTGCTGTGAATATCCATAAAAGTGCTGAATTCCTGTGATATTCTTTTTCTACGTGACGAACCCAGGACTTGCAAGCTAAGTAATAATATTCCGTTACATTGCTCGAACTATAACCACAACATAACTTATTTACCCTTTGCTGAGCTTTAAAGTGTTTCTACAATATTGCTGGAGTTTATTGACTGAGTTGCTAAGTTGCAAATTTTGCAAGTCATAGATAGATCTTGTTGTGTCGGTGAGCGCCATCTGTTGGTGCCTCCTGGAGCTGCGTCGGGATCTAGCGCTTCGTGATCGAACTACATCAACACGCATTAGCAATCATCATACAGCTCTCGAAGTTGTAATACTTCTGACGAATTAGACTAGGTGGCGTTGTCCTACCGACATAAATTACTTTGTTTACGTCAAGAAACATAATGAATTGCTGCCACAGTGAACTGGCTGCGACTGCTGATAAAATACTTCTGTGCTGTCTATGCGAGGGAAAACATCACTATGAATGTCTCAATGTAACGCACAGCCAATATGCCGCACTGAGCGCCGAGTTTAAGGCATCCTGGAAGTGCCCGTCGTGCAGCAATGTCACCAGGCGTAATAGGTCTAACGTTAATACTCCAGTACGTAGCTACACGGACCTTACGGTTGAGGATAATTCTATGGACATGTCATGTGATATTCTAGATGAACGTAGTTCGCTCCGTGCCCTCGCTGATTCCAGGAATAGAAATCAACTTGTTGAGGCATCCGCCAAGCCCATTTCTAGCTCGGATTTTCATAGATTCACAAGAGACTTAAATGAAACCCTTGGTATTTGGCGGGACGAAATGAATAAAGACTTTCTTCAAATTCGTGATGAAATAAAATCAACTATGGCTAACATTTATAAGGAAGTAACCTCATTGCGTACCGAGCAGTCCCTTTTGAAGCAGAGTGTACATGATCTGCGTAGCGATGTTGTTAGCCTTCAGGCCACTACTCAGGACCAAAAGCAGCAGCATGAACTCCTCGAAAAACGAATTGCTGATTTGGGTGGCTCTGGGTCTACTGGCAAGGAGCTAACAGTCAGTGCTCTCGAGTCCAAAATTGACACTTTGGAACAACAGGCACGTCAATGCAATGTCGAAATAGGCAATTTGCCTTCAGGCCACTACTCAGGACCAAAAGCAGCAGCATGAACTCCTCGAAAAACGAATTGCTGATTTGGGTGGCTCTGGGTCTACTGGCATGGAGCTAACAGTCAGTGCTCTCGAGTCCAAAATTGACACTTTGGAACAACAGGCACGTCAATGCAATGTCGAAATAGGCAATTTGCCTGAAAGGCGCAACGAAAACCTGCCAGCCATTATTGAGGCAATTGGTCTTGCACTTAAATTCCCACTTTCGCAACAAGGTATTGTCTCGGTCCATAGAGTGCCACATGCGCATCAACAAATCACTAGACCAAGGAATGTCATAGTAAAATTCACATCAAGTTTACAAAGAGACAATCTGATTAGTGCTTTTCGTAAAGCCTCATCATTAAGGTCAGAACAGATTGGCATAACTGGAACATCATGCTCCATTTATATTAATGAGCATTTAACACTCAAGAAGAAGCAGTTATTTCGAAAAACCCGGGAGGTCGCTAAGAGTCACAACTATAAATACGTATGGGTCAGGAATGCAACAATCCTTGTGCGTGAGCGAGAGGGTGAAGTCTCGTTTGCAATACGCGGAGAAAGAGACCTTAGCAAAATTAAGTCAAAAAAGCCAGCTGAATAAGTGTCACAAAATAATAAGTATTTCAATATTTTTCTGCTGTCGTGTTAATTATGGACAAATTTTTTCTGCTTGTTATTCTTACAAAATTGTGCATGCCATTAACTTTTATTTTTATTATATTTTAACTAGTATTGTGTGTCAGTAATTGGATCAAGGTGATCAATTTCACGTAAAGTTATGTGCCTGTTTTAGTTTTGATTCAATGCAACTAATTACACAATTTCAATTAATATTTTCAATTTTAATAACTTATTCAACGCAACTTATTATACTATGTCAATTAATATACACAGTTTTCAGTTTTAATCCTAATGAACCTATTACACAATATTATTTGAAATTATATGCATGTTTTAATTTGATCTCAATGCAATTTATTATACAATGTCAATTTTGCAATATAGTTTTTAATTGTAATTCTAGTCAACCTGTTATGCATTGTTACTTGAAATTATACACTTACTTTAATTTTATTATGATACTATTTTTTATTCCATGTCAATTAATGTACACAAAGATTAATTTAAATACAATCCAGCTTATTAAACAAAGTCAATTTATCAATACAGTATCAAATTGTAATTCTTGTCAATTAGTTATATATTTTTACATGAAATTAAGTATATGTTTTAATTTTGTGATAATATTTTTTATAAACTGTCAATTAATTTATATAATGTTTAAGCTTAATACAATGCAACCAATCATACAATGTCAATTTATATACATAATAATATGTTCTAATTTTAATTTAATACTATTTATTATCCAATGGCAATTAATATATACAATGTTTAACTTTAATTCAAGTCTTTACGCTGAGATTCCATTATGGATCAAATTCTTCCAAATTTTAATAACCCGAGTTTTATATGAATTAGCAGTGTTACTTATTGCAAGTGGATATCTTTAATAATTTAACAATATATTATCAGAACTGTAGGGGCATTAGAACAAAACTGCACACATTACTCGTGAACATCTTGGCATCCTCTCATGACATCATCGTATTGACAGAGACTTGGTTGATTCCGGAAATAGCGAACAACGAATTTATAGATCCTCGATACATTGTATTCAGATGTGATAGAAACCGTGACGCTACGGGAAAGCGAGACGGTGGAGGGGTGCTTATTGCGGTACTGCGTGAACTTCAGTCGGTCACACTCGATATTCACAATAACCCACTTTTTGAACCTTTGCTTTGTATTGAGCATGTCATGATAGCACTACCTAGCAGAAGTGATAAAGATAAAATACATGTAGTTAGCGCAGCGTACATACCGCCGGGGACCGGCCCTGACGTCTACACTACACATTTTGACTTTTTGCAGGACACTTTGATTGGCCCAAATGTTATGAATGTTTACATCATAGGTGACTATAATCTGCCAAATATTACTTGGAGTGCGATCACACCTGGGCATGTGGCTTGCAGGGCATGCACTTGTTCTCACCTCATATGTTCGGAATTGGTGCATCTCATGTCGTCACTGGATGCACACCAATACAATACTATTCCTAATGGGGGCGGTAAAATCCTACGACCTATTTATTTCAAACGCTTCCTGCTCAGCTGGCAATCTTAATGACCCATTATTACCAATTGACCCACACCACCCCCCTTTTGTTATAACTGCTCCTGTCACATTATCTATACAAAATATGAAGAGAAAACCTATGACAAAATATAATTTCCGTAAAGCTAATTATGATCTCATTAACAAGCACTTAGATGAGGTCAACTGGTCCGTGTTGTTTGATAACCTCTCATCAGAACAGGCCGTGGAGGCTTTCTACGGTGCGTTGAGTGACATAATTAGTCCGCTAGTACCCCTTACCAGGTCTCGATCACTTGACTTCCCTATTTGGTTTACGCCGCAATTGATAAAAGTATTTAAAAACAAAAAACGTTATTGGATAAAATGGAAAAAACACAACAACATTAAGGACTATAATAATTACTCTGAATGTAGAACGATCTTCAAAGCTATGTGTGAAGCCTGTTACTCTAGTTATATTGAGTCTGTTGAGGAAAGTCTTACCACTAACATCAAGTATTTTTTGTCTTATGTCTCTAACCGTAAAAATAACTCAGGTATTCCGTCTATGATGCAGTATCAAAATGTCAAGTCAAGTGATCCTGATCTTGTCTGTAATATGTTTTCCGACTTTTTCCTATCCGTATTTGAGCCCGTGTCCCCAACACTGTCCACGTGGTGTCCGCCGCAGCAGTTTAGTGAAAATGATACTTTAATCAGCGATTTGCACTTAGAGAAATCTAAAATACTCACTGAGCTGAAACGGCTGGACCCTACCAAGGTGCCAGGACCTGATGGCCTTCCAGCAGCTTTCTTTATAGCTACAGCTGACAGTATTTGTGAACCGATCTATATAATGTTTAATAGATGTCTTCATGAGGGTGTGTTCCCGTCGGTGTGGAAGCAAGCTAACATTACACCGGTGCATAAGGGTGGGTCGAGAAATGATGTTGAACAATATAGACCTATCTCAATTCTGTCGACCCTGTCAAAACTTTTTGAAAGGCTTGTTCACAACGAGGTTTACCCTTTGTTGCATAAAAATATAATCCCTGAACAGCATGGGTTTGTGAAAAGCCGGTCCACAACATCAAACCTATTAATATTTTCAAATTATCTGTTTGAAAATATTGATGGGCGAGTGCAAGTGGATGCGGTTTATACGGATTTCAAGAAGGCTTTTGACAAGGTCGATTATGAAATACTGCTCACTAAAATTGCTTTCAACGGAATACGGGGAAATTTGTTGCGTTGGTTTGTGTCTTACATCAAGAACCGATCGCAAAGGGTTGTGGTTAATGGTCACCAGTCTGCTTCTGTTGATATTACATCAGGCGTTCCACAGGGCTCAATTTTAGGACCACTTTTGTTCATCATTTACATAAATGATATTAAGTCCTGTTTTAAGCATGCCAAGTTCTTGATGTACGCTGACGACTTAAAGGCTTTTAGAACTATACATTCACTTGAAGATTGCTTGCTTTTCCAACAAGATCTGGACAGGCTGACCGACTACTTAACTGTACCACAAATAAATTACATCTCAGTATACCCAAGTGTAACTATGTACACTTTACTAAAAACAAGATGATTATAAAATTTGATTATAGTCTAAACAGAACTCCGTTGAATAACATATGCTTAGTTAAGGATCTTGGTGTGCTTTTTGATGGCAGTTTGTCTTTGAACCAACATATTGAAGCCATAGTAAACAAAGCATTCAAAATGTATGGTTTCGTGATGAGATCAACAACCGAATTTAAACGTACCTCGACTTATCTGTACCTATACAAGACACTAATCCGTTCTCAATTGGAATATGCTGTTCCCATTTGGAATCCCTTTTACAAGAAGTACATTGCTGCAGTAGAGAGAGTCCAGCGCAAGTTCCTCCGTACTATGCACTATAGGTGTCATAGAAGTAGGACCTTTCTATCATACTCCCAATTATTAAGCAAGTACAAGCTTGTGAGCTTGGAGGACCGACGCAAATGCTTGGAAGCTAATGTTCTGTATGATATTGTCCACAACCACTTCGATGCCATTGATCTCACGAGTGGGCTGTGTTATTCAGTGCCTCGAACTGTCAACGTGCGCAAAGTTCGTGCAGGAACCCTGTTCGCACTAAATGCATGCCGAACAAATTCTGGCTTACGTTGCCCGATCCATAGAATGTCGGAATCTTACAACTTGAATTTTATTGACATTGATATATTTGCATGTTCTAAATTTGAGTTTAAAACAAGTATTATAAAAAAGTTTAATTGCAATTGAGTCATTGATATTATTGGTATACATTTAATTCTTATGATTTCAGTTATTTATATGAAAATGTTCCACCAAATATTTTATTTTTATATTAAGCAGGCCTTACAGTGTATAATATATATATATATATATATATATATATATATATATATATATTGCACGATAATGTCCATCTAGTGGCAACCAATGTATTTGAACAATGTTTAATCTGTGGATAATGCAGTTGGCTGCAACATTACCACTTACCTCTAATATTACTTATATGTATAAGCTTTATGTTGTAGCTGTTTGTTATCCCTCAATAAATAAAATAAAAAAATAAAATAAAATAAAATCACACTATTTCTTTAGCCAAAGAGTCATTTCGGAGGTTGGGGTTTGTACTTAGAAATTGTCGTGAGTTTACAAACCATCAAGTAATCCGACTCCTGTATAACACGCTTGTTAGAAGCAAACTTGATTCAAGCTCTTGTGTTTGGAATCCATACGAGAAATCCTATACTCTTATGATAGAAAAAGTCCAAAAAACATTTATAAGGTATTTCTACAAACGTAGGTTTGGGTACTATCCATATTTGTATCCAACCAAGTTTTTGTTAGGTTGTTTGGGTTTTACTTTGCTCCAGGTTAGACGAGCCTTTGATCAGCTTGTAACTGCCTGCAAGATCATACACGGAACAATCGATTCGCCTAGTTTGCATGATGAGGAGCTGTGTAAAATTTTTGTCCCTGATAACTATTGCCGGGCAAGACGGCATAAATTTTTCGTAGTGCCACGTTGCCGTACGGTTGCACGACGTATGTCACCTATTCCGCGAATGCTAATTGCACTCAACGCTCTCCTTGAATCCAGTCCTAGACTAGATCTATTCGCTGATGAATGGAAGGAGATATTGACTGAATGTCTGGCGATTTGCGAGAAGACTGCATGAGAGGTTTAGTTATATTATCTGTTATATTTTCGTTAATGTGTTTTTACATAATTTGTACCTATTGTAATCAGTGTAATTGGCATTCTGTCGTTCTGGTTAAATAAATAAATAAATATATAAATAGCACTTTCTTAGAGTCTGATATAGATAGAAACACTTTGTTCATGTGTTATATATGCATAGCACAGCATTGATTACTATTATACACTAACTTTAAACACTACACTAACTCAAAAGGTTTAGTTCTCTTTAGTCTACGCACTAGGCCCGTATTGTCAACAGCTGTATAGCCTCAACATTCACGTGGCCATGAAGTCTGTGTTCGTGGGCTTCAGCAAATTTTTGAATGATGGTGGTGACGAGTTCCATTTTGAAGTCACGATGAAGGTCGTCATTTCTGATGTACCAAGGTGCTTTTACAGCATCCCTTAGTACTTTATTTTGGAATTGTTGTATTATTTTGATGTTGCTCCGTTTAGTACAGCCCCAGAGTTGGATACCATACGTCCAAATTGGCAGTTTTCAAATTAATGCACGATTAGTAATTACATAAAATAATTGTTTATCCGCTTCATCAGATTTGCACTTGATAACTGTGAATCGTTATTGTCAATGCAATATTTTATCAGATAAATCTTGGTTTTGATACTGATATTAGAAACGTGTATGTTAGTATGATACGATATCTTAAAAGAGATATTGATCAGGGCTTAATCCCAAATTTTTATCATATAAATATCTGTGCACAGGCGGACATAGATCTGTAAAATTTTCACCGTTTTATTAAAAATAATTATGTAAAACTTAGCTTGCGGCAAATTATAATTTAAAAATCTAAAAAACATAACAGGAAATATTAAAAATAAAAATGGCATTATTAAGAAGTGTCATTTCATTGTATCTGGTGCTAAGTGTGTCGTCATCAGTAGCGGTACAAGTGAGAGTGAACGAGGGTGTACTGGAGGGAGAACTGGTGAACAATGAGTACGGTGGAACATATTTTAGCTACTTGGGGATACCGTACGCACAACCACCAGTGGGAAATCTGAGGTTCAAGGTAATGGACAAAAAAACGTACCCTTCCAAACAAAAAAAAAAAGATTTGTAGAAGCAAAACAGCAAAAAGAAGAGAAATTTTAGATTATATCTAAAAATTTATGGAAATTAATCATTTCCTCTTTGAGTATTCATCAAAATACGCGTTCTAGATACCCTTTGTGTCAAGACTCAATACATAGTTTGATCCGATTATAAATTAATCGATCGTCATATCTGTACCATAGCAGCATGGTTGGCTTGACGACACCTGCATGTATATACCCCATTGCCACATTAAATAATAAGTAAATTGAAGAAAACCACACCAACCGTCTTATCACGTTTGATTACTTAATCTGATGATAAACTACACTAGCTGATTCGGCTACTTCTTGACAGGCTTTGCTGATGTACCGCATAAAAAACTCAAGTTGAATAAAAACTATTAAATTTGTTCACAGGCCCCACAACCATCAACACCATGGGAAGGAGTTCGCAACGCAAAAGAGTTTGGTCCCAAGTGCACTCAGTACGAGCTCTTCGTTGATGATGATAAAGGCAAACGTAGTGGCGATGAAGACTGCTTATATCTTAATGTTTACACACCTGACATCAATCCTGACAAGCCCCTACCTGTTATGTTCTGGATACACGGAGGAGGTTTCGTATCTGGCTCTGGTGAAGATGACGAATTTGGTCCTAAGTTACTAGTGAGAAAAGATGTTATCCTAGTAACTATTAACTATCGACTTGAAGTTCTTGGTTTCCTTTGCTTAGACACAGAAGATGTACCTGGAAACGCTGGTTTAAAAGATCAAGTCTTAGCCCTTAGGTGGGTGAAGAATAATATTGCCAATTTTGGTGGTGATCCTGAAAATATAACCATATTTGGAGAGAGTGCTGGTGGGGTCAGTGTCTCCTACCACTTAATATCGCCAATGTCAAAGGGTTTATTTAAAAGAGCCATAGTTCAGAGTGGCGTCAGTGTTTCTTACTGGGCACAAGCTTACAAACCACGAGAACGAGGTTTCGCACTAGCCAGGCAATTAGGATTTTACTCCGATGATGTTGAGGAAGTTTACGAATTCTTAAAAAATCAACCAGCTGAGTCATTTATACAAGTTAAGGTCCCTATAACTTATTCTGAAGAAGTTAGGCCTCAAGTGGAAGTATACTTTAGTGTGGCTGATGAAAAAGAATTCGGAAACAACGAAAGATTTTACTATGGAGACATGGTCAATGCAGTGTCAAATAATGTTCACGAAGGTGTAGACATTATGATAGGTTATACTGCCGATGAAGGTCTGATGGGAATAGCCATCTTTGGTGATATCGAAGACAGTCTAAACCAGGTCAAAAATTTCCCGCAATTTTTCGTTTCCTACCCAATGTCACTTGATTTATCAGTGAATGAACAATTAGAACTTGGGACAAAAATCAGGGAAAATTATTTCGAAAATCAGATTGCAATTCCTAATGACTGGGATAAGTTGGCGAAATTCTATGGCATGGATTTATTCATATTTCCAACGATGAGATGGGTTAAATTATCTGCTCGCTCTCAGAAAAACAAGATATATCTTTACAAATTTACTTGTGTTACTGAATTGAATATTGTTTCTAAATTAATGGGAATAGATCATCTTGTAGGAGATAGACCAGTGGTTGCCCATTCTGATGATCTGACGTACTTGTTTAATGTGAGACATCAATCTATAGATATGAACTCTGAAGAGTTCAAACAAATTGATATAGTCACAACACTTTGGACTGATTTTGCTAGATACGGGTGAGTGCTTGATATGCTTATCATTTCGCAATTTTGTTCATAGCAAAAAAAAATTGAAACATTATTTCCTTTTTATTCCAGAAACCCAACTCCTGATGACTCCTTAGGTGCCAAGTGGTCACCGTATACCTTGGAAAATCAAGAATATCTTGACCTTGGTAACGAGTTGAAGTCTAAAAATGCTCCAGATGAAGAAGAAATACAATTCTGGGAAAATCTTTTAACTGCATACGGACAGAAATTGTATTGAATGAAATAAAAAAAAACATCGTTCAATAAAAATGTTTGTCTCTGTTTTTAGCGTATTGTGATATAACATAAAGAGAACTTGATGATTTAAATTTATATTTTCCTAAAGAGTGGTTACTTAATTTGTCATAACGAATCTTGTTGTGGTTGTGTTTGTGTTGTCCTGTGTTGTTGTTGTTCTCCTGTTGTTGTGTTGTGTTGTTCTTATTCTTCCCATTGGATTTTATTAATAGTAGTCCTAAGTCTTTGTCCATATTTCTCTATCTTCCTTTGATACTTCTTTTTGTTGTTATACATAATAATCCTTTTTCTAGCGCATTTCGGGTGGTAAAAACATCTATTTACTTTAGCAAAAACATTTAATTTTGTATGATAATACTCCTGTCTTCTCCAAATAGGACAGAATGTAATTATATAACAATATAGTTACGCTACAAAATAGCAAATTGTAATAATACAAAGGTATGGTTAGTAAGAAAACTCGTAAAACTTATTTGTAATGCAACGTCTACGTAGAACAAGCCCCACACGCATCTTGCTGAATGATGCTCGATGCAAACGCAGTACGCTCTTGCATAGTTTTCTTTCTTCATCTGCAAAGAGATGAGGATTTAAAATTTGTATCTACTTGTAACAGTAAAATATTATTCATTATTTATTTAATATTCATGCAACTAAAGGTACAAAGGTGGACTTAAGCATTAGGAATTCTCATCCAGTCCACCAAAAAAAAAATTAGTCTTGTTTTCATCATTACATACTTAAATTCATCGCTCTACATAACCCATTCCCTAATTCTCATATTTAATGCTCCTTGTTTTATCAAAATCTAGTTTTTATAATATTATTCTAATCCTTAAGAAATTAAAGATATTTCTCACTTAATCCTAAAAAAAAACTAAAATGTGCAAAATACATATAACTGGAAGAGTACCGACTTCAAGTCGGTCGCAATTTTTCTATAATGATTCTTGTTTAGAATCTAGGTCGACCCTTCGTTTTTATCTGCTGCGCTATCATCTAGCATATAACCCAATATGTGGTTATTTTAAGCCACCACATGTCTGATAAGCGGCAGATTTGTCCGTCCCAATCCCACTGAAGATGAAGGTTTTGGTTCTCTTTCTATTTCGGAACACTCTTCGTTGTTAACACTTATTGATTCTGCATGTCAAGTCTCACTAATATCATGTATCAAAAAATACCTGAACAATTTGACTTCAATATAAGTCTACAAGAGTTCTGAACTTTTTGAATTGCCAAGTAGAATTTGTCACATTTTTGTATCGCCACTGTTAACCACATCAAATCCTTCAAAAACCAATAGCCAGTTATAGACAATGTTTGGAATACTGACTCCTAAAACAAAATAAAATATATTTGATGACACTCGAACATATTTGATCGAAGAAGACTTACAATAAGTCAACCTAACCGAAAAGCAGAAAGCAACAATATTTTACAATATTAAAATTACTGATTAAATTCGTCTTTTGCTTGAGATAGATTAAAAAAGCACTTTTATTTCATAGCTAAACATATGTATCAGCCCTCTTTTATTTTTGAAAACGTTTGAGCAGCAACTGGTTAGTCACAGTAGTAGATATATCATACAAGAAATGATAGTTAACATACTCACATATTCATCGGCCGTTATACCTGCTTTTAGTAAATCAATAATCAATTGGACATTAACTAAAGCATGAAGTAACAGTTCTATGACAATATAAAACAGAATCTGAAATGCAAGAGTACTGAAAAAGTTATTCAAGATATTGGCACAAACAATAATAATTTATACAAAACAACATACTAACAAACTGCTGTGAACAAACTTTATGTAAATCATAACACTCTAATATATCTACATAGGCCTGAAACAGTTTCTTGAAATAATCTTCGTCTTTCCCTTCCTTTTCTTCAAAATGTAACGCTTTGATATTCCATAGATTAACTTTATCTTCTAATAATTTCATGACTCGAATGAAATAAAGCAAATTTAAATCAAAAACCACAATGAAAATACAACTATATGATTTAGAAAAAGCCATTTTAAACAGGACAGAGAAATTAATATACACTACAATGTGTCCAAACAAATAAACAAATACAAAGATCCAATTATAAATCACGAATTGTGTAAAACTATTTTTTTCATTGAGAAATCTGTGAGCCTTTTGAAAAGTGAGAACGAACTTCACATTATGTTTGGTTCGAATGATACCGAACACAAAATTAATCACAAAACCAATACAATAGCACACACAATCAATAAAAGTTATGATATACATTAGTCCAGTATAAGGAATACCCTTAAACTGTTTGTAAGAAGTTATTTGATAGATGCGATCAATGATTGCGTAAATAAATATAAGTGTTCCAAATAAAGAAATTAAATTCGAAACGAAATTGTTTGTAGTTATAGAATCGTTTTTGATACAATATCTTGGGCAGCACGTAAGATGTTGCATCAGATTTAAAGGTAAAAGCATTGACTGCACATCATTGTCGACTAAATCATTAGAAAATAGTAGCTTTATATTTTTTTCTGAAGAAACGTAGTTTTTTCAATATTTTATGAACCATTGTGTAGTTTTAGGCACACTAGTGATACTGTAATCGATGGTAATAGTACTAACCACACTCACATAATTTGTTATGACAATTTATTAATACATTTGACAGTTAAAAATAATAATTAAAATAATAATTAGTACGTTAATGTATAATTGGTAATGTATAATTCTGAAGTTTGAAGTATTAACTTTAGCCGTCTAGACATTCAGATGACTTATACCACAAAATATATAGGTACAAAAGTCAATGTAGACACCGCTCACGGACACGATATCTCGAAGCGCCACGGTGTGCGTCCACCGAGCGTAGGTATAAAAAGTGAAGTACATACATGAGATCGTCTTCTGTCGTCAAAAAATTGCGTTTAGTATATGGGTCACATCCTCATATATTTATTTTATTTTTAGTATTATTTGTAATGCGGCAACAGAAATACATAATTTGTGAAAATTTCAACTGTCTAGCTATCGCGGTTCTTGAGATACGGCCTGGTGATAGACAGACGGACAGACAGCAAAATCTTAGTAATAGGGTTTCGTTTTTAGCTTTTGGGTACAGAAATAAAAACAGTGAAAAGAAAAGTGTTGAAACTCATTAGACACCTTTTTCACATCTCTCGCAATGACAAAAGTTTATTGCATCATTCATAGTGATTGTCATTATAATGATTTAATAGGTGTTGGGTTTCGTAACTTTTAAAATTCCAAATGGAGGGTAGAAATACGTGCTTGCGAACGACGACGCATTCCATCCTACTCCCACGCGCGCGCTGACTGATGTTTTTGCTTTGTCACACGTGGGTCGCGAGCATTCTATCAAGACACACCTCACTCTTGAAAATTCCTCCGCGCGATGTGTCACGCCATCAATTAGTGCCTAATTTGTTTTATATTTTCGATTTGCGAACTATTACAAGCGTAGTAGCCTGGCTGGTGTTAAAGAACATTGAATGGGAGTGCGTGCCGCATACGTGCAGTGGTTCCAGACTGAACGAGCCTCATTTCGCCGGACAAAGTCAAGGTTAGTGCGCGTTCCTAGTATCTATTTTTTTCCTAGCTAAGCCCAACTTACTTTCGTTTTCGTTTAAGAGCTGCGTTCGCAAAGTCACCTATGGCTACGCCTTCTCACACCTCATTAAGGTGGTGCATCGTGACTCACATTTTCACTGTTTTTCATACAACCGCTCATAACTGATTATGACGTTATTACACATTTTTCATTAGATATTTTGGAAACACAGTATCTTGTGGATATTATCTAGGTTTCTAAAGAAACCAATTTCTAAATTTGTGTAAAACTAATCCAGTAAAAACCTCTTAAAATGTCCTTATTTTGTTTGAACTTTGACACTCCATAATTTGCCTAAAAATTTAAAAAGTCAAAAAAATAATCCTCTAGAGACCTTGCAAATTTTATTAAGATTCTAAATGACGACAACTTTTTCCAAAAAACTTTTAAGGGTTTAAAAAAAACAAGCTTTTAAACCATTTTCGATGTTTACGATAAGCGAGTGGAGAAGGACCTTCTTAACCCTTCAGATACCGTCAATTAGAGACACAATAGTAAGACAATAGATGCGCGGCCACCGGTGGTTGCCTGGGGATTCATGAATTAAGATACAGTCCACTTCCATCCAATTTTCATTTGAACCAGCCTACCCAGGGTATCCGCACCTAACATTTTTATTTATCAGCGTCACCAGTAGGTAAATAATCATAATATCTAGACAAATAAAGTGATCATTTCAAGAAATTTAAACTTCTGACTTAAATATTACCAAATAAACATTAAAGTTAATGATAATAATTATTTTGAAATTTATAATGTATTAAAGTTTATTTTATAGATATTGTCATAATAAATTAGATGAGTGTGGTTAGTACTATTGCCATCGATTACAGTATCACTAGTGTGCCTTAGAACTACAATGGTTTACAAAATATTGAAAAAACTACGTTTCTTCAGAAAAAAATATACAGCTAGTATTTCTAACGATTTAGTAGACAATGATGTGCAGTCAATGCTTTTACCTTTAAATCTGATGCAACATCTTACGTGCTGCCCAAAATATTGTATCAAAAACGATTGTATAACTCCAAACAGTCTAGTTTCAAATTTAATTTCTTTATTTGGAACACTTATATTTATTTGTTCAAATATTGATCGCATCTATCAAATAACTTCTTACAAACAGTTTAAGGGTATTCCTTATACTGGACTAATGTATATCATAACTTTTATTGATTTTGTGTGCTATTGTATTGGTTTTGTTATTAATTTTGTGTTCGGTATTATTCAAACCAAACAAAATGTGAAGTTCGTTCTCACTTTTCAAAAGGCTCACAGATTTCTCAATGACAAAAATAGTTTTACACAATTCGTGATTTATAATTGGATCTTTGTATTTGTTTATTTGTTTGGGCACATTGTAGTGTATATTAGTTTCTCTGTTCTGTTTAAAATGGCTTTTTCTAAATCATATAGTTGTATTTTCATTGTGGTTTTTGATTTAAATTTGCTTTATTTCATTCGAGTCATGAAATTATTAGAAGATAAAGTTAATCTATGGAATATCAAAGCGTTACATTTTCAAGAAAAGGAAGGGAAAGACGAAGATTATTTCAAGAAAATGTTTCAGGCCTATGTAGATATATTAGAGTGTTATGATTTACATAAAATTTGTTCACAGCAGTTTGTTAGTATCTTATTTTTTATATGGTTTATTTTTTTTAAATCTGTGAGTAACTTTTTCAATACTGTTGCATTTCAGATTCTGTATTATATTGTCATAGAACTGTTACTTCATGCACTAGTTAACGTCCAATTGATTATTGATTTAATAAAAGCAGGTATAACGGCCGATAATTATGTGAGTATTTTAACTTTCGTTTCTTGTACGATATACCTACTACTGTAACCGACCAGTTGCTGCTCAAACGGTTTTCATAAATAATAGTCATAGTCATAGTAGTTTATTGATAAGGGATTCTTACAAGTCATTTACAGATATTTCAATTACATAATAGTCAACAAATGATACAAATAATTACATTACAATGTCAAATAATATAAATTGTCAAGAAATTATAATAAAATAGAATGAAACAAATGAAAAAAGTCAAATCACAAATTAAAATAAATCATAAAATTTAAAGTCACAATAATTTACGTCAAAGTTAAATTACATTAAATTATAAATTCGTCAAAAGAATAAAAAGCTTGCTCGATAAGCCATTTCTTCAAACGAACTTTGAAGCTGCTTATAGTCGGGGCACCAGAGATAGCTGCAGGTAGTTTATTATAAACCGTCGGGCCCATAACATGAGTCGTCTTGGAGGATTTGGCGAGCGTTCTCGAGACCGTCGATTGACCCCTGCTTCTGGTGCAATATGTTATATAGAGTTCTGATACTTACGTTTAGCTATGAAATTAAAGTGCTTTTTTAATCTATCCAAAGCAAAAGACAAATTTAATTATTAGTTTTAATATTGTTTAACCTCTCGCGCGTTTCTTTCACTTAACTATACCCAAACTTACACTATACACTAAACTTTTTTTTTTCACTTAACTATATTATTCACAAATCTTTCTCAATAAAATATGTTCGTGTATCATCAAAAATATTTTGTTTTAGGAATCAGCGTTCCTTGCGTTGTCTATAAGTTGCTATTGGTTTTTGAAGGATTTGATGTGGTTAACAGTGGCTGTACAAAAATGTGACAAATTCTACTTGGCAATTCAAAAAGTTCAGGACTCTTGTCGACTTATATTGAAGTCAAATTGTTCAGGTATTTTTTTGATACATGATATTAGTGAGACTTGGTATGCAAAATCAATAAGTGTTAATAACGAACGTGCTTCGAAATAGAAATAAAACCAAAACTTTCATCTTAAGTGGGATTGGGACGGACAAATCTGCCGCTTATTAGACAGGCGGTAACTTAAAATAGCCACATATTAGCTTATATGCTAGATGATATCGCAGCAGATAAAAACGAAGATGGAGGGTCGACCTAGATTCTAAACAAGAAACATTATAGAAAAAAATGCGATCGACTTGAAGTCGGTATTACTGATTACATTGTTTTTTCTATTATGTGAGAAATGTCTTCAACTTTGATCAAATCAAAACTAGATTTAGATAAAACTAAGACCATTAGATATGAAAATGATGAAAAAAATTATGAATCTATGTAACGATGAATTTAAGACTAATGTTTTACTGTTACGAGTAGGTAGATACAGACTCCATTTCGGAATTGAACTATTTACATAGATAAGTTTGTACGGAACCTTCAAGGCACAAGTCCAACTCGCACTTGCCCATTTTTTTTGTATTATGTGAGAAATGTCTTCAATTTTATAAGTACCATATTATCAAATATAGATTTTAATAAAACTAGGATATGAGAATTAGGGAATGGGTTTGGTAGAGAGATAAATCTAAGTATGTAATGATGAAAACAAGAAAAATATTTTACTGTTACGATTAGATACAGATTTTAAGTCCTCATCTCTTTGCAGATGAAGAAAGAAAACTATGCAAGAACGTACTGCGTTTGCATCGAGCATCATTCAGCAAGATGCGTGTGTGGGGCTTGTTCTACGTAGACGTTGCATTGCAAAAAAGTTTTATGAGTTTTCTTACTAACCATACCATTGTATTATTACAATTCGCTATTTTGTAGCGTAACTATATTTATATAATATAATTACATTCTATCCTAGCTGGTGGAGTCAAGAGTACTGTGCAAAATTATTTCATCATCATCATCGTTTCAGCTGACAGACGTCTCGATTAAGATGTAGCTAGTCATTAATAAAACTCAAACCCTTTTAAATAAATATCATATAATTATATGAAATAATTAATAGTTAAAACGAAAACTGTAACAAAACAACGGTGTAAGTAGTAATAAGAGAAAAGAAATGTAAAATTTGTCTGGCGTCCATAATGAACAGACCACAAACTGTCATTTCTTTGAAGGTAGCTCTTTGTAGGCGTTGAATATTTGTGCAGACTCTTTTCCGTGTTACTGTGAAGGGTAAAAATAATAATAATTGTCAAATAGGTAGTTTAGAGATATATTATTATAATAAATGGTATATTTTTTAAATAAATAAATAAATAAATAATAATAATATATTTTTATAATAATTATAACCTACTTCTGATGTAGGCGGAGGATACCGATCAACATTGAAGGTCTTTCCAAAGACTCTGTTTTGTGGGCGATGGATTTTTTATGGTGGGAAAATCATTAATGACAACCCCCGCTCTTGGGCGGAGCGGGAGTTAGTGTCAGACTCTTACTGACTAAAAACCCACCCCGTTCCTTCAAGCCTTCATACCGGGGCTCAATCCATCTTTCGAAACGAACCCTGGCCCCAGTAGGCTTCGATCCAGCTGGGTCAAAATAACTATATTTATTTTGGTCCATATTTTAGATTATAAAAATATTAGACACGTGTTTTTTCTTTTTCGATTTAACAAAAAATAACAAAGGTATAGCCCATTAAAGTTACGTGTCACGTCACCCCGTGCGAAAAAATACAGCACGTGGCGTGATATCTTTGTTATTTTTTTTTGTTTAAATTACAAATGAAAAAATACGTGTCCCTTAATTTTGAATAATTTAATACTAATTACATTTTTTACGGCAACTAGCGGCAACAATTCAGTCCAATGAAAAATACAATAATAGTATCAAAAAAATCACGACCATTTAAAATAACACTTTATGGTTCTCACCTGATACACTTTTTGATGTTACTAATTTCAAACAAGTCAGTTGAACTTCTTCCATCGCTGAATAAAATCTTTCACATTCCAGGCTCAAAGATATGAGTAAAATAAGGCTTTTTAGTAGCCAGACTTGAGAGTGAAGAACTTGAAAAGCGAACTAGAATAAAAGAAATTGATTTCAGTATACTGATGGGACACAAGTAACCTCTGTGTAAGATACACTAAACCTTTGGTATTTTGTATGTTTTGTAGTTTTGTAAAGTGATTTGCGTTTTTCGTATGATGTCCTTTACCATTTTGAGAGCAGTGGTGTTGAATAATATTACATGGAGTTTTTTTTTTTCGGTGGGAAAGTCATCTAATGACATCCCCCGCTCGTGGCGGAGTGGGAGATAGTGTCAGACTTTTACTGACTAAAAACCCTTTCCTGTTCCTTCGTTGCCTTTTGTATCGGGGCTCTTTCGAAACTAACCCTGGCCCTAGGGCTTCGACCCAGCTCGGCCCCTGCTGTTGCTAACAACTCCTTGAGGTGCGCGGGAACAATGCACGCCGTCGACGACTTGGGTTCTATCCGGACAGTTACCGGACGGTCGGACAGCGAGATACCTATTGCTCGCCGCCCGCAAGCCCGCGCCTACGATTAGCAGTGGTAATGAGTAATATTCTATGAAGGGGTCTCTGCCTTTTATAGCAGAACTTTTTATGTCATAATATTATTTTGCATAACAACGGATAGCAGCAAAATCATTTCGTATACACTCATTTGTGCTAGTTTGAAGCCACAACCTACCTTATAAGTCTGTGACCGTTAGTTCTGGGTTTCGTTTGTTCTCAAAATATAAACTTTTTAACAAAATTGTACTTTAATTCATGAATCCCCAAGCGACCACCGGTGGCCGCGCATCTATTGTCTTACTATTGTGTCTCTAATTGACGGTATCTGAAGGATTAAGGGCAGTTTTTCCATACTATCATAATATTAATTTAATTTAATTTAATGGTTTCTATGACATTGCGTTTTTAATTTAATTGTATATATTGTTTATATAATTTTTCAAGTGTTTTATTTAATTATAATAAAAATATTCCACAACTATCACACATCGCCGTCTAGTCCTAAGCTAAGCAGAGCTTGTGTTTGAATTACTAGACGTGCACATCACACAAACATTTGTTTTGGGTAGGAATCGAACCCACGACCTCCGATATAGCAGTCAGGGCCACTAACCACTAGATCAACAGGCCAGTCACCATTTGATTTTATTTTTGTGGACTATGTTTAAAATAAATGAATTAATAGTAATATTAATATAACTGTACTTACATTAGCTTGACTTTCAATTGTTATTTTTTTCTCCTGTGTTTGAATAATAATATCCATGAGAGAGTTAGAGAATATGTATAGTTGATAAAATAATATCTGAAAATAAAGAAACAAAATTTATTTTAAGAAAATGCAAATACCGCTCAATCGAAAAAATAAACTAACCAGATTCTGAAAACTCTTCTCAACTAGTTGGTAAGATTTTAAAATTTCCATATAGGCTTTAAAGTAACTTTTCCAATAACTTTCAAATTCGACAGATCTTGACTGTTGCACATTTTCTATCCATACCAGAACAGTTTTCCACTCCAATTTCATGATCACAGCTGCATACAAGATATTTATATCGAAACAAATATGAAAGTAACTAGTAATGATATCAACGTAATCCATACCAGTAGAGATAGAGTAGTAATAGAACATCCATATGATATGGAAACAATTTAAAGCAATGACGTAAACCCAGTCGCAGATGATGAAATTTTTGAAAACCTTTCCGTTAATTTTGAGAATCCTATGCACATTTTGGATACTAGTGATTAATAAGACGTTGTTCGTCTTTTGCATGACATTGGTGAAATAATTGACAATGCTTCCAGTTAAAAAGACAACGACGTCATTAACATTGCCATAATAGTAGTAGTTGTAACATTTTCCCCCGATTGTGGTAAATGAAGAAGCAAACAAAAAGTATAAGCTTCCAGATATGTAAATTATGATGCCGAAAGCTGAAATGACATCATATTTCCAACTATTCTGTATGATTAAATTTTCTTCAATCTTAAATTTAGCACAAAAAAATAATGATTGCATCATGTTTAATGGCTTTAATATTGATTGTAGATGTGTTTCTATATTATTTGTATCTTGTGTTCTTTTATTTAAATCTTCTGGTTTACTTTTGATTCTTATTCTTATAGTAGTAGTTTTAAGTTTATTCCGAAGATATGGTAGCATGTCGATGTCTAGAAGCCGTATTAGATGCAGACTGGCTTTAGATCGAAGTGCTATTAGGTTAATTGACTGAACCATTTTATTATTGAACATTCACACTTACATTCCTATAAAATATTTTGATAGACAATTCAAAGTCATTACAAACATTTATTAATGTGTATAAGCAATAGATAAATATTGACAAGATGATTATGACGCGTAGACAAATATAAATGGCTGGTCAAATGAAATATAGATGAGTGATGGTAAAATGTGAAAAACAAAGTGTGGGACGAATAATTATGTTGATATCCTGATGAAATTTTAAAATTAAAATGATGTTTCATCATCAGCTCTGTATTATTCATAAAATTTCTTCGACATCTATTATGCCTGGTAGAACTGTGGAGTACCTACTGCTGCAAAAAAATAAAAAAAATTCACTACTAACCAAAACTCCTAGAATAATTTAATAAAAATGCGCTTCTAATAAATACTAGATAAATATATTTATCACACCTGTAACTTCA
The DNA here is from genome assembly GCA_949319445.1 of Mythimna lalbum. Lineage (NCBI taxonomy): Eukaryota > Metazoa > Arthropoda > Insecta > Lepidoptera > Noctuidae > Mythimna > Mythimna lalbum. The sequence continues at coordinate 16,954,186 of OX439367.1, forward strand.
TCAAAAAAGGAAAAAAAAAAACAAGTTAGTCAACGGAGTATACGAGCAAGTTTATTAGTTTTACCAAAAAACATTGACACACTGTGTTTGAGTGTGTTTGAAGTCCATTTTGCCGTAGCCAAATACTGGGTCAGGCATGGAATTTAATTAATTTTGCTATCGACACACTAAGAAGAAGAAGAAGACAGAAAGAACAAGATATAAATAAAATAAAGAAAATGTATTTAATAATACCAGGGTTACAGAAATTCAAACTGTAACAGCACAACAGTGTAGTGAGTGAGAAGGGCCATCAGATGAAGAGGCTGACAGATATCTACGTAGAACAGACCACAAACTGACATCTTACTGAATGATGCTCGATGCAGCCGTTGAATATTCCTGCAAAAATTCTTTTGGTCATCTGTAAAACAAAACAAAGTTGATAAACAATATATTTTTCATCCCCCCATCTCGGAAAGAGTATTTTTGCTCTTCGATATTTAAGAGCAAAAGCCGTTTTTAGTCTCTAGAGAGATAAAGTAAATTGAATTTAGAATATCGCGTGCACTATGTTTATGAATTCAAAACATCATTAAACCTATTTACTTCTTACCGGTAGTTGGAAAGCATTCTTACTAATTTCGTATCAAAATATGCTTCAAACATTCGGTCGCAATCCATCACATGACGTGACTTCACATGACTTCCTTGCTTATTTATCGAGGAGAGTAAAACTTTAACTTCCATAACTCAACTTTAACAGCCAATAATTTTACTAAACTCATTGCATAAATAAGATTAGCATCAAGATTGAATAAGAAAATTAGATTTAGAACCAAATACCATCGTCGTTGTTGAAAAATGAGGGTCACAAAGAGAACAGTTATGATGTAAAATGCGAGAACAATGATGACGTTAATCCAATTCCTAATGATACACCACTTAAAGCTTTTTTTTTGCGATGGGGAAAATCATCTTATGACAAAACCCGCTCTTAGGTGGAGCGGGAGATAGTGTCAGACTCTTACTGACTTCTAGCCATCATACCGGGGCACGAGCTTCCTTTCGGACAACCCTGTCCCCAGTAGGCTTCGACCCAGCTGGACCCTTCCTGCTGCTGACAACTCGTTGAGGCGCGCGGAAACAGTCCGCGCCGTCGACGTTTTGGGCTCGGTCCGGACAGTTACCGGACGATCGGACAGCAAGCTACCCATGGCTCGCCGTTCGCGAGCCCGCGTCTACGGTGGCCGGAAATCGGGATTGGAATCCCGGCGGCGGCGGCGAGGGCGCCGTTGCCTGAGGCGGTCGGCCTCCTCCTTTACTAGCATTACTACTTCGCAGAAGGAGGTGACCGCCTGCCATTCCTCCTCGCTCCGTACCATGGCCTCGTACAGGGCCCGGCGCGAGAGCTGTGTGTTCCATCGATACACCACTTAAAGCTGGTCTCTCTATTCAGAAATCTGAGCAGTTTTTGGAAAATCAAGACAAATGTAACGATCTTTTTGTTATAAATGCAATGGAGAACAGCGTTCATGATGAATCCTAAACTATAAGTACATAAAATCATAAGAAGCAAAATAAAGAAACTGATTGGAACCGTATCGTTCCAAGTTCTCTTCTACCAATATTTCTGTAATTCTATACATGTAACCGGTCAAAAAGATTATTAGGCCAAAGACTAAAATGAGCATATTAAATAGATTATTTGGTTTTATCGAATTATTCATCATTCGATACTTTGGACCTAACACCATAATTTGCATAACTTTCAAAGGATAAAGCATTGACTGGACATCTTTATCAATAATGTTCCTTAAATCCGTGATACCCTGGTAACTTGATCAGTTTTCGACATTAAAATCTTCCATTCTGAACTTTAACCAAATAAGTGCTGCTGAAAATATAACGAAATGTTTTACGTGATAGTTTTCAAGTAATTGTTTTGTTTTACTTATGCAATTTATAGTAGATTGTGAAAGTATACACATTAGAAAAATTAAAAAGTAATATTGCATCACAGTGGTTCAATAATACACTTGACGTTTGACGGTTTATTACAAGTTTTAAAAGTCAGATGTAATAAAACAGAAGTATTTAAATCGACAGTTAAAAAGATAATATTATTGACTGCTTGGGATCAAGACTTTGGGATAAAGCTTTTGTACTTTTGAGATTGCTTCCACTCAATTTCAGACATCAAATCAAAAATTGAATTTTCATACTATTGATTACGTTTACTTAAATGTTTATAAAGTATCCGAGAGAGAAAAATACGTAATTATAGTATTGGTTTTTGATGCTAACCAATATGGAACCATTTCTAACTTGCTCTTAGGTAAGTATTATTTTTTAAGAAGATCAAATAGTGTACCGTTTTGTTGTAATACAACGAAACAATCTGAAATGTAATGCTACTATTAGTTGACTGTAGTAATGCAACTATTATAAGCAATGATGTTGTTTATAATCTTTCACAAATAACAGAGGAAAAGACTTTGTATTCAATGATTTTAAATCTCATTCTAACAAAGAGAGAAACATTCGTATAGTATGTTATGTAAAGAATCTTTTTACAAAATTTCATACATGTATGATGTCACCAAGAGTTTTATATTGATTGAATTGATGATCATATAAATATAAAAAAGGCCTTAGTTCAATTTCTTAGTACACCTAAGTTATAATTTGATGTTACTATTTATTTGTCATCGTATCTTAAGTAGGTGTCTTAAGTATGTCTCATTCCGTGTTTTAGTTTTACTGTGTTTTTGACTAATTAATATTTATTAATATTAATATTAATAAACACATTTTTTAAAAGAGTAACCATGGAGTTTCTTGGCGGTTCTTCTCCATAGGAAACGACCAATTTGGAACCGTGCACTAGCTTCTGACGTTTTATAAGTGCCCATGTAGGCCTATGTGAAATAAAATATTTTGACTTTGACTTTGACTTTGAATTATATAGTTATTTAGAGTATATGTTATTGTAGCGACATCCATGACGCCACATAAGAACTACGAAGAAAATACGAAATCCTGCATCGCGCAATCAAAGTTCTCCGCGCGATTTGAACATATACGACAGCCCGACTTCAACTATCGGGCAGTAGCCCACCAGACTATAACATCCTGTCCGGTCGGAGGATCCTCCCATTTCAACGGAGGTATGTGGGGCTTTACTCTCTGTTCCGCATACCTTCATTATCAGTAATTTAGAGCGATCGTTATTCGTTGACCTGACCTCATTTCCAGTTGCAAAATGAAATGCTACAACATATTTTTATTTAATTTTATAGTTGGACCAGTGACAAAAAACGGCTCTATGTGATGAAATAATATTAAACATCTTACTAAATGTACAATAAACATAAATGGAGTAGGAATAGAAAAAAACTAGCATTATGTAATTTTTTTTTTATTTAAGTTTAAAAAAAAAATTCAATTGTAATAATATAAAATAATTAAGTAAATATATCACGTTTTTAATGCATGCCAAATTGGGATGATAAGGATGCCGTATCAGAAATAATTGCAATGCTTGAAAAAGGCTGCTAAGTCATAAGCACTAATAGTACATTGTTACACTAGGGGTGAAAGTTACTAATTTCGTCCCGAGAAGGAGTTTGCGGCTGAGCGTAGCGAGGTCGCTAATTCGAGGGACTAAATAACTTTGACCCCGAGGTAAGCACTGTGCTTTTTATTACGAATACAAGAAGATAGACCTAGTTTTTTTTTTAAATAATTTGACAGCTGTTAGTTGAAAGTAAATCTCCCTAGGGATGAAAAGTGTGATACTTTTCAGCCCGCTCCTCAGGCAACTTCAGACCTACTTTCAGAGTATGAGTAATGAAAAATAATACTCGTATAATGTCATCAATGCACACTTGGTTTGCAATAAACGTTTTAACTTTGACTTAAATGAAATCTATGCAAGAAAGAGTGAAAATAGAATACTTTTAGAATACACTTATAAAACTACAGAAATCTAAACTGAATTAAGACGATAGTGTAGGTGGTGATGAAGCTGAACAGCTGTAAAGATGCCATGGCGTCAACAACGAAGAGCCCACACAGGTTCAGTTTCTTGAATGCAGCCCTCTCAACACGTAGAATATTCTTACACGCGGAGACCATATGTTTATCTGTAAAATCATAAAATTAAATACTTTCCAGGACAGTGTTAGCTTTTTTCTGAAAAATAGTGTTATCTACTGTCATTAGAAATAGATCAATTTCCTACCTGATTTCATTAGTGAGTAATCTATTTGTTATTCGCCTAACATGGATAGAACCAGAAAAATTAAAACACTTAAATAGAAAGAAAAGAATAGAATATTGATTTATTTGCTCAGAATGTTTATTTATAATAAGTTTATAAAAATAATTATTAAAGTATCCCTGTACGGTCACTAGCAAAAGTCGATAAGAATTCTCACAACGTATTAGTTTGACGTTTAGTTTGACTTACGACCTTCTATTTTCAAGTTATCGCCAACAATTGATTGTAATCCTCAATTTCATCAACTTAGTATAAGTCAAGATGGCCCAGTGGTATAGAGCACACAGATTGAAGCGCAAATCAGTGTGCCGCAAGTTCAAGTCCCACGCAATTGTTGACTTTTTGTAAGTTCTTACCCGATTGGAAGTTATGGATTAGCATTACATATTATTATATTAAATTATTCTTTAACTTGTTCACACATTTCTTAGAGTTAGAAAGGTAGATCACAAAAAAACTAAATAAAGAATTAGATTTCTGCGAGGTAGACATGAGTTTTAACTTGACCGAAATGAACTGTCGTTTGGTTGTAGCTGTTGGTTAGTGACGTTTGGTTAACAGTATTGTAATATTCGCAAAATGCAGGCTAATATTAGTATTGAAGTGAGGGCGACTATCATTGGGCTGCATAAAAGTGGTCTTAATAAAACACAAATATCTGAAGAAACCGGACTGAATGTGAGTATAATAGCTATTAATGAATTGTAACTTTATTATAAATTAATCTTCTAATTAAAATGTATGCCTTTTATGAATCCATCCATCGTATCTTTATGAGGTTTAGAAGAGAAATACATAAATCCTTGGGTTTATTGGGTTGGTTATTGGATTTATAAATGCAGATTTATTTTAAAATTATATTCAATAATTATGATTATTAACATTTTATAGAATGAAAATGAAGTCAAGTAGGGATAGCTGCCTAATATATATATATTTTTTTTTGTTTTAGAAAAATACTGTAAGTCTTTGGATAAAAAGTTATGAGGAAGAAGGTAGCCTTGCCAGTCGAAAGAGAAGTGGGAGACCGAAGCTTATTAGCGAGGCGCAGCGACGACATATGGTGGACATATACGAAACGAATGGTTTCGCACCAACGAGACATTTTGCGGAATTATATGACACCTCGATGGATACTGTTCGCCGTGCACTTCACGCTGAAGGCGTGCATCACAGAAAACCAGCTAAAAAGCCGTACTTGACAGAGAGGCACAAACAAGAACGATTACGTTTCGCACGTAATTATTTAGATTTTGACTGGAATACTGTGGTATTTTCAGATGAAAAAACATTTAAATCCAGTCAAAAGGGCAGGCTTCACTTATGGCGCAAGAATAACACTCGCTGGTGTGATAACAACGTCATTCCTAACACCGAATCAGGTCGAATCACAATTAATATGTGGTGATGGATGAGTGCAGCAGGACCAGGAGAACTGGCTTTCATTCCTCCACACGCAAACAGTTCAACTTATGTGGAAGTGTTAGACTCAATTATGCTACCTACTGTGCGCAACATTTACCCAGCTGATGAGTTAGCAGAATTTCCGTTTGTCCAGGACAATTGTCCTATTCACCGAGCGAGTACTGTGCGTGAGTGGTTTCACAATCACCCGGAAGTAATTGTTATTCCATGGCCAGCGCGATCACCCGACTTCAACCCCATAGATATCCGTGATTATTCGTTAACAAACACTGTATTATATTGTGTTTACTTTAGTTTAAAATAGCTATATCTTTTAACTTGTGCCATCGCCTTATCTTAAGAATGCAGTGAACTCGCTATCAATTTTGTTGACAATAATCATGGTTCTATTTTGTTTTTTATTCTTCTACCCGCACTGTTCTAACATAATAGTTCAATTTATTTTTCTCATCTAATTGACGATTATCTTGTGAGAACTAAAGTTCTTTTAACAGAAATTGAGGTTTAGTTTCAATCTTCTTTTCGTCAAGAAAATGAACAATTAAGCTATGACCTCAAAACATTCATTGTGACATTACATAAAAATAAAATGTTTACAAAGTCTAAATCATATATCACTTTTCAATAAATAACTGGATATAAACAATTATATTTTATTTTATTAAAATTTTAATAGGGATCCTTTCATTATTACGTTATTCATATTATGAATGGTCTAAGTGGGTATACTTCCAACAAACAATCTTACACGTAACATAGATAACGGTTACAAGATAACTTTTTTGTCTAGGTAACAATTCGACGTCACAATTCTCATAAATGTTTAATTTGTAAATAAAAAGAATAAACATTTTTATAAAACACGTCTTTTTATTTCCACCTTACAACATCGATAAGATGTGAACAACTAAATAATGTAAACAACGAATGTGATTCTTCTTGTAGTTAATAGATCATATTCGTAATTTGCAACAATTTAGTGCAAAAAATGCAATAGTATTTTTCATAGAAATATAAAAAACAACAATATTAATATAGATTGGGAATTTTTAAAGTAAGAAATAACCGCAACGGACCGACCATGATTTGAACTCGGGCTACGGTATTTGCGAATCCAACACTTAGTTCATACGGCTACCAGCACATGACATATTTGCGCGAATTTTATCAATAGAATGGTAAGAACAAGTCGCCTCTGTGACTGTGTGATGCGTATTCAATGGCACAGACAAATAATAATGATGTTTTTAAGCTCAGTGCGACGACAGTTCCTTAGTGTGTGTTATCTGTTGAATGTGGATACTCATACACGCGCACACATACGCACGGCAGTATCGCGCTCGCTCGGTTCGTAGCAAAATAATCTTTAGCGTTCCTATGGACTTTTGCGGCCTTACTGTACATTCTACCATTTTGGCATGCAAGTTCATCATATTAACAATAAATACAATTAAAAATTTTCTGCTAGAAAATCAGATACAGAGTAATAACATTTGTTTAATAGAAGTCAGTTAGTTTCTTTTTGAAAATTGTTACTGGTTCCTTTTTTATAGAATTAGGAATATGGTTAAAGACAGCCAGTGCCATACCAAAAATACTTTTCCTCAACAGAGCAGTCCTATATCGAGCTGTGCATAACAAGTTTTGGTATTGAGATCATAAAGTTATATCACGGTATCTGCTTACCGATAAAGTTAAAAAAAGTTGCAAAAACATTCAACAAAAAGAGCAATTGCTAAAATATAAAGGCATGGGAAAGTCAATAAATTATGACCTTTGAAAATTGGAACACAGCTGTCAGTAACCTTCAAACCAAATATTGCTTGTAGGCAGCGTTTCTGGGCCTTAAAAATAATCTCTCTTTCGGTAAAATTTCCCCAATAAATGATAGCAAATCTCAAAACAGAAACGACTAGACTATGATATGCTAGTAATACCTTTTTGATATTAACTTTTTTTTAAGATTATAAATTACATAGGCTGATGCGTTTTTTACTAATTTGTACTGCTTGTGCCTGCCAAAGAAAAACATATTTCGGACAAAGGATAAGCATTTTTATTCAGCGTGGCAATGCGACAGTCGACAGCGCTGCGGAGGAGTTTTTTGATGCCGTATTTTAGATTGCTTTTTTAGTTCTTTGGGGCTCTTATTTTAATTTCGTAAGTTAGTTTTTGATAGCGTGCCGAGTGACAGGACAGAATAGATGAAAAAATACGTGTTGCGTCGACCCTAAATATAACGGGATAAGGGCAGGAAGAAGAAATTAGTTTTTAAATTTGGTGTTTATCTATGTAGTTTTAATTAGTTAAGTGTTTTTATTTACTACCTAATATGTATGTTAGAATTTGCTGAAAAAAAAGCTGAAAAGTTGAAAGGGAATCGTTTGTCTTGGTATGGACATGTGAAAAGGAGAGATGAAACGCATATTGCTAAAAAAAATATGAGTTTAAATGTGGATGGATAGAGAGGGACAGGGAGGCCAAAGAAAAGATGGATGGATTGTTTGAGAAGTGATATGAATGAAAAGGGAGTTAGTGATAGCGTGACGAGTGACAGGACAGAATGGAAGAAAAAAAAACGTGTTGCGCCGACCCCAAATAAAACGGGATAAGGGCAGGAAGATGATGATGATGTATGTAAGAATTTAATTTAAAAAAAATACCTGAGCTTCTGATAGAATACATCAGTGGTATAAGCGCGTCCTGGGCATTATTCACAGCTTCGTAGAATCTCTCACAGTTTACACTCAAAGATACTCCAACTAATATACTTTTAATCAACAATATTTGAGAAATAACTATCGCTAAACTGAACTGAAAATCAGAAAAAAAAACTAAATGTAACGGTGCGCACAGACTATGTAACATATTATATAACTTGGGTTATATAACACGTCAACATTATGTAACCTTGTTATCCAAAATTGCAACATAAAACAATACCATGGTAATAGTATCATACAGTATTGTAACTCGGCTGTATCTTTGAAATAAATGCCTACAGCCGCGCAGTACGTAAACATGCGATAGGGCTGCCCGCCTCCAGCATTCTAATTACATTTGCCTACTTTGTGTTTCCATTTAGTTTTGTGATTTACTTTTTTATATAAACAAAATACTTTGTGGATTGAATAGGAAGTGTTCAATAAAAATGCGTGTTGTTTTTTGATTGGTAAATTTAAATAAAATGCTTTTTCTAGTATTATTCATACACATAGTGCAATAAACCACTATTATTAATAATAAAATACCACGTCTTTACTTTGAATTATACAAACTAACAATAATCGTGCGATTATTGTTAAAAAAAAACCGTCGTGTCCGTTCGTCACTGCGGCACAGTTGCGACGGTCGCGACTGTCTACATGCCGAGACCATGCTACAACCGAGGCGCGTAGGTATAGCTCGCGTTTCGTACGTTTGTATGAAGTTGGAACACTGTATGATATTATTACCGTGACAATACTGTACACATTAGAATAACAATGGTATATAACAATTGTCGTTTGTCGTTCTTCAGTGCTATCCGTATATAACATTGTTGAACATATCAATAATAACATGTTATTGATATGTACAACAATGTTGATGAACAATGAGATTTGCCAATACCAACTGTCTTTAGGAATTTCCAGACATCAGAGGATTTACGATCAACAAGAGAATCGTGGAAATAGCGTCTCTTTGCATCTCGACACAGACGATTGCAGTGGTTACGCAGAGTTTTAAAGTAAGCAAGATTCTGCTCCGTGGGTCTACGTCTGAACCTACTCTTAACTTTCTCCTTACGGGCAATAGCGCTTTTAATTTCAGCAGTCATCCACGGGGCAGGATCATGCTTAATTTTGACTCGCCGACGTGGCGAATATGTTGTGCTTAACGCTATCACTGCGTTCTCTCAAACCATATTCATACAGTGCTGCTCGGGGAGAGAACAGTTTTTATTATTATTAATTTTTTAGATATGAAATTGTGAAAGCGCTGGTATCTTACCACTTTAAAATCGCAAAACAATTAGTGGAGTAATTTACTATTATACACTAAGTATGTCTTATTGTAAATGGGTAGTCGCACATGGTTAGACCATGTCCGTGAATAGAATTTAAAATACTTTTTATCACTAGAGAATATAATCTCTTGAGATAATTTTCTCCTTTCACGTGGGTGAAGACGTTGACTTGCTTGTAAATTATTTTTTATTTTGTATTTACAGAAAACATTATGAAAGAATACTTACAAAAACTGCATTTAAATTCAGCACTTGTAGCTGCAACAATGTGGCTATGTGTATGAGCCCATTACTTACTGCATATGCTATGCTGAAAATAATCTGAAAATGAAATAACTGAAATGATGAATAAAATAAAGATTTTAATATTTTAAACCATAATCAACTATGTACTTACAATTTGACCGAAAATTTTCTCAACAAGCTTATATGCATTCATAATGTCTACGTACACTTCATATTTCATTTTCCAATAACATTCTCTTTCCAAATCTGATATATGTTCTGCACTCCGAATATCTTCATTCCAAACTACCAACATTTTACATAAAAGTTTCATAAGAAACGAAGCATACATGACACTTATATCAAAAATAACGATGTTGATACTTAAAAGTGTCATAATATAACCTATTTCGGAAAAGAAATAAAAATAAAATATAAATGTTACAATAATAGTACTGGTAATAATCGTAACAGAAATCCAATTGTATATTTTCAAGCTCCTGAGTTCTCTGTTTTTAATTTTGAGTGAGGTAAGAGCGTGCTGGATTCTTAAAACCAATAACACATTTTGGTTGCTATATTTAATATTGCAGTGGTACGTCAAAACGAATCCAAAAAGTAAGAAGAAGTTGTCATAAATAGCGGACCAGTTCAGGAGCACGTTGATACCCTTCCCAAAACCATCAAATGCGCAGAACCAATCGTAGAGGACATAGCCTCGATATATGAGCACGTAGGTGATTCCAATAAAGTTGTAGGTGAAACTATTTGGCATGACGGACTTGTTGGAAATTTTGTACTTAGAACAAATGAATAGAGCCTGCATCAGATTTAGCGGCCTTAAAACTGAGACTAAATCATTTCCAATCTGATTCTCGATTAAGATTTTACTACTATAAGAGACTGTTGGTGCAGCCTCAATTGTAACGGAGTTTATTCTCGATTTAATACTGTTTGAAAACATGTTTGTAGTGTAACTGTTGTATTTAATGTAACCCATGATAAAATTTTGTGAGCCATTATATTTAATCAATACTTCAATAATTTTGATGGCTTTGATAGTTATCTTAAGTGTCTTTACATACAATCTATCTATCGTTTAATCGATTCTGGTACTAGCGCCACGGTAAATGTGACAACTTTATACTTCAGCGTTATCTATCTATCGGTGCTTTTTGCTATTTGTACAATTTTTTTTTCATAAATGAACTTAGGTTTATAATTATTATTTTGAAGCCGACGAACTTGCAACGACTAGGGCTCAAGGTCATCAGATAGGACCAGAACCCTTCTGTGGTATCTCAAAGAACCAGGCCATGCAGACCCTTAAAGGCAACCTATTTGGCGATTCAAAAAAGCACTGGTTGTTACAACCAGGACTGCTACACGCCAAATCTCTTATAGAAGGCTACTCACAAAAACAAACTGCCGAGCTTCTTGAGCTTAGCAGGACGAACATTTGTGCGATATCCCGCGCCTTAACCGGCCACTGCAAATTAAACAGGCACCAATTTCACATGAAACTAAGTGACACTGATGTTTGCCGGTACTGTAATTAGGAGAGGGAGACGCCTAAGCATCTTTTATGTGACTGCAGGCCCCTTATCCACAAACGGAGTATCCATCTAGGCCGACACATTATTCGCACGGAGGAGATTAAAACTCTTAAAGCTAGGAGTATTCTAGACTTCCTGGAAGCCTTCGGGCTAAAAGAGTTACTCTAACAAGGTGGCGAGTTACAATAGATCTTTTAGGTCACAGTGACTACATCCCCTACACTACGGGAGATGCATAGCCCCTTATCTTCAAAATTATAATAACTTAGGTTTACATCAAAATCTAAATAAGAAAGTTTTTAAATTATCGAGCATAAATAATTAAAACTATTTGGATTTCTTGAAAACAATATAAGTAATTATCAATTGCGGTGTCTAACATATTAATCAATTTGACTTTTGGCACCTATATTCTATCAAACAAGCCAGTTCAACAACATTCCGTTAACAAAGTTCGTGAAGAACATTTTTACTAAATTAACACCTAACATTGTAGTAATTACATTAATTAGTTTGTTTTGTATTTTTCATGTTACGTTGCAGTCACGTCACTTATACGATGTAACTGCTTTTGTTATAGAAAACATATATAGTAAACTTAGTATTGATAATACCAAAGAAATAAGCACAGAAACGCTTCAAGAGCAAGATAGAAATGCTTACATTAAATATTCAAATCAATGATGTAAAAAACAAAAAAAACCTGTTGTTTACAACACGCATAACCACATACGTATGTGTTTTATATGTTAGCGCAAAATTATAGACTCCAAATGATGGTACTAAACCTTTAATAGATTAGAATTTCTCGAAATTACACCCAGATTCATTAATTTCCGACATAGCGGTGTCTTATTTAGAAAAAATACTTTCATTACAATTTTACGCAGTATGTTACAGTTTGACGGCGTTTACAATTTTCCGGTGATATATATTCCACAATCCAACAACTTTTGTGATCACATCTAGTTCTAACAACGAAATTTGAAACACGCGTAAACTATGTAATGGAAAAGAACGTAGAAATATTTGTCATCTCATCATTATCATCATTTCAGCCGACAGACGTCCACTTTTGGACATAGGCCTCCCCCAAGCGTCGCCACAATGATCGATCCTGTGCGTCTCGCATCCATCGGATTCCCGCAACCTTCACCAGGCCATCGGTCCACCTTGTAGGAGGCCTTCCGACGCTGCGTCTTCCAGTACGAAGTCGCCACTCCAGAACCTTTCGGCCCCAACGGCCATCTGTTCTGCGAGCAATGTGCCCTGCCTATTGCCACATAAGTTTGAGGATTCTTCGTGCTATGTCGGCAACCTTGGTTCTTCTGCGGATATCTTCATTTCTGATTCGATCCTGCAAGGAAACTCCGAGCATAGCCCTTTTCATTGCCCTCTGGGTGACTTTGAGCCTTCTGATGAGGCCCATTGTGAGCGACCACGTTTCGGCACCATATGTCATCACTGGCAACACGCACTGGTCATAGACTTTCGTCTTGAGACACTGTGGTATATTGGACGAGAAGATAGATTGTCATCTCAGGAGTATTAAAATTAAAATTTTAAATATACTTTATGTTTCCACAGCAAAATTTTCTACTTTCACGAAGGTAAAGCCGCTACCAGAAATTGATTACCAATAAAAACATTAAACGGTTTCAAGGATTTTAATTTTATGTACACAAATAAGATATTTAAAGAAAAAAGAACTGCAAGAGCACAATAACGTAATTCATTATTCCTCCGACCAAAGTGATGGCTAGCGTCGCGTCGACGTAGAACAAGCCACACGCCGACATCTTACTGACCGATCGCGTTGCTACTATCACGTTCATGCAAAAACGTTTCTGACTCTCTGTAAGAAAAGATACCATAAGTAACAATAATGATAATAACTATTTTTTTTAGTAATGAGAAACATTTAAAATTTAAATAAATATGTAAAAATAATAATAATAAAAAAACAAAACACAAAAAAAAAACAAATACAACAAAAAAATAACAAAATAATAATAATTAATTTTATTAAAACACTGTCTATTACACCTTAAACACAACAGATAAAGTTTCCACGATATTTTTCTCATTGTACTGGTCAAAATGCAATGAACAAAGTTATTGTTATTATTTTTAAACTTAAAACAATATTGAGTGCAATAAAGTAGCCCTAGATCTCACACTAGGATACCCTCTATAGTGGGGTTTAGGTTTTTTTTGACGTTCTTGGCTTATTATAAATACACCAGTGTATTTTTTTAATTAAATTTTATTTAAAGTAACTGTAGCGTTAAAAAAAAAGAAAATCACCACTTGTACACGTAATTTTGCATTTAAAAAAAACAACATAGAAAAAATTATAAAAGGAAATTAAAAAATTCGGCGACTTTATATATATAAAAATAGGGTTTAAGTAAGGTGGCGAGATGGAGATATAAAAAAATAAAAATTTATAATTTGGAAGTTGTGCCTATAGGTACGGGATTGCAATCACGGGACCTCAGGCGCGGACTCGTAAACTATCAAAGAAAACAGTTCATTCCGCAACCTTTTTACACGAATTGCTGTGATTATACATATAAAACAGATAGCGTAAAAAAAACTACTCAAATATTACTTGCTACTGCTATAGAATAAGGAAAAATAGGGATCATGAAAACTTCACGTGGAGTGACGTCACGATGTCCAACGGGGTTTTCTCTAGTATCCTCATGCGCTAGTTGGCGCACGCATTAATGAATTGCAGTGGGCTGTACTGTCCACTTCTGTGAATTTCTATGTCTATATCCAGAATGCTCCAAGAATACTCCAAGAATGTTCCAAGAATACTCCAAGAATACTCCAAGAACCGATTGACAAATAATCGGTTCTTTATATTGACTAACACTTATCGGTTTTTTATTTACTACCGAGTTTCACCAAACATTTCGCAGTTAGATCATTACTTATAATCACATTTCCTTTTTAATTCGTGTTCATCAAGCACTTTTTCTCTGAAAATTTCGTCGCCGAATGACAAATAAAATTTTTCCTTGTCAAACCTCCAAATTTTCCTATTCTAAGTTCAAATCAAAAAAAAATAATATTAGAAAAAGGTAAACTAACGCGAACGAAAAAGTTTTTATTTAGCTAAACGAATTAAGCAACATGATAATGCTGCATAACGTAATCTCCTGAAAAGCATCAAACTCAAGGAGTCTTACTTGAACAGTTCCTGTTCTTCATTAGATGCATACACGCCGTCCCAGCCTCGTCTACAGACATATAGAATTTTTCGCAGTTAACACTTTGTACGATTGGAAGGATTACACACCTCGATATGTGTAAAGCAGTGATAATAGTAAGAGATATAGTCTGGAAAGTAAAGTTAAATATTTTATTCAGAAGTGATATGAATGAAAAGGGAGTTAGTGATAGCGTGACGAGTGACAGGACAGAATGGAAGAAAAAAAACGTGCTGCGCCGACCCCAAAAAAATGGGATAAGGGCAGGAAGATGATGATGATGATCACCATTTCAGCTTATAGATATCCAAAATAGTTAAACCTTTTTAAGAGGATCACGTGCTGTATCATTCCATTGTCGGATGGACACAGTCTGATGGCCCCCGTCAATCTTGCTGACATCTCTTTGAAGTTAAACGTACCTGTTGTTCCGATACCATCATAGATAGTTGTCCTGATTCCGTTTGTGCAGTCTCAGAAGTAAAAATCAAATAGAACATTGCTATAGTACGAAAAAATGCTTGAAGTATATGAAATAGTACCTACAAATGTAAATATATGGTTACTATTAACTTTATTATTAGTATATTATACTTTGTGTTTTAAATTATGAATTCACATTCAAGTCTGCGTTAGATCAATCAGAACAAGCACTAGTAGCGTCAGTGTATCTTACCAGTACTTGAAAAATTGATTTATATTGATCGTAAGCTTCTATAATATTTTTATGTTTTTCAAGCATTTTATCACAGTATCCTTCATTTTTCTGTTCAACATTCATCATTAGCACTTCGTTAATCCACTCATTGAGAAATTTCCTCAACGAAACTATAATTCGAATGGCAACCACCAAATTGACGTCCAATGTGATGAACATTAAGTCACAAAAAAAGTCTGATGCGTAATAAGAAAAATCGTAAAATATAATGTAGTGCCAAATATTTATGAAACACGCAAAACAAATTATGGTTATTAGAGAAATCCAGTTCCAAACAACCAAACTTCGGATAGTCTTACTAGAACCGGTGTTTCTATAGATAGTTTGAATCTTCAAAATAAGAGAGACATTGTTTTGCCTATGCACAATGTCCAGAATGAAAACCATTGAGAAGCCGACCACACAACTGATAAAATAAAAGGACGCAATCAACCCTGCAATATGATTGTTTAACTGATCTTTATCTAATTGTGAAACTCTTATGTGACCTAATCGTTGTATTGACAATGAATTTGCTAATAATAAGTAACAGAATGCCATAAAGCCATATTTATTTCCGTTAGGATAAATGTAATTATCTTGGACACGATATTTTGACGAAAAAAATAGATGGAGTGCAAAATTATAAGAATGCACAATGCTTTGAACTTCTGTATCGAGTTTATTATTGTGTAGCACTTGAAATAGAAGACTAGGACTAATTTTTTGATTTTGAAACATTATAACAATATTAATGTCCTCTAGTGCCCGGATATTGCTAATAATGACTGCAAAATATGTTGGATATTGTTATAAAAATATCGATTAATTATATACTAATTGCACCAGCACTAATGGAAAAAGTTTAATATTCATAATTGCCTTACTCATCATCAATATGTCAAGTTAACACGCTGAATGGCAATGCTTATCCTTTATTATTATTATTATTATTATTATTATTATATACTTTATTGTACACCGTTACACATACAAAGAAAACTTAAAACTAAAACACATACATACAATGGGCGGCCTTATCGCATTCCGCGATCTCTCTCACGATTTTGGGTCACGCAAAGTGTTAATAATGCATTTTGAAAGTTTTTTAAGTAATTTTTGAGCACACGGATCCTAGGATCCGAGAGTTTCAACCACAAACGGCTTGAAAGCATATTAATTTCAATTAACTAACATATATATTTTCCACTAAGATTCTCTTTGCTTTGAAATATTTTCAGTACTTCGAACATCTTCATTTCATACAATCATCACTAAGCTAAATGATAATATGATAATTCATATAAAAAATAATTATGTAACTTAAAGATGCAAAAATATCACTAATTACGGTAAAAATTTAGACGTCAATATTACAATAACAGTTCTGCTCATAATCATAACAGAAATCTAATTGTAGACTGTACGATTGTAATGTAACTATTGTAATTGATGTAGCCCGTGACAAACTTTTGTAACTCGTTGTATTTGATTAAATATAATGGTGTAGTATTGATTAATACTTCAATCATTTGATGGCTTTGATGTTTATCTTAAATATCTTTGTATGTTCTATACCTTTAATAGGCGACACAGTACATGTGAAAGTTTTAGACTTCAACGATATACAATCTAAAGATTCGTTTGCCACTGCACAGATTTATTTTTCCAAAAGTACTTAGATTTACCTCAAAACCTAAATAGTGAAGTTTTTAAATTATCGACCGTAAAAATTTAAAACTTCTTATTTGGATAATAATAATTAATCGTTTAATTTCCATGCGTGGTCAAACATATTAATCAATTTAACTTTTAATGGTACCTGTATTTTATCAAGGAAGCTAGATCAGCTACATCAATCAAGTTCGTGGAGAACTTGAAAATTATGGAAAGAAGGTGTTTAATTAGTAAATCTAATTAAACACCTTCTTTTCATAATTAATCTGTATTACATTTTTTCATGTAATGTTATCGTCAAGTAATATAACTGATTGTGTCAGCTGTAGAAAACATATATTTATTATACGTTAAAAATGATATTAATAACTACAGTACATAACTGGTACCAATGATATCATAAAATATATATAAGATATGTTATTGAGGATTTTCCAAATAAACCACCAATTGTTTCTCTGAAAATCAAAGATTTGTTTATTTAATACGTCTTTACTATATTACAACGTTTAACTATGACCATTACACCTATTACTTACCTGAAAATCAAAGAAACGACATTTAAAGTTTACTAATATCGCCTCCTCAATTATATCCCTTTATTTTATCTCTACAATAGAATTTTTAACAATAAAATATGCAAAATAATCTAAACATCATCTGCCATTCACACGTCACCCCGTTTCACAGAACATAAATTCCATTGACAACTTCAACGCGCGATGCGCGGCAAATTTGAATTAATGAAATGTCATTTCATTACATATATTTGAGTAAGCTATTTATCATTGTTTTGATTTGATTCCTTTTTCACGAAACACAAAGAATCAGAAGGGTTTCAGAAAAAAAAAAATTATATCTACCTATGATTTCCTTTATATTATAATGAAATGTAACGATAAAAAAAATCCTAATAGTGACATATTTTGGACATGACGAAAGCTTTTGATTTAATTGATCTACCACAAAAATTTAAAGCGTATGGAAGAATGGACAAAGCACTTTCCTTATACAATCTTATCTAGACAGTAGAACACAATATACAAAATCAAATGATTTTTATAATAGGAACTTAAATATGTATATGAAAAACATAAAATCACTTTTGGCGTACCACAGGGCAGCGTATTGAGACCGCCGTTATTTTTAGTTTACATACAACACTTTCTAAAACACATCATTTTTCGTTTGGTTCTTTTGCTGTTGACACCTTGGTAATTGTTAGACAAAATAAAAATATAAACTATGAACGTAATATCAAAGTCCCGTTGCAATAATCAATGGCATGATCATAATAATTTAAAATTAAATTTATGTAAAACTAAAATTATACAGTTTAGACAAAGAGCGACTACTTCTGACATAAATATATTTTTGACGATAAAACAATTGAAGAAGTAGTGCTTATGCAATTTCTAGGCTTGACTATTGGTTCTAAACTGGCTTGGAAAGAACATGCGTTCTTATTAAAACAAAAAAAAAAAAACAATACCGGTTTCAAGGGTTTTAAGTTTATTTACACAAATCAGAGATTTAAAGGAAAAAGAACTGCAAGAGCACAATAACGTAATTCATTATTCCTCCGACCAAAGAGATAGCTAGCGTCGCGTCGACGTAGAACAAACCACACGCGGACATCTTACTGACCACTCGAGTTGCTACTATCACGTTCATGCAAAAATGCTTCTGACTCTCTGTAAGAAAAGACATATTATTATTATTGTTTTTTTTTTTCTATTAAATTTTATTTATAGTAACGTAATCTGCTGACAAGCATCAAACTCATTGATTCTTACTTGAACAGTTCCTGTTCTTCATAAGATGCATACACGCCGTCCCAGCCTCTTCTACAGATATATAGAATCTTTCGCAGTTAATACTTTGTACGATTGCAAGAATTACACTCCATATTATGTGCAAAGTAGTAACAATAGCAAGAAACACAGCCTGGAAAGTAAAGTTGACTATTTTATTCATTATTGTCTCAGGCTATAGTCATCCGAAATAGTTTGAGAGGACCAACTATTTGTCTTTGCTTTGTTTTTTTTTTCTAACACACAGCTTTTGCAATATTTCTTAAATTATTTAAACTTCAACTAACTGTTAGTAATTTATTTTGTTTTTAATTGATAATTGTAATTATTTATATTTTTCTTGCTATTTTTACATAGCCTTTTTTTTAATGGTTCCCTATCCATTTGCGGAAAATTTTTAGACCTAATATAACTTGGCATACTTTTTGTTTGTTCTAATTATAATTTCGCATAATTATTGACGCATAACAGCTTACGCATGATTTTTTTAAGCATAATATTTCTAATCATAATAATGATTAAGCATAATTTTCTAAAGCATGAATTTACTAAGCATAATATTCTAAAGCATAACTTTAGAATTTATCAAAATTATTTCGACGATTGAAAAAAACCATATCTCTTGAAGCAGGTCACACGACATAACATATTTATTATGATCAATTTTGTAGTCTTTTTTCACAGTAAGAAGCATGCAAACAAGCATACACAAGGCTTGCAAGCAAGCAAGCAAGCATGCAGCATGCTACATGCAATATGCAAGCAAGCAGCATGCAGTATGCACCATGCTAGCAAGCAGCATGCAGCATACAAGCAAGCATGCCACATGCAACATGCAAGCAAGCAGCATGCAAGCAAGCATGCAGCATTCAAGCGAGCATGCAACATGCAGCAGGCATGGTTTCTGTCACGGCTCCGGCGCTGCGGGCCACCGGCAGCCCCACGCGTGCTAATCGTCGCAGACGGCTTTCGTTCACCACCGCGGCTTCGGCTTGCTGGCCAGCTTCGCCGGCCAGCCTCAGCGGCGGCGGCTCGCTTGCAGCCGCCTGCTCCTCAGTCCGCGGGCCGCCTCGCCCCTACGCGCCTACGCGATTTTAAATTACACTCTAGGGGTAGGGCAGACAAGATTACGTGGAGTCGGTTTTGCAGCGATTCGGTTCTGTCACAACATATTGAATTTTTGATCAACAATATTTTTGAATTGTTGCAGAAACTATAGCTATGTGGTAGTATATTATGTTATATTAATTGTATGCCTAAATATTATTATGCTAATAGTCATTAGGCCTAGTCACGTTATGCGAATTAAATTTATTCCAAAACAAATTAGCCTTAAAGAGGATTATGCCAACATAAAACGTATGCCAAAAAAAATATGGCAAAACAAATTATGCCAAAATCGTTAAGCTAAATTAAGACAAAGAATATTATGCAAAAAGAAGGGATCCCTTTTTTAATAATGTGAATGTAACACATCAAAATAAAATTAAAAAAAAAACCGAGACAATAGAGAGAGATTAAATGGAATATCTCTGTTTAAAAGTAATGATTTTAAGTATTAAATAAATACATTTTGATATAAACTTACAGCCTACATCGCCTCACTGAGATCTACCTCTACTGTTTTGGTTGCTAGTACGAATCATTTAATAATAAAATAGTCTAGTTTTTTAAACTATTTTGGATAATCTTCAACTACTAGAAGCCTTCTCAACCTTAGTTTGGTCTTCATCAAAATTATTATTGAGTTCTCTTATTGATTCGATATTTTTCATAGTATTTATTAGTTTATTATTTTAGCATATCTTCTTCTTCTTCCTGCCCTTATACCATATTACTCGGAGTCGGCGCAACACGTTTTTTTCTTCCATTCTTTCCTGTCACTCATCAAACAATCACTAACTCCTTTTTCTTTCATATCACTCCTCATACAATCCATCCATCTTTTCTTCGACCTTTCTCTCCCTTTCCACTATTATTTTACCATATATATTACATATTTATTTTATTACATAATATTTTTTTTATTTCGTTTAAAGTATTTATTTGTTTATTGTGCAAACCTACTTTCCATCGCCGTCTTTTTTAACCCAAAGATTGACTGGGTGAGAATGCCTTGTTGTAATAGGTCCGTATATGTAACACTACTATACATGAAGTTTAAATAAATAATCTGAAACATTGAAAAAACCTTTTACACATCTTTTTTTTTTCAATTGAAAATCAACAAATGACTTCTCTCGCACTAAGTGGAGAAGGAAAGAGTATCAGACTTTTACCGACATATACCCACTTGTATTTCTTGAGTTGCCTTTTGTGTCTAGAGCCACGGTAACTCCACCGCACCATCCTGACGGGCCCCATCAATATTCATGACATCACTTTAAAGTTTTTCAAACATACCTGGGTTTTCGTTATCGCCACTTCCATCGACTTCTGTTCTAATTCCGAACGTGTAGATATTGCAGTAAAAATCAAATAGAACATAGCTATAGTACGGAAAAATGCTTGAAGTATATGAAATAGTACCTACAAATGTAAATATATGCTTACTATTAACTCGTATACTTTGTTTTTTAAAGTATGAATTCACATACAAGTCTGCTTTAGATCAATCAGAACAAGCACTAGTAGCATAAGTGTAACTTACTAGTACTTGAAAAATTGATTTGTATTGATCATAAGCTTGTATAATATTTTGATATTTCTCAAGCATTTTTTCACAATGTCCTTCATATTCCTGCTCATCATTTATCATTAGCACCTCGTTAATCCACTCATTGAGATACTTCCTTAATAAAACTATGATTCGGATGGCAACCACCAAATTGACGTCGAGTGTAATGAACATTATGTCACAAAGAAAGTCTGACATATAATAAGAAATATCGCTCAACATAATGTAGTGCACACTGTTTATAAAAGACACACAAAGGATGGTGATTATAAGAGTGATCCAGTTCCAAACAACCAAACTTCGGATAGTCTTACTAGAACTGGTGTTTCTATAGATAGTTTGAATTTTCAAAATAAGAGAGACATTGTTTTGCCTATGCACAATGTCCAGAATGAACATCACTGTGAAGCCGACCGCGCAACTGATATAATAAAAACAAGAAATGAACACAGCAATACGATCGCTTAAATGATCTTTGTGTAAATTTATGTTTGACGCTCCTAAGTGACTTAGTCGTTGTATTGATAATGAATTAGCAAGTAGCATGAAGCAGAACGCTAGGAAACAGTATTTATTCCCGTTGGGATAAATGTAATTATCTCGGACACAATATTTCGATGAAACAAATAGATATAGTGCAAAATTATAAGAACGCACAATACTTTGAACTTCTATATCGAGTTTATTATTATGTAGCACTTGATATGAAGGACGAGGACAAATTTTTCGACTTTGGAACATTTTTGTCGTCTTCTAGTGGTCGGATATTGGTGATAATAACTTCAAATGTTCGATAATTTGTCACTTTAATAACGTTTGGATGTTTATGTATTGATTGTACCAGCACTAATGTAAAAAGTTAATACTCATAATTGCCTTATTCATCATCAATATATCAAGTTAAAGAACATCTTCATTCCATACTATCATCAGTTTAACAAAGCAAAAGCATTTTAATTTCAATTTCAATAAACTAACATATATATTTTCCACTAAGATTCTTTTTCCAATTTTGAAATATATTCTGTACTCCGAACATCTTCATTCCATACTATCATCAGTTTAGCAAAGCGTACATGATATTCATATAAAAAACAATGACGTTAATAATCATCATAGAAATTCATTGTAGTTTGTAAGATTGTAATATAACTATTCTAATTGATGTAGCCCGTAACAAACTTTTGTAAGCCGTTATATTTGATGAAATATGACGGCACAGTATTGATTAATACTTCAATTATTTGATAGCTTTGATGTTTAACATAAGTGCCTTTATATACGTCCTATCTACCGTTTAATGGGCGACACGGTAAATGTGAAAGTTTTAGACTTCAACGATAGACAATCTAGCGATTTATTTGTCACTGCACAGATTTTTTCCAAAAAGGAATTCAACTCAAAACCTAATTAGTGAAGTTTTTAAACTCCTTTGAATGATAATTTATCAATTCATGCGTGGTCTAACATATTAATAAGTTTTACCTTTAATGGTTCATATAATTTATCAAGACATTATTAATTAAACATCTACTATTCGAAACAGTTCCACATAGCTGTTCCATATCGTTTCGTTTGTATCTTTCAAAGTTACGGCTACTACAGTTGATTGTGGAACAGGCGAAACAGGTAGGAGCTGTTATTTCGATTCTGAGATACCTGTTTCATAGTGTTACTTTAAAATACCTGTTTTTTTGCTCGTTTCGATAAATACGCCTCACTCCTAATTCCTATAAGTGCTGTATTTATAGACATGACGGAAGCTTTTGATTTAGTTGATCTACTAAAGAAACCTTAAATGCACGGAGTAAGGAGTAAAGCACTTTCCTTTATACAATCTTATCTAGACAGTAGAACACAATATACAAAAATTAAACAAATTTCTACAAAAGGGTAAAAATAAATTTAAATATTTATCTGGAAAACGTAAAATCACTTTTGGCGTACCACAAGGCATTGTATTGAGACCTCCGTTAATTATAGTTTACATAAAAATCTATCCAAAACATATCACTTTTCCTATGGTTCTTTTTGCTGATGACAGCAAGATAGTTGTTAAATAAAATAAAAAATAATCTATGAAGGAGACACCAAAGACTCATTAAAATAATCAATTGCGTGATCATAACTATTGATAATTTTTATGTTAAACTAAAATTATGCAGTTTAGACAAAGACTAACTCTTGACTGGCCTGTTGGTCTAGTGGTTGCTATACCCTGACTGCTATGCCGGAGGTCGTGGGTTCGATTCCCACCCAGGACAAATGTTTATGTGATGAGCATAATCATTTGTTCCGTGTCTGGGTGTAATTTATCTATAATATGTATGTATTTAGAAATATATAAGTATGTTTATCAGTTGTCTAGTACCCATAACACAAGCTCTGCTTAGCTTGGGACTAGACGGCGTTGTGTGATAGTTGTGGCATATATATTATATATTATATATATATAAATATATTTTCGACAATAACAGAATTGAAGAAGTAGACCATATGCAATTTCTAGGCTTGACTATTGACTCAAAACTGACTTGGAAAGAATTTGCATCATAATTTGCAAAACAAAAAATACTTTTAATTACTGTTCAAGGGTTTTAATTTTATTTATAAAAATCATAGATTTAAAGAAAAAAGAACTGCAAGAGCACAATAACATAATTCATTATTCCCCCGACCAAAGTGATGGCTAGCGTCGCGTCGACGTAGAACAAGCCACACGCAGACATCTTACTGACCGATCGAGTTGCTACTATCACGTTCATGCAAAAATGCTTCTGACTCTCTGTAAGAAAGACATTATTTTTATTAATTTTATTTATAGTAACGTCATCTCCTTCCTGAAAAGCATCAAACGCATTGATTCTTACTTGAACAGTTCTTGTTTTTCATAAGATGCATACACGCCGTCCCAGCTTCTTCTACAGATATATAGAATCTTTCGCAGTTAACACTTTGTATGATTGGAAGAATTACACTCCTTATTATGTGTAAAACAGTAATAATAGCATGGAACACAACCTGGAAAGTGAAATTGACTGTTTTATTCATATCACTGTTTCAAGCTATGGTCACGGTAATAGTATCATACAGTATTGTAACTCGGCCGTATCTTTGAAATAAATGCCTACAGCCGCGCGGTACGTAAACATGCGTTAGGGCTACCCGCCTCCAGCAATCTAATTACATTTGCCTAGTTTGTTTCCATTTATTTTTGGATTGTAAATATACTTACTTTTTTATATTAACAAAATACTTTGTGGATTGAATAGGAAGTGTTCAATAAAAATGCGTGTAGTTTTTTGATTGGTAGATTTAAATAAAATGCTTTTTCTAGTATTATTCATACAAATAGTACAATAAACCACTATTATTAATAATAAAATAGCACGTCTTTACTTTGAATTTTACAAACTAACAATAATCACGCGATTATTGTTAAAAAAAAACCGTCGTATCCGTTTGTTACTGTGTGGCACAGTTGCGACGGTCGCGACTGTCTCCATGCCGAGCCCATGCCACAACCGAGGCGCGTAGGTATAGCTCGCGTTTCGTCCGTTTGTATGAAGTTGGAATACTGTATGATATTATTACCGTGCTATGGTCGTCCGAAATAGTTTAAGAGGACCACGTACTTGTCATTCCTTTGTTTGTCACCTCCTGCCACTTTATCGACCAAATCTGTTTCGCTTATCTACTGCACTTTCCAGAGACAATGGAAAGAGATCAAATCTTTCAGAGATATCAAAAATATTATTTGTAAGGAATAATTGTAAGTATTTAAGAAGCATACAAGTACATTTTGATATAAGTTTACAGCCTACATCACCCCACTGCTCGGAAACCTACCAGTACTGCTTTGGTTGCTATTATAGATAATAATTAATTTATTATTAAAATAGTCTGGTTTTTTCCACTATTTTTAGCATACATAATCAGATATCATCAATCTCCCGCACTGGGTGGAGTAAAAGAGAATCAGACTTTAACTGACGCATACCCACTTGTTTCGTTTATTGTCAGTTGCCC
Organism: Mythimna lalbum; assembly: GCA_949319445.1. Classification (NCBI taxonomy): domain Eukaryota; kingdom Metazoa; phylum Arthropoda; class Insecta; order Lepidoptera; family Noctuidae; genus Mythimna; species Mythimna lalbum. The sequence goes on from OX439367.1 coordinate 16,979,780, forward strand.
TTCGTGATCTAGAGTCATGGTAACTCTTTTGAGCAATCGCACCGCGCTGACGGGCCCCATCAATCTTTATTAAATCTCTTTGAAATTTTCTAAACGTACCTGGGTTTTCGTCATCGCCACTCCCATTGCCTTCTGTTCTGATTCTGTACGTGCAGTCATTGCAGTAAAAATCAAATAAAACATTGCTATAGTACGCAAAAATGATTGAAGTATATGAAATAGTACCTACAAACGAAAATATGTGGTTACTATTAACTCGTATATAAGGTGATTTGAGAAAGTTGTTTGTAATCATGAGTACAATCACGTGTATAAGTATCGGTCATCAGTCACCCTATAAACGTAGTTTTTAATATTAATTCACATACAAGTCTGCCTTAGATCAATCAGAACAAGCACTAGTAGCATCAGTGTATCTTACCAGTACTTGAAAAATTGATTTGTATTGATCATAAGCTTCTATAATATTTTGATGTTTCTCAAGTATTTTTTCACAATGTCCTTCATATTCCTGCTCATCATTTATCATTAGCACCTCGTTAATCCACTCATTGAGATACTTCCTTAATAAAACTATGATTCGGATGGCAACCACCAAATTGACGTCGAGTGTAATGAACATTATGTCACAAAGAAAGTCTGACATATAATAAGAAATATTCCAAAACATAATGTAATGCACAATATTTATAAAAAGCGTACAAATGATGGTGATTATTAAAGTGATCCAGTTCCAAACAACCAAACTTCGGATAGTCTTACTAGAACCGATGTTTCTATAGATAGTTTGAATCTTCAAAATAAGAGAGACATTGTTTTGCCTATGCACGATGTCCAGAATGAACATCACTGTGAAGCCGACCGTACAACTGATAAAATAAAAACAAGAAATGAACACAGCAATACGATTGCTTAAATGATCTTTGTCTAAATTTAAGTTTGACACTTCTAAGTGACCTAGTCGTTGTATTGACAATAAATTTGCAAGTAGCATGAAGCAGAATGCTAGAAAACAGTATTTATTCCCGTTGGGATAAATGTAATTATCTCGGATACGATATTTCGATGAAAAAAATAGATGTAGTGCAAAATTATAAGAACGCACAATACTTTGAACTTCTATATCGAGTCTATTACTGTGTAGCACTTGATATGAAGGACGAAGACTAATTTTTCGAGTTTGGAACATTTTTATCGTCTTCTAGTGCCTGGATATTGGTGATAATAACTTCAAATGTTGGATATTGTTAAATCGATCACTTTAATAACTTTTTAATGTTTATGTATTAATTGTACCAGCGCTAATGGAAAAACTTAATATTCATAATTGCCTTTACTCGTTTTCATTATATTTTATTTTATTTTTCTTTCATTATACAACGTGTAACGTTAAATGCGTAAAACCTCAGACACCCCAAATGATTTTTAATTCGATTGGCCTAGTTATGTGTTTGTTTAAAATTCATAATTATCTGCATTGAAATAAGAACTTTTATTATCCCGTGTATGAGAAAATTTGATTGGATTACGACTATTTGTGTTTGTTTACCTATTTCTGCGGGTTTGCCCACATAATAGCTTGACCTATTTATAAATAGACAGGTCGAAGTTTTTAATGACGATTTTTTTTTTTATGTAACTTTTATTAAAAAGTGGTTTAAGTGATTCTGCTCGTTATTCTGATCAAACTAATTTCAGGGTTTTGCGCATTTAACGTTACATCTTGATACAACTATTCTTTAGTATATGCGAAACCTGAAACACCTGTTTACAATTTTTCTGTAATGAAACTATGAACAAAATTTGAAAACAGTATTATGAAAAATCACAAAGCTATAAGCCAGTTATGGTACCTGGTTGGCCATCTCCTCATGCCCATTATGACTTGTCGTGAACTGTTTTGTTCCTAGTGTCGAACTCTTAATTTTTTTTAACTTTTTGGAAAAAAGTATAACATGGTGTAAAAATTATTGGAATCGATTCAGTTTCTGAAAAGGAACTTATAGGGCGTCAAAAAATTCGTCCACATCGATGTCAATGGGAAATGTGCCCAGAACGCTGGCAGCATTGCCACGCTGGATGGCAATGCTGATTCGTTGACCGAAGAAAAGCCCAGCCCTCTGGTCACGCGAAGAGTCGACCAACTGTTTGCTAATATCTCGAACAACTCGATGAGCGCTCGGACCCCATGGCCCTAGTGTTTCAAGCCCAAACGACTCAAACATATAACTTCCGATGAGGTTATTATATTTACGCCGTTTGAGGTTTTCTGCACCTGCAGCAGCCGCACCAGCACAGCCCGCCGTACTAAGAAGATGGGATGGCGCAAGGGTGTCGACACATGTTGCATCCCACACCAAAGGCCTACCCAACTTCCAAGGCATTATGGTCATCCCGTCTGGCTTTTTCCCATCGTCGCGTAGGAGGATATAGATAGAATAGTGGAATGGAGCTGGGATAAGAAACTTTTCTTCAAGTGTTGAAGTACTCGGTGAAGAGTTTTTGCGCGCGTGCTCTGTTATTATATAAGTACGTAGTGAGCGCCACGCCCGTGCAACGTGTCTCTGAAGTCCTGATTTGGGGGTTGCAGTCACTCCTGATCTCTCGTTTCGCGATCATATTGCGAGGATCTGAAAAGGGTGTACAGAGATTTGGGATTTGTTAATAGGCAGACGAGGTACTTCGCTAACATCGCTACAGACAGGGTACTGTATGACTCACCTGTCAGGAGTGTTCTGGAACATAGTGCTGTAATATGAGATCTTCATGAGGCCAAGTACTTGACAATGCTGGAACAAGTACAGAACAAATTCACGGGCCACTTGTACAAGAAACCATAGGGTATATCCATTTTACCCGTTGATGTATCCCACTTTGTTTGAGCTCGGTATGGTATTATTAAAGAACTTCACATAAAGATTGATGCATTTTCATGCAATTCGAGTGGATTCGCAAACCTTCTATAATTTATTTTATGTCATAGGGTTTTTTGATGGGTAAAAATCATACAAATACAACTAGATTATTTATTCCTTTTATTATTATATGTACGTTAATTTTAAGACCACACTATCGCATTAGGTATTTACCTATAATGATATTTGTAAGAGAGATAAATAAATAAAATAATGAACAAGTTGTATTTGAACAAAAGCAAAAAAGTCGTTTTTTCCAGATTTTACAATTCTGAGAAACATTACTCAATCGAAGGCAATGCTGGAAAGATTTACTGTGGCATTGAAACACAAAATGCAACTCAAAGACACACGTGGGTATTTATGAGAAAGAAATGGGTGAAGTAATTTGATAATTTACCACCTCATAAAAAATGATTTACCAGTAAGGTAAACCGAGAATTTTATACAGAGTTATTTGTAAAACACTGGCAACCTCTCAGGCCTATCTTACTAACATTATCTTTTGTTCTATGACTTTTAAAAACTTTTCATATTTTAGTTCATCAGATTTTCATATAAAAATATTTAAATTGAACTTTCTAAATATTACGAAGTCTATGCGAAGCAAGCCATACTAGTACTATAACGGAGGGGAGCGGGGATCGGGCAACTTGTGCCGCGTCATACCTACGTCAGAGTACAGCTGCAAAATACAGAGTTGAAATGTGTTGTAGATAGAACAACGAAATCTTGAAGGTTTGTTTTTGGTAAATTAATTGTATTGGGGAAAAGTCTTAGAACAAAAGAGGTTGTTTATGATGATGACGTTGTTAGTGTTTTACAAATAATCTTGCATAGAGCAACAAAATAAACTGGTTAATTCTAATTCCAAATTAATTCATGAATCCCCAAGCGACCACCGGTGGCCGCGGATCTATTGTCTTACTATTGTGTCTCTAATTGACGGTATCTGAAGGGAAGTAAGACAACTCAAACTGTAAAAGAGTGAGTGTATAAGTAGTGATGATATTGGATATTTGAAAGGGCAACGTAGCGTCGATGACCAATAAACCAAACACGTTCAACTTCTTGAACGCAGTTATCTGCTGCCGTTCTATATTCTTGCAAATTCTTCTTTGTTTATCTGTAAGTAAGATATTTTTGAAATAGATACTTCGATTATAGGAGGAGTTTGTAGCCAGCTTGAGAGCAGTGGTGACCGAGTGGTAACGGTCTCGACTTATGAGTTACTAGCTTTTGCCCACGGCTTTGCTCACGTACACAAACTATAGCCAATGCACTCAGGAATAAAGCAGCTTTCTATTGGTGAAAAAATTTTAGCAATCAGACCAGTATTTTCAGAGATTATCTCCTACAAACAAAAAAAAAACTTTACCTCTTTATAATATTAGTGTGGAAGTGTAGATAGGTGGCGGGTTAAAACCTAAGCAAGTGCATTACTTTGTGTAATTTATTTCATCACCACTGCTCTCAAAACGGTGAAGGCAAACATCGTGAGGAAATCGACATGTCCCATAATCAAAAATTCGAAAATATGTGACTAAATGTCACAAATTGTCCAATCAAGTTGTTCATTTTGTATAGTGAGGATATTTTTTTTTTCGTTTCCTTAAAAAAAATCTTGTGGAAGGTTATTCAGTTTCGTCTACTTGCTCAGTAGACGAAACTGAATTGAAAGCCCTTAAAGTTTGCTGAGGGCTGTCCCTTACACCTTGTATACGATAGATTTGGAAAAAAAACTAGACATAGAATGATAAAGATGATTACAAAATGCCTGAAATTTACCTGAACATCCTCCTGACTTCAACAGTGCACAAACGCTTTGAACTTCAGCCATGGTTGCATAGAACTTTTCACTTTCGATACAAAGTAAGATTTGTAAAGCCGTGCTCTTGAGGAGCCACATTTGGGATATTACTGCATATGAGACGAACTGAAAAAAGTATTTAAAGTAGGTAAAAACGCTGCCAATTAATGACAGCAAAAAATAAGTACTTAGTTTACATTTATGCGAAACCTTTTGTACATATTTACTTCACATAAAAATACTAAGCACATGTTGGTAACCTTTCTAGAACAGAAACGACACTAATTTAGATGTCAATGTCACTAAAATCACCAAATTGGATACGTCAATCAATTTAGCATTGATGTTGTGGTTGCATTGTTGCTGTTATGTGTAATGCTGATTGTTGTTGATCTGTGGTTGTTGTTGTGTTGTTGTATTGTTATAACATTCTTTTAAAATAACTCACTGATTCTCCTCTATCGCTTGTAAATTGTTGCATTTCTAATAATATCGCTACCGTCATTAGTCCATGACAGACTGTATGTGTTACATAAAAGACAATCTGGAAGTAAAGAGGATATCAATTGTAGTAATAGAAGACTAGCTTTTGCCCGCGGCTTCGCCCGAATACTTCAAATATAGCCTGTTTCACTCAAGAATAAAGCAGCTTTCTATCCAATCGTTTTTGTTATTATTAAAAAATCCAATCGGTCCAGTACTTTCAGAGATTACCTCTAACAAACAAAAAAAACTATCATCATCATCATTTCAGCCGACAGACGTCCACTGTTGGACATAGGCCTCCCCTAAGTGTCGCCACAATGATCGATCCTGCGCGTCTCGCATCCATCGGTTTCCCGCAACCTTCACCAGGTCATCGGTCCACCTTGCAGGAGGCCTTCCGACGCTGCGTCTTCCAGTACGCGGTCGCCACTCCAGAACCTTTCGGCCCCAACGGCCATCTGTTCTGCGAGCAATGTGCCCTGCCCATTGCCACTTAAGTTTGGCGATTCTTCGGGCTATGTCGGCAACCTTGGTTCTCCTGCGGATATCTTCATTTCTGATTCGATCCCGCAAGGAAACTCCGAGCATAGCCCTTTCCATTGCCCTCTGGGTGACTTTGAGCCTTCTGATGAGGTCCATTGTGAGCGACCACGTTTCGGTGCGTGTTGCCAGTGATGACAAAAAAAACTAACTTTATAATAATTTTTCTTTTTTGAAGTAATATTTAAAAATATGAAGAAAATAAATGACAATAATCTAATATAATATTTCATGTAAAGTGTAGACAAACAAGAAAAAGTTGAATTTTTGTGTGTTTTTCAAAAAATATATAAATATCAGTTTTATTCTGAGACCTATAGTAAAAAAGTGGTTCAAATTGTGGTATGTGATAGCTGAATATATGGTGTATTGATCCCTTAACGTCAGACCGTTATTTACGCCACAATCTGTATGTAAAATTCACAATAATTTTGTACACAAAATTTTGATTACAGACTTACTATAATAATTATACCTATTATTATAGTAAGTTTAGCCCTTGTGTGTGATTTGTATTTATCGAACCAATAAAAAAACATTTTTTTTAATGTTGGTAGAACTAACAGGCTGTGTCATACTAAAACCATGCTTTAAACACTTACCAGCAGCCGAAAAGTTTTCTCAAAAATTTTATAAGCTTCCAGTATATTCAGATACATATCAAACATTACTTGCCAATGAGACTGACTATCTAGATCGGTTCTTGATACTTGCATGTCATTTATCCAAACAATTAGCGTTTTTCTCAACAAATGAATTAAAAATGTTGCATATACAATGTTTACATCAAAAGAGATGCTAGAATAGTCAGCTACAATATCTAATAAATTATCGAAATCAAAATTTGAAACGAAAAAGCCGCATCCCAAGATATAAATGAAATTCAAGATGATAACATAAGCAAGATTGGAGATAAACAGGCTTTTTAAACATATACCGTCAATTTTCAGGGCTCTATGCACATGTTGGATCTTTAAGACTAACGAGGTATTGTTATTGCAGTTTATTATGTTGGATAAGTAATTCGTAATGAATCCGACGAAAAAGAAGAGAAAGTCACAGACGTTACACCAACCGAGAGTAATGGATATATCTTGCAAGCGTTGGATGGTGATGACAAGATGATAGAAGATTATACAGCATATTAAAACCGCAGCAGTGAATCCTAGGACGTTGTAACGGATACTGTTTGGAGTGATATAATTGTCACGAATGGAATACTTTGCACAGATGAAAAGACTTTGCATTAGATCAAATGGTTTTAGTAATGCTTGCAAATCTTTTTCGATCATATTATTTAATAACACTTCTCTGTATTGAAGTTTTGGTATGTTCTTGATTATTACATCTTTCATTTTCGATTTGCGTTTGTTTTTGGAATATAAAAACATATCCAATGCGCTCGATAGTTTTGAAGAGTCGGTTTAGAATTAAAATTTATTTATTTATTTATTGATCTATCAACAATTGTTACACATTGCATTAAAATGTACTTGCTCTTATACAAACCAAGTGTACAATATATCAATTAAAATAAGTGAACATTAATGAAAAAGCAATCAATTTACTAAGTCATTGGGTTATCCGTTGGTCAATTAAAAGGAATAGTCATATTTGCAATTTCTATAATTGAAATTTTTGTTTGCAATAACACACAAATTAATTTAAAAAAGCAAGGCAATCAAAATATTTTCTTATGTAGGTACTCAAATTTCCATTTAAACATTTTCGACAAAATATTAAGAGACAGAATCCTATTATTAATATCTTCTGGTTCAGCTGGTTGATCACATTTTTTTTTCTATAACGATAGCAACTCAATTATTTAAGTAGCGATTATATTTCACGTACGGCATGTTTAGTAAAGGAGGCAGTTTAAATCAAATAGGATTCTGACATAAAATAAAAACGACACATATTAATTATGATAAGTAGATACTTAAACTAGTTGTTAAATAATCTTCACGAATTATTTTGTATTTGTTAATATTTGGAACACTTGATAAAATGTAGGTCAGGTGCTATCAAAAGTATCTTAATTGGTCGGACTTTTAACCCTTCAGATACCGTCAATTAGAGACACAATAGTAAGACAATAGATGTGCGGCCACCGGTGGTCGCTTGGGGATTCATGAATTAATTAAACATTCCAAAACACGTGATCAAGAAATAAACAAATGCTAGTCGGACTCGCAAACGAAGGGTTCCTATCATCGATATGTATATGTTAGAATATAAGTCGATGGTTCCTATCATCTTTTACGAGAGTTCCATTTTCTATGTCAATGGCATACTTGCTGTTACCACAATCATTTTCTTAGTTTCAACAATGCGGCATTGCGAACCTGTGGTTTGCATTTGACCAATTTCATTATAATATGTTGTTATTCTTAAATGTTAGCGTGACTTAGTGTAGAACTGAGTAGTTTTGAAAAAAAAAACGTAATTAATGAATGTTCTTGTAATCTTTTACGAACGACTTTAATTACATAATCGTATTAATTTCGTAAATTGATGATGATTTAAGGTGCTAAAAGTAATAAAAACAAAATGTTTTCAACAAATATAACTTTTTTAAATATATTATTAAACTATTATGACTAGAAATAGATGCAGCCCTAGATATAAATGAAATTCAAGGCGATAACATAAGCAAAATTGACGATGACCAAATTCAAAAAAATTATGTACTCACCAACATAAGTGAGTACCTAAATGAGACCATTTCAATTATAAAGCATATTTGGGTTTAACCGCTAAAAAGCTTCGGAGCCTTCATTTAAATAATGATAACAGAAGCTCTTTCCAACTCATAGTCATGATTTTCTGTATGACTTGAGCCATAACAATAGACATTTTAGCACATAAGGGCTGTCTTGGCTGGTTCTTGACATATTATTGTGCTATTACCGCGTCTATTGCAGGGAAATACATCAGCTATACGTTTAAAACGACTCGAGTTAGGCATTTCGTTTAAGACTACCATTAGCATTTCGTATAAGATCGGATTGTAATGGTTTTAAAAAATATTGTAAATCATCTGAAGAAATCATATAAAAAAACATTTACTTTAAAATATTTATTTGAATCAAATAATTCGATACATTATCAACACGGTGTACCGAACACACGCACATGGCAGTGCACGGTGTATCACTAAGGCTTGAATGATTCACAAAAACTCAAACTGCAGCAGCACTATGGTGTAAGTAGTGATGAAGTCAAGCACATTCACTGACAATTCAGCATCTATCGTGAACAAGCCACACACTTCCATCTTCTTGAATGTAGCGTTCTGAACTCGCTGGATATTCTTGCAGAACCTTTTGCAACTTTCTGTGAAAATGTAAATGTTAGTGATAAATTAATTAATTGCACCAACTTTAACAACAAATGTAACAAGGATTTTATCACCCACTGCATTTTAATAAACTGTTACTTAAGTACTAGGGTCATTATTATTAATCTACTGTGTATCTTCTAGTCCGCGGTTACAATTGCCGTTTTGTTTGTAAAGTCATTAAATTACCTGAGCATCTTTTCGAAGTAATTATTTGTATGCAGGTATTCTGAACTTCTTTTATGCCTGAGTAAAATTTCTCATTCTCCACGCTTAAGGATAATATCAGCAATAAATTCTTAATAGTCCACGTTAGACACATACATGTTAAAAAGGCGTACTGAAATGGAAGGATCAAGGTTAATTTAAATTTACAAAAAGTGCTTTGAGCTAGACAATCACTGACGCAGCTGGCCCAAGCATCAAGTGTGAGTAAGAAGTGTATTGGTCTCTCACATTACCACGATCCTTTTACCAAACCTTGCAAACGTCGGAAAGGGCACTAGAGCGAAACTCTTGTGTGTTTTCCCACAGGGAAACACGGAAAGATTTTTCCTAAACGTGATTAGTGTAAGGATTTTCTTTTTGCAAATACACAGATATTGTGATTTTACATATTATAGAAGTTAGTACAGATATTTTTTTTTAGATTAAAAATTTAATATTACCTGGAAATCGTTACTGTACGGTGCTGATGACCTTAAATCTATACGTAGCCAGATATCCATTAACGTGTTAAAAGATGTGTATCCAATATAAAGTAAAACCTGTAACATAATCTAATATAAGAAATTTTTGTTATAAAGATGCAAATAATTTCAAAAATTATTACCCACTATTCGACGGAGGGTCTTCTCAATAATTCCAAAAACTTGGATAATATCGACGTAACTTTCAAACATACTGTCCCAATAATGGACATCTTTTACATCATCTGCAAATCCCGAGCTCCGAACTTCTGCTATCCAGGACTTGAGAACATTATTGACAAGCTTACTACTCCTCGTTGCACAAATTATCCCCACGTCGAATCGAATACAAATATAACTAATAATCGTATTGAAAATACCATTTTCATTAAAAGAAGATAGGTACATGACAATCCAACAAAAGTGGAAGCAATTAATAGCAAAGAAGCAGAGCCAGTTAGTAATGATAAAATACTTGAAATTACTACCGTTGACTTTGAGGATCCTAAGTACATTTTGAATCTTCAAAACAAATAACACATTATTGAACCTCTGCTCGATATTGGTAACTACGTCCAAAAATCCACCAAAGAAGTACAAAGTAAAATCATTGATATTGGTTACTAAATACTCAAAGGCATACACTTTAGGCCTATCAGAAGATATGAAAAACAAAATATAGATAAGGATTATCATGATTACAAAAGCACAGACCGACAGAACGCTATAGAGGCGAGTGTTAGGAGTGATAATGTTATTCTGAATTTTGTATCTGGCAGACACAAATAAATTTGGTACCAAATTCATCGGTTTAAGTAGTGATTGTAAGTATTTTTCTACCACATGTTCATGTAGCGTTTCTTCAATTGTATCATTGATATCGACGGGTTCATCGAATACATTGCCGTCACCTACTTTATTTTCTTCAACGATATTGACTCTATTTAAGTAACTTTTATATTTCAAGTGCGGCATGTTTGGTATAAGACGCAGTTCAAAGTAAATTGAAGAACGTTAAAGAAAAATTACTTAAATTAATTATGATACGAGTAAGTAGGTACTTACGTAGTTGGTAAATATTCTTAACGAATTGTTTTTTTTTTGTCACTGGCCTTTCGAGCTCTTGATAAAATATTAGGTGTCATCAAAACTAGTATTAATTGAAAAATGTAGTTAAAAGTAGAGTCAAACCTTAAATAAAATTCTAAAATATCCACACATTAAAAAATAAACAAGTGTAAGTCAGACTCGCAAGAGAAAGGTTCCGTACCATTAGGAGGTCTTAGTTCTTGTGAAAGTTCAAGATTCTAAGTCACCGACCGATCAAAATATGTCAGAATGACCATGGTCAGAGCCGAACAAAAGGTCACCAATAGACGTGGCCGCGTAGTTTCTACCTGGTATTGCATCTCCATGCGCAAATCTTGCATACATATAAGGACTGTAGCCTCCAATACCAAAGGTCAGTGGAGGCCAGCAAAGCAGATTGACGATTTGCGGGAAACCGGTATCCCCGCACCATCAGGATGGCTATGACCCTCTTCGACGCGTTCAGCTTAGCGGCCGGTCGCTTCCTCAGCAACAGTGCCCACACCAGTGCCCCTTGAAGGGTCAGGTGAAGAGCAAGGGTAGATCGAACGATACCCGCTGGCGTCTGGACACCCCAGGTAGGGCAGGAGCCACTTGAGGGCAGCCCCGGCCCGCTCCAGTTTGAAAGCTAGACGTCGGAAGTGCTCCTCGATATTCCATTAACTATCAAGGACCAGTTCTAGGTGCTTCATCGTCGACCCGACGCCAATGAGGGGTACTCATTGGCGTCGGGTCGACCACCGTCATTTGAAAACCCGGTGGTGGTAAATTCCGTTGGCCATATTCTAATGTCGAGTACACGGGAATGGTGCGAATGCTTGCTAGGAGTAATTTACGATATTTCGGAAGCCTGCTTACCTACAATTATTACGAGAACAGTGCGCGGGAGCCGTAAGTAGATACAGCAAAATACAGAGTTGAAATGTGTTAGATAGAACAACGAAATCTTAAAGGTTTGATTTTGGTAAATGTGTTAAGTTTTGTAAAAAGTCATAGAACATTTTTTTGTTTAAATTATACAGTTTTGCTTTTACTACCATTTTTAGGCGTCTCTAAATTTTACCTTACGTAACTGTATACAACGTGTAACGTTAAATGTGCAAAACCTCAGACACTCCGAATGATTTTTAATTTAATTGACCTAATTCTGTGAGAAAAAAAGCATTTAAAAAAAAATTGAGATTTTATGTGCAATTTTAGTTTGTTTAAAATTAATATCCACATTGAAATAAGGACTTTTAATATCCCGTGTATGAGAAAATTTGATTGGACTACAACCATTTGTGTTTGTTTATCTATTTCGGCGGGTTTGCGCACTAGACCAGTGCTGAAGCCGTTGTTAACGGTAAAAAGCGAAATAAAATCATAGTAGGATGAAACCTATTGGAAAAGGAAGAGAATACAACAAAAACGAAAGAAAAAATAAATTACGGGCGATCTGAGGTCGGGAAAAGGATGGGTGTGCGTTTTTAAGGGTAAAAACAGTTTATCTCGATTTCCGACAAAACTACAAGTTCTATGTAAAAAAGTTGTGGATAATAATATACAATATATGTAATGATTATGAAAAACAATTTTTGGTTTCGAGATATTTGGCTTTTTCCGAGAAATTTAGCATAATAATGATACTTTTTTTTACACCATCAAAAACGATTAAAACAAACAAAAAACCTAGCGAAATTATTAAAAAAAGGAGATATTTTGACGTGAGAATTTTCGATTGAAAATTAGGGTTATTTCTCGATATTAAGTCAAAATGAAGGTGAAAAAACAAACATTTTAAATAAAAAAAAATACAGTGTGTCTGGGAGAAAAAAAGGTAAGTTTCGTGGAAAAAGAATAATTTTTGTAAAAGATAAAAATAAAAACCAAAAACTTAGTTATTTGAGTTTTTCCCATACATTTTGAGGTTATGTGAAAAAAGTGTAAAAACAAAAGTTGTAGATCTTTTTATTATCTACAACTTTGCAATTTAACTTTTTTACATAGAACTTGTAGTTTTGTCGGAAATCGAGATAAACTGTTTTTACCCTTAAAAACGCACACCCATCCTTTTCCCGACCTCAGATCGCCCGTAATTTATTTTTCCTTTCATTTTTGTTATATTCTTTTTCGTTTCCAGTGGGTTTCATACTACTATGATTTTATTTCGTTTCAAAAATTATCGACCCTGGTCTGCACGTGATGGCTTGACCTATGAAGATTTTTCTGAAAAATGTAACCTATATTAAGAAGTGGTTTAATTGATTCTGCTCGATATTCTTATGAAACTATTTTCAGGTTTTGCGCATTTAACGTAACACGTAGTATAAGCAAATAGTATACATAAATAAAATTAGAAAAAATAAAACGACACCCTTCTCTGCACAGTTATTTATTTATCAGCAATAACAATCACCACGAATTCTGTACAATCAAACATTCAGGTACATAAAAAGATAACAACATACAACACTAGAAATAAAAACAAAGAACTAACGACTACATGCGCACGAACTACGGCAAAAGAAATACTACTAGAAAACTACTAGAGGAGCACGGCTGTTTAAGGCCAGGTTCTACTCATTTTGAACTTTTTTAAACCTCTGGAAATCCACAAATATATAAGAGAACACCATGGCAAATTATATTATTAAAGTTGACTGATTGAAAAAACGCAAAATTGGTGCCCTGAAATCACCAAGGAATCACCACCCTGAAATCATGAAGGATTACTTTGCAGTTCATCCATCTGTCTGTCAAGACCCTTTATCTCGGAAATGCGTAGAGGTATCGTAAATTAAAATTATTTATTCAAGTCTGGGCACGACGGGGTCGCGGCAGACCAAGAAGATGTTGGGACGACTTGGATGTCTTCCTTGGGAATTTGAAAGAAGTGACTCAAAGCCGGGAACATTGGAAGGAGTGAAGGGAGGCCTTTGCCCAGCAGAGGGACAGTATGGGCTAGATATACTAATAATAATAAAATTGACTAGGTATATGACCTACCGCTGGGCAAAAATCAAAACATGATATAAATAAGGCTCAATAAAAAAAAACGGGAATCTGACCATAACTTACTATTTCAAACGTGGATGTCTATGAGATTACGTCACGGAAATATTTGAAAGTTACAAAAAATAATAAAACTTGTAGGGTGCAAATGTGGTTTATTGTACAAATTTCAAGTTGTACGGTACGACATGTACAAAACTTCAAAACACATTATTAAATTAGGCTGTCGTGTAATGCGTGGCGCAGTGATTTTTTATTAGAAAAAATGTGTGTGAACGTCAAGGAAGCGCTAGCCGGACTGCGCGGCGGAGCGCGGGGGTGGGGCGCGAGGCTCGCGTACGCCGTTTTGCGCGGGAAGGCACAGACGCGTGCATGGCTTTATTAAGTTTAGTCCTACAAACTTGTTTTTTAAAAGAGCCGCGGTTACGGGGCCACAAAGTCGATCGAACAGAGACCCGGGCGGAGTTCATACAAAATACTCAGTGACTACAACCAGCTCTTAATGATTTAACGGAAGAATTAACAAACAAAAAATAAATAATAGCCGAACACGGCATAAAGACAGACTTCGACTGCCACCAATTAGGCTAAAATTATTAAAAAAAAAAATGTTTATTGCATGTCGACTATTATTTTTAATCATTTACCAAATAGTTTACAAGATCTACCATTGAAAATGTTAAAAAAAATACTATTTAATCTGTTACTATATAAAAATATTATACTGTTAAAGAATATTTAGAAGACAAGTCAAAAGAACCTGTAATGTGCAAGTTAGATTAATTGACGACAATGACTGTGAATATATTTGCACGCCTTGTTATGGCAGGATATACTGAAACAAATTTACTGTAACATCTTATGTACCATATTCTAGCAAATAAATGTTTTGATTTGAAACAAATTCCTAACACACCTAATTTCCATCCAATATCGTGATAGCCTAAGTAATTTAATAAAAAAAGAACTGCATCAACATCACAATGTAATTTATAATGACTGATATCAGACATATTGTCAGCATCGCATCCACTGTGAACAAGCCACACGCAGACATCTTACTGAACTTTCGGCTTGCCTTCAGCATATTCTTACAAAATTGTCGTTGACTATCTGTAAAGAAAAGATCATATAATAATAATAATATATTCCACAACTATCACACAACGCCGTCTAGTCCCAAGCTAAGCAGAGCTTGTGTTATGAGTACTAAACAACTGATAAACATACTTATATTATTTCTAAATACATACATATTATAGATAAATTACACCCAGACACAGAACAAATGATCGAGCTCGTCACACAAACATTTTTCCTTGGTGGGAATCGACCCCACGACCTTCAGCATAGCAGTCAAGGTCACTAACCACTAGACCAACAGGCCAGTCTAATATGACCAAGGTAAATCTTTTAAGACCCAAGCGCTCGATAAGTGCTATAAAACAGTGACTTTCTGCCTACTCCTTTTTTTATGGTGGGCAAAAATCATCATATGACAACCAACCCAAGAGCCCCGCTCTTGGGTGGAGCGGGAGATAGTGTCAAACTCTTACTGACTAAAAACCCACACCGTTCCTTCTAGCCTCTTCATACCGGGGCTCGAGTTTCCTTTCGGATAACCCTGGCCCCAGTAGGCTTCGACCCAGCTGGGCCCTTCCTGTTGATGATGCCTACTCCTCAGTAACGGCCAGGTTAATAGGTTTAAAAATATTATGTTAATTATTCTGACCTATAATAGGTTCATGAACAACATTATCAACTATTGATTTTTCCGTGCGATTAATATTTTTTTGTCAAAAAAAAATAGCAATTTTGCAACTTTTCCCTAGTCCTTCAAAACGGCTTGGATCTTTAGAAATATTTTTATACATAAAAATTGGTGGCTAAATATTCTTCAAAGTGAACATAGCATATGTACCTAAATCAATTCAAATTTCGCAAAGAAAAGGGATACAAAGATCAGTGGGGCTCTATGTGGGCGCAGCTGGCCGGAATTAAATGCACAGATACTCGTACTGCCGCCTAGGTGGGTACAAGTATTGTGTCCATTTAATTTCGGCCTGATATTCAGGGGATTAGAAGCTTTAACCGTCTATGTTGGATATATCCGACCAACACTCTCGCGTTTATTCCACCAGGGTCGCACATCCACGAACAAATACTCCATCACGTCAGCTCTTCTGTCTTTATGGGGATTGAAAAGCTAAACGAGGTGGTGAACCTAGTCGAAAACTCACGACCCTGGTGACCTCACAAATAACACTTTACAATAATATTTAATAAACTTTTTTCTCTTGCATTGCAGGTAAAAATTATTCAATTTAAAAAATTGCAAGCACATAAGTTTGGCCCACATCACCGGCTAGCTACGTAACCTTCAAATCAATATTATAATTATTAAGATCATTGACTGCTGGGACTCAGGCCTCCTCTCTAGGAATGAGTGAGTAATAAAGAAAAGGGAATGGGCCGTAATCCACCACGCGGGCACAGTGCGGGTTGGTGAATGTCACATGTCTTCGAATTTTTTGTTCTAGGACATGCCGGTTTCCTCACTGTGTTTTCCTTCACCGTTTTGAGAGCAGTGGTCATGAAATAAATTACACAAAGTAATGCGCCTGACTGGGTTCGAACCCGCGAACTCATAAATCGGGGTCGTTACGACTCGGCCACCGCTGCTCTCATTACTCTATAAATATGTTAGTCTGTAAGGTATATATCTATGGGCCAAGATATATATAGATAAATGATTTATTATTATTCTTATTTCCTTTATTCATTGTATAAACATATAAATTATATTTTCAAATATTTAAATAAAAAATAAAAAACATTTAAATATATAAAAAATAGTGTCCCACCGGTTTCGGGAACAGGGTCCAAGCTACCGGCGGTTAGGGCTCCAGAGAAAGGAACCTCCTGACTATACGAGCCGTGTCCAGGAGTACTGCTTTCTGAATCAAGCCCTTGATCCAGCCGCCTAACGAGAGCCTCCTAAGGTGTTGGTCGAGGCTCTTGGCTATTAAGCCATTGGCTGAAACGACTATCGGTATAATAATCGCTGAATCCACTTCCCACATATCGACAACCTCGCGAGCCAAGTCAATATACTTGATTTGTTTATCTTTCTCGGCTTTCACGAGGTTCTCGTCATGCGGAACGGATATGTCAACAATCATTGCACGCCTCTCGCTTCGGTCCATCATCACTATACCAGGCTTATTGGCTACAATAGTCCTGTCAGTGATGATGGACCGGTCCCAGTACAACGTGATATCGCCATTATCGAGAACTGGGTCGGGCACATACCTGTAGTATGGCACGAGAGTACTTCAGAGCAAGTTGCTGATGGGTAATCCTGGCTACAAGGTTATGTCTATGCAAGTATTCCCCGTTAGCTAGACGAGAACAACCAGAGATAATGTGGCGGATTGATTCACCCGGTCGGTGACATGCCCGACAGATGTCAACCGTGCCGTCCTTCACAATAAATGTCCGGTAGTTATTCGTCATGATAACTTCGTCCATAATTGCACAGACAAAACCTTCGGTTTCCCCAAAGAGGTCACCGACGCGCAGCCAGGGTACGGACGCTAGGTGGCCCGGAAAAAGCGTCCGTGAATTTCCTTACTCTGCCATACTTCCTTGCGTACGTTAGTGTCAAGCACTACAGGTTTGCGCCAGTTCTCGTTTGCCAAGGAGAGCGGGGTGAGTCCCTTGTCCACTGCCACTACATCACGATGCATACCCACGTCGGCGGCTAGGAAGTATTCCCTAAGACTGCATACCTCGCGATTGTGCAGGGTCTTAGCATTTAAAAAGCCTCGACCCCCACACTTCCGCGGGATATACAGTCTCATTACCGACGACCGAGGGTGATGCATTCGATATGCAGTCAGCAGTGTACGAACCCTCCTATCCAGGGCATCAAGTTCCGTTTGAGTCCATTTGAGTACACCGAAAGCGTACATCAATACCGGCATGACCCAACCGTTGAAGGCACGCACCTTGTTACCACCTGACAGAAGGCTATTAAGTACCTTTTTCAGGCGGCCAAAGAAGCGATCCTTCAACTATTGCTTCATGTCAGTGGCATTGATGCCTAACGCTTCCGACATACCCAAATACTTGTAGGTTTCGGTTGGAGAGAGCGATCTCAGTTTATGGGTTTATGGAATCCGAGAGTTGGGTACCCACGGATTCCACTATCTCCCCACACTTTATATGCATGACCGCACATTTGTCCACACCAAACTCTATCCTGATGGCACTACTGAAGGTTTCAGTTACCTTCAGTAGCTCCATCAGTTGCAGATTGTTGGGGGCAAAAAGCTTTAAGTCATCCATATAAAGGAGGTGAGATATAAACTGACCACCTCTCTTCAACCTATAGCCTAGGCCTGAATTCTCCAGCAGTGTGCTCAGAGGATTCAAGGCTAGGCAGAACCAAAGCGGACTCAAACTGTCACCCTGGAATATACCTCGCTCAATCCTTATCGCTTCGTTGTTCCTCTGGGTATGTCGACATCCTGGATAGCGAAGGACCGTCCTCCATTGCCTCATACATGACATCAGGAAGGTGCGAAGAGTTGCATCAACTTTATACAACTCCAGCACCCTCATGAGCCATGTATGAGGAACTGAGTCATAGGCCTTCTTATAGTCTATCCAACATGTCGACAGATCCTTTCGGGAAATGCCGAACCTGTTGGCTAATGGCCATATCAATGAGGAGTAGCTCCTTAGTACCGCGGGACCCATTCCTACATCCATTTTGAGAGGCAGACATGATGGTGTTATTATCTACATGTTGGTTAATTTTTTTTCTCAAAATAGATGTAAGAACCTTGTAAACTGTCGGCAAACACGTAATCGGCCGATAGTTTTTGGGTTCCGCGGTGCTACCAGATTTGTGGAGCAGGTGGGTAACTCCTGTTGTAAGAAACTCGGGTAGCGAACCAGACTCTAAGGCGGTCTGATACTGAGATGCCAAACGAGCGTGCGACGTTTGAAGCCACTTTATCCAAAAGTTGTGCAGTCCGTCTTGCCCTGGAGATTATTATTATTAGTCACTTAGTATTAATTAAAACGAGTACAGTTCATTTGTGCGTGTTTTCTTTGGAGATGCAATGTGGTATTAAAGTTAGTCTTCACATGTTTCTTACTTGGACAGTTCTTGTTCTTCACAAGCTGTATACATGCCGTCTTAGCTTCTTCAACAGAAATGTAGAAGCTCTCACAGTATACGCTATGTATCATTACAAATATTACATTCCTTAATATCAATATTATAGCCATAACCTTGAAATCCCAAGCCTGAAAAGAAAAATTCGATAAGTGATAAATGATAAACGATATTTATTTTGCACGTTACATTTTTTTTTTCGTCAGTTTAAACTAGATGAGAACCAATCTCATTTAGTTTAAACTGACGAAAAAAACTAAGACTACCCTGAGAAGAAACACCAAAATAAACAGGGGGTTCGTTTAAAGTCCATACAGTAAATATTTAATAATATCGCATGAGAACCATACAGATTTGATCTGAGATGGTTTTTGAAGAGTGAACTATACAGATTTGTGTGGACCTGTCCAGTCAGTGCAAGAATTTGTTAGTATTCGCAAAATCCAACTCAGGCCTAAGGAGCTCAACGACTTGACGAACAATACCAAGTAAAGGACATTTGGGTAGGCCGAAGAAAATACTTAAATTGCCAGATAAACAATAAAATTACTGAAAATAAAAGAGAAAAAAGCAATCCGCATAATCCTTAGATAATAAAAGGAAATATGAAGTTAGAAAATGTAATACTTAGCAAAGTAAATATTTAGGTCAAATATAAATTTAAAAAAAAAAAACAATAAAATAAAAATAATTCACAATGTCACATTATAAAACAAAGCGCAATTAAAAAGAAAAACAACAGGAAAAAATGTACAGCATTTGTAGTGCGTACTGGAGCAGGTCAATCCTAAGCCTTTTCGTCTTCAATATAGTCCTTTACAGTATAAAGTGATTATAAACTTATCATAAATACTGAAATCATATGATAACTTACAGCGAAAGATGGTAAGTTCTCCCGTCCACTTTCTGCAGCCATTCTTAATAATAAGAAAACTGCATCAAAATAAGTTATAGTATTTAAAAATGATAGTAGTATTTGAAATAATACCTGAAAATTTAGTTTTATTACAAACAATTAGACTCTTTAGGTATATAGATATAGTTGAAGAACTTGAGAAGGAAGTTGTTTATCTTGGTACATGAGCATGTGGAGAAGAATGTTGAAATGAAACGTATGTGACTAAAACCGTTAATAATGAAAAAACATGAATAAATGGCGAGAGTGAGGGAGACGAAAAGAAAACATAGAAGAAATGTGTAAGAAATTACTTGAAAGCGAAGGGAGTCAGTGATAAAATGACCAATGGCAAGGAAAACTTATCAAGCCGACCATTTAGCCGATAAGATAACATGAGACAAGTAGCTGACTTACCAATTCTTGATAAACTATTTTGTACAATTTGTAAGCTTTTAAAATATGTTGATATATCTGAAGCAATTTATGACATTGCTCATCATTTTCTTGTTCTCCATTCATAATTAGCACATTTTTAATCCACTCATCAAGATATATTTTTAAAAGAACTATAACTCTCGTAGCAACCACTAACTCTACATCGAATCTAGTGAACAATATATCACAAATCCCGTCTGGAATTGCTTCGACTAAACGAGATGCATTGAACGATAAATAATGCAAGCAACACAAATAACTATTGAAGCAAATAGTGCTTAATAATGAGATCCAGTTCCAAACTATGTAACTTAAGAAACTCTTATCGATAGTCTTATAAATAGTTTGGATTTCTAGGATAAAAGAGGCATAGTTGTACTTATGCTTTATTTCCAAAAAGAACAGTACACTAAATCCGATGACAAGCCTGATATAAAAAAAAAACCTAACGATAAAAGTCAAGACATTTTCTAAAGACTTTATGCTACCTCCTAACGTTATAAGGT
This sequence comes from Mythimna lalbum, assembly GCA_949319445.1. Taxonomy (NCBI): domain Eukaryota; kingdom Metazoa; phylum Arthropoda; class Insecta; order Lepidoptera; family Noctuidae; genus Mythimna; species Mythimna lalbum. Next base: position 17,000,670 of record OX439367.1, read on the forward strand.
CTATGTTGTACATGCGGCGTATAGACCACAAACCCGTTAGAAAGAAATTACAGAATGACAGGAAATAATACTTCTTTTGGTTAGGATAAACATGATTGTCTCGGACAGAATATTTTGAAGAGAGAAATAGAGCTAATGAAAAGTTTAAGGGAAATGTAATTCGTTGAAATTCTTTATCAAGTACATTTTTAGCTAGTAATTGAAACGAGGGCTTTGGAGTATTTAGGAACATTGTTACTGTCGCCTTCAGTAGCCCGATAGATGAAGACGAATGATTATTTTAGCCGATTATTTGTTGTATGATTGATAAGCCAAGTTGTAAATACAAGTAATTCATTATTTAAGTATACCAGTGGCGGACTTAGTATGTAGGGGGCCGCAAAAATATTTGAATTATACACTAAACCTTCAAATATGTATTAGGATTTTATAAAGGATTTAATAATATCTTGTTGCATTAATGATTACTACTACTGTAGATTTTTTTCGGTGGAAAAATTATCCAATGATGTCCCCTGCTCTTGGGCGGAGCAGGAGATAGTGTCAGACTTTTACTGACTAAAAACCCCACCCCGTTCGTTCGTGCCTTCATACCTGGGGGTCTACTCGCTTTCTCCGAAACGAAACTTTCGTAAACGAACGATATTCATTTAACGTTAAAATTGCAAACAATCCTCTGTCATAATTATATTTTTTTTCGAAACACAACTAATTAGTCAGGACAAATGTTTGTGTGATGAGCATAATCATTTGTTCTGTGTCTGGGTGTAATTTATCTATGATTTGTATGTATTTAGAAATATATAAGTATGTTTATCAGTTATCTAGTACCCATCATACAAGCTCTGCTTAGCTTGGGACTAGACGGCGTTGTGTGATAGTTGTGGAATATTATTATTAGAGTAGGTTTAGAAATTCGGTACGTCAAACAATTTTCGTTTGTGCGTAATTTCGGGAACGAAAGGAACCGTGGTAGGAAACACGCGAAATATCAATCGAAACTTCGTTTTTCGGAAAAAGCGAGTAGACCCCCAGGGCTGGACTGCCTTTCGAAGCTAACTAATGGCCTGAACCAAGGCCCGGTGCGAGAGGTCTCTTGCGCCCGGCCGCCGACGGCCGTCGGACGCACCCAAGCGGGGCACACCTCAACTGTGTGCTCCACCGTGTCCTCCGAGCGACTACTACTGTAGAAAGAGAGAGAGGTAGAGTTTGATTATATAAAAGTATAAGAGAGATGAGATACAAGCTACCAAAGCGGGCTTGAAAATATTGCCCGTCTTTGCATGTATTTTGCATGTAATAGACTCCAAATAAAAACTCTCTTACCAACTGAATTATATATTCATCTTATTTAGGATTTTATCTCTTGCTTAACTTTCAAGATTCGAGTTCCTCGGTACTGATATCAGGGTGGACGGTCTCTGTCAACCTTAGTCCTTCAGTATTGATCATGACTAAGTGTTCAATACATTAAGGCCATATGTATTATATTAGTCGCATTACTCAATATATTAGTAGTATTTATCATTCTAATCTATTCTATTTTGTAAATTATTCCTTGGATGCTTGGATCTACTTTTCTTTGCATTTACAACAGATAAGAGAGAAACTTCGGAAATCCTAAGTTTTGAACTGGATCTGGTTCAAAACTTCTTTAAGATCGCAGTCACGGGGTGCATTTGTGATTTTTACTTGACTTATATCGCTGTGTGCTAAATAAAACGTATCTAAATACGCACTGTAATATATGCAAATATAGCTGCGTTCAGCCACTCGGTATTTTTTTTTACGGTCTGAAAAAATCATCCTATGACAACCCATGCTCTTGGGTAGAGCGGGAGGTAGTGTTAGACTCTTACTGACTAAAAATCCATCCCGTTCCTTCTAGTCTCTTCATACCGGGGCTCGAGCTTCCTTTCGGATAACCCTGGTCCCAGTAGGCTTCGACCCAGCTGGGCCCCTCCTGTTGCTGACAACTTCCCTATCCTGCTTCTCGCAAAACCCCTTCCAACTCTCGATCTGTGCTTGGACAAGTGCATTTCCGTACTCTTCTCTCTGTTTCACGTACTCCTCAACTACCTTAGGTCTCTGGACTAGCGCTGCAAAACGAATCCTTCGCTTCTTTGTGACCACTTGCCTCTTCAAACTGGTGAGTTCATCATACCACCACGGCACGGTTATTCTCTTTAGAGTCGTCTTTTTGGGTATCACGCATGCACAAACATCTTGTACCAGCGTAGTAAGTCCCTCGATTACCAGATCTTACGGTCATCATCATCATCATCCTTTTTAATGTTCTACTGCTGGGACTCACGCCTCCTCACCACGCGGGCCCAGTGCGTGTAGATGGATGTCACATATCTTCATCTTTTTGATCTTTTTAACCGACTTCGAAAAGGAGGAGGTTCTATGTTCGGCTGAATGTATGTTTTTTTTTTATGCATGTTCACCGATATTGCGATCAATTGTGGACCGATTTTGAATTATTATTTTTTTTGATTGAAGTGTTATGCTTCCAAGTTGGTCCCATAGAAATATTGTTATGATCTGATCATGAACTTCGAAGATATTGAACAGAACTCCTCATAGAATCATAGCAGAATTGTCGTAACAAGTAAAATTGCTTTGTTTATACGTGTAGTCGATGACTGACTGAAAGAAAAGGGGGAGGGGATGTATTGTATCGAACTGATCTGGTGATAAAGCCGAAACGTAAATTCATGTAATATAACCGTATTTGGGATTATTAGAATCGTTATGAGATGCACTCTGGCTATAAGGTAATTTATGTTTAGCTGAAGGGTAGGTACTTTTTAGTGGAGCTAAGATAACTAAAAAGTGAAAAATAAAAAACGAAGAGACACGATTAGGTATCTATTATAGAAACACCGACTTCCGAAATTAAAGTTATTTTGTACTTTTTGAAGTCGGTTTAATTTTTTTTGGTAACAAGTTTTTTTTGACTTACGGTATATGATAATACTACGTGATTTTCTTTTTTGGTATTGAACATCCTGGTAGTCTGGTTGACCGTGATACCCACAGACTTATCGAGGTGCACAGTAAACTTTATGCCGTTGTGGTCTGACCCCATCAGATCGACGACCCGCCAGCTGTCCGTCACCGTCAGACTTTAAAATGTACTTTATTCCCTTTGACATACAGACGTACGGCGATGAGTCACCGGTACATGGTGGACATCCCACCTACACTCACAAAACGTTTTGGAAACACATTCATTGTGCGTGCAGCTAGGGAGTGGAATTCCTTGCCGGAGTCTGTGTTTCCTGATGGCTACAACCGGGGAATCTTTAAGTCAAGAATGTTAACTTCTAGGTAAGCGTGTTCTATCGTCGACCGTATCGTCGCTTTCCATCAGGTGAGATAGCTCGACAGGTCAAGCGCGAACCTGTCAACAATAAAAAAAAAATCATAATAAATGTTTAATTAACAAGCAAAAGGGGAAAAATTTACCAAGCAAGACATCAACGAAGAGGTGGGGTGTTTCTTTCTACCTCTGTTTTAACTAGGGTTACCATAAAACTAAATTATTATTATTTACTACAACTTGGGGGTCTTTAAGTCAAGAGTGAATAGGTTACTTCTATGCAAGTGTGTTCCATCGTCGACCACATCATCGCTTACCATCAAGTGAGATGGTGGTCAAACGCGAGCCTATGAACAATAAAAAAAAAAATTTCACTGCAGCATTTTATATATCGACACGACAGCAAAGTACCAATAACTTCTTAATAGTTATAGTCTGTGAAACCTGCAAAAATAGTTTCTAGTGAAAAAATACAGTCATCTCAATAAATTATTGAGAAATCAATCTATGTTTTTCTATTAGTAGGTATGTAGTATTTCTCTGCCAAGTTGCTAATCTGCAATAGTTAACGCTAGTAGAAAGGAATGACGTCACCTTAACGCTCAGTCACGTAGTCAGAACAAAAGAATTGGCGGCAATGTCAACGAAAGCGAAACTGTTGTAACTTGGCTAGGGGGCAAAAGTTGCTTATTAGTATTCTAATGTTCAGGAGGTAATCGTGAAATAGACACGAATAGGTATTTCCAAATACCTGACGCCACAAGGATCTTGTAAACCATTTATGGAAATTCAAATAGCAGAATTTGAACTTCAACTCTTCATTAATGGCATTTGTGGAAGAGACACCACAAATTATTATTTTGCTAATAACACGCGCGAACTGCTTACGGACTTTAGATAGGTACCGAACGAAACGAATTGAATTGCCAAATTTTTTTTTTTTACGACAATGACAATGTCAGTGTCACTGTCAGACAGTGGACAGACGTCAAACTTGTTCAAACTTGTTTACGAATTACGAAGTAAATTTTTCGGATCAAATCATCAAGTTTTATATTTATTTTATTTATTATTCAATTGAAATTACGGGGTTTAACTAACTTAACCCCTCTAAATAATATTTGTTAGTCACAGTTTGTCACATGAACAAATCGAGATGATGAGAATTGACTAATCTCGATAACTATTGGTCCGCTTACTCAGACTGCATAATGCTGGAAGCAATCGGTAAGCATTTATGATTATACGCCAATTTTAAACATGACTCGGGTAGCAACGTACGTGTTCATAGATTTAGAGACGACCGGTCTCCCAAAGTTTGAATTAAACAAGACTAGAATTACTGAGTTAAGTATGGTGGTAGTGAGTCGACGGCATATTCTAGCCACAAGGCCGGGGTGCTCGCCGCGCGTTCAGGACAAGCTCTCCATGTGCTTCAACCCTCGCAAGTTCATCCATCCCGACTGCTCTGCTGTCACAGGATTGGACAATGACTTACTGGAACATCAAACACCTTTCAACATGAACGTATTTAACATCATAAACTCCTTTCTACAATGTTTTGAGAAACCAGTGTGTTTAGTTGCACAGAACGGTCATGGCTTTGATTTTCCAATCTTAAAAAATCATATTGAGAAGCTGGGAGTCAGTTTGCCAGATGATATCTTGTGTGCTGATAGTTTGAACGCATTTTATGATATATTCGTATTGAGAAGAGGTCTGCATAGCAAGAATGAAGCTGGTTCATCCGTTGTTGACCATATAACAAACAATATAGAGATGGCTGAGTCAACTGGCCACCAAAAACTAGATGGAGAAATATCTGAAGAGAAAGTAGAGGAAATAAAATTGAACAATGAAATAAGCAACGAATCCAGTACACGTTCGGAAGAACATTTAACAGAAGAAGTGTTGCGAGATTTTGAAGAATACGATGATTTGAATAGTCAGAAAAAAATACAAGAGGAAAATGAAAGAACGCCAGTGCAAAAACAGCTAGTTTCAATTCCAAAACAAAGAAACAAAGTGAGAAGACAGTTATTCTACGTGAAGCCTGGAACAAAGTCATGCAAAGCGCCCGCTGTTTCATTTAAACTGAAAAATGTGTATGAGCGGTTTGTGGGACGTCCAGCCATAGAAGCTCACCGGGCTGAGAATGACTGCATTATGGCTATGGAGGCTTCTGTTGCTATCGCTAAGGAGTTCGTGGAGTGGGTTGATAATGCTGACAACCAGTGTAAATTCAGTGAAGTGAATGCTATGAAACTGGGCGTACCACTCGGGGACTAAAATGTAAGGCTGATATACATATGGAATTAAAAAGCGTATAATATGCTCATCGGCTCAAAATTGGCATAATCTTGTGCTATAACATAGTATGTGTATCCCAGCTTCACTTTCATTTCGATACCTCCAATGCATATAGTGGTAACATATTTTTTGAGTAAACTTGAATTGTAAAAAATTAAAATAAATATTATTATATCTTACTATATCCAGCGTCTGGTACTTCTGGATCTTAAATTGATTATATCGATAACATGATGTGTATACATTGGTTATAAGGATTGTCACTAATTATTTACATAATTAACAATTCAATAAGAAATGTGTTCCATCGTCGAGGTGAGATGGTAGTCAAACGCAAGTCTATGAATAATTAAAAAAATGCACTTTTTGCCTTTCAACCTTATGCGTGGGAGGTATCGATTCCGTAGGTATACATTAAAGGGCTATGGTGCTAGATTTTTGCATGCTTCTTTTTCTTTGCAATATTTTTATTATGTAATTTTTTTTTTTTTTAATCTTTATTAAGGAGCTTTGTCTTAACTTAGACTATGTCGCTCCATCGTAGCCAAATTTTGAGTTACAGCTTATTCTAAATGGTTGTGATAAATTTTGTACAAGACTCTTGCCTCGTCTGAAGTAGGCTTTGCTAATATGTTGTTGATAATACCTACATCTAACATATTTAGAGTGCTAATTATATTTCTCCTGAGGCATTCGCCCCGCTCACACTCCACCAGAATATGTTGTACGTCCTCGATTATTCCGCATTTTACACAATTGGGTGAAACTGTGATACCCATAAGGAACGTAAACTTCCTCGATGGAATGTGACCAGACCGAAGCCTCATGGCAGTAACAATGTCTTTTCTATTGAGAGCATAATTGTCTATCCAAGGAATTGTTAAAAAATTATGTAATTTACTTTTATAAAATATTTTGTATAATAGGTACCCAATTTTTGTTATGTAATCATCTTTTTATAAGCATGTTCTATATTTTCCTTTCTGAGGCTTTGTAAATGAATACATTTGTGATCAAAATTAATATTTAGATGTTTATCAATTATTTTATCTTCAGGCCTTGTATTCTAGAATGATTCCAAGAGAAACAGATTTTTGGTGAAGAAGTAAAGTAGAATTATAAATATTTAATACCTATGTAAGTACTTTTTGCAAATTTTTTGAAACTACTTCCTTTTTTCAAATCTGACTTGTGTCAAAAAACTTAAATGTTAAAAGATTTATTAGTTTTCTTTTAAGCTTAAGCTGACATTTTGAAAATGTCATTATAAATTAATCAGTTTTAAAGTCTAAACTCTAGCGCTACTCTAGAATACAGGCAACTTATTTTTTGAAATTTTTGAACTCTTAAAAAAAATCTTTTAAGTTTTTTTTTGTGTATTATAATGCATTTTATAAAATTAATGTAATGATAAAATCTATAAGAAATATTGTACAGTATAAAGTAATGTATTTTTATACAAGTACCATTAGGTAATCATTTTTGTAATGTTTGTGACTGACAATTCAATAAACAACTGGTTATTTTAATTTTTTATAAGTGTCATAAATATTATAATATATAATTAATTTTTTTTTTAAGTTATAATTGTTTTCTTTAGCTGTATTTGCATTTTGTTACTAACAAGTTTATATTTGTAAACTATATTTACAAATATTATTATTTGTATAATTTATATCATATCATGCACTGAGAAATACTATTTGATTACATTTATAATTTATTTAAATTTTAAAATGAAACCTTTTATTAGAATTATTGGATGGATTAGAAAATATTGATCTCTGTTTTGAAAATGACCAAATCTTTAGAAATTTTATTTTTTAGTAAGTTGTAGTTAATTTAAAATAAATTTAAAATGATATGAGGTAGGTACAGTGTGTGAATTGTTTCAATTTAATAATAAAAATATATTTATATAAATAAGGTACAATCTAAACAGTTACAATAGATATGTTCAATTTACAAAGTAAAAGAACTGTAATACAGGTTACACAGCACCCTGAAAATCAAATTTATTGACTTTTAAACAATGATTTGCTATAGATACCGGCACGGATCTTGAGCGCTGGCTTCAAGTAAATATCGGGCCTATTTAGTGGTATGAAGTGAGACGCACGGGCGGGGAGCGTCAGTGATTGGCTCGCCACGCCATCGCGTCATAGACGTCACTCGTGATTCGTTCCCTGCGCTTGCTGCATGTATCTAACAACGACGACGATTGGCTTGCCAATGTATGGAATACGCAAAGCGATCCCCACTCTGACGCCGAGTGCTCAAGATCCATGCCAATACCTATACCTGAATTTGTAATCTAAAAAAATTGTACCTAATAATTTTATTTAAAAATCTTAATAACTCCCGTGCAATTGTATTTCAGTTTTGAAACTAAAAATAAACTTCTTATATTTTTACCAATTATTTGACTTTTCTTTATTAAAGCCTTATTCCTCAGGCCGCTCGCTCACGGCGACTTTGTATAACGATGCTGTAGCGTCCAAGAAACTAAAATATTTTTAAACATTAACCCCACAGCCACACCAGGAATAACTCCTGTATCGTGGGTGTGTATTAATCTATCTCCCTTCTTTCAATCCATCCAAAGGTTGTCTGTAAGAAATCGCCATGTGCGATAAGACCGCCCATTGTACACTTATTTTTTTAATGTTTGTCTTGTATATTTGTTTCTGTGGTGTACCAAAAAGAATATCTCTAGGCCAAACAAATGTTTGTTTCGTGCGGGAATCGAACCCGCAATACTTACCGGAGTAGCCAACCGCTCAACAAATACGCCTACCGTGTTGTCAAACGGACAGAACATAGACCTAAACCTAATTGGGCCCCGAGCATAGCAATAAACACGGTCTTATATAGGTACCTTATTTTCAAATCGAAGTCCAGATCCGAGAGAAGAGCGTTCCGATTACCTGGTGAGGGTTGCGGGAATCAAATGGATGCGAGACACAGGACCGGTCGTTATGGTGACATTGCTTGCCGTTCGCAAGCCCACGCCTACGTTAGCTGGCGGGATCTCGAACCCGCCAGCTGGGGCTGTTCCCTCACGCGTGCGGTCACCTTCTTCGCTAGCATTATTGCTTCGCACGTGGACACGACTGCCAGTCATTCCTCCTTGCTCCAGTTCATGGTCTGTACCCGGCGCGAGAGGTCGTTGCCGCCGATCGCCTCCACAGAAGTCATGGCGGTGCTCTGCCCAAACGGGGCGTGTGCTCAGTAAAGGTGTCTCTACCGTATGTTCCACCGTGTCCTAACATAGGTGTGGTTTTAGAGAAAAAGTGTGACACGCCCTCTTGCTCCACCCAAGAGCGGGAGAAGTCATGAGATGAATTCCCACATCAAAAAAAAAATTAGTAGGATTTTAGAGGAGGTATAAAGCTATAACTACATTAGACCGACGAAGGTGTAGCATTGGAAGGCCTGCAAGGAGGTCCGATGACCTGGTGAAGGTTGTGGGAAACCGCTGGATGCGAGAAGCACAGGAACGTTTGTTGTGGCGGCGCTTGGGGGAGGCCTATGTCCAACTGTGGACGTATATCGGCTGAAAGGATGACACGTTTAACACGTCTGATTTGTACGTAGAACGACGTTGCGTGGCGTGGATCAAGTGTAGCTCTACAAGTCTAGTGTCCATATATAATGTATGGAGACAGACGCGCCCAGATCGGCGTGTGTGGCACACGTCCTAATCGAACTTTAGGTATATATTTTCTACCTATTCCGTCGATGACCGTTGGGGCCGAAAGCATCATTGGAAGGCCCACAATGTGAACCGATGACCTGGTCAAGGTCGCTGGAATCCGGTGGATACGAGACGCACCGGCCTGGTTGCTGAGGTGACGCTTGGGGAGGCCTATGTTCAACAGTGAACGTCTTTCGGCTGAAATGATGATGATGATGATTTCGTTGTCTAACTGTGAGTAAAAATTGGTACCATTAGAAGAGGACATACCCTCCTGGGTACATCCCACCTTTACTTTCCACCCTGTATACCAACACGACTCTCTATTGTTCCCAGGACTCCTGGTGCTGACGGGTGTGCTATGGGGCTGCACCAACCCCTTTATACGCCAGGGTACGAAAGGACTCCGTGATGTGACGGCCACCACGGTGTCGGGACAGGTCTGGGCTGAGGTTACCTTCCTGCTAGGGAATTGGAAGGTAAGCAGTCAATTTCGGTGCCAAACCGCTGGGTTTTGTGCCGACCTAGGTTTTTTTTTAATTATCGATAGGCTCGCGTTTGTCCACTATCTCACCTGATGGAAAGCGATGATGTGGCCCACGGTGGAGCACGCTTGAAGTAACCTATTCACTCTTGACTTTAAGACTCCTAGGTTGTAGGTATCAGGAAACACAGACTCGGGCATTCCACTCCTAAGCTGGACGCATAATGAATGTGTTCCCAAAACGCTTTGTAGGTGCGTATGGATGGGATATCCACCATGGAGGTCCTACAATAATTGTTTTTTTTTTATTGTCACACACACATGATATTATCGTCATAATGCATGCTATCTCATTGGATGAGATATCCACTATTTCACAACCTTTAACTCCAATCCTGCCTTTTACGGGCCCACAGCTCGTTAGACATGCCTAATCCCATTTTAGTTGGGCAGCTTTTTGAGCCACATCAACGATTTGCATTTTGGTAATCCGTAGCATAGCATAGTCGACCTTATAATGTTCCTACTGTTGGGACTCAGGCCTCCTCTCTATAGGAGAGGGAATGGGCCGTAATCCACCACGCGTGCCCAGTGCGGGTTGGTGGATGTCACATGTCTTCGAATTTTTGGTTCTAGGACATGCCGGTTTCCTCACGATGTTTTCCTTCACCATTTTGAAAGCAGTGGTGATGAAATAAATTGCACAAAGTAATGCGCCTGGCTGCGTTTGAGCCCGTGACCTACAAACTCGTAAGTCGGAGCCGTTACCACTCGGCCGCCACTGCTCTCAATTCATGGTAATCAGTAAGTCTTATGAAATATTTCAGTATGTCCTACCATGGCTAGTGAACCAGGCTGGCTCGCTGAGCTACCTGGCGGCGGTCCAGCGCGCTCCGCTGTCCGTGGCGGTACCGGTCGCCAACAGCCTGGCCTTCGTGTTCACCGCCGTCACCGGAGCCAGTGTCGGTGCTGAAGAGCCTCTGGATGCACGTAAGTGAGAGCGTAGAGGGGCGTATTGAGTACCATTATGCCGGCCATACACCGCCCTACTTATCGCCCAATCGGTTTGACGCTACAGATTTTGAGGGTAGGATCGGTTTGACCTGCATGAGTAGTGTTTTCCGAAATAAATCATCGACGCGCTTAAAGCAAGTCAAATATTTCTGGGGTTTTTGTTTTGGCGACGGGGAAAATCATCTTTGACAAAACCCGCTCTTGGGTGGAGCGGGAGATAGTGTCAGACTCTTTACTGACTAAAAACCCCGCGCCGTTTTTTCTAGCCTTCATACCGGGGCTCTAGTTTCCTTTCGGATAACCCCAACCCCGGTAGGTTTCGACCCAGCTGGGCCCCTCCTGTTGCTGACAACTCATTGAGGCGCGCGGGAACAGTGCGTGCCGTCGACGTCTTGGCTCGGTCCGGACAGTTACCGGACGATCAGACAGCGAGCTACTCATGGCTCGCTGTCCACGAGCCCGCGTCTACGGTGGCTGGAAATCGGGACTGGAACCCCGGCGGCGGCGGCGAGGGCGCCGTTGCCTGAAGCGGTCGGCCTTCTCCTTTGCTAGCATTACTGCTTCGCAGAAGGAGGCGACCGCCTGCCACTCCTCCTCGCTCCGGACCATGGCCTGAACCAAGGCCCGGCGCGAGAGGTCTCCACCGCCGATCGCCCCCACGATGGCACGTCCAATTATGTAATTTACTATTTGTGACAATTAATTGAGGTCGGCCTTACGGCTGGACGGCGTCTCCACAAGCCTTTTAATGCAAAAAAAAATACTTTAATTACACTATTTCGACTTAAGGCGCTATAAAAGTATCTGGAATATCACAGATACTTTGACGTCACTTTTGTTATGTAAAATGTTCCCAAAATACAGTAATTTTATACTAGTTATATTTTAACCCTTCAGATACCGTCAATTAGAGACACAATAGTAAGACAATAGATGCGCGGCCACCGGTGGTCGCTTGGGGATTCATGAATTAAGAGTATATCCTTGCATTTCCAGGGTCTATCGTGGGCATTGTGCTGATTATGACTGGAACCGCTCTGTGCTGTTTGGACGACACCAGTTGAAGAGAACAAGATATATTATTAATTAAGCTAGAAGTTAAGGTAGGGCTCAAAATGGCTACTTATACAGGGTTATTTGTAAAACACTGGCAACCTCTCGGGACTATGTTACTAACATCATAAACAACAACTTTTGATCTATTACTTTAAAAAATTTGTCATATTTTAGTTCATCAGATTTTCATACAAAAATAAATATTCTTAAATTGAACGTTCTAAATATTACGAAGTCTATACGAAGCAAGCAATTGTGCAATAGAGGAGGGTAGCTGAATATGAACTTGACCTATTAACGGGTGACCCTCACTAGTTGGTCAGTCGCATTGATGCGCTCGCATCGCGTCAGACGTATTCTTGTAGCGAAATTCGGCAGTGCGGACGTAATTATCTTTACATGATTGTGTATCAATATTCTAATGTAATGTCAAGTATAAGGAAATGGTGTGAATGCTTGCTAGGTGTGATGACAATGTTTCGAAAGCCTGCTTACTATTACTACGAGAACAGTGCGTGGGAGGCGTAAGTAGATAGGGCTACTTGGAAATGTGTTATGTTATGTAAATAGAACAAAAACCTTTTTATAAAAAAAAATAACCGACTTCACAACAAAATTGAATTGAATTTGAGGAGTTCCCTCGATTTTGCCAAGATTCCATCATTAGATCCCAACTTGGTGACTATGGGACCATTTGGGAAGTATACCCTTTCCAACAAAAAAATAATTTTTCAAATCGGTTAGCAAGCGACGAAGTTATGCGCGAACAAACATAAAAAAAAAACATACAAACATCCGAATTGAGAACCTCCTCCTTTTTTAGAAATCGGTTAAAAAGTTGTTGTTTATGATGTTCTTAACTAGAACCTTAGAGGTTGCTAGTGTTTTACAAATAACCCTGTATAGATAGGTTTCAACAAAAAGACAAATGATATTTATTTTGCAAATAGGTTTAAAAAAAAACTTTTACACGTCAATTTTTGTTTTCGTCAGTTTAAGTGTCTGTACACACGTGTCACACCACGTTTTTTAAACATGCCGTTGACAACGAACAAGGATGCCGTAACGCCTCTCTAACTGCTCCTCAAAGAGGGCACATACCGCCATGGTTATGGCGGTATGTGCCCTAATTATTATAAGTATCTATCATTCCGTCATCATCATCATTATCAGCCTTTTTAATGTCCCCACTGCTGGGACTCAGGCCTCCTCTCTAGGAGAGAAAATGGGCCGTAATCCACCACGCGGGCCCAGTGCGGGTTGGTGGATGTCACATATCTTCGAATTTTTGGTTCTAGGACATGCCGGTTTCCTCACGATGTTTTCCTTCACCGTTTTGAGAGCAGTGGTGATGAAATAAATTACACAAAGTAATGCGCCTGGTTGGGTTCGAAGACGCGACCTACAACTCGTAAGTCGGGGCCATTACCACTCGGTCACCACTGCTCTCATTCCGAGGTAAAACCATTAACTTACTGGATTATTTTATCAAAGTGAAGTGTTCATCAAAGTTAAAGGCCCATTGGTTGTACGAAAGAGAAGCTCAAAGCCCTGAAACGAAGGCAAAGAGAGAGGAGTAGGTTTTAGTCAGTAAAAGTCTGACACGCTCTCCCGCTCCACCCATGGACGCGAGAAGTCATTGGATGATTTCCCGCCTAAAAAATGGGTAACTGGTGTAGAATTGAAAGAAAACTTCAAAATGTTGAGTATCTATTTATTTTTTTCATTATCAATGTTATTCGTCGCGAAAAGTATTTTACAATAAATATAACAAAATTAAAAACATAATTGTTACAAGCGATTCCTGAAGTAATTAGATTACAGTTTTATATGAAACGGTCGGCATAAATACTGGTATATAATATAATAATATACAACATTATTTTTAGTTTATGCGAAACCTGAATATACGAGTAGTTTCTTTAAAATCAGTAACTGAATCGATTCCAATATTTTTTACACCATTATATATTTTTTTCCATTTTTTTTTTAAAAAGGTCACAAGTTGGACGTCACCGATACTAAGTTCAAAATAGTTCACGGCAGGTCATAGCGGGCATTAGGCGCCAGCTAACTGAATCAATTCCAATAATTTTTATACCATTATATATTTTTTCCCAAAAATATTTAAAAAAAGTGTCACAAGTTGGACACAACCGATACTAAGTACAAAATAGATCACGGCAGGTCATGGCGGGCATTATGTACCAGCGCACAGCTGGGTGCAGAAGCAAAACAACTCCTCAGTCGCCCGAATGACCCGGTGACCATGTATTTGTGCCGACAACCAGGTACCATAATTGGCTTATAAATTTGTGATTTTTCATAATACAGTTTTGATATTTTGTACATAGATTCTTTACATAAAAATACTAAACACGTGTTTCAGGTTTCGCATATATACTAAAAATTTAGTAGTATAGTCAATGATCCGCAAATTGATCAGTGTTATTCTAATCAGAGTACTAGTTGAATGTAATAAATATACTTAATAAATATAATTATGAAATGTCTATTTTATCATACAGTGATTAAATATGGGTAATACTAAAATTCGCGTTTCATTTTTCCTTAAATAGCATGCCTGGTATATTTTGATCTGTGGCGGGATTCGGAACTTGTCTTTGCGAATAGCGCCATCTACCAATGTCATAATATACGGAGCATTCATAGGGTAAAAGCGCCATAGTAGCCCAATAAATTATGAAAAAAAAAAATCATTATTTAGTTCCAAGATAATGTAATAGTATGACCTGAATGATAGTTATTACTGTAATTTATATTTTAGACACTTCCGCCTGATCACTTTAAAGTTAATTTTAGCTTGCACTTGAAACGTAAACTTCAAAGAAGTTGGTCTTGTGCCGCGCTGCAGCGTTCAAGCGAATTTCTTTTTAAGTGATCAGGCAGTAATGACTTACCTGTACATAAATAAAAAAAAAACACTAATGCTACTATTTCATGAAGTAGCCGTATGTGTGATGGTTTATTTATTATTTTATTTTGTGGGAATATCGCACACACAGTCACGTACCCCATACACACCGAGACACCCCAATTACACTCCCACACACCCCTATTACACCCCCATACACCACTATTACACCCCCACACCCCTATTACACCCCCACACACCCCTATTACACCTCCACACACCCCTATTACATCCCCACACCTCTATTACACCCCCACACACCCCTATTACACCCCCACACCCCTATTACACACCCACACCCCTATTACACACCCACACCCCTATTACTCACCCACACCTCTATTACACCCCCACACCCCTATTACACCCCCACACCCCTATTACACCCCCACACATGCATTTTAATAAATGTAAAAAATATTGAAATATGGTTAAGTTATGGAAGAGCAGAGTCTCCTAATACATGCATTATTTGCCCAAATGTAATCTCCAATCACAAACTATTATTAAAAATCGTATTGTTTTGAAAATAAATCATTTTGTATTGTTACTGAATAATTGAGTTTAATACCATATTTTCTGTAAAAACATAATTGTAAATGTAACAGTGGCGAATTAGTTTTTTATTAGCTCTTATACCATCATCATCATCATCTTCCTGTCCTTGTCCCGTGTTATTTGAGGTCGGCGCAACACGTTTTTTTCTTCCATTCTGTCCTGTCACTCGTCATGCTATCACTAACTTCCTTTTCTTTCATATCAATCTTCACACATTCCATCCATTTTTTTTTGGCCTCCCTCTCCCTCTCCACCCATCCACGTGTATACTCATAACTCTTCCCAAACTCAAAAACAAAAAATACAGAAAACATTTAGTTACTGCTACAATGGCGCATTTCCCCTAAATGATAGCTTGAGAAATCAATAAAAAAGGCGTTAAAAAACAGTTTACAAAACGTCGTGTAGTTATTGCGTTATTTTCATGTTGTCTTACGTTTACAATAATAAATATTACCTAAAAATAGCTGACTAGTTATTTCTATTTTAAATTTAAATTGACAAAAACATATTAGTATTATATATTTTTTGGTACAATATAAGGTTAAACCTCATAGTTTTAGGATAAAAAAATAACGAAGACAGACTAAAATATTTTTCAACCTTATTCATGGGAGATCCCATATTAGGTTATCATTGCACACTTAAACCCAGTTTCTAGTACAATTTAACGTTGAGTCATATATTTAATAGTACGTCAATTGACTCCATTAGAAAATAAATCAACCACCACTAGATGGCACCACTAAGCCAAGAGGTCTTTGACATAACTATGCGTTCCAAATAAGAATAAGGTCGATTTTTACGCCATGTTGTGACGTCATACTGTCAAATCGAATAAATCATGTAAGATGAGCAAAACAAGATTCTTTTTTAATTTAAATTATTAACGAATCACGAAACGAAAAAATCGAGATTCATCCAAAACTAGTTGTACAATTTTGCTTTAAGTGTCTGAATACTGGAAAATGGCAGAAAAAGGTGAATTGTTTATAACATTGAAAATAATATTTTTTTAAACTATTTTATGACTTAAACAATATATTCGATACAATAACGTTTTTATTTCACCACGTTTAGATTATTAATACAAAGCAAAAAAAAAAACTTATACGCAAATAGGTTTTTATTGTAAACTATATTTTTCAATCAACATTTGAAAGATCGATGTAATTGACTTTCCTATTCATATTTAGAACGCACAGGTCACGACGTTGACGTCAATTTAACTAATGTCACTTTAACATTTTGACAGGTGTCAGAATCTGATGACCAAGTGCTGCCACCTAGTGAACGTCATTTTATAAAAATCCTCGTTAACGCGCGTTCGTCGCTTTGTCATTAATATTGCGATGATTTTTTATTTAAAAAACTGGGCCTAATTCTTTTTACATTACATAGGATCAAATTATTTACAACTATTCTACACTTTTTAACATCTTTATAATAATGTTAAACCTGTAGGCCAAAATATGTTTTTTCATGTTTAAAATTATTATTTCATCCTATATATGTTTACTAATAGGACTTAAAATGTATATCTTCTTCTAGTTTGGACAGACTAGAGAACTTTCAAACAATGTGAAATCTAAGATGTGATAGTTTTAGCGTCATTTTTCTGTAGCCATGGATTTCCAATTCTGTGTTAAATATTGCACGATACGGCCCACATGTGTCTAGGTGGCTAAGCCACCGAGTGATGCTCAAAATAACTAAAGTATGAGAGTTCATTCATACACACGACCGGCATGTTGCCTATGGCAGAGGAAAGTGCTGCCGTCGAAAAGAAGGTGGCAGCAGACTTTACTGACACTTGACATATACGACGGCTACCGCTGATCTTCATTTGTTGGATGAATGAAAGATTTATTTGCTAGAACACAATTTTAGAGGGTTACACTGCATTCGACTTTTAAGTCGTGCAAATATTTATATTAATTGCATACATGGTCGGTACGGTTTAGCATACATCAAGATAATCTCAGTATTTATCACAACTTATTAAAATTTCAATAAAATAAGATGTCAAAATATTAATTTTATTAGTTGGATATCAAATAAAATAAATTAAATGTAGTGTCATACAGGTTTGAAATTCAATAAAGAGCCTATTCACTGCGCTGAATAACGCGTGCGATATTCAGCGTCGTACTATTTTTCATTCATAGAAAAACGGTCTAAACCCTATTACACTACGCGATACGTCGAACCATAGACTAGATACAAAACGAGTCTGAATAACGCGTAGTGTAATAGGTCCTTTAGTCGTCAATTAAATAAAAACATCTGTTACGTAGCCAATTATAAAATGTTCTGTTAAAGTCTAGGTCATTAAGTTTTCTTATCTTTTCGGGTAGTTTGTTGTAAATTTTAACCGCCATGGCTTAGCAATTTCTGTCACAATGTTTTAATGTACTACGAAGCCCTACTAGTGGTTTTGGAATATCGACGGCCACCATCGAGCGTCAATAGCTGCCGCCGGACGTGTCGATAGATGCAGTTATCAGTCTGCCTTTAGTAATATGCCGCTCGTGTGTTTCCGCTCTTTGTCGGTACTTACTTATTTTAACAAAATAATTTTCTCCATTCATTCCGACTACGTAGGTACAAAATTATTTACAAACATTAACAAGTGCTTATCGCCTTACTTCATTATTATATTACTAATTAAAAATAATATTATACATAAATAATGTTTAATATCTATGGCCAAAAACATACAGTGTGACCGGTGTATCTTAATAAGTGGCGAAATACAGAACTGATTTCAAATGTATTTTATTTGTTTTTTTTTACGATTGCTAACGGTAAAGCAGTGTTGCCATAAGGACCATGATTATGCTATGCTGATAGGAAACTAGTTTTTATCAAAATGACTTGGTAATTCTTTGGCAATCAACTTTTTCAATGGAACCAATAACCGTGAAATCGAAAATAGTATGCGTTTTTAACATCAAGTGAGCAACACAATGTTTTTTGCTATTACCAATACAAAAACCCTCTAACGGTACTGTAGTATATCTGGCATATTCACCGATGTGCGTATTATTGATGACTTTCATGCCAACCGACGCACACGTGGGCCACGTACGTCCGATTTGTACGCAGAGTATCGTCGCGCGGTGTGGATCTAATATAGCTCTTCAAGTCTTGTTCCCATATAAAATGTAGGTATAGAGATCGATGCGCCCAGATCGGCGTACGTGGCCCACGTGCGCCCAATGTACTTCTAAGTTAAGTCGTGTCCGCGACAGTAGCAACAACATTCTTAGCAACGGTGAATTCTAGGACTCCCCCTTGAAACCGAGCCACTGTGATTCCATCATACGGGTACTTAGAACTTTTATTTGATTTTTTGCCAATCCGCCCCTTGTGCCCCCAGACAAAAAAATCCTGGATCCGCCCTTGATTCTTAGCGTATTGTATTGTATAGTAATGCATGTCATCAATACAATGTGCGTAGTTAATTTTAGGTTACTAACATAATTTTTAAGTAAAACTAACAAAAATATGGATCTGCTGTATCTGTGACAAATCTATTATTATTATTATCTCTTTCTTCCACAGGAATCGAGACGCCATTTAGTGTTGTCTTTTTAACCCAAAGGTTGACTGGTCGCGAATGCCTTGTTGCATGTACCACTATGCACAGTGACTTTAAATAAATAAATACTCATAATTGCCTACGAGCTAGTAATTTCTAATAACCTCGATGGCCTGTAGTATTCGTTGCAGCGACAGTCGTAGGTTGTTCTCCTCCACGGAGAGGTTCTGTCTCTCCGCCAACAGAGCGCGCGCATGGTCGGAGTCGCGCGACGCCGAGCACGTGATGTGAGCGCCCTCTATCTTGAGCGTCGTGTTGCGCTTGTGCAGATCTGCCATCTCTTTTCGGCGGGCTGGAATCATAATTTGTATTTTTAATATTTGATTTGTCAGTTTTCGTTCAAAAATTATATAAACCACATCTGTCTCTTTATGTTTTATTGTCTTACATATCCCTATTATATTTTAATATTCAACATTTTCAAGGTAGAATTTCTAACGATATCTCTGAATCATCACCATTTCAGCCGAAGGACGTCAACTGTTGGACATCGGCCTCCCCAAGTGTCGTCACAACGAAGGGCCTTGTGCGTGTCGCTTCAATCGCATTCCCAACTCTTACCAAGTCATCGATCTTCCAACGCTACGTCTTCCGATGCGCGATCGCGGGCTTCGGTAGAAATTAATTGATTGTTTAAAAATTACCTGCATCATATTCCTTATAACTCTTAACCAGCGCCTCCACCTCCGGCCACGAGGGTATGTCCACCTGCAAGCACATATCTCTGGTCTTTCCGGACGCCGCGAACTCTTCGAACATCTCCGTCACCCCCGCTGCCGAGTTCTGTGGCTCATCCATAGATGTCGCCTGCGTCGTCGTGACCGTCGCACACTCTTGCGTCGTCTTCAACGAAATTATCTTTGAAATACTTGGAATCTTAATCTTAGGATAATCTTGGTACGGCTGCTGAATCTTTATGCTTGGTTTTTTAATATTCTCACTGTCAAAACCAGGAGTTAGGTCTCGTTTTCTTGTATTTGGTGCTTTAAATAGTTTGACGCTATTGTCGGCCATTTTGGATAGGCGGTTTAATTCGGAGAAGTTTTTCTCTGCTAATATTTTAATACTATCGTCGTTTGCATCTCCGTTGGCAGCTGAGTCTAATCTCTTTTTGATGAGGTTGTTATTTTCGTTAACACATTTCTTGATTTCTGTTAGCAGCCTCAGTTGACAGTTAGGATCGAACCCTAGGACCACTTCCTTGCTGTTGTCTTCTGCATCAGGGTTGCTGCTGCGGCGTTTTCTTTCTTTTAGTATTTCCTGCCAGACTTTGTCGTATGCTGAAATTTAAATTAAGAAATCTATTAATGAAATGACCGCTTAATAATTGTAGTTACATATTTTAAACGCAGTTTCCGATATTATCATAACATCTTAGCGTAACTAAAAGTCTAACTCTGCTGCATCTTACTATGATGTTTTAATTGTATCCATTTCCCAGAATGAAGACCCGTGTAAAACATTTGACTTGTATTTAGGGATGTTATTTAAAAGAGTGGTTCTTCTTCTTCCTGCCCTTGTCCCATATCACTCGGGGTCGGCGCAACACGCAATTTTCTTCCATTATGTCTTGCCACCCGTCACATTATCACTAACTCCCTTTTTTTCATATCACTTCTCACACCATCCATCTATCTTTTCTTTGGCCTCCTTCTCCCTCTCCATCTATCTACATGTATACTCTGAACTCTTTTAGTAGCATGCGTTTCCTCCCTCCTCTTCACATGACAATACCAAGACAAACGATTTCCTTTCAACTTTTCAGTCACAGGCGCCATTTTCAAACAAAAAGAGAAAAGAAGAAAAAGTAAAAGAGTGGTAATATACATAAATTTCAAAATACCTTCCTTATACTTCTGTGTGACTTGCGTAAGCTTCAATTTTGATAAGAACAGCTTCTTCCTCTGCGTTGCAGTCCTGGTCTCATGTTGGACATCTTCCATCAGCTTGCCTTCTTCTGCTACCGCATCTTCGCCTACCTCCAAGGGTGGAACATTGAGCAGCACATCTAGTCGTCCCACCGCAGCATAAGCTGATGCCACTGAGTCGTTTTTTAATACTTTGTCTTGAAGCTCCAGATCTTTGTCTGTGAAAATTTTGGAAATAATAATGAATGTTTTTGTAAATTAAAATTGCTATTGTAAAAAAACATATGTTATGATTGTGTGTGTCTTTGTGTGTTTTGTTCACAGTTATTTATAATATATTCTGAGTTTGATATACCGTGTCTACAACTAGCATACCTTTATAAGCTGCAAGTGTCGCTAATCTAAGACCAGCCATGAATTCAACTTTCTCTTTTCCGTTGTCAGTCTTAGTGCCATATTCTGCGATGATGTCTTCGTATGTCCTCAATTCTTCTTCTCCATAATCATCAGAATCACTTTCGCTGCTGCTTTCATTTGCTTTTAATTTAGTTTTTGCAATTTCTTTGTATATTTCGTTTTTTACCGTATCGGGCGTAATTATATTACGAATTTCAGTCTTTTCTACCTTCTTAACTTCAGGCTTAGCGTCGGGTTTAACTTCTTTAGTATCTCGATTCGACAAATACTTAAGTCGTCGCAATCGTTTCCGTTTTTCATAATTGTCTAAGGAACTAATCTCATCAATTTTATTCACTGCAGGTCTTATATTAGTTATTACTATTTTAGGCTGTAACTTTGAGTCCATTTGATAAGGGCAGGCTATGTATAACTTATCATTGGTTTTGGATTGATCTATTTTTTTAGGAACTTCCTTTTTTGGGGCGATTCTTGGGACAGGTGGAGGAACAAATTTAGCAAAATCACGTTTTTTCCCTGGTGGGTTTTCAGTTTCTACTATCTTAGAAATTGGCACTTGATAAACAATTTTTGGACTTACAATAACCGTCGGGTTAGCTTGAATTACTATGTCGGGTTTAGTTATGTTTGATATAGATTGTATAACGCTGTTACTAGATTTCAAAACATGAATGTCCTTACTTGCTGCTGCAGTAATGAGGTTAGGTATTGACGTTTTAATTTCTGTGTTCTTTTCTGTACTTGGAATTGAAGTTACTATTTCAGGTGCTATTCGGCTACTTACTATAGGCGCTATTTTTGCTTTAAAAGCTTCAGGAGTTTGTGTTACTTTAGAATTATTTTTAATCATCATGAAATTAGCGGGAATCTGAACGTTGCTCAAGTATACAAAATTGTTGCAAGGTTGCAACACAACGCTCTTAGTCTCAGCAGTTGTGACTTTTTCAGTCATCTTTATGTTTTTTAAATCTTGTTCCTGCAACGTACCTTGAGACTTCTCCTTCACGACTATCTTGTTACCATATATTTGATTTTCAGTAATCAAATTCTCGAAATCATTTTCGTCACTGTTCTCCTGGTGTAACCTTTTCAATGCGACTACTTTTGACGAAGTGCTTTCATTGACCACGTCTTCCTTACTTTTTTTGCTTTGGCTTGACAGTCGTGAAGGAGCTTGCAAGTTTTTTGGCTCAAAACTAGTTCTTTGTAATAATACTTGAGGGTTCTGCTGTAACGTCAACATCATCTTTGAATTCGAATTGTTCTTATTTTGAATGAACAATATTTGATTCTTCTGTTCATTATTGAAAGATGTTTCAGGTGGCTTACTGAAATTGACCTTGCTTGTTTCAATATTTATTGGGTTGAATAAAGGCCTCGGTGCTGTAGAAGAATCTTTCACTTCAGCTAGTGGGTCAGCTTTTGGTTCGGGCACACGAAATAGACTCTCAGTGGTTGTAGTTTTGTTAACAGCTTCAGCTGCATTAATTAAAGTACCTATATTGTTACTTGTTATCACACTGGGCTTTGCCTCTTTAACATCAGGTTCTTTCGTTGCTGTTTTTATTATAATATTACTTTGAATTTCTACTCTCGGTGACTCTTTGGTGAAAGCAGGACTAAAAGTTTTCTTTGCTATAGAGTTTTGGTAGGCAGTATCAGGTGGATTGCTGACACATTTCATATCAATCTTACTGATTGGTATACTGGTTTTCAAACTGAATCTTTCAGGTTTCTTCTTGAACTCTTTATTTGTTATTGGAGACGGTATGGTAACCGTAGCTCCTGAACCTTGTGCTAACGATGTAATGCTCATCATTGACTCAGTACTTTGTGTTTTGTTAGCGTCTGATGTAGCTGTTATTATTTCAGGCGTAAAGTGTTCTTCAAAGTCAGTCTGTGGTTTTAGGACCTCTTTTGGGAGTTCATTTTCTGTACTCGGTTCTACAACCATAGGTGCTGGAAGATTTTCTTTGGTTAGCGGTGGGAAGGGTACGAATTCAGTGTTCGGTGCCTCGTTTTGTACTGGAGGTGGAATGCTCGGCGGGGCTATTGGCGGGTAGTTCACTGAATTTATAGGCTGAAAGGCCGAGTATCCTGGTATTGAGTATAGGTAACTGCCAAAGTTCGGGTACCCGCTATCCACTTGTTTCGGCGTCATCACACTTGGGTTAGGGTTGGGGATAGATGATGGCGAGATTTTCGGAGAATGTGGAATAGGCTTCGCTGGAAGAAAGGCTGGTTTCTCAAATATGACATTTTCTTCAGGTTTGTAAAGTTCCGGGGGTTTGGGGGGAATAGGGTCCGGGGGAAGGGCTCTTTCCTGCTCCAATGGTGCCAGTGGAGTGATCGGCTTCACAGGAACAATCACTGGAACGTGATAAATGGTGTGTTAGAATCAAAGTCAAATAATAAAGTCAATGTCAAATAATTTTTTCGCATAATGTTGTAGGGATTTTTAAATCATTATGTTTTGTGAATTGGTGAAAGATGGTGCCTACAAATTTGTAAGAGTTCTAATAATATACACATATTTTCTTCAATATTTATGCTCCTAATGATGAATAGTGTTATTGTCAAAAATCTAGCAAACCTGTAGCCACATTTCATTTATTTACAGTGTTGATATTGTTTCAAGAACTTATTGTTTATAATGTTTTAGAAATAACGTGTAAAATAATAAACTTACTTAATTCATTGATTGTTACGTTATAATAACATACTATCATCTAATTGGTTAGCTTTTTACAGCATGTCGGATATCATGTTGTAAGAGAACTGCGTGAAATAGAGATAGTAATATAATATCTGTACCTTTAGGTTTCGGTTGCTTGTTCATAGTTCGTTGTACTAGTTTTTTTTATTTTCTATTTAAAATTAATAAAAAAAGGTTCATGCCAAGGACAGGAATATGGGAGGTATGCAATCTAAACATACACTACTATAAATACAACGTGCAGTGAGAAAACCAGTAAGTGTGCTCAAAAAAACGCCGCCATAAAAAAATGCTAGAAGCGGCCACAAAAAAAGCTAGAAGCCGACGTAAAAAACAGCAGAAGCGCGCGACAGCTTGTGGTCGGAGAAGCTTGAAGCGGCTTCAAGCGTTTTTTTGTGGCGGCACCGCCGCACACGAAGCTTGAAGCGGCGTTTTGTTGAAGTCCGTGTGCGAGGACACTTACTTACCTGGGTCTGCTTTACCATGATGTATTAAAATCATCATAATTTCGGTTAGAGAGAGAGACGAAGCTATACAGGTCATATAGCACTATCGCTTGCTTTCGCCGGCTCCATGATGATTACAAGACATCATGGTAGATGCCCTAGATAGTTGGGTAGATTCTTGTTTTGTAAGTAAAGTCTGAACATTGGGCTGCAAGATAGTTTGTAAGAGTCACTATGACAGCCTTAGAACGCGAAGGGGTAACTTAAGGAATACGTGATTTTTTGAGCCGAGATTTCATCAAATGACTTCTCTCTATCTAGAATGGAGCGAGAGGGCGTGATAAACTTTGACTAAAACCAACCTTGGTTCCTTAAATCGCCCCTTTGCGGTCTCGAGCCAAAATAATTCTGTCGAATTTGTCTTCGATTCCCACCCAAGATAAATATTTATGTTATGAGCACGATTATTTTTTCTGTGTCTGGGTGTAACTTATCTATAATAGTATGTACATATGAATTTAGAAATATATACGTATCTACGTTAATCAGTTGTCTAGTATTCACAGCATGAGATCTATGTACTTAGTTTGTGTGCCTAGCTTAATTCATGAATCCCCAAGCGACCACCGGTGGCCGCGCATCTATTGTCTTACTATTGTGTCTCTAATTGACGGTATCTGAAGGGTTAAAACTAGAACTATACTGCCCACACGTGTGCCACACACACCGATCTGGGCGCGTCGGTCTCCATACATTTTATAATGGAAACTAGACTTGTAGAGCTACATTAGATCCACTTCACTCTCTATAATATGTACTAGTTTATTTTTAGTACTCATAACACAAGCTCTGTTTAGCTTTGAGACTAGACGGCGTTGTGTGATAGTTGTGGAATACTATAAGTCTTATTAGGTAAGTACTTCGTCGGTTTAATCAGCCAGTCCTTCCAAGATTACTGGGTTGTTCGAAAGGGTTAACGCAGTCCTGGAACGCAACTGGAGGGCAAGTGAAGGAACACTGGTGGGTTTTAACCAATAAAAATCTGACATTCCACCTCAGAGTAAGAGGAATCAATATATATTAATATTATTAAGAGGTAAAGTTTGTTTTTTTGATTGTAGGAGGTAATCCCTGGAAGTACCTACTGATCCGATTGCTAAAATTTTTTCGCCGATGGAAAGCTGCTTTATTTCTGAGTGGTATAGGCTATGTTTATGTACGCGACTACTACTGTTTGGTTGTCCGCGGGCAAAGGCTAGTTTATTTATATATTTCGACTAAAAAAAGTCAGTTTTCTAATCTGGGCATCTGCTAGATTGCCTTCTTAGTCAAAGTCAAAGCCATTTATTTGCATTAAATGCGGTACAAGAGGTGGTAACTTAATAAAATTGTGCAGACACATTTTGCCATGAGTTGGCATGCAAATATTAAATTATTCTTACAATATCACTGGTATCATTAGGTACGTATCGGTTGAAAATCAAAATATATAGTTGGTAATGACTTATCTCTGACATGAAAAACTTTTTACAAAAAAATTAAACCGACTTCAAAAAGTACAAAATAACTTTCTTTTCGGAAGTCGGCGTTTCAATAGATACTTAATCTTGTCTCTTCGTTATTTAACACCGACTTCCGAAATTAAAGTTATTTTGTACTTTTTGAAGTCGGTTTAATTTTTTTGTAAAAAGTTTTTTATTTTTCACTTTTTAGTTATGGTAGCACCACTAAAAAGTACCTACCCTTCAGCTAAACATAAATTACCTTATAGCCAGAGTGCATCTTATAACGATTCTTATAATCCCAAATACGGTTATATTACATGAATTTACCCCCTCCCCCTTTCCCCTCCCCCTTTTCTTTCAGTCAGTCATCGACTACACGTATAAACAAAGCAATTTTACTTGTTACGACAATTCTGCAATGATTCTATGAGGAGTTCTGTTCCATATCTTCGAAGTTCATGATCAGATCATAACAATATTTCTATGGGACCAACTTGGAAGCATAAACTTTCAATCAAAAAAAATATTTTCAAAATCGGTCCACAATTGACCGAAATATCGGTGAACTACATACAAAAAAAAAAAAAAAACATACATTCAGCCGAACATAGAACCTCCTCCTTTTCGAAGTCGGTTAAAAATGGGGTCAAATGTGCGAGTTTAGGTCACATCCACTTCGATTTTTGCGGATCAGCGCTACACCGGCGGGTAACTACTTAACCAGTAGAATGGCGCTGGCCGCAGTCACCCGCAGCCTCGGCGGGCAGCAGTAGAAGTAGCTCTGCTCCCTCTGGTCTAACTTGCACCTACCGATGCATGGACACTGTTCATTGGGCTCGCCTTTCTAAAATAATGCGTGGTTGCAGACAATTGACCCGCTCAGCTACCGTGGGCTATCTCTTCGTGCACTCCCACATTTTTTTGTCTTATCTTATATAATAATAATATAATATATAATAATATTTATTTAGGGTAAATATGGTAAAATGGTTATATACTTGACTGGCCTGTTGGTCAAGTGGTTAGTGACCCTGACTGCTATGCCGGAGGTCGTGGGTTCGATTCTCGCCCATGACAAATGTCTGTGTGATGAGCATGGACATTTGTTCTGTGTCTGGGTGTGATTTATCTATATTATGTATGTATTTAGAAATATATGAGTATGTTTATCAGTTGTCTAGTACCCTTAACACAAGCTCTGCTTAGCTTGGGACTAGACGGCGTTGTGTCATAGTTGTGGAATAATATTATTATATGTACCTACGTATTTCACCTACACCTATGTCTTCCAAGATCGATCTACTGGTGCCAAGTGGGAGCATGCGTAGGCAGCCACTGCTGTTACAACCGACGCTGTCGAGACCTGTCAATATTGTTGATCCAAGCGATGAATGCTCCAAGGTAGCTCGCCGGCCACCGTAGGCTCGGGCTTGCGGACGGCGAGCCATGGGTAGCTCGCTGTCCGACCGTCCGGTAACTGTCCGGACCGAACCTAAGTCGTCGACAGCGCGCACTGTTCCCGCGCGCCTCAAGTTATCAGCAACAGTAGGGGCCCAACTGGATCGAAGCCTACTGGGGCCAGGGTTAGTTTCGAAAGATAGCTCGAGCCCCGATATGAAGGCTTGAAGAAACGGGGCCCACCTCGTCCCTTCAAGCCTTCATACCGGGGCTCAACCACCCAAACCCATTAAAAACATTTTTAGTCAGTAATAGTCTGACACTATCTCCTCCGCCTCTCCCCTCCGCTCCGCCCCAAGAGCAGGAGTTGTCATTAGATGATTTTCCCACCATAAAATAGGTAGCTTGCAATATTAAAATTTTCGTACGTTTTTTGTAATTGAACTGCCAATTACGAAAAGCGTGTTCCAATTTAGAACTTGGAACATTCACCTGGACGATAATAAGGTCAACTTTTAGTTTTTTTTTGTGTATGTAACGCTTGTTTTGTAGTGATACACCAGTAGTACGTTGTTCTGTCTGTGTGTAATTTATCTATAATATGTATGTAGTTAGAAATATATAAGTATGTTTATCAGTTGTCCAGTACTTGTAACACAAACTCTGCTTAGTTTGTGACTAGATGGCGTTGTGTTAAAGTTGTGGAATATTATTATTATCTATTCTTAGTAGTTGCATTTTGGAGATGGGAATCGAACCCGCATCGCGACTAAATGCATATTACCATTGTAAATAGGATTACGTAGTACCTAGGTAACTTTCATTGCGTTCTGTAGGATTTTTTTTTCAACTTTTTCGTATATCTGCGTATCTCAGTTTCATAGTTCATTCTATATACTTACACACAAAATTAAAGCTGTGCTATAAAGTGGTTCCATATACCAGAAAACTTGCTCAACGACCCGCACAGACGGGTGAACTGACCGCGGGTTCTCGTCAAAAGAGCCGCCACTAGGACTCGATACCTCTCCATCTTCAGTCATTGGTTCTGCAGCTGCAAGGATGTGCCTACCAGCTCTCTATGGAGAAGAATGTGCAAGAAACTCCATGGACAATCTTTTCAATCATGTTCTGTATTTATTTATAGCAAATTAAATGATTTATATTTTTAATGACAATTTAATGACTGATGATGATGAATTGAAACAAGTTAAATGTTTGTTTTTTAAGATTACTTCATAATTAATTATAAATTTTGCATGCCTCATGATAGAATGTAGGTATTAGCATAGCATAGCATAGATAGTCGGCCTTATAATGTCCCCATTGTTGGGACTCAGGCCTCTAGGAGAGGGAATGGGCCGTTAAACACCACGCGGGCCTAGTGCGGGTTGGTAGATGTTACGTTTTCAAATTATTGGTTCTAGGACATGCCGGTTTCCTCACGATGTTTTCTTTCACCGCCTTGAGAGCTGTGGTGATGAAATAAATTACACAAAGTAATGCGCCTGGCTGAGTTTGAATCAGCGACCTACAACTTGTAAGTCGAGGCCATTATCACCCGGTCACCACTGCTCTATCTTCGAAAGGAGTATATTATTTAGGTTAGTCTTTGAAAGGCTGACAACCTGTTGCTTCATTCCTCTGTAGAAGTAGATACTAACAGTATGCCTATATATTTTGAATCAAGAGTCAGTGCTTGCTTCTACAACCATGTGCAGCCTGGCAAAAAGTTTGTGTAACATTTGTGCTTTAGAAAATCTGACTTGTGAGAAGATTTGGAACGGTTTTGAACAGTGAAGCTACAGGTGTCTGCACCTCATCTACTCTGTCTACACTGATATTATAGAGGTAGCAGCTTTGGACTCGGTGGAAAGGCGTGCGAAGAGGCTGATTGGTGATCCAGATTTGGCACAGGCGTAGGGTAGCCAGCCTTTCGGTGTTTTACAGGTTGCATTTTGGAGAGTGTGCGCGGGAATTGCATGACTTGATTCCACCATTTCATTTCTACCATCGGACACCCCGACGTACGGCCAGTATCCACCCTTACGTTGTTGAAACCTCTAGGTTCCGGACTAAATGTTTCACCTTCATTTATACTACTGCGGTCTTCCCGTCCGGTTATAATTATGTCTTTTATGTCTTCAATGCTAGAGTGAATAAGCTCTTAATAAACTAGTGCGCCTCACAATTTCATCACTGCTTACCATCAGGTAGGATCGCAGTCAAGCCCTAGTCTAAATGAGTTAAAAAAAAGTATGTTTATTTTTTGTGTAGAAAGTAATCTTTGAAAGTACTGGTTCGATTGCTAAAACTTTTTCACCGACAGAAAGCTGCTTTATTCCTGAGTGATATAGGCTATATTTTGAGTACGCAGGTGAAGCCGCGGGCAAAAGTTAGTAGGCTATAAAAGTACTAAAGGGCCTATTACATTCCGCGTTATTCAGACTCGTTTTGTCTATGGTTCGACGTATCGCGTAGTGTAAATAGGGGTTAGACTGCCTTTCTATGAATGAAAAATAGTACGAGTCTAAATATCGCACGCGTTATTCAGCGCAGTGTAATAGGTACCTACTGCCAGTAGCGTTTACCCGCGGTAACGTAGGTTTTTTCATACAAATTTTAGACCCCCGCACACTGGGACCCGTCCATACAACGTAATGCTCAAAACTCGATTTTCCAAATGAGGGTATTTCAATAAATGAACTTTATAAGGGTAGACTTAAGAATGTGTTACATCATTTCTACAAAAATACAAATCGTCCAGTGCATCATCTCAAAGTTTACTTTATACCCACGTTATTAATTATCCGATAACGTTCGTGA
This sequence comes from Mythimna lalbum, assembly GCA_949319445.1. Lineage (NCBI taxonomy): Eukaryota > Metazoa > Arthropoda > Insecta > Lepidoptera > Noctuidae > Mythimna > Mythimna lalbum. Next base: position 17,030,832 of record OX439367.1, read on the forward strand.
GTTTGTAGAGAATATTAAAACATTTATTTCTGCAAGTAATCGTCATACTTAATTGAAGTGAAAGTGTGGTGTTAGTGTGTGTTGTGTGGTCATGGCTGCAAATGAGCAAGGTATGGTTGTTCTTATATTGTTTTTTATAAACCACTTTGTGTGTGTGTCAGGGTGCCGTAAGTTTTTTTTTTTTTCAATAAACTCACTCGGAAATCCGCTCTTATCGCTCCGATTACAGGCACGCAATAGGCTATAGCCCGGACTAGTGCAAAAAAGTGCACGTGCTCTCCCCCGATATAATTTTATTACATTTATCGTATCAGGCTTAGCGCGCGTCGTCCCCCACGAGTCGCCGGTCAACCTCCTTTTATTAATTTCAGTGAGTCTATTGAAAAAAGTCGTTTCACACACGTGCAGCCCTCGGCTCTATAACACACTCGACTACGGCTCGTGCGAAATCCGCCTCGGTCGCAACCTACCTATGAATGGTGTAATATCCAGCCAGCTCATTCAGTTGTATTGGCCACAAGTTGAATGGCACCGTTTAGTTATCAGTTGGTGTTAACTGAAGGGAAAACAATACTAGAACGACGCACACGCGTGTTACACGTCTCGTCTGATTTGTACGTAGAACGACGTGGCGTGGCGTGGATCTAATGTAGCTCTGCAAGTCTAGTTTCCATATTAAAATGTATGGAGACAAATCGGCGTGTATGTCACACGTGTGCGCAGTGTAGTTCTAAGTTAAGCTACAAGGCTGCACCATAGGTAAAGACAACTTCTTTAGTGCCCAACTCAAAAAGATCATTATTAGATTTACATATTTTTTCTATCTTGACTCTAACGTCCTACCTGTACCTATTGAGTTGTGACTCTGTGTCTACATGACGGTGGATTAGCGATCCCAATAACCCAGATAATCAAACCAGAAAATACTTAAATGTAGTAGCAATATAATAAGATATAAATTATCTAACAAATACTTTACAGTACCATGAAATAAAACACGATTTGTTAACTTTTACCTAACATTACGTGGAAGCCACGCCGAAGAAGAATCCGCCGAGAAAACCGACAGAAAAGCAGCTGTTCCTTCTTACGAACTGAAGGAACCTTTCCATCCACTGCTGGCTGTCTTCTGCCGTTTCTTTCACCTTATCCCAGTTGACGTTTATAAATCCAAACTCTGCCGCGAAGTGTAGAAAAATGATGCCGCCTCCGAGGCCAAAAGCGGCTATTTTTCCTACCCTGATGAGGGATAGGCCTGAAACCCAGCCTGTTAAAGTCCCTAGAATCAAGTTCTTGCTCGTATGACTCTTTATCCCGTCTATCGTCACGTCGAAGATCGATGGGGTCTTCCTTGGAGTGGCCACGCCGTCTCCTCCGTCTCCCTGGCTGGTAACGTGGGTGATCTCAGTGCTCCGTGTCTGCCGGGCCATTGGAGTGCATCTTTTTGTTTTATTGTTTAGTTTTAAGTACAAAATTGTTGCGGTTTTTAGTGTGAATCAAGCGGTGGATGGCTCTTTTGCCTTTGTTTTGATGTGATTTGTTGATGACAAGAGTTTGACATTAGTGAGCTCACTCGTTTTAAAATAGTTTTGTTGTGTCATAGAGTGACAATCATAGTGGTGTCTTTGAAGGTAAGGACTAATAGGAAAATTGTCTATAGGCAGAAAATTTAAATTCTAAGGCTAGGTTAATTTTTCCTGTAAACGATTTTTGAAATAGTGCCCTATGAACACTTCTTCATTACTGTCTTGTAAATCAACTAATCAAGTATTATCGAGGTTACCATGACGTTCAAGTATTTTAATCTTGTTTCCGTGTGGATAAGAGATGGCGCTAGACAACCTGTATAACTCTGTCTCTTATCCAAACTGAATCAAGATTAAAACAATCTTACTTTGAACGTCATGGTCTAGGTCCAGTTTTAACGAATATCAATGGGTACCATCAAAGACACTTCCGCCTGACCACTGCTAAGTTCATTTTTGCTTGCACTCGAAACGAACATTTGAAAGGGTTTGGTGCCACGTTGTAGGATTCAAGCGATTTTTTTTTAAAGTGGTCAGGCAAAAATTACCGCGATAGTTCTAAGTGTCTCTAAGTAACAAAGTTATACATTATACATAGTATAACTGTTACTTAGAGAGTGAGCTGCAGATACGTTTTTTCTAAGGTGGGAATCATTTAATGACTTCTTCAGACTGCAGAATTTTGACTGACTGAAACCACACTTAAGTTCCTTCAGTTGCCATTTATGTTTCAGAACCATGAACGGGGTTCCCTTTCAGAAGTCTACCCATTGACGCGGTTTTTTGGATATCAGCAAAACCGTAAGGTTTTGCTGATATCTCTTTTAGGCGCGCGTGGAATCTATTATTTATCATGTACCTAATTTTTATAGACATAATACCATGACGGATGATTCCGTGGGTGCTCATCGCCCCAGTACCCACATAAGGTAAATAATGGGTGGTGTGTAGAATCACGTTTCTTTTTAAATAAGGGGGTAGTTGTAGAAGTTGCACCGGGGGTGTATAGACTGTACAACACTGGTAGACCTCAATCATCTATTGTCTTACTATTGTGTCTCTAATTGACGGTATCCGAAGGGTTAAAAGCTTGTTACTTCATTTAATGCAATCCAACGCGATGTTTGACGAAAAGGCAACGCAAAAAAGAGAGAGATAACGCCTGAAAACTCTGTTAGTATTCGGTAATTCCGAGATTTACTCGAAAATTTCACAAAACTTGCTCCAGGAAATAGCTGTTTTTTTTTTAAACCCTTAATAGTTTTTGGAAAAAGTTGTCGTCATCTAGAATCTTAATAAAATTGGCAAGGTCTCTAGAGTATTACTTTTTTGACTTTTTTAATTTTTAGGCAAATTATGAAGTGTCAAAGTTCATGCAAAATAGGACATTTTCAGAGGTTTTTACTGGATTAGTTTTACACAAATTTAGAAATAGGTTTCTTTAGGAACCTAGATAATGTCCACAAGATACTGTGTTTCCAAAATATCTAATGAAAAATGTGTAATAACGTCATAATCAGTTATGAGCGGTTGTATGAAAAACAGTGAAAATGTGAGTCATGATGTACCACCTTAAGTCAATTGATAGGAACCTATAACTTCACAATTATAATCAAGTTTAATCAAGCACTTTCCCAAATATACTGGAACCGGCTTTTAGTCTAATTGGGCATAACAGACACTATACTTGTCTGCTATCTTCTTATTGTTAATAAAAGTTGGGAATCGAACCCTTTTGCTGTTATGACCGTGCCTCAGAGACACCATGGCGGTGTAGCCAGGTCATAAAGTCAAAAATTGTATGATCAATTACGTCCCAACAGCATAGGTATATAATATTCCACCACTTTAACACAACGCCATCTAGTCCCAAACTTAGCAGAGCTTGTGCTATGAGTACCTACTAGATAACTGATAAACATACTTATATATTTCTAAATATACCCAGATGCGTGTAATTTATCTACAATATGTACTACAGAACAAATGATCATTCCCATCACATAGACATTTGTCCTGTGTGGGAATCGAACCCACAACTTCCAGCATAGCAGTCAGGGCCATTAACAACTAGATCAATAAGCCTGACGCCAGATGAGGTCACACGCCATTGAGCTGATATTCTTGGCGGTGTGAACTGGCAACACGGCTCTGGCGTCCCAGTGTCATGAACTCCGGCCTTAGGCAGAATTAATGTTTACTTGGTCGCTGGGGTATGCGAGTCTAGTTGCTATATTTACCTCTCAGGCACAAGTGTACCGAATTCGGTACATCTCGGTACCAGTTACCTTAAACCTTAAGAGTGAATAGACTCTTAATAAACTAGTGCGCTTAACCATCAAAGATTGCATCACTGCTTACCATCAGGGCGGATCGCAGTCAAGCATCAGATAATTATGACAATGCTATGTAATGATTTTATTTATTTTAGAATTTAATTTAATGTAGTTTTAGGGACATATCCTTACTAATATTATAAAAGCGAAAGTGAGTTTGTTTGTTTGTTAAGTCTTCACGCCTAAATGGCAAAACCTTTTTTGATGAAACTTGGTACACGGATAACCCATGTCCTGGAATAGGACATAGGATACTTTTTATCTCGGAAGTATGTTCCCTTGGGATAATTTTCTGCTATCACGCGGGCGAAGCCGCTGGGAGCAGCTAGTTTATAATATCAATATGTTCGACACAGTTTATGTTGTTATGAATAAAGATACGTGTTGCGCCGACCCCGAGTAATATAGGATAAGGGCAGGAAGATGAAGAGGATGAATAAAGATACTACTACTAGTTTACACCAATCAAAAAAATAATCTTATTTTAACGCAGTAAGGTTTAAGCTAGCCTTAGCTGGTATAAGGTGTACCGTATTTGGTACACTGGTGCCTGAGAGTATAAAGCCGATTAACCTAAATAGTACCTACCCCTAACCAAGTTGCTAATCTGCAATAGTTAACGCTTGTAGAAAGCTTCAAATGTACGGGAACGACATCGTCTTAACGCTCAGTCAAGTGGTCAGAACAAAAGAATTGGCGGCAAGGTCAACTCGAAACGTTCGACGCAAGCGAAACGATTGTAACTTGGCTAGGGGGGCAGGTTCTGTTTAGAATTAGGAAAGTTTTTATTTATATAAGTACGTTAGGGTTCAAGTATTCCTCAAATTATTCCTGCTTTCATCTACAAAATATGCTATTATTCCACCAAAAATACCAATTATGTAGGTACCGTAAAACGGGGTGAATAGAAATTCAGGGATAAAAAGAAACAAAACTTTGATTCGGTTTTTCACTTTGATACCATATTATCGGCCTCTAACAAAGCATCGACTTTTTAGAATAACAATTTAATAAATTGATATCCATACTAATATTATAAATGGGAAAGTGTGTGTGTCTGTTTGTCCGTCTTTCACGGCAAAACGGAGCGACGAATTGACGAGATTTTTTAAATGGAGATAGTTGAAGAGATGGAGAGTGACATAGGCTACTTTTTGTCTCTTTCTAACCCCCCACTTCCCAGGGGAAACGTGTTACCCTGAATTTAACGTGAGCGAAGCCGCGGGCAAAAGCTAGTAGTTATATACTGTACAAAACATTCAAATATCGAGAAAATACCGTTTGAAGTTTTGTTTCTATTCACCCCATTTTACCCGGTACTAAAACATGATCTTATGAGAGCTTTTTTATTGTTGATAGGTTCGCGTTTGACCGCCCTCTCACCTGATGGAAAGCGACGATGCGGTCGACGATGGAAAGCGCTTACCTAGAAGAAACCTATTCACTCTCGACTTAATTAGAAGGGTTAGTTAAAATGTCCCTTTAAACTTTACTAACGCTGTCAAGCATGGTCCGACATTTTGTAATTTGTTAATTAATATATTATCTAGAAGCTATCAAAATCTATAGGTATTTAGTAAGTGCCTGATGTCATGTATCCTTGCTTTATAGCATCTAAACGGTAAAATTGAACTTGTCATGCTAACACCTCACTAGGCGTAATCAACGCGAATGGCGCCTTGAATTAGGCGCATAAAATTAACCATTTACTTTTTAATGATATATTGCTTGACTGCGATCCCACCTGATGGTAAACAGTGATACAATCGTTGATAGAGAAACGTACTAGTTTATTAACAACCTATTCACTCTAGCCTTGAAGACCCCTAAATTATAATCGGACGGGAAGATCGTAATAGGTAAATTGTTCCAGTCCTTTAATGTAGGTACGCGGTATAAACGACGAGGCGAAACGCTTAGTCCGGACTGTTACATCGCGAACATTTTGCAGTTCCACTCATATTAGTGTCATAACTCAAAAATATTACATTTTTATTGAATAATTAGTTTCAGAAGTCATCGTAGGTACTTTAAGCTCAGATAGTGTCATGTATGTAGTTCAATGTTTATTTTACGGTGGCCCATTTGTTTTTTGGCCCAAAGTTTCACATCCTCTTTTTTTACGTAGGAAATTATCAAGTAACTTTCCCGCTCTGGGAGCGCGAGGGTGTCAGACTTTTACTAACTGAAACCGACGAGTGTTCCTTGAATTGCTCTTTTCTTTCCAGAGCTATGGTAACCGATAAGCGATAGTCTGTCTAAAACCTCAAACGACTTGGGTAATTTTAAGGCCAAATGAAATCTGATGTAGTCAACACTGGTTCAATAATCAAGGTTGATTAAGAGATCTTGATCATTGTTTACTAATCGAAGACCCTTATAAAAAGTATCAAATATTAGTATTTTTAATTGATTAAATATTATACAAAATTCCCAAGTCGTTTGATTTTTTAGACAGATTATAACTCGATTTTATTCTAATGCAAAACAGATATGTGAGCTACATTTTCAATAATAACATCACCATTTCTCTTTTCGCAACGAAAAAAGGGCTTTTTCGTGATGACGTCAGTAGTTGGCACGTCAAATTTTCAATCTTGTGTCAAAACAATGTTTCAAATACCTGTTGCATATCAAATACATCTTTCATCTATCGGACTTTTGGAAAACCCTTATTGCACAATTTTGTGCTACAAATCGTGCGTTAGCGTCGAGTCGACCAAGTTACCTACGGTTTACCTTGTTGCTAGCCTTTTTGTCGCTCTAAATTCACAATGACGAGTATAAAGACAGTAAATGCGTAAAGAGTGTTGCTGCGTTACCTAGAAGCTGCACAAATACTAACTACATGCTAACTTCAAGCTGGGAGGACGGGAGGGGTGAAAACAAAAATAAAAGTGACTACCGGCGGCGGGCACGCGAGCGTAACGCACGCACACGCGCACGTATCGCACGCACCGGACGCACACGCGAGCGTACCAAACGCACGCGCACGCACGCACACGTAAGCGTAGCATACGTACTCGCGAGCCCGCCGGCGCGCTAGCATGCACACCAATTAATTTCATTGAATGTATTTTTCAATAAAACCATATTTTTTCACTTGTTAGGTATTGTCCATATCATATCTAACTATTAAATATAATATTTACATGACATATCGGACAGTGACACTTGGAATACGACAACGTCGTCCGCCTAAATGCTGCTCGCGATCCAAACAAACATTGAAAAATATTGAACACCTATTAAAAGCTAAAATTAATAATAACTATCTAAGTTAACGTATAAAGAGGTTTTTTTGTTATAAAATTTCGTGTTTTTTATATTTTGTTTATTTAAATTCAATGTTCGTTAAACACTGCAGTCGTCGGTCGCGCGGGGTCGAGGTCGCCAATACTGCAACGGGAATCAAGTCTTATCACAAATGCAGTAGAGTCTAATGTTGCGAAGCAGATTGCACGCGCGGCCCAACGGGCTAAACTTACAGCTACTTAAGTTACGATGACCCCGGACGAGCGAAATTACAAGTAAATGGAACCTCCTTCTTGTGTGAAGTCGGTTAGTTCGTCGATCGCTGTGCGAGGCCGGCGCGGGAGGTAAGTACTAGCCGGCCTACACACATACCTACGTACATATAATTCGTGCATTATCGATCGATACATTTGTTTTTACATCTAGATGTATATATATAATTTTAAATAACCGCACATCCTATCTAGGTACAGTCTGCTCCGGGCAGTCGTTTATTCGCCAGTTTGATCAGCGGAGTTACAATCACACGTACAGTTAGTGGCGACTTAAGTAAGCGTAGAGTGCACCGCGGCGTCGCGCGTACTTCACACTTGTAGGAACTGTGCGAATATAGCTACGAGTTGCGAACTGTTGTTGCTGTAACATTCACTGCATAGAACGTTGCTGCAACAACGTACAGTTATAATAGAGAAACATTTTGATTTTTAACTTAGTATAATTGATTTTTATTTACACAATATCTTACAAGTACATAAGGTTCGCGCGGCGACACAAAGTATATAATGTAGGAACTCGGCAGTTCTGTCGTTTGGCTTCACTATGTCGTCTCCGACCTCTCTCGCACACACAGATAAAGAAAGAGACAGTACTACAGTTTTTGTTGCTCAATTTGACGCTTTATCTCGTTGACATAAGGTTCAAAATGAGAAGCAACAACTGGAGTGCACTTCTATCGAAACTGATCACTTGTATACATTACAAACTAGATGTATAAGTTGTAAACATTATAAACAAACTTCATGTTATTGCTACAAAAGTATAGATTTCTTCTGTAAAAAAAAACTTCATTTTCATATAAAAACGCTGACAACATAATCAGAAAAATGTAAACTTCAAAAAGAGTAAAATAACAAAATTATTGTCTCGTAATAATAACTAACTAAATAGCCAGTGCAAGTTTCACAATATTCCCGTATGTTTAAACAAATTTGACGTCAAAATCGACTTTATTACCATGAAAATAACATCACTAATTGACAAGCAGTAAATCAATTGAATTAAAATTGCTCTGAGGCTGTACAGGAATTTATTCAAGCCATTTTTTTAGAGCAAAAAGAAGTGTAGCTATACCAGGGGGATAGCGTCATTCTTTTTAACAGGAAAAAAAATATGACTATAACCAATTCCCAACACGGACTCAGAACTCAACTTGAGATATTCCGTCAAACGGGGCAAATAGAAATAGAATGTTGTATTTTCACGATAGTTAAATATTGTTGGCAGCATTGTAATAAACTGATGCTTTGTAAGAAACTAACAATATGATTAAAAAAGAGAAAAATCTAATCAGATTTATTTCTATTTACCCCCGTATGTCTTCTTACCCCACCTATAATGGTACCATTCATTTTTGAATCACAAAATCACTAATTCGATTTTAAATCTTATTCGGAGACATACCGAATTTATTAATAAGTAATTTATACAATAATTTACAATAGTTTATACAAGAGTTTATGAGAGATGCACGTCATCAACAAAAGTACAACAAAATAACTTGATTCGCATCCGTTTCGATAAAAGTACACACAAATGAATAACAACTAGTTGAAACAATCAATGTGATCTGTCGTTGTTTGGAAGATACAAGTATGGAGTAGGTACAGACAAACTAAGTTTTCAGTCACTAAGATATATTGTCTATTGACCTTTTTCACGTGAGGCATAGAAGTAATAGAACTGTTCAAATTTAGAGAGAAATATTATGCTAAACCTGAAATTATCGTCGATTTATGGAAATAAATAATCGACACTTCACAAATCAAACGCCTTTGCTATTATAATAATAATATTCCACAACTATCACACAACGCCGTCTGGTCCCAAGCTAAGCAGAGCTTGTGTTATGGGTACTAGACAACTGATAAACATATTTATATATTTAAAAAAACATACATATTATAGACAGAATATTGAAAATTCAATCGACCAATCATAAAAAAAAAAATTAGGTGTTTGAAATCATGAAATAGCTTTTGCCGCTGTGGGTGTAGTGAGAGGAAATGTCAGAATTTTTTGTGACTACAATTCGCCCCTGTTCCTTCATTTGCCCTTTGCGTTCCAGGGCATTATTTCTAACAACCCCACAGCCTTGGTAGATATCGGGTAACTATGCTGACTTTCTATACGCGACATCGACCCAAGCTTCTTTATCGGACGGCAATTGACATATTACTCGCCATCTGGAAGACCACGACTACAGTGAAAATCACAACAGTTAACGCATATTTGTCACATTCCAGAAAGTGGGCCAAAGTAATTACAGAATAAATTTTATTTTAGGCAATTTTCATCTTAACAGATGCAGAAGTTGAAAGTAATAAATCTCTCTACCAAGCTTTTTTGGTATTTCTTTAGATATTACTTCAAAGCAAATCGTAAACAAAAAATCTTTATTTTATGCCTTGAAACTAATTTATATGAAGACTCACGTAAATAAGGTCCATGTTGTATAACATTTTGCACATACTCAATTTTCAGTTCATTTTATTTGATACACCCCAAGAGTCTATAGAGCCTAAAAATCCGGTCAGCATCTGAATTTGATAGTCTGATGACTTCGGCCTACTGTCCACGGACGCGTAGCTTCATAGACGCGTATTCGTCACTATACGCTTGGTGTACGCCTGCGTGAAGCTTACAAAATATACAAAAGTTGTAGCGTGGTGCCGTAGTGTTGCGTTTATGAAGGTACGCGTCCAGCATAGTTTTGCGTGTAAACTTCACGCAGGCGTATATCAAGCGTATAATGACGAATACGCGTCTATGAAGCTACGCGTCCGTGGACAGTAGATATTTCATAATTATTGACGATATAATAACTGATCTGGATGTTAAATAGGCTTTAAAAACCAAGAGAGTAAATTTGACCTCTCAGGCACAAGTGTACCGAATTCGGTACACCTTGGTACAGGCTAACTTAAACCTTATTTTCATGTCATAAGGTTTAAATTAGCTCGTACGATGTGTACTGTATTTAGTACACTGGTGCCTGAGAGGTTAAAAAATAAATTAAACAAGTGACTGAAAAATCGTTAACAATTTTAATACCTTATAATCGACTAAGTTCTTGAAACAATCATTTACATTTCAATATCATTAATGTGTTACGCAAAAGGTAATTTGTTGGAAGGGATAGGATATAATTTGTCAAAAGGACACGTTCCGTAGTCATGGTAACGATACCGACCGATCCTGTAGAGGTTGTATAGCAATCCGACACGATAAATGAAAAACTGTTTGTCACTTAGCAAGTTCGACTTTCTTATGAGATTTTTAGGGTTCCGAACCCAAGGGGTAAAATGATACCCTATTACTAAGACTCCACTGTCAGTCTGTCCATCTGTCAGGCTTGTATCTTATTAATCGTGATTGTTAGACAGTTGAAATTTTCACAGATGATGTATTTCTATTGCCGCTATAGCAACAAATACTAAAAAACAGAATAAAATAAATAATTTACGGGCTCTTATACAACAAACGTGATTTTCTTGCAGTTTTTTTTCTACGGACGGTACGTCAAATCCGACTCGCACCTGGCCAGTTTTTTTTTTCTCTAAGGCTTCGCAAAAGCATTTAGCCCATCAGAGTCAAGCTTAGAAAGTATTTAGTTTTTGATAGGTATTGAATATAGTCACTTTGTCATTGAAATGCGGGTATAAGAAAATGTATCGAGTCAGCCTTCTCGGCAAGCTCCACTGAGGTAGTCAATACTATAATAAATTTCTGTTCCAATTTTACTGAAATCGCGTCTGTTTCTCATATAAGTAGATGTGAGTAGACACTTGAGATACAAAACTACACCAATTTTACATTTACAGTAATATAATAAAGAGGTAAAGTATTTTTTTTTGTTCGTAAGAGGTAATCTCTGGAAGTCCTGGTCCGATTACTAAATTTTTTTCACCGATAGAAAGCTGCTTTATTCTTGAGTGACATAATCACTCTTTCCACCAATGAAAACCGCATGAAAATCCGTTCAGTAGTTATTGAGTTTATCGCGAATAGACAGACACACGCTGTTTTATAATATGTCAGGATTTTACATCGTGTCGTTTTGCCAAACAGCCCACTGTTACATATACAAACAACGCGACCATTTTTATTATCCTTGCATTTCCTAATGGCAGTGATAGCAAAGGCATTTTGACCATAACGTGTCAAATTCAGTAATTACATTATTTAAAATTAATACTCTATTATACAACTTACATTAGAATCTTGACCGCGTTAGCTACGCTTATTTATTTCGATGTACAATCTTATTTGACAAGATAACTTATGTCATAGGTTTAGTTGATTCTTTATAGACATAATATGACATAATATGTCTTGTCGCGGATGGAAGAAGTCGGTTCGATACATGACATACTCAGTACGATTAACGATTTCGCGTCTCACGACATCAGTGCGTTCATGACCGCATGCGGGGACGGCGCAGTGCAGAAAACTTATATTTATTTTGTACACATAATTTTATACAAACAGCTGTCAATTTTAATTCTATTAAGCGTAATTAGTTACTGTGGTCAAAAATGGAGACAAATGTCAAAATTATTTAGATTTAGGGTTGATTTCCTCAAGGTTAGACATCCGTATTCGAAGAATAATTTTGAATAATAGTCAAAGGTATTTATTAATTAAAAGATTCTAACTTTGTCAAAACCAGCCCTAAAGTCTACAATCCTACTGCATTTCGTCGTCCCCGCATGTGTTTATTAGCACAACAAATTCCGTAGGACGCGAGAGTAGTTGTTACAAAATGTTTGAGGGAAGGAGTGTGTGGGGTCAGTGCGCGGTCACGCGGGGGCGTCCTCACCTGGCGCGCGCTCCTCGGGCGCGTCGGGCGGCGCGGGGGCGGGGGACGCGGGGGCGGGGGCGGGGGGCGTGGGCGCGCGCGCGGCGGGCTCGGCCGGCGGCGGCGTGTGCTGCGCCGTGAGCGCCAGCGGCGCCGCGTGGTGCGCGTGCGCGTGCGGGTGGTAGGGGCGGTAGGGCCGGTACAGCAGCGGCGGCGGCAGCAGCGCGCGCGGCAGGTAGGCGGGCGGCGGCAGGAGGTGGTGCGCGTGCGCGGCGTGCGGGTGCAGCGCGGCGGCGAGCGCCCTCTGCTCGTCTCGCGCCCTCTCCTTCTCCCGCAGCGCGCGCTCTCGCTCGCGCTGCTCTTTCTCTCGTTGTTCCCGCTCGCGCTCTCGTTCTCTGTGGATTTTTAATAGACTACGATTTAATTAACAAGGTAATGATCTTTAATCATTTACAACAGATCAATTGCCATGTCTACCAATACAAAAAAAAACCTAAAAATGACAACGATAAAACAATCGATGTGAAAAAAGGCAGGCAATACAAATACAACACTATAGAAACAACGAACAACCATGTATGCAAAATGATATATTGAATACCAGGACGATTTCTGAAACTGCTACAAACAATGCACTTGCCATATTATTATCAATTCACCACTCTTAACTGATACCTCAAACATTAAATCCACCTTCTATGCGTGAAATAAACAAAAAAAAAACATATTACGCTGATCCCAAATAAATTTAAGTAAACAAGTTTGCTTGCATGTTTGCTTGTAAGATTGCATTATTCTGACAAAATTGTTGAACCTAGTAATAAAAAAGTAATCATTGAACTCTTCTCTTCTTTTTCCTGCTCATAACGTAATGCCTACTTAGAAACAATGAGATGCAATTAGAGACAATAAGAGAGCGAACGCCGGCGGTCGCTTGAGGTTTAATGAATTAAAAACATAAGGAAAGGAAGGTACATCAACACATTACGTGGTAATAGCAAGTAAAAAAATGGTACACCTGTTAATTAATTTTATTCTTGACTAGCAGTGGTGACAAGCTTATTTTATTATAAAATATTTTATTTCACTAAGAACAGATCGTGAGAACGAGGTCAAATGTTGTAAAATAACCAATTAAAAGCAGCTAACGAAAAAATCTAACGCTGGACAGTACAGAACCATCTTCTGAATAGATACCTACTGGTATGTGCCGATGGCCCACGGGGAGTGAAAAGGACCTAAAAGTCGAAGTTACGTGATGTAGCGACATCTATGACCCTACATAAGAACTACGTATAAAATCCTGCATCACGCAATCAAAGTTCTCCGCGCGATTAGAACATATAGAGCAGCCCGAAATCATCTATCGGGCAGTCGCCCACCAGACTATAACACCTGTCTGGTCGGAGGACCCTCCCTTTCCAAAGGAGGTTTACGGGACTTTACTCTCTGTTCCGCATACCTCCAAACTGGGGACATTCGACAAAAGAACGTCAGCGCAGCCTTCGTGCAGCTACTACTTCGTGACGTCATCGTCACTTCCTCAAGCTTTCGAGCAATGAGCCATACAGCCAGCACCCAGGGCCCCCACAGACTATAACACCTGTCTGGTTTGAGGATCCTCCCTTTTCACTTTTACACTCTGTTCCACCTACCTCCAAAAGTTATTAAAAGTCAGACACGTGCTTTCACTTTACCCTAAAGCGGGAGAAATCATTGGATGATTGTCCACCTCAAAAAAAAGGACGATGTTACACCCTATAACGACTAAAGACTCTACATTGGTTAGACTTTCATAAATCGCAGCTCACCTTTCTCTCTCGCGCTCCCGCTCCCGGTCCCGCTCCCGCTGCAGCGCGATCTCCTTGTCGCGCTCGTCGTGCAGCGCGTGCGACACGTGCGACACGAGCGGCAGCGGCGGCGCCAGCGGCGGGTACAGCGCGTACGGCGGCAGCCAGCCCACGCCCACGCCGCTGCGGAACACTCGCTCCAGGTACATCTGCTCTTCTGCTGCTAGCCTGTGTGTACACGTGGAAGATGCCTTACTCAAATGTGCTCCAGTTAACAGAGGCCCTACGAGATCCATTTCACGACCTAAATTGAACTGTTAAGCTTTGGTTTCCTAGGAAAGCGGTGCCGTCATATAGCGGCCGTTTTAACACATCGTCAGTCATTTTATCAAAACAAACGTCATCCAAAAAGTATCCAAGATAGAAATTGGACGACCTTGTTTTAGCTTTAGTAATTGACTTGGAGGATGAACTATCATCAGAAGAGGAAAATAGTCGTTGTTCCGGAAAACGGCCGCTATGTGACGGCACCGCTATCCTAGGAAATCAAAGCTTTAGGGATGGTGCTATACAGGGTTATTTGTAAAACACTAACAACCTTGCAGGACTGTATTACTAACATCATAAACAACAACTTTTATTCTATGACTTTTTTCAAAACATTATACATTTACCTAAAACAATTCTTCAATATTTCCTGGTTCTATTCGGTGGGGGTGCTTGACGCGACGCTAGCTCATCAAATACCCCCGCCGACCAAACCCCCTAACCCTCAGCTACTATATTATCGCTTGCTTCGCATAGAATTCGTAAGAATAAAATAAAAAACATAAATTTAATTATGATGAACAAAAAAAAAATAAAAAAAAAAAAAAAATATGCAAAAAAATTAAAAGTCATAGAACAAAAGTTGTTGTTAAAAAAAAAAAAAAAAAAAAAAAAAAATATGCAAAAAAATTAAAAGTCATAGAACAAAAGTTGTTGTTTATGATGTTAGTAACATACTCCTGAGATGTTGCCAGTCAAATTCAAATTCATTTATCAGTGTTTTACAAACAACCCTGTATAGGGTGTACAGCACCGTCACGCACGAGTGACATTCTAACACGTCATGCTAAGGTATAAACACGACGTATTTTCACACGAAGTCGATGAGGATATATTCGCTACAAATGCCAAATGAGGAACGCGCATAAAAACAAAATGTATTGAGGCCTTAAAATGTCAAAAACCAATTAAAATTTAATATTTTGTAAAGAACAGAAATAATGAACAGCGCATAAATACAGAGATGGAGTGACAATATTTTTTTTCCTTTTTGATACTACTTAGCAAATTGTGGTTTTGAATGTAAACTTCACGCAGGCGTACACAAAGCGTATAATGACGAATACGCGTCTATGAAGCTACGCGTCCGTGGACAGTAAGCCTAACTTTGTAAAACTAGATGTATAATGTGTCGTTACCTGTATTGCAAGGCGGCGCTGGAGTAGATGCTGGGATGCGCATAGGGCGAGTACGCCGACGGCTCCAGCAGCGGGAACGACGCCGCCGGATGCGACAGTCTACAACATACGGACAAGAGGCATCACTTACACGTGTTTATAAAATACATGACTACCCTCGGACGTTAAACTGGAAGTTACGGGCCCGAGCGTGCACTCAAGCAGAGATCAACTCAATTAGAAATTGGATGATAGTTTAGGTGTTTTCGATAAACTAGGTGGATTATAAAGCAACATTTAACTAAGCTCAAAAAAAAAAATCACATAGACCTACATGGGACCACACCTCTAAAACGTCAAAAGCTAGTGCACGGTTCCAAATTGGTCATTTCCTATGGAGGAGAACCGGCAAGAAACTTCATGGTTACTCTTTTAAAAAAGTGAAACGCTCGATTTTAGCAAATACCTTTTCTTTAACTTTATAAAGGGAGCAAGCACTAATAACAAAGGAATCTAAAAATGTTGAATTAAACGCCATCTAGCGGGAGCCAAGTTTTGAGATTGTAACTCGTTGTGTTCAAGATTAGTGTAAGTCCTAATGTTCCTGAATACAAAGTTTATGTAAGGCAAGACGTCTGAAATTCGCAGTCAAGCACTGGTTTATATATTTATTTTTAATTTGTGCACATTCGCAGCATTGGTTTACTTCTTACTCTCTCCTTATTGTAATTTTACGTTATAGACCAAATCTTTCACTAGCTTTAAACTTTTATAAAAAAAATACAGACAGTGACCCAGTCTAGACGGAGAATTAACCTACAAACAATAATATCATTAAGTAATTACAGCATCATCTTCATTCCTTGCTTTTCTTACATATAATATTCGACCTAGAGATCCAACCCAGCTTCGTACGGGTGTTACAAATCATGAAAATTCATTTAAACATTCATTTCATTTTTTCATTTTTAACCGACGCGCGACGACTTCTAAAAAAGGAAAAGGTTCTCAATTCGGATGTTTGTATGTTTTTTTTTTTTATGTTTTTAATTTAATTTTGAATTTATCACGAACAGACAGGCAGACGCGGTGGGGAATTTGTTTCATAACACCACCTACCAAAGTATTCTTGGACAGTCACATCATAAAATAACATAGAACTCTAAAGGTACTATATACGCGCTACTAGGGTATACCTGACAGGTTTGCCTGCACAGTTATACCTGTCAGGCTACGCTAGTGTGAAAACCTGCACAGTTGTGCAACAACACGCTCCAGTGTACCTGTACAACTCATCTGTACAGACAAACCTGGCAAGTATACCCTACCCTAGCGTGTATAGCGGCTAACTTCTTAGGGTACCTGCTACCTCCACTCATCAGACACGTTAGGAACGACTGACGACTCGCCGAATAACCGGTGACGTGACCGATATATGTAAAAGAACATTTAATGTAGATATATTGCTCACCTTTCATCAGGTCTGTAAGGCTGGAATCCGCTGGCGGGCAGGTGGTGCGGTGACGCGCGCTTGGGCGGCGCGGGCGCGGGCTTGTCTTTCCCCGCGTCGCGCTCCGTCGCCGCGGGCCCCGGGCCGCCGCCTGCACACTCGTCAGTCAGCAGGGCCCCCGGCCCCAGGGCTGGGGCCCAGCTATGTACGCGCATTTAGCTCTTACTATGCTAACTTGTAAAAACGTAACGTATAAAAGATAAAATTCTATCTTTAAGGGTCTGTTTTATTTTATTTAACCTCGAAGATATTATTGTAGTCAGAAAATTCAATGAGCTAGGTAATGTACAAGAATTACCGGTAAATATTTATACCATAATTTATGGGATGCAATAAATACCAGTGTAGAGAAATTGTTGCTTTTTGTAAGTGAACTTTAATCAGAGAAATACCTAATCTATTTTCAACTATATTGTGTACTGTTTGTCCACACTTTAAGTGAGATTTTGTGACGACAAAGCCATAGATAAGTTTTAGAACTAGGTCAGGTTTGGTCCAGTTCATAAAACTTTAAACATTCCTTAGAGATATTTCTCCCTATTCCTTGCATCTGATACATAGATCTGATAGAACTAAAAATACAGGCATTTAAATGATAACTCGCTAATCTCGCTCTAAAAATTGAAGTAAAAACGAAAACATATAAAAACCACACACTAAAAAGAGCTAAACGCAGTAAAATAATGAAATCAACAAATGAAATTACAAGTTGGAATTGTTAAAACATGAATAACAAAACAACATCACTTTTTTTTATATACAGGGTTTTAAAAAAACTCTTAAAATATCTTATAATTAGTTATAGATACAGTGATATTTTGATGAAACAAGCATTTTTCACAGAATGACCAGAGCAACTGAGAATCACTTTTATCAAAAAATAAATCGGTCTTTACTAACTTTAACCGGCCAATGTCAGATGTTCGAAAAACCACATTTATTGTTCCACTTTATACACATTATTCACACAGGTATACAACAACATACATGATTTTCGACATCGACCGGTCAATATGCGAGATACTCTGGTCAATCCTCACAATGTCTGATGTAAGTAATACTAAGTTCTAGCGAAATAAGTAGTTGACAATTATTGGTACACGTATGGACAAGTTAACAACCCAACAAGTGCACGTTGAAGCTGAAGAAAATAAAAGAAAATGGGATCAGCAGACTTGTAGGGCCATGGACAGTAGGAATCTCTCAATAACAAAAAAATAAGATATAAAAAATGGAATGATTACCGCTTTCAGTGAATAAAAATAGATATTTTCCAAATCTGTCTTTTATATTTTTAAATATAGCTATGAAAAACATCTGTTCTTTTTTTTATTTAAAATGTTTAATGCTTTTTTTACATTATAATAAAAAAAAATCGTCCAAAAATTTTTTGCACTGTTTTATAAACCGCGTTCATAAAGGAGACTGCCCACCGTCCACTACCCGTTCGGCCCAGGGCAAAGTGACTAGCTACGGGTCCACTCACCGTCCTTGACGTCGGGCCCCGCGTTTTTGGCGAGCGTCCGCAACGCCGCAGCGAACGGGCCCCCTTTGTTAGGAGGGATCTCTGCGCGCTTCGGGATCTTGCTCGCACTTACACCTGTTGACAATATGGAGAGGTTTAGATCATTACCTTTATATGGTGGTACGTTGAAGGTCATAATGAGACTTTCGATGTCGTTACAGACTTGATAGAAGATGATACATTCTAGTACACCCCTTAACTCTAAGCAGACGAAGAGCAAGCATAGGTGTAAACTATTTAGTGCTTTTTTGAGTTTTAAAACCTTCCGTGAACGGAGTATCTTCTTCATGTGGATCCGTTTAAATGTATCCAGACATCCGCCATACGTCATGTGATGGATATTTGAAAAAGGGCGACGACAAGTTAAAATTTTGAGAATAAACCTCAGTTCTCCTGTCTTCTAATACGATCAATCCAAGAATCCAAGTTGCATGCGAAATGATCATGGCCATTCCCCTTTGAGATGATAAAATGTTCAAGTCTGCAAGTCAGGTTGCTACTGGCCGAATTACGTTAACTCTATAACAAATATTTTGGGGGAAAATTGGAAGTACTTGTATCCACAGGTGGGCACTCTAGTTGTAAAACGTTGACCTTAATCTGTCCCAACGTAGTATGCAGTTACAGTTACAAAATCATTTGAAAATAAGACCGACTTATAAATACGTTTTATTTATGTTACCTCTGAATGATACTATATAGAGATTTAACTCTAGTTAAAAAAAAAAACGATCCGACACCACTCTCTCTCCGATTTTAAATTCAGCAATGCCCTTTTTTGAGAAGGACAATCATCACGTTAAGACTTACAGATTACCAGGTTTTCCTCTACTTGCGCTTTGTGTTTCAGGGTCAGGGTTCATTCGTTCGAACATTCAGTTACACCCTTACACCAATTTATCCAGTTTGAAACGATCGAAGACACACGATGATATTGATTAGGGACAGACAGCTGTCTCACACACCGTGACGAGATTACCTTGGTCCACCAATTACAAACAGTTCGTTTATAATAGCCACCAATGGGAGGGCGCGCAGCTGTCGCGCACCGCATGTTTAAACCCAGAACTGCCATTCCATTGGCGTTGTTTGTTTGTATATTTTTTACGGCACGTCAACGGCAGGCAGCAGTGGGTGTACTTCCCACAGCGAAACAATAGAGGATGGAGCAGAAGTCAAACTTGAAACAAGCCCTATTTGATCTTTGAACGTTTTTGATCAAATTTACTCGGTTGTGGTGAATCTAAACGATGCGGCGTTGTTGTGAATTGTGAGATCTGACAAATCACCTCTACCGTATGCTCCACAATGTCATCCGGGCGGTCCACACAATGGTGACATCCGGGTGTCACTTCCGCACGAATCTGGTGCAGGAACCTCCCAAACTATGTCCGGTGAGAACCTGCATCATGCGGAAGGTGAGGACACCATGAGCTCTTTCCAGCCACGCCTCAATGACAGGAATTACTGCCATAATTATCGCGTGCCCATGCGAATTACATGCTTGAGACATCAGTTCCAACTCTTGTTTTTGTATAATAATAATAACATTCCACAACTGTCACACAACGCCAACAAGCCCCAAACTAAGCAGAGCTTGTGTTGTAAGCACCAGACAAGTGATAAACTTACTTATAATATTATAATTATAAATAAAACACACCCAGACACAGAACAAATGATCGTGCTCATCACACCACACAAGCATCTGTCTTGGGTGGAAATAGACCTCCAGCATAGCAGTCAGGTAGGGTCACAGACCGCTAGACCAACAGGCCAGTACAAACTGAACTTCTGTCGACATTTTTTGTTTGGTGAAACCGCCACATCACTTTTTCCACCCTCCAGTAATTATGTTCACACTTAGTTAAATATGACGAGTTGTGGTATTGACATGATGCCGGCGCCGCACACAATACCGCTGGATGTATGGGGTTGATCGCTGATTAAAAAGTTCATGTGTAAGTATGATTAAAAATAAATTTGTAATGTTGGCATGCATGACCAGCTTATAGTGTTCCTACTGCCTGGACTGAAGAATCGCCAAACTTAAGTGACAATGGGCAGGGACAGTGCACTATCCCAAGACATGATAACGAATGGTAGAAGAAGACGTCGTGAGGGAACCAACGGACATCTCCCTAATCTACCAATTAGCACTGGGTCAGTGTGGTCGATACAGCTCGCTCCTTATGAAGAGGAGGCCAGGCAGTCATCATCATCATCGTCATCTTTTCAGCCGAAAGACTTCCACTGTTGGATATGGGCTACTCGCATCCATTGGATTCCCGCAACCTTTACCAGGTTATCGGTCCACTTTGTAGGAGGCCTTCTAACGGCACGCAGTCGCCACTCCAGAACCTTTCGACCTCAACGGCCATCTGGTCTGCGAGCAATGTGGCCTGCCCATGCTCATATATAGCCTTTGCAATGGCAATTATACAAGATTTTTCCACGAAGCCAGAACTCCCGGAAACAAAGCTCAGTTACAGTAGTAACGATGAGTGATGTTCTAAACACATAGTACCGCCTAGTCCACATTTAACATGATGCCAACCACTTACATTAGCTATAGGTCCGGGCCGTCGCTCCGAGACCTCGCAATTGACCCCGTGATCAATGTGCCCCGCTCAATTGTTAGTTACGGCGCCACCGACGCATACGCAATCAGATGTATCATAGTTCATTTTTATCGTAATAAAATGGTCAAAATATTTTTGAATAAGTAGACGAAACTGAAAAACCTTCCAGAAATTTTTTTTTCAGGAAACGTAAAAAAAAATTCAGCAAATTGTCCAATTTGTATGGAGTTTATTAATAAAAGTTAGTGGAGATCTGTTCCTTACAACCTGTATAACCAGGAATAGCTATGCAAATAGCTATTTGCGAAGAACTCCAACTCCATAGTTATTACCCAAACCCGCATCTATCATCACCATACTTCCAAGAAGAAAGACCATCTTCAAACTACCGAAGACTTTCTCAGAAACCGATATTAGATTCGAACCTTTGTAAGCAATCCGGAACTTTACAGTATTACGAGTCGTTCATAATACACTCGTCTGTATCGTCAACTGCACTTTCATGTTAACAATTTAGATTTAACAGCACCTTTATTTAGTTGCTGTAGCGACATCTATAGCGGTACATAGGAACTAATCCTGTACCACGCAATCAAAGTTCTCCGCGCGATACAATGACATTTTAATTCATGAATCCCCAAGCGACCACCGGTGGCCGCGCATCTATTGTCTTACTATTGTGTCTCTAATTGACGGTATCTGAAGGGTTAATAAAATATAAATTCAAATGTTATTCAAATATCATTGGTGCGATATAAATATATACGGCAGCCCGAATTCATCTATCGGGCTGTTACCCACCAGACCTAACACCTGTCTGGTCGGAGGATCCTCTCTTTTCAAAGGCGGTATGTGGGACTTTACTCTCTGTGCCGCCTACATCCAAACTGGTGACCCTCGACAATGAACGTCAACACAGCCTTCGTCCAGCACCTATTTCGTGACGTCATTACCACTTCCTCAAGCTTTCGAGCAGCGAGCCATACAGCCAGCTCCCACGGCTATAAAGGGTATCCTGACCATTAGCATGCCTACCTGGTCATCATTTTCAGCCCCATAAGCGAGCTGAAGAGAGCATGAAGAGCTATGAAGAGCCCTACCTCCAAAGTTGCAGTAAGGGCTATATTTCACCGAGACACCATGGTGGTGCGACCAGTCACCGCTACCAACAAAATGTATACAGCTCTATAGAGAGTTACTCATCTGGTGTCCGTTTGGTTGCGCAACCAATTTGGTGGCGCGACCAGCTCGGACGTGCGACGACTCTGGTGTCAGTATGTAGTTCTCTTTAGTTTAGTAGCTTAGGGCTATATTTCACCGGGACACCTTGGCAGCGCGACCAGTTGCGCCACAATATAGCCATGTCCCGGTCAAATATAGCCCTTAGTTTCGTTCCGTTATTTTTTGTTAGTACATCAAGGAGTTGACCGTACTTGTAGACGCGGAAACCGGCACGCGTATCACGTTTATAGTCGGTCGTATCCTGTGTAAGACGAAATTGTATGCCTTTTATGTTATTGGTCGTTCCGGGAACATGTTCGCTGTAGTGAGAAGCAAGGTTATACAGCGATGTTGGCTTTGTGGTGGACCTCCTCAGCATGGATGTATGCAGTGGTCATATAATTGAAGGAGTATATTTTTTGTGTGACGCGGGAGGGCGTTTCAGACTTACTTACGAAAACCGCACCGTCCATCAGTTGCCCTTTGCTGGAAAAAAAAACCGTTCGTTTTTAGAAATTCCCCATGGTCTTAGCGGGCATCGACCCTGCAAGGCCGCTACAGTTTTGCTGACATGACCGGTGGGCCGAGCAAATTTTTGAAAAGATAAATCTATTCCTGCATGGCAATTATTTTTCCATTGTTAAACTTTTACTTATGCCAAAAGATGCTCAAATTAGAGTTAACGCAGTTTCGACTAACTTAAATAGTTTGTTTTTACCGTTTTGCTTCCATACAGGGTTAGAGAAAGGTATTTAGAAGTATGTGGGACAGAGAGTAAAGCCCCACATACCTCCGTAGAAAAGGGAGGATCCTCCGACCAGACGGGTGTTATAGTCTTTTTCTTTTCGTCTTCTTTTTTTTTTCGTCTTCAATCAATGAAGTCATACAACCACACCATACTACGTTTGTATAAAAGAATGACCAACTAGGGCATCCTCAAAGGGGTGACCAGACAGTTGCAAACTAGTGTTCTAACCAAGGTCACCTTGGTTTGTGTTGCGGCTTCATGGATGTAAACCACGCGCCAACACATTCGGTGGTTCGGAAGCCGAGCCTATCAACCAAGGGCGTTGAAGGTCGTGGTTTCCAACTGCTGTCTACGCGGATCGACTCTAGCCAGGTCACCTTGGTTATGACGTTGGTTTACAACCACCTGATCACCGCTAAGTAGTACTCGTAGTAACCGTACGTATATCAACGAATTGTAACAGAAAACGAATTGCTCATCCTCAAGCCATCAAGAGGCAATCCATAGTTTCCCACTCGTTCAATTTATTGCCTTTTCCGAGTAATAGTTATACTGAACGGTGGGTTGTTTGCCAGATCCCACCTGAGCTGGGAACACATTAGGACGGCCATTCCGCCGCGGCTGCGTCGTTAGGAAAATTAAACATCCAGCGCGATGAATGTCCATACTTTGTTCACGTTGCAGTTTGACTACTCGACACAAGCAATAGGGGTTACTAATATTTCATTGACTGTCTATCTTTTACCTTTAAATGTCAAATTACATTTACTAAGGTTACAAAATTGTCGACAGCGCCTTCTGATCCACGCGCGCCTCGAAGAAAAAGCTGCAAAATTGATTAGTTAGGCCCGATGCTTGCCAGGGCTGCGGATTGTCCTATGGGGTTACTGTAGCGCTCGCAAAAACTGGCAACTTTAGGAACACTGTGAGTTTTAGTCAGTAAAAAGTCTGACACTCATTCTCGCTCCACCCAGAACGGGAGAAGTTATTTGACGATTTTGCAGTAAAAAAAATGGCGACGAGATTGTTCACTGCCGTCGAAGAAACATGGATAGGCTTTAGGCAGTAAAATAGAGTCATTCCCACTCCGAGCGTGGTTGTCTTGACAACGTTGGAGACGGTATTGTCGAAAACTGATATTTTTTAGTTTAGTCCAGAAATTGTTCCTTTTTTTTTTCAGAAATCCCCACTACATAAACAATATCGGCCTAGTGGGATTTTTTGGAAAAATAAGTAACAATCCTTACCAGATGTAGTTGATTCTTTTAGCTAGTAGAGATTTCCGAACTGGTGGGGCTGTCAGTGAAGAGATTTCTGGAATAAACCGATTTCTTGCGTAATTACCAATCACAAACAGATCAGTTACAAGACGAACTAGATTCCATCACAATTCTCGTAGCTTAATTCAACGTACAACAAAAGGCCGCATTTAGTCGATGATGGCACTAGTTCGCCGCGACCCTAAGTCGAGTAATAGGCTAGCGCGGGGCACATTAATCTCTGGGGTCAATAGGAGATGCGCGGAACATCACTAACCAGAATAGATGTTATACTACAACGAAACATCTTGATCATTGTGTAAGCGACTTACTTTGTATTGTAGATTTCCAGTAAATAATACATTTTGATACTAGTTCAGAAAGTTTGTCATTGCGATCCAGGCGGATTTCACACTAGCCGTAGGCGAGTGTGTTATAGAACCAAAGGCTGCAGTGTTCGGTCCTTGGTTCTACGGATATCCTCATTCCTGATTCGATCACACAAGGAAACTCCGAGCATAGCCCTTTCCATCGCCCTTTGGATGACTTTAAGTCTTCTGTTAAGGACCATTGTAAGCGACCACGTTTCGGAACCATATGTCATCACTGGCAACACGCATTGGTCATAGACTTTCGTCTCGAGACACTGTGCTATATACTTGTATCAAAATGTATTATTTAAACAAATTCTTTGAGCATGATAGTTCGCCAGCTCGCTCGACCTTTGCGAGCGTAAGCAAGTGGCGGGGGCACATTAATCTCGCAGGTCAATTGTGCTCAACGACGGCTTGGAACATCACTAACAGGAATAGAATTCACACCATCACCGCACAACACTATGTAGATCCAGATCGAATTAATTTCATATTCGGTTACAACTGCCTCGCAGCTTATTGGGCGTGATTTATGTTTATTTGGAACGTGGCGTTACTTGACGATTCAAAAGTATCTAGCTATTGTTTTTTATTGAAATAGACTAGCTGTTACCATCATCATATCAGCCGAAAGACGTCCACTGCTGGACATAGGCCTCCCCCAAGCGTCGCCACAACGACCGGTCCTGTGCGTCATTGTGGAGTATAAGAAAAAAAAATTACTCTCCTGTTTTGGAGCAATCGTGTAAATAAAGTTATCAATTTCGGCGAAATCGCCTCTCCCTCCTCCCCCCATTGCGAATTAAGTCCCGTTCTCGTAGGAAAATAAATATAAAATAGCTTACCTTACTTATAATTTCATTAGCTATATCCCATTGGAAGTCTCGTCGTTTATTCAACCATTTTGAAGTCATATCCCTTACTTTAAAAATCCGTAAAGTAACCTAGTAAAATTAACTATCAGTCAGTGAAAGTTCCGTAAAAATCGGACTGTTTCGATGAAAAACCAGAAAAAAATCAAATTGTATTTTTGATAAGCATCGGTTTACTTTAATGTGCATTTAATAAAGTAAAGTTGGTAATACAAAAAATTGTATTACAAACAAACACTTCCATTTTATTTATATGTATAGAACAACATTTGACTTATTTTACGAGAATTGCTAGCTATCATCGAAGATTGAATTAGTTGGATCAGAAAAGAGCTTTAACGATGCCATAAACTGGTATTACCACATTAGATTCTATCACTCAGTCCTATTGTGAGGACACGATAGATTGAATCCTGAACTAAACCAGATGATCACGGAGTTGAGGCGTGATATTCATGGTGATCTTTTTTATTATTTTTATTGATAGGCTCACGCTTGACCATTATCTCACTGGATGGAAAGTGACAATGAAGCACGCTTGCCTAGAAAAAGCCCATTCACTTTTGTCTTGAAGACCATAGGATGTAGCTATCAGGAAATAAAGGGCATATTACACTACGCTGAATAACGCGTGCGATATTCAGACTCGTCTTATTTTTCTTCCCTAGTAAGACAGTCTGACCCTTATTACACTACGCGAAGGTTCGAACGATAGACTAGATACGTTTTTTTTTATCTGATATAAACTAGTACTTGACTGCGATCCCACCTCATGGGATAGTTTTAAGTAGGATATTGGTATTTTGTTATTTTTATTTATTTTTGGGATATGCGTCATGTTGGGCGCAAATAAACACTTTTTCTTTCTTTCTTTTCTTTCTATGGTAAGCAGTGATGCAATCGTTGATGGTGAGGCGCACTAGTTTATTAAGAGCCTATTCAGTCTACGTCGAACCATAGACTGAAACGGTCTGAATACCGCGCAGCGTAATAGACCCTTAACTGAAGGTTTATCTATATTTATAAAAGGAGAAACTGACTGACTGACATATCAACTTTTGCACAAGGTTTCCTTTTATTAGCGTAGGTGAGCACTAAGAGATGATTTTCCAAACCTCCCCTTCCGCTCCCTAAAGGGTTGGTTTCATTAAATTAACTTTACCCGTATCTCCATGTTAACCATCATTCTTACCTGCAACAAAAAAGAAAATACAAATTAATCATAGAATTCAAACACAAGGAAATTATAACATCATTATCAGAGACAACAATACGGCATTCAACCCAGCTTATGTAGCTAGACGAGTTACTCTACAATCTACATAATTCATTAGGGAGTCAAAATCGCTTGAAATGCTAAATCAACAGCGTCGCGTCGCGGCGAGGCGAGCGGCGAGCGGCGACCGTGCGACAAGGCGACAGAGCTACAGTGAGCAACTAGTGTTACCAGGCGTCCGGAAAAAGCCGGACACGGTCTGGTTTTTTAGTGTAAGGGCGTTTGTGCACTACACGGAATTTTACCGACCGGCAGTCAGATTTACATCAACTTTCATTGACAATTGTAAGAAATCGGACTGCCGGACGGGAAAATTCCTTGCAGTGCACAAACGCCCTAAGTCCGGCCAAATTCAGCGGAGTCCGGCCTAGTTAGGCTTTTTAAAGGTTTTTGTTTAGTTAGTTAGATTTTTGAGTTTCCCTAACACACCATTTTCTAAACGAAGCGGACTTTCAATTATATCAGTCAATTTTATTGTTGTTTCACTAGAAAATAAAAGTATAAAAATTTTTTTTATTTGTTTGTATTAGGTAATCTCTGAAACTACTGGTCCGATTGCTAAAGTTTTTACGCCAATAGAAAGCTGCTTTATCATGAATGACATAGGCTATATTTTATGTATGCGGGCAAAGGCGCATGCAAAAGGTGATTAATAATAATAAAAAAGTGTTTTACTTTAAAAAAAGTGTTTTACTTTAAAAAAAATGTCGAGCTTTTTAACCAAATGGACAATTAAATTTGATGTTTTATCCGGCTTTTCGGGCTTCAAGAGCTGGCAACCCTAGGAGCAACCCTAGCAGAGGGTTGTCACCGAAGCGGCGAGCAGCAATTAATTTAGTCTGAAGCGCTAATTTGAGTAGAGAAGTCAACCTCCCGAGGCGCGCCGCGTCTCCCGACATAGATTAGATACAGTTCGCAGATACGTCAAGTGTAGGGAGAGAATATGGTATTCATTATTGCCTATTTCGGTAAAATTACTGTTGCTTTCATGTAGTCCTATGCCCGAGCAGCCCTCTGGTAAACAGAGGCCCTACGAGTGTACGAGAGTAACTTTATGTAATTAATTTTTTCACCACTGCTCATAAATCGATTAAGGAAAACATCGTGAGAGATCGGCTTGTCTTGGAACCAAAACTTCGAAGTCATGTCCAAATCCGCACTGTGTGGATTAGGCATGAGCTATGCTACGTTGATACCCACCAACCATACTGATTGGTCCATACAGTTTAGTACTGGTGAAAATGGGTTCAACTAAGCTATATTTTTTATGATGGGTACGTGCTATGGATGCGTACCTAAGCTAGCAAAGCATAGCTCGAGCTGCGCATATTCCTCGCATAGCTATTTCGCAGAGGTGAATTTTCCTAGCACATCTTACTCGCCCAGCTACAAAGCTTAGAATCAATGGAACAGTCACATAATTTCATAGCTTAGCTTTCAATTCTCCACAGCATAGCTGCATAGTACATCTCTTGTAGAACAGTACCCTTCAAGTCATCTGTGAGTAATTGTAACTGTTAGCCTGAATACAATTTCTTGTTTCTTTTCTTTACTTAAAAACTTTAAAAGTCTACCTACACGTGTACAAGAAAAATCAACCCCACAAGATAGCTCCATCACGAAACCGCAATTTGTTTAACTTAATGTAGTTCGGGCGATTCGCCAGTTTTAAATTATTCACGACTCCACCTAATACCAGCGGATGAAGTTACCGTTTAATTTATTTATCAAAATATACGCTAAAGTGGAGATTTCTGTTAGCCGATATGCAAAGGGAAATCTAATTTTCTTTATCCTTACTTATTCAGAAACAGTTTTGAATAATTCTCCAATTTAATTTTTAATCTTTACTCGGCTTATGTTACGAGTAATCAAACCAGAGAGAAAGAGATGATATTGACAGCCCTGACTCGGATTCGCTTCGCTAATTGGCTGGTGACGCGTCTGCGTGTGTGTGAGCGTTCATTAACACGTAGTTGCGTACGTGTAATAAGCTAGGGTTGTTACTGCAATTGTCGGTAAAATAACAATAAATTATTGAATGATGAAAACTGTCGATTACTGAATGGTTTTACTCTGAGAATACACAGAATAATTATTATATTATATTTATATTATTGATTAATTTAATTCCTAAAATTGGGCTCCTAACAAAAAATCTGTAATGCGACGTCGTATCGCAAAATTCTGCGAGCTCACAAGACGTATCGCAAGAACTTGCGAATTGATTCGTACCACACATTATTTCGTCATCTGAATCGATGCTTTGCCGCAGAAACCTGTTACACATCACAGTTTGACATAGAAGCCAATGATCAAGATAATTTTAACTTAAGCAATCTGAAACCCAATTAATTTCTTAAAAACCCAAACATTTCTCCATTTCAATAAATTATTCAGCAGCGACCGCGCTTTTAGTGGCATGACGCTCATTTGGCTTCAAATCAACTCGACATGTGGTTCTAATCACGCGTCAAGAAAAGCTTTAAAGAAACATTTTTATGCGTTTTTAACGCATTTAAAAACCGGTTGTTTTTAGAAATAAAACGTCGTTGGAGGGTGACGATGAGCTAAATATATTTTTTATTGTATCATCATGGGTAAATGGTGGGGTAATTATTGCTTGCCGATGACGCAAAGGAGGGGAAGCCTCAAAAATGTGAGGTTGGTCTTGACGATATAACGAGATGAAAATAACAGGGTTTTAAGACAGGGGTTAGTGAGCGTTAATGAGCGTTTAACTTGGGTTCATCTTGCTTGATTATTTTGTAACAGGAAGCGGTTAACTGAGCAGGATACGAGTATCATCCTTCTCCTTAGGTTAATCAATACATATTATAAAACAAAGTCCCGCGCCGCGTCTGTCTGTCTGTCTGTTCGCGATAAACTCAAAAACTACTGCACCGATTTTCAAGCGGTTTTCACCACTCGATAGCGTGATTCTCGAGGAAAGTAGTACTTTAGTTAGTTTAGCATATAATTTGTTAAGTTTTTGTATTTATTTTTGTGTGCATTAACGATATTTGTTGAAGATGTCGGGAAAAAATAAGCCAAAAGGGAAACCGTATTACCCCGAATTTATCGCGAGCAAAGCCGCGGCCAAAAGCTAGTATTAAATAAAAAGGCCCCTAGCGCGTCTATCAGTCAGCCTGTTTATCATATTCGCGATAAACCCAAAAACTTTTACCAAGAAACTGTCCCTCATTTGAAAGTTTTAGGAGTATTATAGTTGAGGGCATATTGCTTGCAGAACAGATGGTCGATGAGGAACATTACTTCTGGAGTGGCGACCGCCTCCCACAAAGTAGAGGCTCACAGGAATCGAGACGAATAAAACCGGTTGTTCTGGCGACATTTGGGAAGGCCTATGTCCAGCAGTGGACATCTTTAGGCAGAAATGATGATGAGTCTAGTAGAGAAAGACCCCTAGTTTATAGTTCAAGTCTAACCGAATGCGGCTGGCTACCTGTATTTTACATGAAGTGACTGTCTATCAGACCTTCACAACCTCATTACTGGACAACACGACACTTCTTGGATAGACTGATGGTTAGACTTTACGGCAACTAGAAGAAAGAAAATCATTTCACTTGTCCAAAATGGCGCAAACTTAAGACTAACATAATACATTTTTATTTTACAAACTTTTACATGAAAAAATAAAATAGGTTATACTAATAAAAAAATATCTGACTTACTAGTGCATAAAGTTTTTAATAAGTAAAGTCTAAGCTATTAAAACGAACACAAAGCAATAATGTCCTATCATAGTTGAAAAACACTCCAGCCAAACTTCAAAGAGTTTACAGACAATTCAATTCTACCAGCCCTGAACAAGGAAATATCCTAGTAGGTACGTTACACACAGCGTCACTACGAGCAATATTTCAACATACATGTACAGCCACCCGGCGAGACGCGGATCAATTAGTAGGTATTACTGCATCCCCTGCACAAACACGTCCACATGTACGCTCAAATAAACTGACACAGAGTGAGCTGTGGACAGAGTGTCCACACCGATAATGTTTGCCGAATGATTAACTGCTTGTTGTAAATGCGAGATCACTGAGCTTATGTCATAAGTTAGCTACTGTCACGAACGTTTGCGCTGAAGGAAAGATTACATTAAATTGTAATTGACTAGCGTTTGCCCGCAGCTTCGCCCGCGTACATAAAATATAGCCTTCTAGCTTTTGCCCGCGGCTTCACCCGCGTACATAATCCCAGGATAAAAAGTATCCTATGTGTTATTCTGGGATATGGTCAACTCGTGTACCAAGTTTCATCAAGATCCGTTCAGTAGTGTTTGCGTGAAAGAGTAACAAACATCCATACATCTATCCATACATACAAACTTTCGCATTTATAATATTAGTAAGATGTCACTCAGGATTAAAACAGCTTACTATCGTTGAAAAAATTTCAGCAATCGGACCAGTACTTTCAGAGATAACCTCCTACAAACAAAAAAACAAACTTTACCTCTTCATGACATTGGTGTGATAGGCTTGCATTTGACCTGTATCTCATCGATAAGCAATGGTGAGGTCGACTATTGAGCACGCCTACCTTTAAATAATAATAATAAAACATAATGATGTTACATAGGCTGTAGCCTTCCGCGATAAATGGGCCCATCCAACACTGAATCGTTTTTCAAATCAAACCAGTAGTTCCTGAGATCAGCGCGTTCAACAAGACAAACAAATCCTTCCGCCTCTGCTTCATACGGGAGTCTGAGATCTTTGAAATTCTCGGCTTTCATCATCACTCGGTCGGTGCAAACCGGGGGATAATCCGTTCAGTCGCAAACATATAGACAAACAGTCGCGAGGGCAGATTTTCAAAAACGACTCGTAAGTTTGTTCTCACTTTGCGGACGGCGACCAATAGGTCGCTTGCCATCCGGACCGAGCTTAAGACGTCGACAAGCGCGCCTTAAGGAGTTGTCAGAAAACCTTAAGAGACCCAGCAGGGTCGAAGCCTACTAGGACCAAGTGCCAGTTTGTTTTTGCAAAGAAGATTCGGCCCCGGTACGAAAGGCAACAAAGGAACAGCGTGGGTTTTATCTCCTGCTCCGCCCAAGCGTAGGGGATGATTTTACCACCTACCCCTACCTATTACCAAAAAAAAAAGTTTGTTCTCTGAAGTCGATTTCAGAAAACTGAAAGATCTAGGTCCACGTGCCTCTCCTCGTATTCAAATGTCAGGTACAACAATCATTCACCGTTGAAGTGGTTGTTCCGAGCCTTATTTACAGCATTGTGACTGTACGAGTAGAGTAGCAAGCAGTGGAGGCGAGTGATAGAGCGGAGTCGACGCTCTCGACCGGCCGGGGTTGCGCCCTAGCAATTCTGCCATAGCGTGCAAGATATAAGCTAGAAGCGGGTCGCAAAATTAGGTACAATGGCAGGTTAAACTAAAGCTATTTTCTCACTAGGTATAAGTTAGGTTATCGCCGATTCTAACCTGAGGACTCGAACCGAAGTAAACATTTTACTTAGTGAAACAATTACATACATCATCTCTTTTTTCTTCGCTTAGTCCGCACCATAGAGGATGCGAACTAAGCATTTTGCCATGTACGTCTGCCCGCTGTATTCTTCCCGTCCGATTATAATTTGAGTGTCTTCAAGGCAAGAGTGAATAGGCTCATAAACTAGTGCGCCTCACCATCAGAGATTGCATCATTGCTTACCATCAGGTGAGACCGCAGTCAAGCACTAGTTTATATCAATTCAAAAATCTTTTTCAGGAAGAAATCAAATTACTTCATTCAAAACGAGAGATAGTGTCAGACGTTTACTGACTTAAAGCCAACTCTATTCCTTCTGTTGCCTTTCCGAGGACCACGGTAACTCTTTCAAATCATGTTCTTGAAGCATCATCATGAAACCAGAAAGGAAAACGTCTCGACATTCCTAGCATGCCCGGTCTGTATGGTTGGTTGCTGCCAGCCATGCTACCCTGCTGGGTTGTTTGTCTCGGCTGCATTGGACCCACTTATCGTGACTACACTATTGTTCCCCGCCAAAGCAATTTTGAGGCCATAACTTTGTTCAAGACTAAAATTCGACTATTCTCAAGCACTATAGTTATCGTTGGATATTAGTTTAGACATTTTTGGCGAATAAGGTAGATTTTGATGTAATCATTTTGACTAAGTTTAATAATGTTAAATTTTAGCAAATACCTACAGTTGACATGTGGTTCTAATCACGCGTCAAGGAAAGCTTTAAAGAAACATTTTTTTTTCCTTGCCTTGATAATGCTCTCATACACCAAAAACAAAGTTAACTAAAGAAAATTGAGTTCAACGCCATCTAGCGAAAAAATGGTGACGCTCAATCTTTAAACTTAATAGGGACCATATAAGTCATCCGCTTTATAATTCTGCCTACAACCATCACATCTCTCTGAGGAATGTCATAAATCTATGATTGGTCAAACTCCCGCTGACCCCGCTCCACCCTATCTCTTGCGCCACCGGCTTGTGTATAACGTCTGCGGATTTCCATTACAGGCGCGCCTCCCCGCGGCCCGCCCGTCTGACACATGTTACTTTGCGTCACTCATACTTGGGATGCCTATGAATAACAAGCCTCTGTGAGGACTGGGTCGTGTGGGCAGTGAATGTGAATGGTCAGATCTATTAAGTGATAGAATGGTTTATCGTTTCGTTTGATTCAATTGGTAATCTGATGTCATTCTGTGATTTCTTCAATCATCAGAGATGAACTTGTTGATTAGGTATCTAAGTATACGATTGTTTGCTTTTCCAGACCAAAATGCTTGAAATAGCTTTAATAAAAAAAACATGAATATTTAGCCCGTTTGATTATGGAAGTAATGAAAGGAAGTTTCAGATTTCAAAAGCATCTGCATCTATGGAAACATTTTTATACGTTTTGTAAAACTAGTAGATTGTCTTATCTGATCCTTAGTTTGTCTAAGGGCACAAGGCACGGCAGTCTGTTACCAACTTCATTGGGATCAAGGCGATTACTGTTAGTAATCGTATACCCTCGCCGCTTCGGGAGTAGCGAGCACTCACTACCGCAGCGTCATACATAGCTAACAAACGCCGGGAATCACCACCCTAACCGCCACTACCGCGTCCCCTGCAAACCTACTACGACGCGCCACAGAGGGTGACCGAACCATCCGTCGAGGGGTCAAACTAAATTGGACGGTACACAAGCCGCTTCCGACCTTACGTTTCGGGGCGAATCAATTTCCATTTGGGCGCCTCGTGTCGACGGCGTCACTTGAAAGTGAACTCAGTGGCGTCAAAAATAAAGTATAATTTACACAGACACGGATTTCATCGAGATTTCTAAGGGTTGTTTGTTGAAGTAATACGTGATTTGCGGCGTCGACTTCAGAGTCGATTTTCGTTGTTGCGTTATCTGTTTGGGTGGTAAGAAGTATTTTAGATGTATTTTTATATGGATGGTGGTAATCCTTGGTGGCAGTTGTTCGTCAAACTTTAATTAAAAGTTCGGGGGGTGTCGGGGCCTGAGTGGATAAATAAGCGTCAATGTATTATTAGATTGACGCGTCCGCTCATCTGTTTTGATTTGATGACAAGGCGCTTTCCATCGGCACTATGATTTGATTGATAGAGGGGGGAGAGCAGATTGAATTGAGATTCGCTACGCTTGCGGGAGAGCGCTCTTTGTGTGTCTACAGGATCGATTTAAGTGAGAGATTGAATTAGGCGTAATTGTAAACACATTAGCTCAACGAACCACTGTCTACCAGATATTAACTAGAGAATTTAGTATGAACTTAAACATCATAACTGTTGGTCCTTCGAGCCGGATTACTATATAGATATTGAGCTTTACCAGCAACACCTCTCAGTATTATACGTATCTACTCACACAACCTGACTGTCCATCATATAAACCAATTAACCGTCTATTACAGATGGAACAACATCCTCAAGTGAGCCGTAATAAGGTTGTGGAAGCAATCATCAAGTCACAGCTTAGAGTACCCCCCGCTAAGCCCGACCCGGGTGGATATTTTTATACAACCGCCCCCGACCCACGGGATAAGGATATCCGCACCGGTTTATAAGGTTAACCGGACAGGGTAGGGCGACTTAGTAGTCGGGAGCCGGGTAATATTATTGGAGTAAATACCGTCTCAAGCGGCGGAATATGAAATAAGCTTTTATGGGCAACCTATCGAGGATCATGAGAGATTTGGAACTCCAGATAAGTATTATAAATCGGTCATTAAGAAAAACGATTCTTCGGTAGGAATTCAGCGCATCCTGAATGCTTTTTTTTTCTGTTAACGAGTCATTTTCACCAAAGTTTGAGCAGTAATAAACCTATCACTTTAAAAGGCTAATAGAACGGTAATCAGCAACCTTGTTCTCTGTCAACGTTTAACATAAGCATAGCCTTATAAAGTTCCCATTGCCGGGATTCAGGCTTCCTCTCTCTAGGAGAGGGAACGGGCTGTAATGCACCACGCGGGCCCAGTGCGAATTTATTGATTCTAGGACATGCCGGTTTCCTCATGATGATTTTCTTCACCGTTTTAAGAGCAGTGGTGATGAAACAAATAAAACAAAGTAATGCATCTGCCTGGGATTGATGGCATAACCTTAAACTCATAAGTCGGGGCTATTTTCACCAGGCCATAACTGCTTTTGTCAGAGTTTATCATACTTATTCTTCTTATCCCTTCATTTTGGGTCGACTGATCGACTCTTCTCGTCTTTAGGCGTCAAGTATTTGAGTGCATGTATTTGCTTCTTTTTCAGGCTCAAATAACGGAACGGATTCAGATGAAATCTGGCACAAGAGGAGATCATGTCCTGGAGTAGCGCATACTCCTCCTCCTTGCCTCGTATTCCTCAATGCTGAGGGTCGTGACCTCCCTGCTTCATCACTTTTGTTCTTTTCCTATCGTCTTTACCGGTCACAATGAGCCTTTCGAGGTTGCCATCGTCTTTCCTTGCAATGTGACCGAAGTATTGCAGACGCTTGCGAAGACACAGAGATTTTGAGATCTTGCAAAATGGATACGTTGGTCCGAAATGCTGTTCAAGGGATACGGAGCATCCTTCTCCAGCACCAAATCTCAAAGGCGTCGATGCGTTTGCAGTCTGCAGCTTTAAGCGACCAAGTCTCAGCGCCATACGGAGTAGCACATAAGCTACTTTTTATCCCTGGAGTATGTTCTCTTGGAACAGTTCCTATCTTCATGCAGCAGAAGCCACTAGAAGCAGCTAGTGTAATGACTGCATATTTTGGACCAACAAACACATCTACAGCAATTTTAATCCCTAATGGATGCCGGTACAGCAAATACATCATGCTAATTTGTTGAACGATGTTATACCAACAATAAATATATATCGAGTATTCAATTGAAACCGAGGGCGTACCGCAATATGATCGGTTCTGTGCAAAAGCTATGGAATTACCAATTATTATTTGCTATCGAACATAATGTGTAGTATTTATAGATGGCGCCGTGGGCGGTAACAATAATGTTCTCCTTCAAATATTTTTTTCTCATTAATGAAGGTAACATATAGCTTATTCCCAGAATAGAATGAAAGGAAATTGCCATGTTTACACAGACAATTCTTCATGAGGAAAAATGCTCCTTATTAAGAACTAGTAGCCAAGTATGGTATCACATCACACGTGATTGTATATTTGTTTCTTCTTCACGCTTGAACGGATTTGTAGCGTACGGGTAGACAATATCGTGGTATAGCACATAGGATACTTTTTACCCTGGAAGTATGTTACCTTAGGATAATTTTCTGCTATTAGGCGGACCAAGCCACTGGCAGCAACTAGTCCTTACTAATATTATAAAAGCGAAAGTGAGTTTGTTTGCTTGTTACGTCTTCACGCCTAAATGGCAAAACTGATTTTGATAATTTTGGTACAGAGATAGTTGGCACCCTGGAGACGAACATAGGTTTGTCATCAGATGTTCATACGAAAATGAAAAAAAAAATACATCATTCTAAATGTTACGAAGTCTATTCGAAAGCAAGCGATAGTACAACAGCGGAGGGGAGTGACACTCGTGCGCGGCAGGCATAGGTGGGTACAGCAAAATACAGAGATGAATTAAATGTATCATATTTTGTAAAAAGTTATAGAACAAAAGTTGTTGTTTATAATGTAAATAATACAGTCCTGCAAGGTTGTTAATGTTTTACAAATAACCCTGTATACATTCACGATTTCATACAAGTTAGACCAAGACATAAAGTAACATACTCAAGTTTGTACACCCATTACATTTACAGGGTAACACATCATTGACTGCAACACAGTTACTCGACATTTCAGCGTTATAGAGGTCGCAACTTCAACAGTTGACATTATTGACCATATACGATTTACACCTTCCAACTCTTGAAGCTCACCTCGTTTGAACCCCTTTGAGGACTGTGACATACCTTCATTCCTGACAAAAGGTGTAACAAACCCAGAAAGTCCCATTTCCCACAACATAATGATTGCGGTAGGCAGTAAAGTTACATATAAATTATAGCGGGGCGGTAATTGGCGGGCCGGTGGGGCGCGACAAATCTGACGGCCATTTCCGACGGGTACCGTTACACCCCACCTCCCGGTGGCGGGGGCTTGAGTTAGCGTGTGGAGTAAGTGCTGAGATCAAGCGATTATAACAGGTTGTTATGATGAGCGGGAAAATGAGTATCTATTTTTTTTTTTCATACAATGTCTTCTCCCGTTCTGGGTGGAGCGAGAGGACGTAAAAACCACATCTGGGTCCTTCTGTTTGACTACGGGTTTCCTATTTCAGAAAATGCTTGCGGCCTCATCGGACATCAATCGCGCATGTGTGATCAAATTCGTATGATTTAAAACACCCCTAGTCTTTCCTTGATAATTTTGCTTTCGGCAAAAAGCCGTGAAGTAATTTTCTTTTCAGATCTTCCTCTTCTATCTGCGAACAAAGCCTCAACAATCAACTGTGCCATAGCATAGCACAAGTTTTGCTCTCCGCTTCCCGCTTATGCCTGGGGCAGGCGCAACAAGGAGCCGGGACGGCGTCGTGCGCGCGCACCTCGATAGGGTGACGATGGTATCGCGGGGTTGCGAGACAGTCCCGCTCCCGGCCGGGTCGCAACCCCCGCCGCAGATACTAACTATTTATTGCGAAACTCCACTTTTACGGAAACTGAACTCATGTTTGGGAGGTTAAAGCGGGAAATCGTGTCTTTGTTTTGGTACTTGACGCGTATTGGAATGAAAATGAGGATAAATCATGCCTTAGTAAGACTTTTACGTAGTTAGCCTACAAGACTTTCAATGCGTATGTATCTTGTTTTTTTTTTTTTGTAAGATGGATTATAAATAAAACACTCTTCAGAGCGAGAAGAGTTGCGGGTAGAGCGAGAGGGAGTGAGGGAGTGTCAGGGTTTTGTCTGCGATCCCACCTCATGGTAAGCAAAGATGTAATCGTTGATGGTGAAGCGCATTAGTTTATTAAGAGCCTATTCACTCTAGCCTTGAAGACAGTTAAATTATAATCGGACGAAAACACCACAGCAGGCAAATTTACTGAGGAAAACCCATCTAGTTGCCCTTTTCTTTCCAGGACTGATCTTAGATGCTCTTTGTAGTCGTCACAACGTGGCACATACGTCTATGTTTATCATTCAAGTCATCATCATCACCATCATCATAATCCTAAAGAAGTCCACTGCTCGACTTAAGCTTCTAATCGTACGCCATTATCTCGATTCTCGACAACTCTCATCCACTAGAACTACAAGGCTTTTATTATCTGTTCTAAAAATACGAAGACAACAAAAGACAACCCCTAAAAGAGCGATCTAACTTAACAAACTATTCAAGTACCAAATTTCAAGTATCAAAACCGTTGAGCAACGTCATAACCTACTTCAAGATCCTCTCAATCCGTACCGGAGCCGCGAACAGTCCCTGGCACGTCATCCATCACCGGTCCGGTTGACATTTTGCTCTCGAGCCGGTCAATTAACCCGTCAGTGGCGACCAAGCGACCCCCGGGGGGATCGGCCCTAACCTTGCGCGTATAATTATCTTTATAGCTACGGGTTCTTGGGCTAAGAGCTGTGAGGGGTCTAATAATACGGTACTCATTTAAATTTGAACAGCATTTAGTTTTTTTTAGGATTGGAACAATTTGGTTCTGGAGTGGCGACTACGTACTACGTTGGAAGGCCTCTAACAAGGTGGACAGATGATGTGGTCAGGGTCGCGGGAATCTGATGGATGCGTGACGCACAGGACCGGTCGTTGTGGCGACGCTTGGGGGAGGGCTATGTCCAGAAGTGGACGTCTTTCGGCAGAGATGATGATGATGATGGAACAATTTATCTCCAGTGGTCTTCGTGTCGGATTATAATTTAAGTGTCTTCAAGGCTAGAGTGAATATCATGCGCCTTTTTATGATCCTACTGCTGGGACTCAGGCCTCCTCTCTGGGAGAAGGAATGGGCCGTAATCCACCACGGAGCCTAGTGCGGTTTTGGTGAATGTCACATGTCTTCGAATTTTTGATTTTAGGACATGCCGGTGTCCTCACGTTGTTTTTTTTTTTCAAAACCGTTTTGAGAACAGTGGTGATGAAAATAAATTGCACGAAGTAATGCGCCTAGCTGGGTTTGAACCCGTGACCTACAACTCGTAAGTCAGGGCCGTTACCACCTAGGCTCTTAATAAACTATTGCGATTCACCTTCAACGCTGCTTACCTATTTCATCACTGCTTACCATCAAGTGGGATCGCAGTCAAGCACTAATTTATATCATTTAAAATATATATATATATATCATGACTTATTGTTTCGGATTTTCGTGACATTTACACGACTAAAAGAAATCAAAAGTGATGTTTACCTGGGTGCGGGAAGTACGGCGGGCCGATGTTCATCGTAGGGGGA
Organism: Mythimna lalbum; assembly: GCA_949319445.1. Classification (NCBI taxonomy): domain Eukaryota; kingdom Metazoa; phylum Arthropoda; class Insecta; order Lepidoptera; family Noctuidae; genus Mythimna; species Mythimna lalbum. The sequence continues at coordinate 17,070,572 of OX439367.1, forward strand.
GGCGCCCGGTAATCCATCAGGACACACTAAACGCACATCACAGACACAACACTAGCGCCGTTCGCGCGAACATAACACTCAACATTTTCCCCTCACTTTTCGTTTCGCCGTTCAATTTCCGAATGTTAAAAATGTTGAATTCTCCTGGAATACAAACTAGTGATGGGAACGTACAAGATGATATGTGCTATCGATATCGATGCGCGGGCCATTGTGTCCGCGTCAGGACATTTTATCTTGGAGGTGATGTCAATTGGCGCGTGATTTAGCGCGGCTGTCGTTTGGCGCGCATTCTCCTTCAGTCTCGGAGGGAGCACTTTATACTCTCAACTCATAAATAATTAAGAGGGCGCCAGGAGCTCGACGGATGAATCGAGCCGTGTTCGGTGCGCGCATTAAACTAATTGATGTAAGTATTCTGAGCCGGACTGGTTTACACGCACTTGTTGGGCTATTTCTGTATTTATGACGCCATTAAAGTTAATAATGCGAGATAAGTTTTATTTAATAGTTCGAATTATTTAGATGGAGGTCGTTTATTTATTTTGTGGACGTTGCGGCCTTGTTGAGATTGATTGAACTATGTCGTATACAAAGGAATTTAAAGTATCAAAAACGTTCATTCATTCTATTTTGATTAGGCATTTCGGACACGAACAAGTTTAAAATGCAGACATTGGAACTCTTTCTAATGAAAATCAGTTTCGTAAACTGCAAAGAAAGTGCGAAACCAAACCAACGCATTAATTCATTCCGCCAAATAAGGATAAGGAATTTCAAATAAAATATCGTATCGATAAAATTATCACACAGCTCACGTTTGCGGAATCGGAATTTCAAATGTTACGTTAAAAAAGCGTCAATTACGTCGTTCGATATAATTAAATGGGTTCCGTCGAGGCAGCTGCTCCCGGCCCAAGCCGCTATGAAAAAGTGCCCACTCGATAGGCCCCTCCATCGAGTGTTTATTTTTACACAGAATCGATTGAAATTATTTGCGGAGTTATTTATCCGAATGATTGGTCGATTTCATGTTAATGAGTGGCTAAAAAAAGAATTTTGAAGTACTAATGACTTTTCTGTTAGCATTCCCGCCAAACGCTAAGTACAATTGTATGGCAATTACATTTGCCATACATTTTATAGTCAGTGTTTGACAGAATCGCTAACAAAAATGATATTTGTCTTAAACCTGCTAATCCATCGCAGTTATAACATCGACAATGACTACACAGCACTATTTATTAAACGATTTTAATTAACAAACGCTGGAATATTATAGCGTTAGCACAAAATTCATTTACCAAATGATATTTAAACACAGCCACACACAGCTCGCCAATTGTGAATACGACAGATCAAATGGAAAAAGTAATAAACGAAATCCATTTTCATAGACATCGGGGCTTGGAACAAAAAGGCTAAAAAAACTACGAATATAACAGCTATCGTATTCATACGATTGTATTTTTCATTCGGCTTTTGTTTTCATGACATAATTTTATTGAGCCAGTGTGTTCGATTGGTGTTGGCCTGCTTTTGCTAGTAAAATTGTAGGAGGGAATTATCGCCTTGGTAATGGTAATCAGGAGAATCGAGATCCTTAAAATCTTAATCAGGATTAAGCGTTATTCCATTGAATTTTTCTTGATCTTTTGAATTTGTGAGGATTAAGTCTAATAAATTGATCTAAAAATTCTATAAGTCTTCGCTAAATGAAAAGATTAGTTACACACTCTAAATATTTTAATATCGAAAGGAGATCGCTTGATTGTTTTTTTTTATATGTCTAAAAGACTAGCTTGTAAAATTTACTTTTAAGGATATTGCATTTCTAGAATAGGTTTTAAAGTTTGTAGAAAAAAGAAGTGTATTGTTTTTTCAGTGTTGAAGTGACTTTTGTAATGAAACGTTGTATTGCGAGCTAAAAAATATAGTAGTGTGGGCCTGGGTCCCGGGTCTTTTTCTTATAATATAGATCCCAAAACGAAGCCTACCGGAGCTGAGCTACGACAGTATCTAGCCTCTAGAGCCTGATTGACTTGTTGCGGAAGATTTGAAAGAGTCACTAAGGCCCTGGAACGCAGAGCAATTGAAGTAGCACGATGGATCAGTCTGACATCCAGAGCGGCAGAAGTTATTCAATGATTTCCCATTTAAAAAAGGGCCCGATTGACTGAGAGTGCGCCGTTCTTACATAACGCGATCACTCGCGGGAATTCATTCGGTGAAGATCGTAGTTACACGTACGTACATCAGTAGAAAAGTCATTCATAACTAGCGTAATGTGAGATGAAGCACAACACAGCGAAAATTGGAAAAAAATATGCATAAATATAAAGTCGCTACAGAAAGTTAAGATTACGATCTAAATATTTTAACGGAAACCACAAAAAGAAAACCCAACAATAGCGTGCAAACAGCTGTAGCAGGCAACGCGAGCCCTTACAAAGAGCTCAGCACATTATAGGTGGTCAGGGTACGATTAAAACGCAACAGGCGCGACCGCAACCGGGTTCCGTGTGTTCCGAGCCCGATGGAGCGTGAGGGGGTCACGGGTAAGGGAGGGAAGGTGGCAAATTAACAAACACGAAGCTCTTCGCCGAGGCACGCACAGAAAGCCATAAAACCACGTATTGGTCAGGTCGAGTGTGGCGCTTTCAGCGGGAACCGCCGCTGTATTTAGCTGTGTACGACGCGGCGACGTTCTTTGCAACGTTATAGGATAGCCAAAGTATCACAACTTTGTTTAGTTGAATTTCTTGATGGAGTGAGTTCCAGTTGGTATGATATATTTCATTGAATGAAGCACCATTCATAGAATGGATAAAGTGAGAAATTGGTATAGTGTATATCAGAGGAGGTTTGTAAGTGGCGACACGGACTGAAAATTGAAAGGAAATCGCTTGCTTTTGTAGTTACGTGAAGACGACGGATGAAATGCATGTTAGACATATGATTATTGAAAAAGAAGAGAGGGGCCAAAGAAAATATGAAAGGATAATGTGAGGAGTGATATAATAGACAAGGATAGCGATCATTGATAGCGTGACGGTTAATAAGACCGCACAAAAGAAAAGAAGACCAAGGGGTGAGAAGCCGATGATGACCTATCTTAGATTAAGGGCTAATTTTTAAACGAAAACCTAACCTTATACCGGATAATATAATCTGAGGAAGACAATGGTACCAAGGGGGACTTATATTAGAAGTGACCAATCATAATGACATAAAAAGATGAAAAATAAATGCAGAATGTAATCATAAACCAAATCCGCATTAACGCTTGAAGCATACCAGGCGTCTAGTGCAAACAAAGAGTAAAAAAAGCGCTGCACCGCTAAATGTCGCATGGTATATTTACAAACAGAACAAACACGACTCCCAGGGGAGGTAAGGCAGCCCGCCTTAATGGAGATGTACGCTAAACTGGATTTTTAAGTGTTGTAATTAAAATAAATTATTTCCAACGCGGTTTAGTACTGTAAGTGCTTGTTGTGGCGACAGTACCGACTGTTATTACTGACCCAGAGGTATAAATGGTATAATGCGGTGACAAAATATTAGCGTAAATTAGGTAGAACATTTGGAGAAGATATTTCACGCAATTTGCATTTCGGGGAGTACCTAATTCCGCCAAAGCCATCCCATCATCGGACCACCAGACGCACGGCAATGCGCCACTGGTGCATGGTGGACATCCCATCTATACGCATAAAACGTTTTGGGAACACATTCATAGTGTGTATAACTAAGGAGTGGAATGCTCTGCCGGAGTCTGAATTTTCTGATAACTACAACCTTAAAAAAAAGGGTCAAAATTAGGTTGTTTGTTTGCAAACGTACTCGTCGACCACATCATCGCTTTCTATCAGGTGAATTTGTGGTCAAGCACGAGCCTATCAACTTTACAGGAATGCCTCAACACACGAGTGGTTTTGAATTCAAAACAGGTCGTCAAATATTCCGCCCCTAAATGTTAGAGGGGCAGACATCTGTTGCTACAACGTCAGTTCCCAATTACGACGCAACAATGCTTAAAGCTACGAACGAACAAATAAAGAATGCTGGAGGCATAAAATATGCATCTCTTAATCGTGCCGAGAAAATCAATAAGCATACTGTGGAGTCTACAGCAGAAGTCCATTTATAAGTTGGCGAGTATAAACCGCAGCTGTAAAGCGTTGGAGACGAGCTCCGAAATTTGTTAATACATGAGAAACTTGCGGAATTTAATAACGCAGATGCTCGATACTGAAGTCTTGTTTGTGGTTGACTTGAAGAGATACTGTTTTGTTTCACCAGCGAAGAATACAAAGGGGACAACAAATCATACGTAATATGTCGTAAGCAACAAATCATACGTAAAATGTCGTAGACCGTCTGTGGGAACAAATACTCATGTCTGGTAATGAGAGTGTGGAAGCAGTGCTATTTGTTTCAATGCCATTGTTTCTTCAAACGTATGTTGTATTAGCTTTGATGTGGTAGGAAACAATTAGAAATCGTTGCTAGTTCTTACCAACTTTCGTCAGTCGAAAATATGGGAGGAACTCTGGGATTAAAAAGCCTTATCCTGTGTACCATTTCAAGATATGATCTACCCATTAGCCACGTTACTACTTCTCCACGAGATTAAAAAAAAACACCCAATAGGTAAACACAAGATAACATCGCGGCAGACCAAAATGAAGACTGCAGGCAAAAGGACCGACTGGTACTAGTAAAAACAGAATTGTCTGGAAAAGGGAAATGAAAACCTTTGCATTGCAGTAGAGCAATTTAAGCACGACCAAGAAGATAAATTAGAAGCTTAAAGGGCATTTGACATGAGAACTGACGACAATCCATCCACATCTGTAAACGAAGCTGTAAAACTTGGAAATACTTTACGCGCAACTCTGCTAACGTTTACTGGTAATAAAACACTAATTTTAAACAACAGCAAACACACCGGGGTTTATGCTGAGGCTGTAATATTTACTGGCTGAGCGTTGGCTGTGATTCTGCGAACGAGGTATCGGGTACGAGCTGAAAATTGCGGCAATGTCGATAAAATAAAATCAACAAACGCCTTTAAAACGTTGTAAATGATTTTAATGGCATTTGGTTGGTTGAATTGTTACAACAGTGCACATTTCGGTTTGTCTAGTTCGTCTAGTTCCTACTAGAATTTGCCTTCAAGTGTATGATGAAGAACAAGGAATCACGTTTCTCTCAAAGGATTTTCTGAGAAAGTCTCATGCTATGAGACTCTCAGAGACTCCGTTTAAAAAATTCGTCCGATACAGAATCAAAATATAAAATTTTCCCAATTTCTATTTCTACCAACATTGGTATTTTATTATTAATAAGGAAAATATCTCATGCTAGGAATTACTCCTGTATCGTGGGTGCGTTCACAAACATGTTAATTCACATAAACGAGATACCCAGACCCGGAACAACTATCTGTGGACTATACAAATATTTGTTCAGTGTGAGAATTGAACCCGCAATTTCTATTTCTACCAACATTGGTATTTTATTATTAATAAGGAAAATATCTCATGCTAGGAATTACTCCTGTATCGTGGGTGCGTTCACAAACATGTTAATTCACATAAACGAGATACCCAGACCCGGAACAACTATCTGTGGACTATACAAATATTTGTTCAGTGTGAGAATTGAACCCGCCAACCGTGCCGTCATGTTAAATTCTTTCAGTCTTTTTTACTTTACCCCCATCTATACGCTGGTCAGTCAATCAGCTCCAGAACAGTTTTATCCATTTTACATATTGAACATGAAATGCAATGGTCAGAAAGATAATACAGCTAGAGTGATCCGACCCACGGAGACCAGAGCTAACGATATTACTTTTGAATAGAGTGGAGGACGAACAACGTACGGCATTTCATTTTAAGATGTAGCAGCGTTATGAAACAGTATGAGCATGAGGATAAGACTATTTCCATACTAGCTTCAACCAGCGGTTGCGCTCATTTGGAATCCGAAAATTATCCTAAAGGACTCATATGGTCTACAGTGCCACGTTTCATCAATAACGTTGAGCATTGAATACAAGAAGAGGTAACAAACAGATGGAATTCCCACCCATGCGTAGATAGGAAACGTTTTGGGAAAACGTTTAAACGTATAGCTAAAGGGCCGGAATCTGTTTCCTGATAGCTAAAATCTAGAATTATTTAAGTAAAGAGTGAATAGGTTACTTCTAGGCAAGCATGCTCCACCACATCATCGCATACCAACAATTGAGACAGTGGTCAAACGCGAGTCTATAAAAAAATATAATAGTATTGATTACGCTTTTCGCAGTTCCTAGAAGAATAATACTCTTTATAAATGGTGTCTCATTAGGGGAAGCGAAAAAGGATACATAAATATAGACGTGTACGGACTGCTATGGGACATGGTGCTCTAACGAAGAGGAGTTATTGCTTATGCAGTCATTACATTACGGTCTATACGTGAGGCTGTCTATCTCGACATGAAATAAGCCAGGGTATGAATGGATGCTCATTCGATGTTTCGGATCTAATTAGTTTTCTATGAAAAGGAGGCAGAGCATGTCACCCAAAAACTCTGGTGCTTAATACTTGAAGCTAGATTTTCAAACGCGACATGACAGAATTAGCGTGCACGGTCTCAATACAATCGGCTTTGCAATGTTCCTACTGCTGGGACTCAGGCCTTTTCTATAGGAAAGAGAATGGGCCGTAATCCACCACGCGGGCCCAATGCGGGTTGGTGGATCGCGCATGGTCCCAATAGCTACCTATCATCTAAATGTCCTTATGAAGGACATTTTTTCCGGATAAAGTAGGTAACTAAGTAAGTACTCTACAATCTGGACATCGATTCTCACTTCTTTGCCAACGAATATTCTTTCATCAAGTAAGTGGCAATTTGTGTTTTAGTCATAGGGAGATTCTACTAATATTAGTACATTGTTTATCTCTTTTCTGAATTCTTATCACATTGACTTGACTAGATAGGGTAAAATTAATGTTTACTACAGCATTCAAAATATTGAAAATGTTTTAATTTCACCTATGATGACTAGACAGGGTTCTACCACCTATGGTACCCCTGATATGATAATAGGTAGGTCATCAGTTGTTTCCTATGGAGAAGAACTGGAACCTATACCCATAGTTATATTTTGATTAATCAAGATAAACAGACGTTGCTACAAGTACAGCCACAACGTGGTACAACCGATATCAAAAACCACCCCATTCCGGTAGCGTATAACAAGTTTCAAAGTGGGAAGAGATCGTCCGCAGTTTGAGTAAGTCCTGGCGACAGTAGCCGCGGCGGAGTGCCGTCGGGGGTGACAGCCGCGACGCTAATACCTCCATTATTAAAACATAAACTGTGGCACTCGTCGAGACCGCCGCGGTACCGGCGCGCATGGCCACCCTACACTCGACTTATGCGATACAATTTAATCATTTTTGTTGAGTATTTTATTTTTAATGCAATTTATAATAAACTTTGTATTCCATTAGAATTCATTCGCGAAAAACAGAAAAAAATAAGATTCTATCACTTTCAAACACAATCATTAAAAAAAATACACAAACATTATTTACATCGATGCCGATGTTGCAACACGTCACATCACTACTGCACAAAGAATAGCACGGCACACGTGCGCTCATTAGTGCGCCCGACGCCCGACTGACGACTGACACAACACAAGCGTCCACCGTATTGCGCATGCGCTACAAATTAACACCCTAGCACTCGAAAATAGACTTTGTCACATATTAAATAAGGGTTATTATGGTAGTATGTTGAGTACAGACACCTGTATAAACGTGTAGGGGTCGGAAGTGCTCGGTGCAGTGTCATTTCCACTCTTTCCACGTTGCTTCCCTAATAAAAATGAGATTTGCCCCGTGGAGGGCGCTCTTCGGTAACACGATTACGCTTGCATCGAACGGCTACTGGTTGGGCTTAGAGCTGAGGTGCTAAGTAGATATCGTATAACTTAATCATCTGCTAAACTAAAATTGCTATTATTTTTAGTTGGCAATATTTTTGCTAGGTTTTTTTTATATCAATTATACTTTTTAAATTCCTTTACATCTCAATTTCTAAAGTAACTGAAATTTAAAAGGCACGGGAAATACAAGGCTTCATTAAAAAGTAAAAAAGGCGACCCACGCCGGCTTCGTAGGGGAGCAAATCATACACACACACACACACACCATAACCTCCTCCGTTTTTCGCTCTTGGTTTTATTGAAATCTGTATCAAAATCTGTTGCACGGTAGGTGGGGGGAGGGCAAATAAAAAGAGATGCGGAAAGCGACTTTAGCTTTATATTATACAGAGAAGGGATCTTATTTCGAAATCATGAAATAACTTCTTACGATCTCATCATCATCATCATCATTTAAGCCGAAACAAACTCAGGCAGACTTCTAGACACAGGCACCTGTGTCGTCACATCGAACAGTCCTGTGCGTCTCGCATCCATCACATTACCGCGTCTCTCACCAGGTCATCCCGTGCCTGGTCGCCACTTCAGAACCTTCGGCCACATTGGTTCTACGAGCAATGTGCCCACTGCCACTTAATTTTAACGATTCTTCGGACTATGTCGGCTACCTCTCTCATTCGATCTGGGTAGACCGTAGATGGTAGACAGTTAAATGTCAGAATTTAACAGACTAAAACCCACCCACCTTCCTCCAGTCATCCTTTGCGTTTCAGAGCCATGGCGACTCTTTCAAATAATCCATCCTAGAGATGTGCCGTTGCCGGCAATATTGTCGCGAAGTGGCAATATTGCCGGCAATATCTAATCCTACAAAACATCTCTAATCCTACCTACAGCTCTGCCTGACATCGGTCCTAGCGGCCACGACAGTGTCTCCCTTAAATCACGTCAAAAATAGCCACCGAAGCTATGCCCTCCGTCAACACTTTTGAGCACAGTCAGGCGATAATTATGAAACGTTGCCTATAAAAATATTATCCATCTGTTAGCTTCACCACATGAAACATATTAAAACTCCAAAAATATCGCGACGTTGACAGAAACGCGTGATTTATCAGAGTGAAAATTACGTAAAACTTTTTAATGAAGTACTTGGTGGAATAAATAATTGGGTAAGACTTCATTAATTAGGAATTCATTGGAAGAAAGAATGAGGCACTCGAGAAATACGAAAGTATGCTAATTTAGAACTTTCGTAAGATAATTTCTGCAATAGTAGCTTCTTATGTCGTGTTTGTGATTAGTGGTGAAGACGATGGATGTACTGCTATTAAAATAGTTGGATTTTTTTAGACAAACTCTTCACTCACCTGTTACATTACAGAAAAACTGTTGCTTCACTATTGGGCAGATGTCTGTGACAATAAGGGCGTATAACCTCGTTATCTATCGACAAAAACGTATTTAAAAAAATATAGGTAAGTACTGTGTGTCATACAATCACTAATTAACCAATCTTACTGTAAGAATGTACGAAGTTCTCGTAAGGCAGAATTACTCTTTTTTTTAAATTATTAATTTAAGTTGTGGTATATTGTGTTGCTTGCGCCGAATAAATGCTATTCTATTCTATTATGATAACAAATAGCAAGAAATCTTTAATATATACTTCAAGTACTTTATGAAACCATAGTTACTATCAAAGACTTAATAAATCCAAAAAAAAAAAACTATCGATAAAATTGTACCACACGCACATCACTAACGAACACACCGACCTGTTATTGAGTTATAATGTTTCAATTACACAGTCTAGATTTATAGATCGCGCATTCGCCGCCGTGTGTCGTTTATATGCGATTCGTACTCGTACGTATTCGTACGGCTTTGTGCGATTCGAACCGTGGCGTGGCGATGTGGAAAACATGATGTTCGCGATGCCGGCTTCTGCGCTATGATAGTGCACAGTCATTAATGTTATTTGAGCTTGTTAGCTCGTGCTTTCACGCGGTAATTCATTTTCATTAGTGATGTGGAGTACTTAAAGTAATTAGAGATAATGTTATTGGATTTTTAGCGTTGGTAGCTAACTAGACCAGGACTTGTGAATAATAAGAACAGTTGACGATCTGATGATAACTCTTATATTTTTCAAAAACCACATTACTTATATACATTAATCAGTATGCTAATCCGCCAATAGCGACGCGCGTAGGGTGAGGCGTGCGCGGGGCGCGCTTTTACTACAGATTTATAAAAGAATACCTACAATTGCTCTTTGCTCTCAAACTGGTAATGGAAAACCGGTATGTCAGAGGCCCTACCACAAGCTCTTAACGCGATCCATTTGGCGACCTACACTGGACTGTTGAAGGGTTTGAGCTTAAATTAAAAGGGTAGAGACCCTTTTCAGGGTTCAGGTTTCGGTTAGGTTGGGTTTCGGCACTTCGTATGCCTTTCAAAGGTCCAGGACCTCAGGGTCCTGAGATAAATAAATATATTAATAACCCTGACCGTTGCGCTGGTAGCTTGGACTCTGTTCCCGATACAGGTGAAATGTAAGCTTATCAGTTTCCTCGTACTCATACAATAAGCTCTGCTTAGTTTAGGATTTGATGGCGTTGTGTGAGAGTTGTGGACACGAGTTGTGGATTTCAATATTTTTTATTTTCTTTTAAAATATTTAAAAATATAATAAATTTATAAGGTTATATTGTTGAATCAACAGCATAACAATTATTTATTTCAGACAACATAGACCACAAATGGTAATTTAATGTATCATAACATGACAAACGCTGGCTTAAATAATTAATTAACAAATTTATTAAAATAACAAAAAGCTTTTGTGTTCAATAACTGGAAAAGCAATAACGTAAACAAGTCCGTAACCAATTCTAGAAAACATAACTTTTACAGTGAATATTTCATAATAAAACAAGCCGTATACAGTAAAGTGTAGTTTCACGTTCAATTCTCGTTTCAGCGAAATTGTTCACTGTCAAACGAAGATATTTTTGAATATTCATGTGTCTGGTTCCGAGTAAAAACTGAAAGCTTTTAGTGCTATCTAGGCCATACAATTTATTTTTGTTGAATAGGCTTCCACTGTATGCATGTGTGATGAATTCTATGCGGGTTTCTATTTAAAACGATACGAATGCTAACCATTACGACATTAAAAATAATAATGTGCGAAACACATTTGAGTTTTCACAAAATTCTTAACTTATTTATCTTATCCCACGGAAAACACAAAAAAAAACATCGACACCTCACTCACGTAACAGTGTCCCATCCCTACACAATCCGACTTCCAGCACTCGGTATGATCGCTCCACTAGAGCTGCGACACGTACCTACAGCGCGATGTAGCCGGCATAGCGCGTACACACGGCCGGGGGACCGGGGTACAAAGTGCGGGGCGGATCGCGCCCGGTCGTGGGCCCCTGAACGTGTAACTAGTGAGGATACGGCCGCGCTAACCACTGCGGTGAGCGCATGCGTCTTGCGACCGACGCAGAGCTACGAATGGAGTAGAGGCGACGCGGTATTTTATTTATTTATTTATATTTAAGTAATAAGAAAAAAGGAAACTAGATCGAGTAATAAAACGTGCTACGTAGAACCCAAGTAATGTAAATGTTGATTTCAGAATAAGGGCACATTTAAATATGTGGTTACATTTTATTTTAGACGCTAAAAGAGACGCTCAAAAAGTAAACCAATTTTTATTTATTTTTAAAAGAATGGAGATAATGCTTCAATAGATACTTACGGAAATGAAGATACTGAACTTACCTGAAACAATAAAATAAACTTATTACATTTATATCACTTTATACAGGAGAAAATTTCTGTGTCTGTTTGTTACTTCTACACGCTCAAAGAGCTGAACGGATTTCGATGAAACTTGGTACACGAGTAAGAAGTATTCCATGTCCTGGAATAGCACATAGGATACTTTTTTATCTGATGGATGCGTGACGCACAGGATCGGACGTTGTGGTGACGCTTCGGGGAAGCCTATGACCAACAGTGGATGTCTTTCGGCTGATATGATGATGATGATGATACTGTTTATCACGGGAGTAAGTTCTCTTGGGATAATTATCTACTTATTGACAGTTTGAACTTTTATACGATAGTTTGATCATTACAATAAAAACAACATCATATAAGAGGTGACGTTTACCATCCTCATTCCAACTTAGAGACTGATTCGTTACAATCTAAAATCCCATTGCAAAATACGTTTAATTAAAGGTCATCTTAACTAAACCATAAACAAGTCTTAGCCGCGCCACTCCGACCCTATCCACTATGTTACAAAGTCAATGTATCGCGACTACTCCGCCACAGTTATCATTGGCTCGCCACCCCCGCAGTTCTTGTGTGATGGCTATACACTGCCTTATAGGATGGCTTGTGGCAAGCCGGGAAGCGATGAGCGACGAGGATAATGTTTATATGTGAAAAGACTAGACAAGATGTTTTGATTTATGATTAAGATGTATTTTTAAGTATTTGTTACATTTTTAAGGCACTTTTGAAGTGTCACGGTCAGCGAGTTAAAGAGATAAAGCATAGATCTCTTGAACCTGCTAGAAGCCTCCACGGATAGATTAAAAATTAAAATATTTATAAATAAAAGTGATTCACCCTAGGTGATTACGGGTTCCAACCCAGATAGGCGCATTACTTTGTGTAATTTATTTCATCCCCACAGCTCTCGAAACAGTAAAGAAAAACATCGTGAGGAAACCGGCATGTCCTAGAACCAAAAATTCGAACACATATGACATTCACCAATCCGCACTGGGCCCGCGTGGTGGATTACGGCCCATTTCCTATCCTAGAGAGGAGGCCTGAGTCCCAGCAGTGGGAACATTAAAAAGGCTGACGATGACGCTTGGGTGTACCTGATAGTTATACCTATCAGGTGTAAGCTTGTGTGGAAACCTTTTATCCTAATATATGTGCTATACATATTATCACATAATAGACATTTGAAGTAATCCCCAATACAATGATTGGAAAAATAATTGCCCCGTCTAATTGCTATATCAGTCTTAAAAACCAAACCACGTTCCAAGGAATGTAAGTCACTCGTTAAGGCGATTCGGCAGCGGTGAGAATCTTTCGCCTCTGGCCCTGGTACAAGCCATGGTACCTAGTGAGAGGGAATGGGACGCAGTCATCTCCTGCGAGCAAGTAGCTGAAGCCATGAGGTGGATACAAGCCTAACGCCACAACCTCTGCCGGAGACGCCCCGGGCGTCGTCGGGAGTCGCAGGACGATTTCTGGCCAACGTTGGTGCGGGATTGCAGACAGCGAGCAATGGTTAGCTCGCTGTCCGGCAAGAACCAAGCCCGAGTCGACGGAGTTTTGTGGTTCACACGCGCCTTAAAGACGAGAAAATTGACGGGACCAGTTAGGGACGATGCCATCCAGGGCTTCGAGTTTTTAAGGAGTCACCGTAGTCACCGTAGCCGTCGCAAAAAGGGCAAATGAAGGAACACTAAATTCAGTCAGTAATAGTCTCTCCCTCATCATCGTCATCATCATCATATCAGCCGAAAGACGTCCACTGCTAGACATAGGCCTCCCCCAAGCGTCGCCACAATGACCGGCCCTGTCTCTCCTTCAATCAAAAACAGATAAAGATTGTTTTTTTGTTTGGTCAGATTGCTAAAAAATTTTCACCGATAGTAAGCTGCTTTATTCCCGAGTGACATAGGCTATACCTATTCTATGTACACGAGCGAAGCCGCGACAACAATATCAAAGAAAACTTAATACTTTGCACGTGGTCGGGGGCATGGGGGTAGACTCAATGAGGTGTTATATAAGAGCTTTCTTCGCGTGAAGTATGAATATAATATTAAGAGTTCTAATTATTCGTTTGATATTTAGAAGATTTTATAATCACCATTAAATTTTAGTTCATTGTTCAAGTTTTGTCTTGCGTAAGTACCTGGAAATAAACTGGTTGGTAATAAAAAAATATCATGATGTACGTTTATAAGAGAAATTCCCTGGAAACCGAAAAGGGGAAGTAAGAGTAAAGTATATTAATAAACGCGAGCGAAGCCGCGGGTAAAAGCTAGTATCTCATAAAGTAAGGAGAATTCTTTTACCGTTGGAAAGCTACACTTATCGTTGAGTGTCATAGACATATCCTGGAAAAAAAAATACAGTTTCTGTGAAGGCGATGGAGGGTATAAGTCACGGAGACGTAATTGCAAGAAAAAGCTACCGATCAACAAAACATTTGACAGCATAAGTACTAAGAATCCAATCAGAGAGAAAAGCTTTGTAAACAATCCAAATATCCGCTTGCGTCGCATGACGGTGACAGCGCGTCAAATAACCAACCAATAGCCGAATGTTGTTTCACATATCTGCATTGTGTACTACATGCGAGTATGTAACAGGGATGGGCCGATGAGACCGATCGGGAATTAGATATCGATACATTCTCAAGTAGTTTCAAAAATGAAGATACCCGCAGCAGAACTAAGGTAGCAGACATAGCAGGAAGAATTGTCAAACTTAAGTGGCAATGGGCAAGGCACATTGCTCGCAGAACAGGTGGCCGTTGGGGCCGAAAGGTTCTGGAGGACGGCCGCGTTGGAAGGCCTCCTACAAGGTGGACCGATGACCTGGTGAAGGTTGCAGGAAACCGATGGGTGCGAGACGCGAAGGATCGTTCATTATTAGTGGAGCTTTTGAAAATCTCATCATCATAATTTCAGCCGATATACGTCCACTGTTGGGCATAGGCATCCCCCATGTGTCGCCACAACGACTGGTCCTGTGCGTTTCGCATCTATCGACCCACCTTGTTGGGCTTTCCAACGTAGCGTCTGGCAATACGTGGTCGCCTCTCCAGAACCTTTCTCATCGACCATCTGCTCTGCGAGTAATGTGTCCAACACAAAAAGTATCGATAAAATCTAACTTCTCAGTACATTTCCCAGATCTAGTAGCTGGTAGGGTGCTACAGCAATACATACGCGTGTGTACGGCAACGCGACAGCGCTGCTCTGCTAATCACGAGGAAACTTTGTCCCCCCCCCCCCCTAACCCCGCCCTCTCCCCGCTAGTGGTGCGAGCGATATCGATATCAAAGTCCTTTTAGATTGCCTCGACTATAGGTAGGCAGCTATTTATAGTCGCTAATGTGTTCGTAATTTCGCGATCATATCGGTAGGGAAATGTTTGGTGATTGATCAATATACGAACGGTGGGTGGGAGGATGAACAGGATGTGTCTGTGTTGAGATTTTGGCGATGTTTATTTTTTTATCAATATCGAATTTATTTTTGAAAACGGTGTCGATGACGACGATGACATTGACGTTGTGAATTTCATCTCTGGTAAAGAAATATAAAAAAAAAATCTTTATCAGCAACAAAGTTTAAATCTTCTAAGCTGGTAATATAAAAAAGAAGTCAACATGATCAGACGTCAAAGGCTTTTTAAGGAGAAAGACAGAGATAAGAATATATTATATTTTGAATTCTTTTTGATATTGTTATCAAAATTAGTATTATATTTTCGTATATTTATTGATAAACTGGTAAACATTTGTTTTTCATGAATCTCTATCGCTTCATTTTTAAACTAATGATCGTCATTATCGTCAGACTCCAGAATGAAAACCTATGTTGTATGGTCACATTCTTACCTCCAAATTCTCATACCGACCATAAATCTATCTAATTAACAAATATAACACAAAGTTTAACAAAGACATCAATGATCACATCAATATACACTACGAATCTACCATCCATCCAATTTTAATGACATCATCCACATAAGCTCTCGAAAGCCGAGCACACCACTAGGACCACACCAAAAAGCCAGTCGACAAAAAAGGTCGAAATAAAAACCGACAATCGAAATCCCAGCACTACACAACTACGGCAGGGAAGTATGCACTACGTCAGAAAGTCTACGTGAATAATTTGAAACGGACGACTGCGCGTTGAGCCACGGCCGTTGTACCGCTAAACGAGGCATGGGACTGCAGAAGGACTACTGGCTATGTGTGATCTGTTAGTCAAACATGAGTCCCGGATATAGAAATCTTGCATGGCGCAGATGCAATTTGAGGGCACGTTTTTGTAACCATAAATGTTTTAAGAGACGAATAAATGTGTAGTCGGTTCATAGACACTAGAATTGAAAGAAGTAAAGTTAGGGGGATAAACGAACATCTGATATAACTTTGTCTACGTTAGCAGCTACGTATTTAGTGTAAGCAACTTTGATGACTTAGAAGGGTTTCTCAAATTCAAAGTATTACTTTCAATTGAACCATTAACAAAAAAGGCATACTTGCAAGTTTCAAAGCGTAGACCTTAATTGAAAAGACGGCGCGAGAAACTCCACGGATACTTTTAAATAAAAACATGCATGTAAGAACGATAGTGTAGAAAGACGTGAAAAACGTCCAGAATAAAGTATCCCTTTGGAAAGGACTCCAAAACGAAGATTAGGAACTATTACAATCCTGGGTTTTGATCTAATCTGTGACAAGGCTCTCTAGTGCAGAAATCATGAATCAACGCTATAGAAGCCAAACATGAGGGAAGCATGAGCCGAGCTCAAATTCGTGTAGTGTTAACTGACTCTAGAGAAACCGAGCATGAACGAAACTACACCCACCCTACACCATTGTGTGCCAGGCTTTTTGCATTTCATACTTCACATTTTGACGAATAAAATCACAAAAAAAGAAGAGGTAGTATGGAAATACTTTCCGATTTGTACTTCGACGAGTGTCACCGCTTGTCTCCCACCCTTTAACTCCACTACAGGCAATAAACCGATACCAACGCGCATTATGCAACTAACAGACCACGCACACTTAGACCGCAAGTTTGCTATTGGCAGTTAAACTATGAGCTTTGCCCTACTTTGTGGCACGCCTGCCTCGCCCGCTAGGCTATTCTAACCTCTTTAATCTGTTCTGTTAATAAAACCATATGTTTTAGACTTGAGGAAAGTTGACTCTGCAATGGCCGCCATATTATAACATTTAAAGGAGTGTGGGTTGACAGTATGAAAAAGGGACCTTCTGTCACCTTTTTATGCTGCGGTTATAGCCAACTCTGCAGCTGAATTAATAATAGCATGTCAAGGGGCGCGTTTTATACGTATTTACGATTCGAACCGCTGTAAAGGGATGCGAGTGGGCTGGCTACGCGTGGACAGTCTCAAATGGACTATGAACGATCTTATTCTGGGTCGGCGATAGGTCTAAAGCCTTGAATATACAACCCTCATAAAATATACACCTTAACAACTGCTGGTGTTGACTCTAAACAATATTAAAAGTTACCAAACGACGTTCTTAACGTGTTTGAATTTGTCGAGACACATCTGCAGTAGCACTAGTGAAACATTATAATATTTGCACGAATATCTTTCATAGCAAAAGTTTGAATATTTGAATAGTTGTTTTGAAATTGCTTTCTATGGATTTGAATGTGAACGCAACAAGAAATAGCGCTAAGGAAAATGACATGAACATAAGTATCGTTTAAAAAAAAAAAAAAAAAACGACGTGGTAAATCAAATGATTTTTCCAAATCTGGATGGATCAAAAAAGACTGTCCAACTCTAATGGTGCGTCCAGATTTGGCGAGTACGCCGCTCATGAGCCGTTCGCGAGCCGCTAGCAGACAACGAGCGTGCATTTCATGACCGTATGAAGCGCGCGAGGCTCAGGGGCTTCGTACGAAGGAGCCGTGCGCAGCTCGCAAGCGGCTCGCCAACGGCTCACGAGCGGTGCATTCGCCGGATCTGGGCGCACCATTACTGACTAAAACCATTTGTATTACTTCAGTTGTCCTATCCGAGAGGTACCGGGGCGACCCTGGCAGTCTATACTTTATCACTACTGAATAAAGGGTTCTAAAAAGTCCTTTTACAGCTAGGAAAGTCACTCTATTATCCAGCGAATTAAATGACATTCAAAGCCTCTAGTAAAACGAATAAGTTACAGTCAATCCACCATTTCAACCGACCGTTTCATCGCTAACGTTCGCGTGGCTTCCCTTTTCGCCACCATTACTCGTCTACATTTCCTTAAGACCCCTTCGCACAGAATCCGGGCCACTTAGCGTCTCAATCGCTACAATAACAGTCTGGAACGGCCCAATTAAAATCTGCCTCGACGCGGTTTTCCGACTGTGTAGAAAAACTGCGCATTTTTTCGGGAGGTTCTGCGGTAGTGTTTGGTTTTGTTATTGGAGTTTTGGCTTCATTTGCCGAAGAATGTTAAGCAAGCATTTAATATGTTTGATCTTTAGTTATGTAATTTAATTAATTAAATCCTGTTATTTAATCAATTAGTGGTAGGAGAAAATGGTCACAGGTCTTGAA
The DNA here is from genome assembly GCA_949319445.1 of Mythimna lalbum. NCBI lineage: Eukaryota > Metazoa > Arthropoda > Insecta > Lepidoptera > Noctuidae > Mythimna > Mythimna lalbum. The sequence continues at coordinate 17,088,930 of OX439367.1, forward strand.
ATCCGTTTTATACATATAAAAAATAACCTAATGCAGAATCCTGAAAAGAAAATCTTTTTCAATACAATTACTTTGTTGCTATCTCATGTTTTTCGCACTAGTGAAGAAAACTGTGCGAGCTCGCCTCCGCTCCGCCACAATTTACATGTATCTTATCAGCCAGGACGCTAAGCTACCCCTACGAGTTGTACAACAACCCTCATTTATTTATTTATTTTTGATATACGTGAAATATTTTTTTCTACAATATTCTGTACACTCTCGCCTATTGCTCGGGCGAATTCCGACTTGGTCGCAATGACAAACTTTCTCCAGTTTGTATTAAAATGTACTATTTCTTCTAAAGATCTTTCCTGATCCACAATATTCCTTTATAGCTTCATAATCCCGTCCGATTCTCACATTATTTGCGGAATCTTAAAATTTCGGCTGACGGCGTTCATTACCGCCCTGGCCGTCGGGGGTCGAGGAAAAAAACGAATTTGGCCCGTAATCTGATGAACGCATAATTTCATTAGACTGGGCCGGCTCGTAAAATGGGCCGCATTAAATAAACCCCGAGCCAAGAGGTCGTATTTTAAAGAAGGAGTAGGCATCTGTCAGTGGATTGGATTTAGTTTAGATTTTATAGTGAAAGGAGTTAAAAATCTTATCAGATCTTGTGGAAAGGTTTGATAATTTAGGCACCTCGCCCACAACGACTCTTTGTAGCGTTGCTGTCGCGCGTTTCGTAAGCGCCCGACAGTATCGCTACTAACGCGCGTTAGTTGCATTTGCAAGCTCTATAGAAAAAATGCCAATGCGCTACAGCATCGCGACTGTATCGATGCAAACGCACTACAGCATCGCTATAAAAATTCGCCATGGGCGAAGGGCCTTAGCAATACTCTTCCCGCTCTGGTAGGAGCAAGTGGGACTATCTGACCCGATGTTCCTATAGTAACCTTTTTCAATGGCCAAATTAACTGTTTCTAACAATACCAAAGTTTTGGTAGCAAAAGCACCAACACTAGAGACACGGTATAGTACCAAACGCATAGCTTTAAGTGATTATTTTAATGACATCATAAACTAGAGTTTGATTGCAGCCCATGGTAAGCAGTGAAGCAGTGATTGATGGTGAATCGCACTAGTTTATTAGGAGCCTATTCACACTAAACCTAGAAGACACCTAAATTATTATCGAACGGGAAGACCGCCGCAGACTGCTCCAATCCTTCGATGTACGCGGTATAAACGACGAGGTGAAAGACGGGCTCTAGAACGACGAGAGGGGGTAAGAACACAACGTGTGGTGGGTAGTTTGGATTTTGAATTTAAAAGACCCACAGACGCGATTTTCTACGTGAAAAGCGAATTGATAACAGGAAACTCGGCTCTACACAAAGTCAAAACACCGCAGACAAGACAGTACATCAAGTCGTAAATAATTTCCTCCGTCAAACAAGTCAGCGCCGAGTCGTATAGCAAGGTCCGTGCAGCTAGCGGACATCGCAACAGTCCGCGCCCCGCATCCGCATCGCCACGCGCATGCGCCATCATATGCGTTTCCACTGCACTTACGACACACAAAAATTTATTGAATAAAGTCTGGTTATTGGGATTCTTCAATTGCAAAGAAGAAGAGGAGGGGAAAGAAGAGGCAGGCCTTTGCACAGCAGTAAATCTCACACACAATAGCTAGATTAAAATTCAAAGTCTTAGATCAAATGATTATTCTGAGAAATGTACCACTTGAATAAAATATGAGAATCCAATGGAACCGAGACGCACAGGAGTAGTCGTGGCGATGAATGCAGGGAGGTTATATCCAGCAGTCTTACAGGTGAAGTGATGATGAGAACAACATGGTTATTGGGATCGAGCATGGTACTGAAGTAGAAAAAGAGAGAGAGAGAGAGAAGCCTGTGACCAGCAGTAAGACATTACAGATAAGAAATCCAGAAGAATATTTCTATGGGAGACGATAGACACCAAAATTTTGAAACATCGGATGATTATTTATGAATAATCATCCGATGTTAAGAGATGTTGGTGATGGTAAGAGTATGATTTTCTCGTTCTCAGAAGTCCTCGGTAACGCACAGTCGGCACAGCTCAACGTTTATATCACTTCAATCTTCTTCAATAAACTGATGTTCATACTGTCTACGAGTCTGAGGAATCCCGTACCGTAAGTGTAGTGGAAAAGCATCCCCACTACACATAGCGACCTGGGGATTAAGCGCTCGTAAAAAGGGGGTAGCACGGCAATAACGTCTTGATGCACAAACTCGATTTAACCGCCAACCCTCTACTTAACTAAAACGAACCTTAGACCGCAGAGATAGGGTTTCAAATAGCTTGAAGATGTTCTTGGCAGTGTTTCAACGATAGTATGACACATGTCCATTTAGTAAGACCTTCAACAGTTCCGTTTGTTTGGCATCATTTCTTCTGTTATTGAGGGGAGAGTCCAAATTGTTCGTATAATTTACCGCGGTAGTGTCCCAGTGTTTACATTAGGGGGAGTGCTGGTAAAGTGGACTACCTCGGAGTGCACAAGACCATATCGGTTTCCTTGTCGAAGGGACCGCAAACAGTGATGTATCGATGTAATGTTGGTGATTTATAACAGCTTATATCTTTGTGCCAAACAGGTTTTTGTTAAGGGACAGAAGTATAACGGCCTGGTCACGACTTCGGTTTTGCTAAGCGGGCAAGGGGCGCTATGAGCGGCGTCTCATGGATGAGATGGGCGGTGGGTAAAAACCCAACGTGGCAAATACCCAATTTGGGAATAAACAGGGTTTTCACCGGGTATTTTTGGTATTTACCGGGTAGAAACCTATCTATACTCGTGGCATGCTTCAAACATTTCATACTTTTGATTTTACGCTCACCGCCCCGCGCTTAGCTACCGCTCACAAAGATCGTGAACGGGCTGTAAGAGTGTTTCTATGTTTCACTCAATGGGAAATCTACTCTACTATATCATTAGCAACAAACATCTCATAATTCCTTCCCTGTAAACTGTTTGATATCAACATTTCACCCCTGTGCAAAAGTCAATTCCCATGACTACGTCCCTAATGGCTCCGGTTGCTAAGGATTTAATGGGAGAGAGATTTTGCTCCATCGAGTCGAATTGATACGTCTTTTATAAATTGAACAGAAAAGGAACCAATTAATTATATCAAAAAGGTAACTTTCCAAGAAAGGACGTTGCAGCGATACTGAAAATACTATCCCAGTATTTCCCAAACTGTCGCGCCGCAGCCGCCCCGCCGCAGGCCTCTAACACAGGACGTGTTAGAAGCCTCACAAACCGGTATGCTGTAATCTTTCAGGCACTTTCAATTATCTAAGAAGAACAGCTGTTTGAATAATCTTACGATATGAGCATAAGACAAAATGATTCATTTTTGTACAATACAAAAAATTTGAACATGAAAATGGAGGTGCAGTGTAAAAAAGATTGGGAACCGCTTCACTCTCCCATTAGGAAAGGCTTTCAACGATATTCCACGAACAGCCAACCAGTAAACTAGAACGAGCCTTATTGATAAATAAGTACTTCTTTCAACTTCCGAGAATATTAAAAACAGACTTCTTTCAGCATTCAGAAAATGTAGATATAACGAGATTCCCCCCAACAAGTTTCTTGAGCTAATAACAATTTCCCGACGCCGGCCGACTCACAAAGAAAGCTCTCGAGCTAGTGTAGCTACTCGCACTGGCTGTACACAGAGCAGTAAATACTTGGCGGCGAGTCGACATGCCAGCGGAATACTGAGTGGAGTGCCTTTGAGTGGGAGAGTTACTCGTACCAGTGAGCGGGCTAGTGGCGCATTTAAATGAGGGAGTTGGTGTTGCAAGTTCGTAGACTAGTGAGGTGGACAGGTCAACATATTGTCAACATGTAATCTCTTTAGGATTAGGAAGAAAGTAGTACGGTTCAATCATGTATGTTGCATGTTTGTGAACACACCCACGATACAGGTGATACTCCTAGTGTGGGGGCAAAGTTAAAAAAATGAAAAGAACGGAATCGTAGAACAAATTCCAAACTCAGTCGTTGATAGGATATTTTTGATTTCATCAAACAAAAGGGCTGGAATGGACATAACCCTCCCTTCTCTATCAATAAGTCCCACATCAACACAACTGGTATCTTTAGCTTCCTCTTCATTCAATGGTGGTGGTAGTGTGTTTTTTTTTTCTGTCATCGACACAATACATGACAGGTGACATTTATTGTACTTAAATGTCAAAAACACAATCTCTAATGTCATGTAGTTGCACAATAAACTCTTCGTATTTATTTCATTGGTACAAATAACGATGGAGTACATTTTGCCGTGTCAAGGACGAGACGAGACTAGCGTTGGGCGCCAACGTCACGCTGGCGGAATACTGAGTGAAATGGATGGATGCGTTTCGTAATTATTACTTGTGGAAATTCCTAAGTGGATTGTTTATTGTACTTTAATCTTAAACGATTTGTAAACTAGAAAGTCTAGCAGATACCGTACAACATCATCATCATTATTTTAGGCCAACGACGTCCAATGCTACGTATTTCGGTACCTGTACCCTTTACCAAGTTGATAATATGCAATCTTTAACGCTAGTAGTAAACTTAAAATGTATGGGAATGACGTCATCTCGACCCTCAGTCACGTGGTCAGTGGCCAACTCGAGGCGTTCGACGTAAGAGAAGAGGCGGGTTGGTAACCATTTCAGAACCTTCCGGCCTCATCATCCATCGATAGATAAACATTGTACAGTATAATTTGGTTGGTTTGAGAATCCAAATCTTTTTCCAAGCTATCATAGGGTTTGCTTGCACTTAACCCTTCAGATACCGTCAATTAGAGACACAATAGTAAGACAATAGATGCGCGGCTACCGGTGGTCGCTTGGGGATTCATGAATTAAACTAGATGTACCAGTTTTCAGAATTCCACAACCCACTTACTGGGCAACACGATAACCCTTGACAGGACTAGGAGGTCAACAAACTCTTCCATTTAAGTAAGCGTCTATGCTAACTCTGTTTAAAACATTGAGTATGAGACAACTTTTTAGCCTGTAATGAGCCAGGCAAAGGTCCGGCTGATATCCATCCATTAGGATATCAGGATTGCATAATGAATCCTTGATATCTTTCCAGACACTCTTTTCTTGCGCCGCTTCGAACTAGTCTTCGATAATCAGAAACTTATAATTTGCTTACTTCTTCTTGACCCTGTTCATTGCCACGCAAACCATTATCACCAAGTATTTGTTTTAAAACAACAAATACTTAACACCAATAGCCCAAACCCGTCAACTTTCACTATTCAAAATTCTCCCCGCGTTCAAACGCTGCCGCTAACGATCCCCCTCTCGTTAGAAGGGTAGCCTGTACAAACTGCGAGTACCCTCATACGTGGCGAGGCACTGTTGGCATACGTCGCGAACTGAACATAACCGTCGGTTTAATGCGCTGCGCCGGTAATCTTTACATTGTGCGAGCTCTATCTTGAGGTTTAACGTCGTCTTGTTTATGTAGGCGATGTCAGGAGATTTGAGGTTTTGAATATGACTGTATATTTTGTACTAGCTGCTTGCCAACAAAGTGGAAAATTGTCCCATGGGAACATACTACCGGGATAAAAAATACGCTATCCAGGACATGGTCTCATAGTGACACTTCGTATACATTTCTTCGGCCGTTCAAGCGTGAAGAAATAATAAACATATAACAAAAATAGATAAAAGAAAGAAAGAAAAATACACACTCACAAACTTTCGCCTTATAACATTAGTGTGATAGAGACTTATCTCTACAAGAGATATTTTTTTAAAGAGACTCTTTTAAAGATATTTAAGGGGATACTTGGAGCTTGAAATCGATGTTTTTTTAATTAAATACATACACTAGGAATAACTTCTGTATCCTGTATTGTGTCCTGTAGTGTGTGCCGTGGTAAAACGATCAAAATATCAATCACATATCAATAACCAATCTCAAATATAGGAAACAAGAGCCAGAGGTCGTGTTGTCCAGACATCGATCGTTGCAGAAACTGTATGCATACCTACCTACATACAAATAGTGCCATACTAAAATAAATAGGTACAGAAGGACAATTCCAAACAACGAGCGAAATCGCATTCACACATAGACACGCTACACATAGAGCAAGCGCAGTTGCAAGTCTTTTTCAGGATTTCTTTGAGATCGCCGTACATACGTGTCTATGCGTTTGTTTAGTTTCCAAATATGTGACATATAATATTCGCGTTTTAACTTTTTGATGTTTTCAATAGTCATTGTCATACCGGAAACAAATTTTTGCTCGTTTTACATATAGCCAAAAACTTCTGCACCTATCTATCTAGTGGTCCCATGTTGGGCGCCCGTTCCCAGAGCAGTAGACAAGCCGACGCAAAGAATGCATTTCGACGCTTTGTGGCTGTGTAGCACCCGTCAGTGAGCCTGTGAGAGCAGTACCGTGAATCGAAACGAAATTAATCAGTTCTGTCTACCGATGAAATTCTGGAAATATATTGCTGCATTATATTTTAAGACAAAGAACGGTAATAAATAATGGAATACCAATTTCGTCTATAAATTGGTTCTGGTATATTTTTTTAACTTTTCCGACTTTACGACGACTTTTATATAAAGTGCATTTATTTGTTTTTACACATAGAATCTTAGCGTAGTGAATTTTGTTTGTTTCGAATCTCAAAACAATAATTCCCTCACTTACGTTCGGGATTAAAATAAGAACCTTCATTTCGTTCGGAATTCAACATGCCACCCGCGACCTAAAGACACTACTTTATCCCCTAGTCACATAATCTACTATTTCATTCAGTAATATCACATTTATTTCCTTCAGGGTTTATAGAGCGTACCATGTTAGACCTATCGTTAAAGGTCGAATCTAGAACTACAAATGATGACGAATAATAATGCTAAGTACTTCAAAATTCTCATACCCACCATCATCAATCTCTATCTCTTCTAGATTCCAACTCAGTGCGTCGACATGCGAGATATTATTGTACGCAAAAGCCGACATTACAACCGTATTCCGTATCTGCGGGTGTTTAGCACTAATGCGAGCTTGTGGTTAGCGCCCGGCTCGTGACGGCGACGCTAATGGGCTCTGTGATGTACCTACACGAGTGTTACGAGAGGATACAGTTGGCCAAACTATTTAGTATACTACTACAGACGGCCTGTAAAACCTAGCAGGTCCAATCGGTTTATGGAGGGGTAAGCTGGTTTGAAAAAGCAACAAACGGTTCGTCGCCATGGCCCACGCACAATGGTGTAGTGCGGAATCCAACATCCGATAAATAGATATACTAGCAGCTAACCATCTTCTTTAATCCGGTCGTCATCACTTACGTTCAAGTGATACAGGGGAAAAACAAGATATGTATTTAAAATACCAGATAGAGCTAGCGCGCACAGGTGACTTTTGTCACCTTGCTTTTGAATCCAACATGTGGCGCGCGTACTTGAACACGTGACAATTGGTTAAAAAAATTACAAAATTATTAAAATTATTGGTCGTTGAAGAAGGAAATGCTGGCTGAAATTCTGTAGAATATGTATTGTATCTGTTATAGAAATTGCAGGGACATGGGAAGGAGACGCTAATCAAAACTTAAATTGTTTATGATTTGCTGAACAATATTTTTAATACCTTTCTCTAAAGCTAAGGTAAAAAATAATATTGAAATCGCAGGTGAAAGATGAATATTTTAGTCTATATAGTAAAAATTTAACTCGACTATACACGAGCAAATGAGAGGGTAGGCTACCCTCTGTGTACGTACGTGTTGAAGAGATATTTATCTCTGTGTTCTAACTACCCACCGTCAGTTGTTACGGTATAACAGTAGTACTACCGTGACATGCTGTTTATAGGTTTGTTTTTAGATGGGAAAGTAACTAGCAGAGCAGTAGAGGTTTAATAACAAAAATCGGTAGGTATGGCAATATATTTTTAAATCAGAAAGACTGAGTAAAAATGGCTGTTAATGGGCTAATACCTTTTTTTTGTTTATAACTCTGACATAATAAAAGGGAGTGTTAGTGTGACGGGTGACACAAAAGAAAAAAGTGTTGCGCCGACCCCAAGTAATATGGGCTGAGGGCAGAAAGAAGAAGACACGTAACGGATATGAATAGCTTCGAGTAAATACCAATCAGAGAGTAAAAAAGTACTCTAAATGATTAATTCCCACTACCTATAAATATCCCGATGCATAAATACAAACACGATCATTAAACAAAAGGCCAATATGATGGGAATCAAAACAATTAAGGCGCGGAGCTGCATGATGAATGAGCGAGCGGGCAGGGTCGCGGGGCGAGTTATAAAAATAAACAAGTCGCCGTCGTTACGACAAATAACCCTCTAGACTTGAGCCGGGCATGCGCTCTACGAAGCTGAGAGTTGGGATACCATAATGCAAACGGTAGACAAGCATTCAAATAAAAATATACTATAGTACCCGCACTAGATACGCGCTGGTGTCGAGAATCTTTGAAATTTTCAGCTTTTCTTTACTATTATTATTATAGCAGAATTTATAGGAAACTAGATCTACTCATCATTCATTATAATTTTACGACGAAAAAAAATGTCACAAAGACCACAGGATTCCTTCAGCGAAAATACAACTTCTAGGCAGAAAACTCAAAACATAATAAATAAAAAGTCCCAACTGGGCGCCAACAAAAGATATTGGCGCCCAACAAAGATGGAGCAAAATTCTATATTGCAATATTAAAATTAAAATTTTCCAAAAATTGTGAAACGCATCGGTTGAAAGCATTAATTACTGAGCGTAATTGTACGAAGCTCTTACTTTAATCCAGTTTTCCGCGTATTGTGTGCAGTGTATTGTATTTATATGAGCTGATAAAAACCGGAATATCCGATAGTGACTTGTGATTAAATCCGGTAAATATTAAATCGTTTCGAAATCTGGAGATTTAGTAAGTAAAAATTTCAATTAATGATTATCCCCTTTTCATAACACTTTAATGGTTAGTAATGAGTAGGATTTAAGAAACAAATATTTTTAAATAAAGATTAACCAAGTACTTTAGTACTCAATATAATAGAAATCTTTTTCAATCTAATCTCAGTTAGCTATCACAACATTTATAAATAAATATTTATTGATGGTACAAAATAGAGGTATATTTTACATTACATTATATTTTATATAGGTAATGATTGGATTGTGTAGTTTGAATGTCAATACGAGTGATTGAATGGACGGTCAATCATTTTTAACTCGAAATTAATGAAATTTTAAACAAATAAAGCATTTTAATGGATAGCTCGTGGCATAGCTTAGTGCTATAACATAGAACATCATTATAATTTGTAAACAAGAGAAGCAACACAACTCATCTTTTATTTAATAACGATGCTCTTTTTCAAGATAAATTCTTTGTTGGAAGAAGTTCTAGTTTTGACGTTCAGACTTCAAAGAGAAGCGCGCGACAAGTGGTTGCGGCTTGCGACAGATGACAAAGCGCGGCCACTATCACAAACATCGGAGGAAGAGTCGTGGCCGTACAAAGCAACACTCCACTCGGGAAGCACACAAGACTTTTAACTGTAACTGTTATTACTTGTATTTTACACGAGGGTAGTTGAGTAATTGTAGATTTCAGAAATAACATTGCCGCAAGATAACTGGTAACATTTCCAATGCATAAGGATGAACTATTTTATACAATTATGTACCAATAACTTGACAAAATTACTGAAAGTTGTTGATAATTTATTTTGAGTTTTGAGTCTTTAGAACGTTACACTCTATTCACACCTTAGAATGATATATTTCAGCATTAACATAAAAGAAACTATAACCCTAACTGCAACCGTTTTAAAATAAACAGACGTGCTTGTTCACAAATAAGCCTGTGTCATCAACTACCGTCATAATCTTATCCTATATTTATAAGGGTAATGAATTAAGTATAAACTAATTACAAGACCAATTATATGCCGTTATCTTATTTCTTTCAGATCTCACTTCAAATTCAAAAGAGTAAAAAGTATCAGAACTCAGAACTGACGTGCAACTATCAAACAAGCAAAGCAACTATCGTACGTTAGCTAGCAGGCAACAAGAGTTACTCTTCAAGTCAGTGAGGGTAGAAACAAAAGCGGAACAACACATGACAGCTGCCCCGCGCTGGGCGCCAGTAAGGCTAAAACAGGTAACGTATCGGAACAGGCACTTTGTCGGAAAGTTTAAATTGTTGTGGAGTTAATATTGTTAGTAAATTTCACGTATTTTTTTATTGTATGTTCTAGTAGGTATAGCGGAAAAGAAAATTCGAGTTTTAAACAATTCATATTTTAGGTACAAGTAGTAAAAGAAAAGATAAAAAAGTCGATAATTGTCAACACATTTTGGTTTTCTTTTTCTATTTTGTATTTATATTATGATTCTGTAAGGTGCCAAAAGGATGGTCTATGTACCAAGGCAGTACCAACAGGTTATCTATTCTTCTAGATGTGTTCAACAAACGTTTTGGGAACACATTTCTTGTGCGTCCAGCTAAGGAGTGAAATTCCCTGCCGAAATCTGTATTTGCCGATAACTACAACCTAAAGATCTTAAAGTTACCAGTGAAGAGGTTGCTTTTAGGGAAGCATGCTTTATCGTCGACCACATCGTCACTTTCCAACACGTGAGACACTGTTCAAACGCGAACCTATCAACAGTAAAAAAAGATAGCGTATACAAATTGGACATCACTCGACCGACAACTTAATCAGACGAGCACCTCGTCTATAATCCCAAGCAATCAAAACGATGTCCCGCCACGCTAATTACATTCCTACAAAGGCTCTATTACTTGGAAGTGGTCAATAAATGGTTGCTCGCTAAATAATGTAGGCATTTGAAGGAGTTCCAGTGCTCGGGCCGTGGGAAGCCGCACATGACGTTTAAGGACATAAGACGTTGGTAAGTACGGAAAACCCAGGCACCCTACCCTCATTATAGTTGGAAGTAATGACAGGGTTGTAAGTGGTTTACAAGGTTCTTTGAGTAGGTGAAAGGGCATAGTAAAGCAGAAGTTACATAATTGAAAAGAAAATTTGATTAGAACCATCGATATATGTACTACGTAATAGATTAGGTATGCCGAACACTTACTTCAATCGACTCAAGTGTAATGTAGTCCGTTCACCTTGAACATTACACTATATTGAACGAAACGTGCAACTTACCACGAGTTTCATGGCGTTTAAGACATTTTGGTCACGAAAAATGTATCCTCTTAAAGCTATCTTAGCGCTGTACGTTTTAACAGTTCAGTTAGACGACATAATGCCAATGTAGCGCTGCAGCGAATTTTTGTTGGAACTTTTCAGTATTTTGACAAACAGCTTCCATGAATCTGCTTGTCTATCACTAGAATATAAGTCGATGACTAGAACATTACGAACGGCTGCGGCAATGCTCGAATGAGCTACCGTGGCACTGGTGCGCTTAAGAAAATTGAAGGAACACTAGTGAGTTTAAATTCTTAATTCTTTATTGTACACAAAGACATAACATAACATATGGGGATACAGACAGTTCACATACAAAGGCGAGCTTAACTCAGCAATGAGTTTTCTCGCAACAAACCTTTGAGTTACAGAGAGAGAACATATTTGAGGGTAGGATCAAGTTTTTACCAGTAACATTCTGACACGCTCTCTCCCTCCACTTAGAGCGGAGAGAGAAAAATTATTTGATAACTAGCCTCTTCAAAAAAAAAAAAAAAAACATTTGGAAACGTAAATGTTCTCACATTCATTCAAATTTACTCTTTGACCGGTTGACGAGTGTTTTATTGGGTACTCCATCTCGTTTAGTTCTTCAGTCCCCATAGGTGACAGAAGAGCTGACTAGATGGGAGTATTTGGTCGTGGATATGCGACCCTCGCGGAATAAACGAGAGAGTGTTTATCGGATATATTCGACGTAGCCGGTTAAGACTAAATAAAACTTCGCATCAAACAAAGCACTTAGCATCAGAAACGAAGTGTTAAGTGGATAAAGGTGTTATCTGACAAAATAAAAAAACAATTTTTGCATGGACATAGGTTTTAATCTATCCATGTATTTAAAACACCCTGATTCTAATTCTTTACATAGTTACAGGTACTAGCAAAGTTTTTAACTATCAATCACTACATGGTATAAAACAAAGTCGCTTTTTCTGTCCCTATATCCCTATGTACGCTTAAATCTTTAAAACCACGCAATGGATTTTGATGCGGTTTTTTTTTAATAGATAGAGCGATTCAAGAGGAAGGTTTATATGTATAATATTGCGGCCGAGCGAAACCGGGGCGGGTCGCTAGTCAAGTATATATTTCAGATTTGAACTAACATAAAAAATATGACCAGAGAACACCTTTGTCCACTTACCCCTTCCTAATCCTAAGCATTATGACTAACACCATCTACAGAATCGACATGAACTAACGTAGCATACTAGAGCCAGTGACTGGCTTATTCTAATATGAAATGATAAATGATAAATGATATTTATTTTTGCAAATAGGTTTAAAAAACACTTTTACACGTCAATTTTTTTTTTTTTTTTTTTGTCTGTTTAAGCTAGATGAGGCCGGTGTTTCCTAGCTGACTACCCTGAGAAGAAACACCGAAACAAACTCAGGGGTCAAAGTCTCTTTTAAAGTCCATACAATAAATATGTAATGGTCAAATCACATGAGAACCATGCCGATTAATCTGAGATGGTCTTTTGAAGAAAGAACCATACAGATTTGAGTGGACCCGTCCAATCAGTGTAAGCATTTGTCAGTATTCGCAAAGCTCAACTCAGGACTACTAAGGAGCTCAACGACTTGACGAACAATACCAATGAAAGGACATTTGGGTAGGCCGCAGAAAATACTCAAATTGCCAGACAAACGGTTAAGAGAAATAAAAAAGTAACCAACATAGTCCTCACATTCACAATAATAAAAAGAAAGTTAATTTTTACAATGTAAAAATACTTACAAAGTAAATATTTATGTCAAAAATTAATAATAATAAACATTATTTAATGTAACATGTCAAATTGTAAAATAAAATAATTTACAATGTCAAATTGTAAAATAAAATAATATTACAATGTCAAATTGTAAAAACTAAACATTAATGTCAAAATGAATAAAAAAAAATGAATGAATAATAAACACAATTTAAAACAAAAAAAAAAATTACAACAGTTATGTTATAAGAATTAGAGGGTCCTGGAGCAGGTCAGTCCCAAGCCTTTTCGTCATCAACATAGTCCTTTACAGTGTAAAAAGCCTTTTGGAAAAGTTTTCGCTTTACAAATGATTTGAATTTATTAAGGCTGAGTTGTTGAATATGACTAGGCAGTTTATTATAGAAGCGTATACATTGACATCTAAATGAGCCCCCTATTTTTTTGAGCCTGGTTGCTGGAACTACAAATTTATGTTTGTTTCTAGTATTAAAATTATGAATATCACTGTATTTTTTAAACATGTTTTTATTTTTATGTGCATACAAAATGTTCTCGTAAATATACTGAGAAGGTACAGTCATTATATTGATATCCTTAAATTTATCTCTAAGGGAGTACCTGGGACTTAGTTTATAAATCGAACGAACAGCCCTTTTCTGCAAAACGAAAATTGTCTGGATATCAGTGGCATTACCCCACAGTAGAATACCGTACGACATGACACTATGGAAATAGCTAAAGTAAACTAAACGGGCAGTCTCTACATCAGTTAAATTTCGAATTTGTCTAACAGCGTATGCTGCAGAGCTAAGTTTTTTTGATAATTTGTCTATATGTGGGCCCCACTGAAGTTTAGCATCTAGAGTTATGCCCAAGAACACTGTAGTATCTTCAGGACTCAACTCTTTACCTTTTATTAGCACACTAGTTTCTACTTGCCTAACATGAGGCATGATAAACTTAATACATTTAGTTTTCTTTTCGTTAAGAAGTAGGTTATTTACATTAAACCAGTGTACTATTTTTGAGAGAGCTATATTTATATCGTCAGTAACCGCTTGCTGACGTTTAAGTTTAAACAAAAGTGAAGTGTCGTCTGCAAACAACACTATATTATGGTTATCCTTTATGAGGTAAGGTAAGTCGTTTATGTATATAAGAAACAAAAACGGGCCAAGAATTGAGCCCTGGGGGACACCCATTTTAACTACAGATCCAGGAGATCTTTTTCCGTTTACATCAACTCTCTGAATCCTTTCACTAAGATATGATGTAAGAAGATCCAGGGAGGAGTTCCGGATTCCGTAATGGTGAAGTTTCCTGATTAATGTTTCATGGAGAACGCAATCGAAGGCCTTAGACAAATCGCAAAAAATGCCCAGGGTATCGCATTTGTCTTCCCATGCATCATAAATATGTCCTAAAAGTTCAACACCGGCATCGGTTGTTGAACGACCCCTTGTAAAACCAAACTGTTTGGTATGCAACAATTTATGTCTGTTAAAAAATCTTTGAAGTTGCTCTAAAATAAGTTTTTCAAATATTTTACTAAAAGTGGGTAGTACAGAAATGGGTCTGTAATTCGTGGGGTCAGATGTACTACCCGATTTGAACAATGGAATTATTTTACTATTCTTCATTAGGTCAGGAAACTCACCACGATCGATACAATTATTAAAAATATAAGCTAAAGAAGGAGCTACAATATGGATTATAGACTTAACAACTTCCACAGAATTACCCCATAAATCTGCAGTCTTTTTTACATTCAAGGAGTTAAACGTCTTAATAACATCTACATAAGTCACATGTTCGAAACTAAAATCCGAATCGCAAACTTTAACATTCTCTTTAAGCAGAGACTCTGCAGCAGTGGGTGATGAGTTCAGAGATTTTGTTGTTGATATGGGAATCTCTGAAAAGAAGTTCTCAAAAGCCGCGGCAACCTGTGAGTCCGAAGTGATCACATTGTCATTAATTACAAGTCTATAGTCACTAGATGGTCTTGTAGATCTTCCAGTTTCACTATTTATAACATTCCAAGTGGTTTTAATAATATTATTACTATTTTTAATTTTAGAACTCAAGTAACGCGATTTCGCTACAGAACAAAGTTTTTTAAATAATTTTGAATAATTTCGCACATATAAACTAAATTCAGCAGTATTGACAAGAATCCTTTCTTCATACAATTCGTAAAGCCGAGTTCTACTTTTATGAATACCAGTGGTAGCCCATTCACTAAACGACATGTTACTATTGACCGAAATATTCTTAGGTATAAAAGTAGAATTAAATTGATTACAATACATGTTAAAGAAACCTTCATATTGATGATTGAGATCATCATATGTAGACAAGTCTGGTAAATTATCAATGAGTTTAGTTTTAAAAATTTCAAAACGACGTGCAGTTTTAGGGTTAACAGTGATATTCTTTTTAGCCACTATGTGATTTTGATTCTGAAAAATAATTAATTGTCCAGAATGATCAGAATCTAATAAATTTATAATTTCTTTATGAGTTGGTACAACATCCGTATAAATATTATCTATGCAAGTAGCACTAGTAGGAGCTATTCTTGTGGGCTCCAAAAATAAGTTAACAAGATTGTAGGACCGAAACAGACTTATAATTTTAGTACATAAACCTGAGTTTTCTAATAAATTAACATTAAAATCACCACAAGTAATTATGTATTTGTTTGAATTGCAAATCTTGTGGAATACTTCATCCATTACCTTTTCAAAGCAGTCATACAATCCAGAAGGGGGTCTGTACACACTTAATATAATAAACTGCTCCAATTCAATACAGGCTATTTCAACTGACCGCTCAACAGATAGGCTCACAATATCCTTACGTTCTTTGAATTTAAGGTTGTTGCTTACTAAAATTAGTGAGCCACCCCGTATGGCATCACATCTACAGAAAGAACTACCAACCTGGTGATTACTAAAATTGAACATCAACTGGTGGCTCTTAAGCCAATGTTCTGTTAAGCAAAGAATATCAATATTATTGCAATTAAGGAATAAGTCTACTTCTAAATCCTTGTTCATAAGTCCTTGTATATTTTGATGCACCAAGTTGATACTACTTAACGATTTTAAAACTTTAATTGAAATATTTTGGTTTACATTTATGCTAGAGATTGACTCTGTTGTCTTTATTTCTAATTTAAATTAATATTTGATGCCAAGTTATTGGCAAAATCAATTATTATGGTGTTGCGTTGCTCAATAGGAGCAATTTGTTTAGCCAAGTTCTTGGCTGTAATAGAAAAATAGTATGATAGCGACATAGCTATCTGTCTCCTACAATACTTTGAAAGATAGTAATTATCTACAAGATTACTATCTTTTGTCAAATAATAGTCCTTGCCAACATAATTGTTGGAATCAATTAAATGAAATAAATTATTATTTAATGTTAAATTGTACAAAGTTGTATTGATCTTATATCTAAAGAGATTTTCTTCCTGTGGCAAACTTTTACTATATGGGAATGTAAACATTACTATTTTTTTTACACTCAGGTTACACAAGGTGCTATAATATTGCAATAGTTCTACTTTGTTTACATAACCCCTATTACCAACAAAAATTAAAAGTATGGTATCCTGGTGAAATTTACATTTTATAATTTTTTTCATAATATCAAATAATGAACAGCCAGGCATACAGTTGTTTATTAATGAGTGTCCCGGATATTCATGTGCCAAAAAGTGGCCTAAACCTTTTCCAATTTCATCACAAAATATAACTATTAAAGAGATTTGACTCTCCAAGTCAAATAACACTTTATAAGTTTTTTTCATTACTCATACTCTGAAAGTAGGCTTGAAGTTGCCTGAGGAGCGGGCTGAAAAGTATCACACTTTTCATCCCTGGGGAGTTTTACTTTCACCTAACAGCTGTCAAATTATTTAAAAAAAAAATATTTTTAATTAGTTCTATCTTCTTGTATTCGTAATGAAAAGCACAATGCTTACCTCGGGATTAAAGTTACTTATTTAGTCCTTCGAATTAGCGACCTCGCTGCGCTCGGCCGCCAACTCCTTCTCGGGACAAAATAAGTAACTTTCACCCCTAGTGTAACAATGTACTATTTTTATAATTGATAGGCTTGCGTTTGACCACCATCTCACCTGATAGTAAGCGATGATGTGGTCTACGATGGAACACGCTTACTTAGAAGTAAGTTGCAAAGCTTATTAAATTCTGCATAGTTAAGCACGCGCACAGTACATAATACAGGTAGTTTTGGGCTCATGAATAAGTTATGTTTCAATTATACGACATATCTACCGCAACAAACAGTTCTGAATCTCATCAGCGGTGACAGTAACTCGCGCTAGTGATCCGCGCCAGTGATTCGTACTAATATTATAAAAGTGTTTGTATGTTTGTTACTTCTTTACGCTCGAACAGCTAAACGGATATGGATGTTTGGCAAACAGGTACACCATGTTGGTGTGGTTATGTGGCACTATAATGAAGTATATATGCGATGAAGTATATAATGTACTAGTTTTTGCCCGCACGGCTTCGCTACCGCTCTTCCCTACTCTACCCTACTTTACCCTATTATACCCTACTCTACCCTACACTACTCTACACTACTCTACACTACTCTACTCTACACTACTCTACCCTACTCTAATATACTATATCCTACTCTACCCTACCAAACTTACCATAAACCATCTACTAAATAGTCCGAACAAATCTAAAAATTTGGTTTGGATAGGTAAGCCCGTTCTTGAGTTATAAAATAACAACGAAAAGTGGCATTGATTTTTATATATATAGATAGTTTGGATGCGTGACACACAGGACCGGTAGTTGTGGAGAAGCTTGGGGGAGGACAGTAGACGTCTCGATGATGATAATGAAGTATTTATCGCAACTGAGTGAGTGTCTGTGTTCTAAATAAAAGTGTATTCTTTCTTCTTATTTTTTCTATGTCCTGGAATAGCCATAGCTTTTTATCCCAGGAGTATGTTCCCGTGGGATTGTTTTCTATTTTCTAGGAAATACTGAATAATAATAATAAAATAGAACTCGTACCACAATCTCACGTCAGTAACTCACACTACAAACAGACGCTGCGAGTAACTCGTGCCAGCGAACTCGGCTAGTATAGAATGGTGGGGTATATCCTGTGTAAATCTCAGTATGTTCGCGCCCGGAACGCTTGCGGATACCGCTACTGGTTTGTGGCTGTACGTGACTAGGGGATGGAAAATCGTTTAAAAACTAATGTATTTTTTGTTGGAAATTATTGTGTGGTAGTGTTGAGAGCCCGAATCTTTATAAAATAGTTAAAAGAACAAATATGAGAAAAGCGTATTTATGGATCTTTAACCGAATAACTAAAACCTCTTAAGATTCGAATTCTAATAGATATCAATTTAATTTGGAATTGTAGATATTTTTTTTTTGTTAAAAGCCTGTTCTGGTCCATTCCTGATCAAAGCCCCCCTTCACTCCTCATATCTTCCGCAGGACCGCACTTCCCCTTAGCTCGTCGCGCCATCTTGGTAGTCTACCACGACCCCGTCGCACTGTTTCCCCGCACCAACTTTGTGCTACTTTGGCCCACAGATTGTCGGGCACTTGGCAGACAATTATGCAGAACAAAATCAATGTTCTAGCTTAATTGAATTGTTGTTACACTATGACACTTTTAAAACGACCTTTTTATTAATTGATATATACTAGTGCTTGACTGCGATCCCACCTGATGGTAGGCAGTATGCAATCGTTGATGGTTAGGCGCACTAGTTTATTAAGAGCCTATTCACTCTAGTCTTGAAGACACCTAAATTATAATCGGACGGGAAGACCGCAGCAGGTAAATTGGTCCTTCGATGTACGCTGTATAAACGACGATGTGAAACGCTTAGTCCGAACTTTATTACAATAGTTATTTTTAGAATACCAACTCAATATTGATACCAAAACATATAAATAAAGGTAGAACGA
Organism: Mythimna lalbum; assembly: GCA_949319445.1. Lineage (NCBI taxonomy): Eukaryota > Metazoa > Arthropoda > Insecta > Lepidoptera > Noctuidae > Mythimna > Mythimna lalbum. Next base: position 17,107,944 of record OX439367.1, read on the forward strand.
CCTTTTGTTCTAGAGAATTGGCCTAATTAACAATATCTTGTATAGTCCCGTCGCCGACAAATCTCAGCTGTGTGGGAGTAAAGAAAATACGAGAGCTTCCAATCGGCACGTCTATTGTCTATAGCTTAGGGGAAAATTGTGAGGGACAAGTGAGAGCGATTTCATAAGCGGAGCGGATAAGCTATAGACAGCTGTTTGTGATGTTTGCTTGGGTTTCTGAGGTGGTTGGAAAAAAAGCTAGATAACATTAAAATCACTAAGTTTGTGCGGATTTTGTTAAGTCAACATAATTTCAAGCGAAGGATGGCTGCTAATAGGCGTCTTCCATGTATCGCTACAAAGTCCATCATACTTCAAATGTCGCCACAAAGACTGGCACTATTCATCTCGCATCCATGGCGGAAATTGAGCAACCGTGACACGGTTAGTTTGATTCCGCAATGTTGCATCTAAAGTAAGTACATAAACTAATCATAGGTGGTGAAAATAGTACTTGCAAGACCGCGGCTCCGAGTCTATAATATCGAAAATTAAAACGAACAATTATTTCATCTACACTAATATTATAAAGAGATTAAGTTTTTTTAATGTTTTGTTTTGTTTGTAGTAGATAATCTCTTAATTCCCGATCGAGAATTTTTATTCACTGATAGGAAGATGCTTTATTTCTGTGTGACATAGGCTGTATTCTATGTATGCGAGCAAAGCCGCAGACAAAAGCTATTGTATAATATATAAGAAAGAATCTAATCAAACAATGAGTCCCACATTTCTCAACACACCAAACTCGTATCTCTATCACTGCAACCCCACCCGACCTCTCTCACCGCTGCTATCACTTACAACCAACTCTCCTATCCCGATCCCCGCTACAACAGCGACCACACCCCAACCCCGGCTCCCTGCTCGCTACACCACAAATGGCTTTCCAATAATCCGGGCTTTGACGCGCCTCTGTCTGCAAGACCCTCAAATTAGTACTCGACGGTATTGTCCAATGTCGTACTGAGATGGTGCTAATCTTTGTGGCTTTCTGGCGGTGACTATGATTATTAATTCAGATTTGAATTTGTAGAGTAAGATGGTTGCGCTAGTTAATTTAATCTAGGATGACTAGAAAATAGTATGCTTTTAAAAATCTTAAGTTTGTTCATAAGTCTTTTGGTCTACTTCGTAATTTGCGGTGGATAGGTGGCACGGGACATGATATTTTGGAAGAACTTGGATAAGATCTTGCCCAGCCGTGACACTGTTTATAAATTATTAAAAATACTCCTTTTTTATTATTTATAGGCTCATGCTTGATCTCTATCTCACCTAATGGTAAACGACGATGGAACACGCTTGCCTTAAAGTAACCTATCCACACTTAACTTAAAGAATTCCAGATTGTAACTATCAGAAAGCACATTTCAATCTTAAAGTGTCCATGGAGTTTCTTGCACGTTGTTCTCCATAGTGATCTACGCTTTGGAACGTGCAATTTAGCTTCACTTTTCTTGGACTGACCGACATTTGACTATTCAAAAGTGCCTGCAAATAGTCTATTTGAAATAAATGTTTTTAATTGATTTGAAAGGCATCTGCTGATCCTGAAGTCTGGAAAACCGTCAAGGGAAATATGTACTCAGCCTGAATTTCGGATAAATGCCTTGTTACGCCAACAAGTTCTTCCTTCCAATTAACACTTCCTACGCACAATCCCAAGGGACTTCAAACAGAACTACCGCTACCAACCCCTTGGGTAAATACACGCGTAATATTGCACACATACACTCGCAGCCAGTTTGTACTCAACCGTTTACTCGTCAAAACAGACGTATTGTCGCTGACGCGGATCAATTCCGTCCCCCGCGTCACTTCCGCGCGGAATAATTTATAGCAGTACGCGAACCGAAGGAGGCGATGTCGTTTACGCTCGCAAAGTCTTCCGAAGACCGATGTGATGAGACTAACCTAACCTAACCTTTTTTCATGGAACTCATTCTACGAGGTATTCTGTTATCTTCTTTTAATTCTAACTTTCTTATCTTAATAGGTATGAGAACCTATTAATATTGTAATACGGATATAAACACACTTTTTTTATACAAATAATAAACTAGTGCGCTTCACCGTTAACGAATTGCATTACCGCTCACCATAAGGTATCCCACCTTATGGTGAGCAGTCAATCACTAATTTATACAAAAAAGAGGTAGCCATGGAGTTTTGGTTCTTCTCCAAAGGAAGCGACCAATTTGGAAACATCCACTAGCCTCTTAGGTACGTTTCATAAGTGCCCATGTAGGCCTATGTGAAATAAAAACATTTCAAGTAGAGTTTGAGATTGCATTTTTATTAAAAAAAAAATTGTCATATTGAGAGGTCTGAAAAGAATGTCGTTTTCGCGAGTAATGCTGCCAACGAAGCGTCATATACTCAGCGAAATAATTCAGAGTGGAGATCGAGTCGATGGAGGGTACTGTCTGAGCGTTAGCAACAGGTCACCTAGCTTATATGTGGAGATTAGTTTGAAGGGAGATGATAGCAGGCACTTGAGAATTTTGAAGTTTAATCTAAGACAAACAGTCTCGAATCCGAGTCGACTATTTGATATACTTGTAGAATCGGTGGCTGGACTTATTAGAGATTGAGTCAATCGTGGACTCGGAAACTACCACCCTTTTTTTACATGGGTAATCATGAAATTTACTTCTCCCAATAAGGGTGGAACGAGCGAGGCTGTCAGACTTTTACTGATTAAAACCCACCGTGTTCCTTCCCACCAGCTCTGGCAAGCATTCGAAGCCTACAGGGGCCAGGGTTATCCGAAAGGGAAGCTCGGTCCCGGTACGAAAGGCAGGTAAAAGTCTGTCACTATCTCCCACTCCACTCAAGAGCGGTGGGATGTCATTCAATGATTTTGCCACCACGAAAAAAAAAAGCCCTGGCAAGCATAGGCCAGTAAGCCGTGATTGACAAGGCGTGTGTGGAACACAACGCGCCATAGACCCCGGCTGGGTTCTTACTGGATGGCGACCTACCAATTGCTCGCCGTCCGAAAGCGCATGTCTATGGTGTAGGGGAATCGCTCTTCTAATAGGGGGGGTGGGGGTCGGGGCGTGAGGATTGTCTCTCCCTCAAGGTTTCTGCCACGCGTCCGCATATAGAGATGACCGCCTCAAACTACTACGCTAATAGTACTCTTTATAAAAACATCTACAACCGTTGAAGAGACCGCAAAAGGAACAATATTTAATTATATAAAATAGTTTTTACAAAATCGCTATAAGCTTATGTCCGACACCAAACCAAACACAATATACGTGAAATACCAATATGTAACGTTATCCAGACTTCCTCCCGTCATCACAACATTTGCCACACATAAAGGACATATGTCACAACCTTCACACGACAATATCGACCGTATGACACCGAGTTAAGGTTGAAGTTGGTACTCACGAAGGATATTGTATGTGTGGATAACATTTGTGGGTAGGAAAAAGCTTTTTGTTTGTTGTATTTAAATGATTATATTTTCGGTCAATGTGTTTGAACAATAGATATGAGATACGACATGTTTCACTGAACATCGATAAAGCGTTTCCAAACTATATTTGCGGAGAGAGAAACGACAAAAGTTTATGTTGTACTGAGCTAATCTGTCGGTCAACAAAGGTTAAGTCCCTAACGTCTAGTAATGAACTCACTACTCCGGTCTTAGAGGCGAGCGGTGCGGCGAGCGGGGCTGCATTGGTTAGCAGGCGCGCAACGCTATGAACGGCGTCTCGTGGCGTGCTTCAAATATTTTCATAGTATTAATCTTACCGCTCGCCGCCCCACGCTTATCTACCGCTTACAACGGCATGGTCGTGAACGAGTTGTTAGAGGCGAGAAGCTCGGTGAGCGGTGCGGTATTGGTAAGCGGGCGCGCGGCGCTATGAGCGGCGTCTCATGGCGTGCTTCAAACATTTTCATACTTTTGATCTTACCGCTCGCCGCACCACGCTTAGCTACCGCTCGCCACCCCATACTTAGCTACCGCTCACAGCGGCAAGGTCGTGAGAGGGCTAAAGGTACGGGCGATGTAGACAGTTGTTGTCTACATCGCCCGTACCTTTAGCCCGCTTCCTTTTCCGCTTTCGGAAAGCGTATTGTAATAAATCCGTTGTCATTGACAAATCTCAAGCCGAGATATTTGATTCATCATCATCATCATCATGACAGCCGAAAGACGTCCACTGCTGGACACAGATGTCTTTTACGCGTCAACATAACGACCGGTCCTGTGCACCTCGCATCTATCAGATTCCTGCGACTCTAACCAGGACATCGGTTCGCTTTGCTCCCACAAAGCGAACTGATGATCTTGCTTGTTGATGCCTTCCAGCATTACGTCATCCATTACACAGAAGCTTTTTGATTGATTTGTGATTGGCAATCGTTATTATACAACAAGATTTTACTGCGCCAAAATGGTTCATTTCAACAATGATGCCAGACGAATCAATCAATAAACCTTGAGTGACTAGTAAAATCAATCCTAATCCTTACTAATATTATAAAAGCGAAAGTGAGTTTGTTTGTTACGTCTTCACGCTTAAATGGCAAAACGGATTTTGATGAAACTTGGTACACGGATAGACCATGTCCTGGAAAAGACATATGATACTTTTTATCCCGGAAGTATGTTGGATAATTTTCTGCTACCACGCGGGCGAAGCCGCTGGGAGCAGCTAGTCTTTACATATTATTATAAGGCCCGCGTCTGACTGTATGAACACAAAAATTCGTCACGTAAATCGTTCACGATAAAACCGTCTATCGGATTTTAATACGATTTTTATCAACGGACAAAGTGATTCAAGATGAAGATTTAGGTGTAGGTATAATTCATGCACATAATAGTAGCGAATTTCAAATGTTTAACTCCAATTCAAAGCTGAAAGTTGCTAACAAACCATATTTTAAATTCCTACAAAATTTATCATAATTCATCACTCAAAAAACTCCTTTAAAAACCTGACCTCAAAAACACAAATCACGTTTCCTTCCGACCCCGCTACGAAACCTCAAAAAAAAATCTTATTCGAGAATTAAGTAATTTCCCTATTCCATGGAACAAAGGGTAATAAAGTGCGGGCTCGGAACTCTTACAAAAGGCGGTGTAGCCAGGGTGATGACGTCATAGGGAGGGGGATGAGCGGAGGGTAGTCAGCGATACCTCCGCGCACTTAAGATGGTGTATTGTTACCAGGAGGGCAGGGTAGGGGGATAGAGTACGTGCGTTACAGATGGGGTATTTCTTTGTGGGTTGGAGTTTTGTACCTACTTAGGTGGTAAAAAAAAACACGAGATTACGTATCATCATACTAATATAATATAGGCATGTATGTGTATTTGAGGGTGGATGTAGGTGTGTGATTCGGTGTAGGTGTAGGTGGGTGTGTGTATTTTTTAATTCATCTGCACGCTAAAATGGCTCTACGGATTTGGTTGAAATTTACTACACCTATGAACGGACATTGACAGATTACTTTTATATGATTCAGTATAATTGCTTGGGATAATTTTCTACAGCCACGCAAGCAAAACCGCTGACTGAAGCAAGTAGGATTCATGGAGCATTGAATAGGATTCTTAGATTTTCATGCCCTCATGAGGTTAGAGATAGTGAATGACAGTTTTTACTCTTGGAAGTCGATAGGTTTGTGGATAGAGGATAAATTACGGTGTATGTGTAACACTTGGAGTCATAATTTACAGACCTAAATAATAAAATTGTAACACAGCAGTTGCTATGAGGACTAGATAATTAAATAAACACGCAATAAACCCTCCTTCTGAGTAATAAGATGGAAGCTGACAAGAATTTTTATATTCATCGTTTGTACCATCGCGGTAATTTCTGCCTGATCACTTAAAAAAAGTTTTGTTTGAATCCTGCGGCGCTGCGCCAAACCAAACGCTTTGAGTTTTTGTATCGAGTGCAAGCAAAAATTAACTTAGCGGTGGTCAGTAGAAGTGTCAGTGTGAAGTTTGATGGTACATACGTAGAAAAAAAAATGTGTTTGCGTTCACAAACATGTAAACACACAGACACAAGACAGACAGCCGACTGGGTCCGGACCCTATTTAAAGATCATACAATAAACTCAAATACTTGTACCGTGTGAGAATCAAACCCGCGTAGCAACTAATCGTTTAACTACTGCGCCAGTATATTGATTCGATACAATAAGAATAAAATAACAATCCAACAATCTTAAGCCCGTGTACCATTGCCTCTGAGAAGCACCGTCAACATAGGCATAATACCCTTCCGAAAAGTTTTAGCTATTTAATCTATGGCGGATCTTGGTAAGAAGGGTAAGCACTTTACGGACATCCACAGGTGGTTAGCCATTTTAGCGGCTATATTGTTATGCGCCATATTAGAGCCTCGGGTCTTTTAAAAGGTTCTGAGATGTGAACAGTTGGGATGAATGAGTCGGAAGAAATTCTGGTTTGGTTATTATGAATATCTATTATGTTTGAAATAGAATTAGACCATTACATGTTTGCCGTAAGGACTTTGAGCCCTGAATTTGTTTCGATGTCTCTTCTCAGGGTAATCAGCTAGGAAACACCGGCCTCATCTTGTTCAAAGTGACGAAAAAATTGACGTGTATAAGGGTTTTTTTACACGTCATTTATCAATTATATTTTGTAATTTTTTTTGCTTTTACGGCCTAGAATTACACCTGTAAGTTGCTCCTTGCTTTTTAAGTCACCGGTTTTTTATTTTCAGAATTTTCCCGTAGTCTTAGCGGGCATCGGGTCTGCTGGGCCCCTATAGCAATGAAACATTCTCGCTCTAACAACTCTTTACTTGCTCTTTACTTTTTCTTCATCTTTATTATATACTAGCTTTTGCCCGCACGGCTTCGCTCCCGCTCTTCCCTACTCTACCCTAGACTACTCTACACTACTCTACTCTACTCTACACTACTCTACCCTACTCTACCCTACTATACCCTACTATACCCTACTCTACCCTACCAAACTTCTAAATAAAGTAAATAAAACCATCTGCTAAATAGTCCGAACAAAGCCTAAAAATTTGGATTAGATAGGTGAGCCCGTTCTTGAGTTATAAAATAGCAACGAAAAGTGGCATTGATTTTTATATATATAGATAGATAAGCCTTGTACTGTCTCACAGCTAAGCAAACGCCTCCCTACATTCCTTCCATTGTTCCCATCTCTGAGCTACGTCTTGCCGATTCCTGAGGATATCTAAGTCATTCTACCGTTATGGCCATAAGTCCTCCTTCATTACACGACATCGCTATTAAATCTAGAATTTCACACTAATATTACAAAGTTGAAAGTATGTATGTTTGTGTGTATGTATCTTCCACGCTCACAGTTGAACGGATTTCGGTGTGTGGTATACGGTTAGTTCATATCCCCGGGAGAATGCTCCCTTGGAATCATTTTTAACTTACACGCAGGCGATATTGAAGCAAAAACTAGTGTAAAACGAATTTAAGTCTTTTAAAGCACTCTTCAATTTATTTTCTAACGAAACCTGGTCTTTTTATAAGGTTGTATGTATGTGTTAAGGTTGTATGTATGTGTTTAGCTTGTGGTATGTGTTCGGTTGCTAATATTAGTCATACATTCTTCAACAATATTTTCAATAATGTTAGTTCTAATTACAAAGCGGGTGTGGCCTACCTTGGTCGGGCTTGTCGAGCTTGTTGGGCGTGAGCCTCCGGTCGGCGAGCGCGGCCTGCGGCTGCTTGGGGCTGTTGCGCTTCGAGCTGCCGCGGGACATCACCAGCGATTGAGGTATCTGTCGGAGGAACGGCATATTAATAGACGCACGCGTATATCTTATTTCATAATAGTATTAATGCTGAACTGGACTTATTTTCTTTCTTTATGTAGATGTGTGTGTTTGAAAGTGGCGCCAGTGACTGAAAAGTTGAAAGGAAATCGTTTGTCTTGGTATGGTCATGTGAAAAGGAGGGACGAAACGCATGTTGCTAAAAAAGTTATGAGTTTACATGTGGATGGACGGCGGGGGAGAGGGAGGCCAAAGAAAAGATGGATGGATTGTGTGAGAAGTGATATGAAAGAAAAGGGAGTTAGTGATAGCGTGACGAGTGACAGGACAGAATGAAAGAAAAAAACGTGTTGCGCCGACCCCAAATAAAACGGGACAAGGGCAGGAAGATGATGATGATGATGTAGATGTGTGCGGAACGTGGTGGAAATACCCGCAAACTGCATTGAATAGGTAGGAGGTACGTTCGATTAGACGGGCAATATACTCGCATTTTGATAGGAATAAACTACCCGACGATTGTTATTGGGCTGGCTCTTCAAATTAAATGGTTTATAAAACCTTAATAAGGCCTGTAATATTATATGGGTTCATCCTTCTTTTTCAAAATTCAATATTAAAAAAAAAGAAGGATGAAAGACGGTTGCATGTAGTGGAGATATGTTAAGTTGGATATTATGTGTGGTGTCACTAGAATGCAATGAATTAGAGGATGTTTGAAAATGGTGCCAGTGAGGAGAATTGTTGTAAGAGGAGGAATGAAATGCTTGTTATTAAAATTGTTAGGAGTAAAATGTATATGTATAATGGATGGATTGTGAGAGGAATTATGGCATGTCAGTTAACAGGATAGAGTGCTAGAAAAATACGTGTTGTGTTGATTTCATGATAATATATGACAAAGAAAGATGACAATGAATTCGTTTTTAGGCTCGTGTTACTTACAAGTTTATCTGAGCGGTCTCCCGAGGGTAGCCTGGCGATGGTGACGTCAGCGGAGTCTTCGGGAGGAGGCGGCTGTTGTAACCAGTTGTATTCGCGCTTGTCCACGGGCACGCCGCGCCGCTCGTAGTCTTGCGCCTGCGTTCTGACCACAAATAATTCGTTAGAAACTATTAAAACGATAGCTCGCTATGTCCATAACCTCGTGCCCGTGAGCGCTGTCTATGTGTGCGTTACTCGAGCGTGCTTTGTATGTAGATTGTCTTCCGTATATCTGCCGAGAACTTTTTACCGGCTTCACAAAAAGGAGGAGGTACTATGTTCGGCTGTTTGTATGTTTTTTTTTATAAAGGTTGTAGGGAGTGGTTTTGTCTGTATGAGACTCGGTGGTAATAAGTAGTGATATCAGATTGGCTTGGAACTGTGGTGTAGGTGAAGGGCAGTAAGTAGCGCGGTCATCGCCTTCCCTTCATTCTATTATTTTTTTCCAACACACACAATCTGAATTAGATTCATCATTCAGATCATCAGAGTTTTGTTGATATTCCATAAGCGTTTTGTAATCTTACGAGTTCATATGAAACCTTAAATACTATATAGATTATTATAAATAAACGAATAATGTTACTAACCTTAAGCTTTCATAACAGTCTAAACATACTACGGCATAATCGCCATTTTCTAATAATAATGAATTTTCAGTCCGCCTTTGCACTAAGAATGGGAATTCCTGGAACAACAGATAAAATATATTGTATAATCAATAATTTCAACATTACAACTGTCAGTAGTAATAACTTAAGTGAGAACGATATGTGTGAAAAAATCAACTGCAATGTTGCGTCCAGCCCCCTCTAGCCAAGTTACAACTGTTTCGCTTGCGTCGAACGCTTCGAGTTGGCCACGCCCTCAATTCTTTTATTCTGACCACGTGACTAAGCGTTGAGATGACGTCATTCCCGGCATTTGAAGCTGTCTACTAGCGTTAACGATTGCCGATGAGCAACTTGGCCAGGGCTACAGATCCGGCTCCCGCGCCGCTCGCTGCGCTAGCGAGCTGTTGGCGCGCATTCCATGTTCGCACGAAGCAAGCGGCGAGCGAGCGCCGCCTCCGAACACATCTGAACGCACCCTACGAATCTCAAAAATAACAATTTTCAACATTCTTCTCAGTCTGGTGACCGAACCAAGGATATGTTCGATCATCGTTTGATCCTCGGTCCGCAGTCGCGTTGTCTAATCGCGATCAAAAACTGTCTTAAATTTTACTCTATTACCTAATCACCGAGTTGTTGAGTTCAAGTAGATAGTTCCTTCATTTAAATTACCAGTATTTAGATGAGGGCCCGAACACAAAACTGCGATAAGATGTCGCACCGTAAAAATCTACGAGCTCGCACGACGCACGTCACCTGAACCAAGGCTTTGCCTGAAGTAATTCGCGTCATAGATTTCTGCGATGCGGCTCCGAATAACAATTTTATACCCTGGTTCAATTTTGAACGGAAGCGCTTCCCAACACATCTAAGGTAGGCGCCAGATAAACGTCGAAAAACGGTCATTGACCCTCCTACATTTGTTGTCATTCTTAATTTAAAAAACATAAATAAAGTCATAAAGCTGTCTTGAATCAACATTTATCGTGATCCTTTACATGAAAAACAGTTCATTGTTTGTTTTTTGGGTACCTACGCAAAGATATTAGGAAAAGGTCAATGTATTTCATTCCACGGTTATCTGGCGCCTTCTATAGAGAAATGAAAATGTACTCACTTTAATAGGTAGCGCCCTAACTCGTTTCCTGTAGGTTTTGATGCCGCACAGGTGGCAGTGGTAGTCGTGCGTGTTGTACACGCGCCGCTCGGGCGGGTACCCGCCCAGCGCTTCGTACCTGCAACAAAACGTTTATTTAACGAATTGGAAAATACCATAATGTGATGGAAACCAGTTTTGTTTTTGATTAGAAAACCAGAACTTCTGTCTTGAACAGTTACACTGCAGTTTAAAACAATTTTCAATGTTAAAGTGCATGATATGAATGGGAATTGAATATTGCAATCTCAAGAACGTTAAAAAATGTACAAGGGTTTCATTAGTGATGTTTATCTTTTTATTGAAAAAAGATATTGTTTGTAAATTTTATATTTAACTAACAATTTGACATTGATCATATTATTGACTAATTAATTACAACTATAATATTATTTATGAACGAACAAAATAGCCATAATATTTAATTATCAAACTTATGAAGTAAATTTATTTTATTAACTGAATATACTTGTATGACTGTGTGAGATAAGCTCTATACTTTTGCATGCCTAGTTTTTGGCATAATTTGGCTGTTTTCTTTTTTATTATTTTGTATCACCATGACATGTACCCATATTTGCAAAATAAAATTTTTATCTATCTTAGAATACCTAGCAGCGTTTCTTCACGATTCCTTCACCGTTTCGAGAGCAGTGGTGATGAAATAAGTTACACAAAGTGCCACTGAGCCACTGCTCCATTACACCATTACCTGCAGAGTAGATTGGTATGGAACTCACCTCCTCCACTGGCTGAGCAGCGAGTGGTAACAGAAGGTACAGACTAGAGCCGAGCCGTTCTCACGCAACTGTTCCGCGTTTGGATGACTCTGTAGACAAATACAACACATGATTACAACTTGCTCTTACAACATTTATCAATAGTTACATCATCATCATCGTATCAGCCGAAAGACGTCCACTGCTGGACATAGGCCTCCCCCAAGCGTCGCTACAACGACGGAAATCTGATGGATGCGTGAGTTGCGTGACGCACAGGACCGGTCAATAATAACATACAAGATGATTTTTTATCACCTTTAAATATATTTTTTTAAACTAGATATCATACATACATTCTATTTTTGAAATAAAAAAGGCAGGTAAAATTAAAAAAAAAAATGATAAGCCTTTATGAGGCCTGAGTCCCAGCAATGGGAACATTAAAAAGGCTGATGATGATGATAAGACTTTCTGTAATTCCAAATGGGGACAGCGAAATGTAGATATTGAGCGAGGTGGTACCGAGCGGGAACACGCAGCGAGCCAGCACGGCGCGTCTCCCAATGCTCACAAACATAATCTCTTCCTCTTTAGTCTAAGCCACGCGGACGCCACATTAATTGAAACTTCAATGATATTTATCTGGGGCTTGACCATTATCATCTTCCTGCCCTTATCCCGTTTTATTTGGGGTCGGCGCAACACGTTATCTTATTATTACCTTTATCTGGGGCTTTACCGTGACGTGTTAAAATGTCAAACGAGAAAAAGAGATGGGGCTATACACCCCATATAGTTCCATCCCTTTAACAATTTGGTTTAGGTCGTCAAATGAATCGCTTTAGAACTCGTAGTAGGGCCTCTGATTCTTTAAAGTGTACTTGACACACTCCAGTATGGCTTTTTTTATAGAAGACAAATCATCCAATGATATCTGCCGCCGTTAGGCGGGGAAGGAGGGCGTGTCAGGAGGGCGTGTCAGACTGACTAAAACCCGCCCCCAGATCCATCGTTGCCTTTCATTCCAGAGCCGGGTTTTCCCTTCAGAAGCGAACCCACGGCCCAAGTAGGCTTCAAAACTACTGGGCCCCTACGGAGCATATGTGTGATGGGTTTAGAATATATAGGTGTGTTACCTGGTGTGTGAGTAGACACGGGAAGTAGGGCGCGTTCCCCTGCGGCTGGCCGTACAGGATGCGCGCCAGCGTGAAGTCCGAGTGCAGCCCGCACAGGAAGCAGTAGATCGACGTACACGCTGCAACAAACAACAACATTCACAACACTCTACTACTACAAGGAAGGGTCGGACTACGGGCCCTTTTTCACGCGTATTTTATCCCGCACGCGGGTCTCGTCCGCATCCGGATGATAGCACACTCCGGGCCACACGCAGGACAAAGATTTTGTTTGCTGCTGCAGTGTCATGCGTGTCGCCAGTTTTCATTTTGTTTGCGATATATGCGGACTATGAGCATGCGTGCAACCCGCTTCACAGCAAAAACAATACTGAAGGCAGAAGATCACCGCCCGCATGCGGATTGCGCGCCCGCAGCCAATGCACGTTCCACGCGCGTGCTATCCGCGTGTAAGGTAAAACATGTATCAAATAATAGGATGCCGGCAGTCCGCATGCGGACGAGAACCGCGTGCGGGCTACAATACGCATGACAGGAAAAGAGCCCTAATGGTGTATACCTATTCCATTTAGAAGCAGAGGTATTTATCTTTTTTATTTTTATTACTTTTTTTTCACAAATAGCGAGCAACTCGCGCGGCAAATGCCTCGCGAGGAAACTATCCCCGCGAGGCGCGGCAGCCTCAGTACAAACTCGAGCCATTGCCCATTATTATTTTTTTATTGATACAAACTAGTATTACTAGTAGTAGTAACTAGTATTAGTAGTAGTAATATTAAACTAGTATTTGGTAGTAGCTTGACTGCGATCCCACCTGATGGTAAGCAGTAATACAATCGTTGATAAATTTATTATGTTCGTAATATACGCGAGTGTCCAGAGTGCACGCGTATTACACATATATATACAGGCGTGCACAATATTTAAAAATGGTCACAAGTTGGAAACCGCCGACATTAAGTCTTGTACAAAACTGGCAGGTCATAGCGGGCACTTGGTGCCAGCGCACAGCTGTGTGCAGAAGCAACCTCTCATTCACACGGGTAGTCCGGTGACCATGTATTTTTGCTGACATAACAAGCTATGATTTTTCATGATACAGTTTTGAAATTTTGTACGTAGAGTCTTTTCATAAAAATACTAGACAGGAGTTTAAGGTATCTCATATTATTAAAAATAAGGTTGTATAATTCACATAAGAACTCTTAACAATACTCTGACAATTAAGTGAATTCTATTCTAACCAACTTCCAAAAAAAGGGGAAGGTTCAAGATACACACGTTTGACGGAGCCAACATTTTAGTGGCTAACTCGTGAAGGTGCAATGTCAGTAAATAGAAGTAGTTACCATTATTACTAGCGACGGTCCGGTCGGACGTGGTCGACGGTGGGGTGGGGATCACGCGCTCGCCGTTCATCGACGAGTTCGTCGGCAGCGGCGACGGGATATTATATCTGCAACAAGTTGATAATATTATTATTAATTGTATTGATAAATAACTGTTAATGAAAGGGCCTCTTTAATGCACAGGCGTTGTTTGACTGTACCTCCCTATCATCATCGTTTCAGCTGAAAGACGTCCATAGTTAGAAGTATATTTGTTTTTATTATTGATAGGCTTGCGTTTGACCACCATCTCACCTGATGGTAAGCGATGATGTGGTCGACGATGGAACACGCTTGCCTAGAAGTAACCTATTTACTCTTGAGTTAAAGACCCCTAAGTTGTAGCTGTCAGGAAACAGACTCCGGCAGGGAATTTCACAAGTATAGCCATAATGACCGGTCCTGTGCGTCTCGCAACCATTTAATTCCCGCGACCCATCAGGTTATCGGATCACCTTGTGGAAGGTCGCGTTAACGCTGCGTCTTCTATATCCACCAAACAACTTACCGTCTCTTGTTCTCTCATTTGTCTTGCGTTCATTAACTTGTATTGAGTTCATGCTAGCCTAGTACTTTTTATTCGAAAATTACAAAGCTAAAAGTAGAGTTTTGATATTTGTGAGGTTTATATTAAGAGTAAGCACGTAAACTACTCTCAATAATGTGACCGCTACAATATTATAGTTTTATTTATTTTATCGTTTAGTTTTTTTTTCTTCAAGTTTTTAAACAAAAATACCAGGCAAGCATAGCTACTAGATAGTATCCTCCGCAACTCGCCTCCAATGTACTGGGGTAATCGCTTCACGTCCCACTTCCTACGCGATGTATCTACGTGCGAATACCATCTTGAAACATATGCAAGCCTAGTACTTTTTATCCCGATCATACGAGTCAAAAAAGGTTAGATTTTTGTGAGTTTATTTTGGTCTAATAAAGCCTAATGTACACGGACGCAAGGCTTCATAAACGCAAATTCGTCATTATACACTTGGCGTACGGTTAAATTCCGTTACCGTTTTGTTGACAAAGTTTCATACTTTTGTATGCAAGCTTCACGTAGGCGTACACTAAGCGTCCGTAGACAGTAGGTCGTACCTTTTTTAAATAAACTGCAATTTTTAATTTTTCTCAAAAGCGACCGGGCAAAAGTACCAGGCGAGCATAACTCCAAGAAGGTCATACTGTACTCACCTCCTATGTTCTAAAGGTACTCGCTCGGCGTCCATGAGCTCCCACTGTCGCGCGAGGTGCCGCACACAGCGGCTGCACGCGAGCACCCTCCCGCCCCGGGCGCCGCCGCTGGCGAGGCAAGGGAAGTGCATGGCGTGCGAGTTCATGTACTCCGCGGACGTAGACAGCCACTCCATCGACTGCTGCGGGAATAGCCCCGCGCAGACGTAACATCTGGAAACAAACAATTCAAATTCAATTTTGGTTTGCTGAAGGACCATCGTCGTCAACTTATTTGGAGAGAAGAATATTTACTTGAAGTACACAAGTGTTGTTGCGCTAAGGAGCGACTGCAATTCAATAACGAATTCCTTGGAAAAACGATTTTATACAGTTCAAATTAAAAAACGTCATCATCTTCCTGCCCTTGTCTCGTTTTATTTGGGGTCGGCGCAACACGTTTTTCTCTTCCATTCTGTCCTGTCACTCGTCACGCTATCACTAACTCCCTTTTCTTTCATATCACTTCTCACACAATCCATCCATCTTTTCTTTGGCCTCCCTCTCCCTCTCCATCCATCCACTTGTAAACAAATATCTCATTTAACAACATGCGGTTCATCCCTCCTCTTTACATGACCATACGAAGACAAACGGTTTCCTATCAACTTTTCTCACTTTATCCATTCTCGTCACACCACACAATAAATTAAAAAACGTAAAGATTAAAAAAAAAAAAAATTGGCTATTATCATGCAATAACAGTCAAAATCGGTTAAACAAACAGTAAATAAAAAGGTTTGTTTAAATATCAACCTTAAATACATTAGATCTAAGTTGATTTCCCAAGACCGCTCGCACTGACCTGTACAGTCCCATGCCATTCTCTCCCGACACGATCTGGCTCTGCGGACTGCTCGACAGCGCGTTCGACGCGCGCTTACTTGACTGACTCGAACTGGACTTGATGTCGTATGGCTTAAACCTGTAACACCAACAAGCAGTTTTAATATTTATAGACGCATACTTAAAGCTAGATAACAAACATACCGTAACATCAGTCGATAGGGAAGATATGCGTCACATATGCGCAAAACGTCCCAACGCTCAGCATAAAGCTGTGACCTTAATGTGAAATTAATTTAAAACCTTTCTACATATAGCGTATTTAGGTTATAGGTTAAACAAAATAATCGTAAATCAAATGATGTATTATACAAATTGATCACAAGAACTCGAACGCAACGTGCGTTCTGATGACCAGCGGCTCGTGGATGTCAGCCTGATACGATACGTTGTGCCGGGTGACACTTTCCCGAACTAATATGAAAAACAGTAAATTGCGTGCCTCTAAGTGGATAATAGAAGCCGGTTTTAAAAAAAGTTATTGGATACTTTCCCATGTAGGAAGAAAGACTTGTACTGTCCATCAGGTTGCTTCCTTAATATTGGGTCCCGAGCCTGGATACAACACCATTATATGATGATAAATTTTCGTTACGGCCTGTTCACGAATTCGGTCTTAGCGGCGAGCGGGGCAACATCGGTAAGCGGGCGCGTGCTATGAGCGACGTCTCGTGGCGTGCTTCAAACATTTTCATACTTATTACCGCTCACCGCCCCGCGCTTAGCTCCCGCTCACAGCGGAAACGGGCCGTTGTTATTTAAATGGTTCTCACCTAATATTGTTGGTGTGTGAGTTGTTGTGCGCGGCGTTCGGCTCGCCGTTCTCGCCGTACGCCGGGTACTTGTGGGGGATACTCTTGTAACACGACGCGCATATTTGCACCATGCCTGCAATCACACACGACATACACATTAGACCTTAGTTGAACACGACCATATATCAGCTTTATACCCGAAGCTTGTCATGAAATTAAAGGTTAAATCCGCCATTGGTACATGGTGGACACATTTTTGGAGGTAGGCGGAACCGAGAGTAAAGTCTCGCAAACCTCCGTTGAAAAGGGAAGATCCTCCGACCAGATGGGTGTTATGTCTGGTGGGCGACTGTCCGATAGATGATTTCAGGCTGTTCGTATACGTTCAATTCGCGCGGAGAACTTTAACTTTAAGTCAACACTGACCTCTTCTATTTACGACACTGGGACTAGCGGTCGTCAAAGTGCTTTTGTGGCCGTTTGATATTCGCCATTTTGGCGCTGTCGGCCGTAGCGAGTCTAGCGAGTGTCTATGGTACTAGAACAAGTAATGTCACGCCGCTTACTGACCTCATTACACATAGGTTTTATATAATTCGTGAAGCAGGAATAGGAATTTAAAAGAAATTAATTCAAAATTCACAAATACTTCAGAGTACCATAGCCATATGCATTATACGTCAAAATTAGTTCGCTGGACCCTCGCGTGGCGCTCGAGTCGCTGTCAAACGTATGGAACAACCTGTCCAGTGGTAAATAGTAGAGGTCAGTGTTGGTCAAACACGAGCCTATCAATAATAAAAAAAGAGATCAATAACTTATGACTCACCTTGTGGACTAATAGGACTGGCATCCGGATGAGGTTTGAGCGTCGTTATAAAAGGGTAATAAGGTTCTCTTTCAGGGTTTGGACAGCAGTAGACCAGTCTTAGTTGCGAGCTGGGGGCGCCGACCCCACAGACATAACATACGAAGCTAGCGGTGGTGGCGGGCGCGGACGGCTGGCTCGCCGGCCGCTCCAGGGAGGGGGAGTGCGTGTGCGCTACGAGGGACTTGTCGCCGGAGCTGGCGAGGCTGAGGGGGGAGGGGGGGAGGAGGGAGGGCGGCCGTGTTCTTAATGTGTATACTCGCTCGTTCGCCGGGACGGCTCGCATCTGTAACAATGAGAATGGTGTTGTTTGAGTCAAGTTTATGGGTACTGGGACACTATCTTTTAGCATTCGTTGTACATGTAATAGATGATGGAGAAAGGCAAAATGTAGTATGCACCCCTGTTAATTTCTTCTGGAGACGCATTCGAGTTTTATGTGTTGTCAAGTTTGGGAGTATTTGTATATGGCTCTCTGTGTAATACTTCTACTTTTGGCGCCTTCTGATAATTCCAAACCTTTTCAGATCTCCTAGAACTTTAGACCATAGTACTGTACGATCTCGATACAGCCCAGCTGCCGGGTTGAAAGGTCAGACGGTGCAGTCACTACACAACTGAAGCCGCGAGACTACACAAAGACACTTGCGATTAAAGTCTTTGGACTTACTTCCTATTAAGATACCTAAACTTAATCCCAGATATTCAAACAACGATCGTCTAAAATAAGTGATTTTACCGAGGAATAGATACTTGTCCATACAAGTATTTGTTTCTCGGTCGGCCATCCTACAGATAGTTTTTCCAGGTCTGGGTGTCTTGTGTATGTGAGTTTATATGTTTGTGAACGCACCCACGATACAGGAGTATCTAATTCCTAGTGTATTTTCGATAACTAGTATGTCATTAGTGAAGCAATGCTTGCCGATGTCGTTAGTCAGTTGGTCCCTGATTGAGCGAGGTTTTAGTCACTCCATGTAAAACACAATGGTATTAAACTGCATTCATTAAGATTGTAAGTCGTCCGACCAACAAAGTTGGGAAGATGGTACGAGTAGACGGATATTATAGAATAAATTTTATTGAACACCAAAAAAGTACCATATCATCATTATCAGCATCATCAGACTTTTTAATGTTCCCACTGTTGGGACTCAGGCCTCCTCCTTAGGAGAGGGAATGGGCCGTTATGCACCACGGTGGTTGTCACATGCCGGTTTCCTCACGATGTTTTCCTTCACCGTTTTGAGAGCAGTGGTAATGAAATAAATTACACAAAGTATTGCGCCTGGCAAAGTTTGAATCCGCGACCTTACAACTCGTAAGTCGACCACTGCTCTCTCTCTGAAAAGTAAAATTGCCTATACATAAACTTTAATCCATGGGTACAAGTGATGATGTGGATGATGATACGGTATCTATCGATAATACACCTAATGGAATTATTGTCGGTTTAAACAAAGTTCTAGAACATTCCGCCAAGACTCATTCCGTCCTAGAAGCACGTGCACATCGTCACGCAGTCATCGTAAGGTTATCAGCACGATCGACCGCGCCGGGTCACTGCTACGATACGATACGCAGACTAGTAAGCTAATGAAATGAAGTCAAAATGGAGTGGCATACTGAGATGCTTAAGATCATGTGATACATCTACCTATGAGTCTGGTTTCCGCACTTAGTCCTATGCAGACCATTGTGCGTGGGCCATGGCGGCCAAACTTTAGGTGGGCTTATTCCAACCATCACACCCCTCTCTAAAAACTGATTAGGCCTCCTAGATTTTTAAGGCATCTGTGAGGGAATCCAGGGATCCTCGAATGCGTTTATTAGTGACACCTGTACAGTCAACGAGCACATGTGAAACAGTAGCCCAACGAATAAAAAAAACCAGTTCCATTACTTCGATAAGTATACAGCTACTGCTATTTTTTCTCGTGGCTATATTTCTGTACACTATCTTCTACAAACATGGAGGGATAAGGAAAGTGACGCCAAATGAATTAAATGAGGAGTTCGAAGTTTGAACTACATTAGACCGACCCCCACGTGTAACACGCCTGATTTGTACGGAGAACGACGTCGCGTGTCGTTTATCAAGTGTAGCTCTACATGTCTAGTTTCCATATAAAATGTATGAAGACCGACGCGCCCAAATCGCCATGAGTGGCACACAGCACACGTGTCAGCCGTGTAGTTCCACCTTTAAAGCCATGCGAGTCAGTGATGACAAATAAATACTACGTTATACGTACCTAGACCAATGTCTACACTATTAAACCTGTTAATATTATAACATGGAAAAAACTATGAAGTTTCTGCAGGATGCTATTTCTTCTAAGAAAACAACAAATTAAAACTTTGTCACTTTATAAGTGCCCATGTAGCCTACATGACATATTTTGCATTGAACGATAAAAACTTGATAAAAAGGTGTAAATTTTTATCAAAATCAAATCTTTCACTAAATTGAATCACCGATAAGCCTTGGCACAGCAATTATAACTTGATCCATTTTTATCTTCGGCTTCATCTTTAGATTATCTCCATATAATATAGCGATAAATAATTTCATGAGAATTTTATTATTATCTATGTTTACTAACACTTGTATAATTAGGTTTTAAGATAAACGGCGTTATTTTAATACTGGCTGATAAGACATGCTAGTACTATAAAGTAATTTAGGTCGGAGTATAGCCCCTTGTGGAACGCCACATTAGCTAATTAGAGCAAAACAAAATAATTTATGATTTTGAACTTAACTGACGTCATTCTTCTAAAACAAAATAAAGCTTAAGTAAACTGGCATTATTTATACAAGATTATTTCAAAACATTATTGTAAACTAAGGCTTACTGTGTCAAATGCCTAAGCTAAGTTACTATTACATTATTTGCTAACAAAAATTCGCTTCAAACCTTGCTATAGTTTCAAAGACTGCCAATTTAATAATAAAACACAGTCAATGGTTAACTGCTATATTAATTTCCCACATCACCAAGTATCCATACCTAAAACATTACTTATACTTATTTATAATCTATTTTACAACAATACGCGCAATAATGTAGAGGCTATCGGCCGACAGTCGATCTACCCTCTGATCGGCGAGGTCGGGTCGCAGGCCACGTTAAAATCGTGTAAACAAACGATATCGCTCGACCGAATTATCTGCTGTATTAACTTAGGAATAATTCGAGAGTACTTTGTCAATAAAATGATTACACAAAGACTGCGCTATATTTAAACGTACAAGACTGACGCAAAGTTAGATCACATGAAGTGGTAGGCTTAACTTTATCTTATAGATATTCCATTCACTAAATAACATTTAATCAGCATCACTATTACTAATCCGCATTTCCTCGGTAATATTTAAGTCTTACGAAATTGGGAGCAAGTTTATTGTTATCAAGCGGGCAAAAAAAAACCCAGATACACACGCCCTAAAACACTTTACCCGTCCCGAAGGTCCTAGATCTTGAGATCCAGGACCTAGCGCATGTAACTACTAGACCAACAAGACCGTCTGATATTCGATTCACTAATATTAATACTGTTACTTTTTTTTTGACAGCTTATTAACGTAAACGTTTTGTAAACGTAGTGCGATGTGAAGTGTTACTAACATAGATTTATTATTTACTAACGACAACTTGTATTTACTCTATGTGTATGTTAGTCTGTAAGGTATATATCTATGGGCCAAGATGCCTGAAAATAAATGATTTTTTATTATTAATATTATTTATTATTTTATATTTATTTATCTCAGGACCCTAAGCTCCTGGACCTTTGGAAGGCGTACGAGGAGCCGAAACCAACTCGCAGAGGCCCTTTTAGATGCTTTTAATGATGGATATTATTATTATTCTGTCCCAATCCTGGGCTGTCTTCCCTCCACCCCTTCTATCTTTCGCGGGTTACTCATTCCTTTTCAAGCGAAATCGGTCTATTCCCTCGGTTTCAGTGTCTTAGAGCATCAATTTTGTGGTACTATGAAAAACAGTTTGTCGGGTATACGACATTAGGTACTGGAGAAACACCTGTTATTTTCATTCCTTAGTATTTATACTATCTTGTAGTAGATTATGTACAACAGCCAGAGCAAGAAATAATTTTTATACAATTAACTTCACTATTAAACATAGAATTTGTTAATTTTAGCAAATGACTCACGTGATATCACTCCGAATGAGTAAAATAGTCGAAGTACCGATAAGTTCTATAACAGCGGCACAATAAGTGTCAGTATTACGAGGGGTCAGCGCGTTATCTAGTGTCGACACTTTTTCAGAGTGCACTGCTCCTAAGGGGTCGCTAGTTCATGTAGGTGCTTCTGATAGTGTACAATTTTTATTATTACGTATTGCATGTTTAATAGTTTTGTTTTCTTAATTAATTTATGCTGCGTTTAAGATAATGTCTATTGGATTTATTATACTGTGTATCGTTATGTTTTGATTGCTTCATTTCAATTATAACTTTGAGTTAGTCGTTTCTATTCTTGAAACATTAAACACAACATTTTTTTCTTTCCATATTGCCTAAATAAGCTTTTTTATACGTGTATCTATTTCTGTTACCCGGTAACTTGATCAGTCTAGCCTCTACACTAGATATAATGTTATGTAATTTAATACCTACGATGACTCACTAATTCATTATCAAAATATCATCATCATTTTTTCTTTTATTACGGATTGAGTAACTTATTTAATGCCCACACAAATTCTTATTTAGAAGTGGAATATGCAGAAATTTTAATGCATCATATATATGAATAAATGGAAATAAATTGTAATAAAATACCTCGTGTGACGGCAGGTGACCAGTAAGTCATGAGAAAGATATCGTCCGAAATGATGGCCTGATAGTTGATATTGATGATATGTCAGCTTATCTTAAGTATTGATATAATGTTAAGAGATAGGAGGTAAATAAAGCTGGTAGTAAAATATGATGCGTGGTTCGGTTCCAAGTTGCAATGAGTAGTTTCTTTATTGAAAACACTTTTCATATTGATATTATAGTATCTTTAAGACAATTTCAACTTAAAAAATATGTATTATTGTTTCCAACAAATGGTTTTATTTCCAAACATAACTAGAAATCTTATCATAAAACTCCGATATATTAAGAGACATGACACGGGAAATAAAACCGATTTTAGAAACAAATAGGCCATATGGTCAAACCCAACATCTGGTAGTTAGTTAGTTAGCCCATTTATGTCCCACTGCTGGGCGAAGGCCTCCCTCTCCCTTTTCTACACACCTCTGTCTTCGGCCATTGCAGGCCAGTCCCTCCGGTACTTATCAAGCTCATTTCTCCACCTTCGCCTTTGTCTGGCGCAATGTCACCTGGCGTTTAATGGAACATTGGGTTCCATGTGGCTATTTTAGCCCACAGTTCATCCGACATGCGGCAAACATGTCCGGCCCAATCCCACTTTAGAATGGCAGCTTTTCGGGTAACATCTTAGTTTTGGCGCGCAGCTGTGTGTTCCTTACGCGGTCAGTTTAGTGTCGTGTTCAGTTGAGTTAAATAATATCAACAATAACATGTCAAATCCAAAAAGGAGTTCCATAGACCAAAATTTGTAAAAAATAATAGGAAATTCCATTTAACACTCACGTACAACAAAGAAAGATAACAAACCAGACCTTTCCGATAGAAACTACTATTTACGTGTTGATATAATTTAAACATTTATTACTAAAAAGTTTCGTGTCTTTTTCGGCATTAAACAGATAAGTAATCACATAAGCCGATTTCCTTAGATACACGTAAAGTGTATGAAGATAAAATGTAAAAGCCTGATAACGTTACGGCTAAATTCATAAACTATCAGAAAGTAGAAATAAGGTTGGCGAATAACAAACCATTCAACCTTTGTAATGAATTGAAGATGTCGAGAATCAATGAAGTTTTCAGTAACAAGAATGAAAGATAAGCTGTACTGAATGGAGTATTGATTGCAAGCGATTTGAGTTAGTTGATGACAATATAATTTGGGTAATCTGATAGAATGCGATGCACACGTTACTTAAAGCAAAGGAAGATATGACGGGGAAAGTTTTGAGCAAAGATGTGAAAGGCTAGGAATAGCACGTAAGAGCGGAAGAGGAGTGTAGTGGAGGGAAGATCAAAGACGACTAACGGAAAACAATGAAAGAAATCATGTTGCGCCGAACTCAAATTAATTAAGATAAAAGAATGGTGAGGAAGATGCGACTGCACTAGTAGTAACATAAGACAGATATCATAAAGAAATACTTGTACTACAAATTAACTACAGTGTTTTGTCTGATGAACTATTCAGAACTGACCAAACGCAACGGTTATCTAAAAGTAAGACCTTTCGCAATTTTATCTTCAATGCATTTTTGTTAAAAAAAAAATGTACAATGACTACTTTTTTTAGTATTTCCACGATCCAACATTTACACTACATATTTTCAACTTCACGTGATAAGACACTTTCTATTCGCGATGCTATCTAACCAATTATATTTCAAGTTTTTAGGTATATATTAAATATAATAATATGCATCAAAAGCTTATAGGGGATTTTTGTCTTTATCTTGAGCATGATTAATTAGATAAATAGACTCGTTTTGTAATTTCCAGATAGCCGTATCAGCTACCATCTCTGGTTTTTCCTCCTTTTTAGGCACATTATCATTCATGCAATATATTTTTCATATCAGATTCATAGAGAAGTGTTGCAGTGTTATACTTTTTTTAAATTTAATTAAAGACATATAGCAGTGATGAAAACGTTGAGATGGGTGTGTGGTGTGCCGAGAAAAGATAAAGTAAGAAATGAGTATATCAGAAGGAAGTTGAAAGTGGCGCCAGTGACTGAAAAGTTGAAGGTGAATCAGTTGTCTTGGTATGTTCATATAAAGAGGAGGGATGAGCGCATGTTACCAAAAAAGAATTGTGAGTATACAGTTCTATAGAGGAAGAGGGAGGCCAAAGAAAAAATCAATGGATTGTGTGAAGTGATATGAAAGAAAAGGAAGTTAGTGATAGCACGACGGGTGACAGAATAGAATCAAAGAAAAAAACGTGTTGCGCTGACCCCAAATAACACGGGACAAGGGCAGGAAGATGATGATTTAATAAAAGAAAGGGAGCGGTCATTCGTTTGTCATGTGGGCGTCACATCGCAAGATAAGGTAATTGACAAATTTAGCATTCGTACTATCGTCTAAATCCTAGTGTATTCGTTCTTATCAGATAATGTTTATATCAGCTGGCAGCAAAGACACTGCATTATGTAGTGATTTTAATTAATTTATACATCAGCGTCTTTTTTTGACAAAGACAAAAAGGTAATCGTTTTTCTTAGCAGTTTTCGTGAAGAAAACTTTGATAATATGAAATAATCTCACTGTATACTAGATGCTCAGGATTGTTGGTTGTGGCGACACTTGGGAGAGGCCTATGTCCAACAGTGGATGTCTATCGGTTGAAATGATGACGATGATGATGATGACAGTTTACTGATATTGAAACTTATAACTTATATTTGACTTCTAACAGTTCTTGGACCCTACTTGGTAAGCCATATCTATGGCTTACTATGTTTGATGTCCAACTACACTGGAGTTCCATAACACGTTTTTTTTTATCTGCATAGGCTTGCGTTTTACCATTATCTCACCGGATGGTAAGCGATGATATGGCCGACGATACAGCAAGCTTACCTAACAGTAAACTATTCACTCCTGACTTAAAGACCCCTAGGTTTTCGTCTCCCGATATCAAAGATCTTTGTACATCTTTGGATCAAGACGTTGGTCGTCCGGCAGCAAGATAGGTAGACGATTAGCTCGCCGTCCGACCGTCCGGACCGAACCTAAGACGTCGAGGGCGCGTATCTTTCCACGCGCGCCTTAAGGTGTATTCGGCCCCGGTAAAAAGGCAACGAAGGAACAGTCGGGTTTTTAGTCAATAAAAGTCTGACACTATCTCCCGCTCTGCCCGAAAACAGGAGATAGAAGTAGTAGATGGGTAAACGAAATTGTTGCCATCGCGGGTAGGACCTAGATGAAGTTGGTGCAGGAACGTGGGGAATGCCAGACAGAAAGAGAGGCTCAGTAGAGGATTATGCTCAGCAGTGGGCAAAAACGGGCTGTGGGTGATGACGACAGCTGAACTGGACCATATCAAAAGACCCCTATCCAAGTTGACAATCTGCATTCGTTAACGGTAGTAGAAAACTTCAAATGTAGGGGAATGACGTCATCTCAACGCTGTCACGTGGTCACAACAAAAGAATTGGGGGCGTGGACAACTTGAGGCGTTCGACGCAAACGAAACGGAACTAACTTGGCTAGGGTGTCAAGTTTTGAGACGATCACGGATATGTGAACCTTAGCCAGTGCTTCTAAGCTTCAATGCTTCTTTTTAAACGAAAACATGTTTTTATTTTAAAATGTCAAACTTTATTTATAACACGTTAACCCTTTTACCGTCATATAATCTCTTTTAATACAAATATTTATGATTTTAGATAATCGCCAATTAATCATATTAAGTCTCGTAATTAATATTTATCTGTACTATTTCGTTTTGTGTTCTTAATACCACTGTAACTCCTGAGGGAAGCCAAAGAAATGATGGATAGATTGTGTGAGAAGTGATATAATAATAATAATAATATATTCATTTATTTCAGGCTAGAAACCTCTTAGTAAAAATACAGTTTACAGTATAAAACAAAAAAAAAAATATTAAAGAAATGGGACTTAGTGATAGCGTGTCGAGTGACAGGACAGAATGGAAAAAAAAAAACGTGTTACGCCGACCCCAAATAAAACAGGACAAGGGCAGGAAGATGATGAATACCACTGTAACTCCTGAAAGCCACAACTGAAAAGCGTAAATGCCAAAACGTTAGAAAGAAACAACAAATTAATTAGCAATGCGGAGGAATAAGAAAAATTACGGTCAATATAGTGAAGTCTTTGCTTTATAATATATTTAAAGTTCCGCGAGCAAATTTTTGAGCAAATTGATGGGGCCGAAAAGTTCTGAAGTGAGGGCCGAAAAGTTCTGGAGTGAGGGATCGAAATGTTCTGGAGTTGCGACCGCGTACGGGAAAACGTAGCGTAAAAAGGAATCTCTCACGGTGACCTTGGAGGTAACCATGACCTGGTAGGG
Source organism: Mythimna lalbum (assembly GCA_949319445.1). Taxonomy (NCBI): domain Eukaryota; kingdom Metazoa; phylum Arthropoda; class Insecta; order Lepidoptera; family Noctuidae; genus Mythimna; species Mythimna lalbum. The sequence continues at coordinate 17,134,645 of OX439367.1, forward strand.
ACGAGAGAATCCGATGGATGCGAGTCGCACAAGACCGGTTGTTGTGGTGACACTTGTAGGAGGCTTATGTCTATCAGCGAACGTCTTTCGGTTGACATGTAGTACAGGTACCGGCACGAATCTTGAGTGCATGGCGTCAGAGTGGGGATCACTTTGCGCATTCCATACATTAGCGAGCCAATCGTCGTCGTTGTTATAGATACATGCAGCAAGCGCAGGGAACGAATCACGAGTGACGTCTATGACACGACAGAGCGGCGAGCTAGCCACTGAGACTTCCCACCCCTGCGTTGCGTCTCACTTCGTACCATTAAAGAGACCGAATATTTGACTTCTGCAAGCCAGCACTCAAGATCCGTGCCGGTATCTATAATATGTAGTAGTTGAATCAAACAAGGACAGTCACAATACTGACCACTCCCAATAGTTTCTTACATGATATTTCAGTATTTCGAAAAATTGGTATATCATTTTAGGTATCAAAAATGTATTGTGTGCATTATTCCGTGCGTCAATGATAATATGGTGTCCACCTGAACATACATTTGTAAGACGTGGAACGAGGACCACCAAATACACCACATTTGTATGTACACGTCTTGTTTTTATTTAAATTAGTTTTATCTTTAGTAAATTAATAAAAGATTAAATATTTAATCAATGACTTGTATTAATAAATGTCAATTTAAGCAAGGAATTGCAAATTTATTCGGTAAAGGTGTCACGTGTGTTCAAACGCGTGGTTTTACTGCATAAATTTTATTATTATTTATTAATTTTATTATTTTAAAATAACTAATGAGTTCAAATTTTTTGGGTTAAATATTATGTTGCCCGTCTGTCTGTACCCTTTTTCTAAGATATGCGTGGAATATTTTTCTAACTTTTATTATAGGTAAAGTTAATTTCAAAAATACAATGTCTCTGCTACCCCTGAAGCAATGAAAAAATTCAACATCAAAAAGCGCATATTTTGACACTTAAAAACTAGTAGAGAGCGAATCCGACTCGCATTTGGAACAATTCTTTATACTAAGATATGCTAATTTCCCTTAAAAGATACTGCAATCTTTTTTTTCACTTAAGTTTGGCGATACTTCGGGCGATGTCGGTAACCTTGGTTCTCCTGCGAATATCTTCATTTCTGATGTGATCACGCAAGGAAACACCAAGCATAGCCCTTTCCAATGCCTTTTTGGGTCTTCTGATGGTCTCCTGATGAAGAACATTGTAAGCGACCACGTTTTTGACGTTGTCACTGACAATACTCCTGGTCAATGGTCTTAAACTTTCGTCTTTAGACACCTACAGCGTCATCACCAAAACATGAACTCAAGAGACGTAGTAAGTAATAAAATAACAATAAAATGATGAATGATGTGATACTCGTAGTAAGAAGGGTCAATGGCTGATAAATTTTGTCATGAAAAAAACAACGATATATGAATGAAAACAACAATACGATAGTTATTTACTATCGTAAAGAAAATCGAAAGGAATGGCATTAAAAAGCAATGCAGGAGGGAGATAGTACTAGTAACTCATAATCAGATTTAAAAGAGTGTCTGTTGAATTTCTTGCACGTTCTTCTCCATAGAGATCTACGCTTTGGAACGTGCAATTTAGCTTCACTTTTCTTGGACTGACCGACATTTGACTATTCAAAAGTGTCTGAAAATGGTATATTTGAAATAAATGTCTTTGATTTTGATTTATGAGAAAAAAAAAAACGCAACAGCCACAATGCAATGAACACTGCTTTTATCTAGTCTTCGAGCACAGCTCGAGAACACAGTTAGCAACCCTATCTAAACACAATCATAGTTATACAGCAAAAGACTAGATGAAAGTGAACAAATTAGAGATGGTGGACTGGTGGTTGCCGCTAATGTTAAAGTAAACGTACTTCAGGCATCCGTAACCCCGTGCAGCATGAGTGTAGGATAAATACGAGAGAGAGCTGCCGTGTTTACTTTGATAAGATAACAACGTGTACCACTGTAAGCTTCTGAGTTCCTAGTCCTTTGATTTAAAACCGCAAATATCGCACCACTAACAATTTAAATACCATTTGCTATTGGGAAAAGTTTACTAGAAATAATAACATCGTGCAAACTGGATACCAACAAATAATGGATAAAGAAAGTCAACAGGTGAAAACTTCTAAAGGAGTGTTGTGTTACCATTTTTACACACGGCTTTGACGAACACGCATCGAACACGTAATCACAATGTTGATGCTAACCAGGAGAGTAGACAAACCAAAAGCAAAGCGATGACACAATCAACATTAACAGAAAGACCAAAACCAATTCTACCAAATAGATAAGCAAGGTGTTACAGGACAAGTAGCTTTTAATCAAGATGGAGATTGGAATTTCCTACTTTAGAGTGTCAAGAGATATTAAAACAACACTTAAGAACCTCTCAAATTAGAGAGTTTAATTAATAAGGTCCCAAGTATCTCACAAGTATTCAGAAATCAGATACGTATAAAATAAACCTTTCACAGGTACTTTGGAATTGTCAAAATATCGATCAGTCATAAAATAGAAACTAGAGCGGGAACTACATTAGAATGACGCACACGCGGCCCACGCCTGATTTGTACGGAGAACAACATCGCGTAGCGTGGATCTAATGCAGTTCTACAAGTCTAGTAGCCATATAAAATATATGGAGACCGAGGCGTCATGATCGGCGTACGTGGCCCACGTGTACCCAATGTACTTCTACCTTAATTTGCACACAGTTGCATATTCAACTACCTACATCCTATAAAACACGAGTTATCGCATCAAGTGTAACATTTAATTTGCTTATCTCCATTTCCGTCGATAGAATCTCCCGGATTGCGATATAAGATCGAGATAAACATTAAATGCTACGATTATGAAATTCAAATAGCGATCAATTACGATGATATTACACCCGTACATAGCCTTGGTTCAGTATAATATGTTTATTAATAAGATACAAGAATCTTATACATACTAATTGCACATGATGCCGTTAAAGGCGGGTAAGTCAAAGTGGTTTTAACAGTGTTTATGCAAGGTTTGTGGTCGTTAGCCGGAGGTTTTAGATTCAGTGTTTTAAGAACGTTTTTTGTACCTCGTTTTATGTACCTATTTAAAGCAGTTGCAAAGAGCTAAGATGAGAATACCATGACGGAATAAATTTAATTGTACACCAAAAAAGTAACACCACATATACATAAACTTACATCAATGAGTACAATGGCGGTCTTATCGATGACAGCAATATCTATCAGACAACCTTAAGATGGATCGAAAGAACTAAACAACTGGAATAACTTCTAGAGTAACTTGAGCGGATGAATGAAAAAGAGCACTAAAGACAAGGTTTGAAAGAAATACTATAGAAATGCGATAGAGAAATTAAAAGAGATGATGATGAGATATAGAATGAAGAAAGTGATGACCATATAACACTACTCACACATAACAGAAAACAATAAAAAAATGAAAAAGTAATTTTTTCGGACACTTTTCATTTATATTCCGGATTTTGGAGGTCAGATGCTATCTGTCTGACCTCCGCTGGTATTCAGCTACTTTCAGCAGGACTGGAAGTGGACTTCAACATAGTTGAAGAAAAGCTAGGCTAATTTATTAACTTTTCATTTACATCCTTTATCAAATAGTTTTGGCCGAAGTCAAGAAATGTTATACCTAAGGGTCTTTTAATAGCGTGCGGTTTCAATCACGTATGCGGAATTGCTCCGGACGCATAATCCCCGCAAATGTCCATTTCATACAAGTATTTATTGTAATGCGTGGAATACGCAAGCGAGACGCGTTTTTTTCCATTCTAAAATTTTCTATATGAGAAGACATCCCGCATGCGTGATGAAATCCGCACGATTATAAACACCCAATAGTGATGGAAAACCAGGCTGACTTCCAACGTGTCACTCAGGTCTAACCTTAGCAAAGTTCAAACTTTAATCTATGTTGCGATAATGATGTAAAAGTGCTATCCGATTACGAAACGAACTCTGCTACGTCTCCGATATACATATTTTTCTCAAACGTGTTTGATATGCTAATGTCATAGTCATCCTCAAAACCCAAACAGACTGTGTTTATAACGTTTTACACGATAAGACTCTTATTTATAATAATAGTCTAGTTATACGGTAAGTTGGTAGACTATTTAGTTTAGGCGGGAAAGCTATGCCTTCAACACAAATCAAACTGCTTATTGTTTTAAAGAAGGAAGAATGCGAAGCTCTTGTAAAGAAAATACAACAGGGTACAAATAAGACACTTTGGGCTTAGGAAACATTCAGTGATAAGACTAACAGGGTCGATGTTCTACAAGGAAGATATTTTTCTAAACTTTGATGCGGTCATATTTAGAGTCGGATACCGTAGTTTTACTATCAAATTCCTATTAACAGTAAATCACTATGTCCTACGAAAGTTACAGTGGTAGGTGCCTGCTGGCTTCAAACTTATCTGTCCAAATACAATCATGTCACAAACTGCACTCGCACGTATCACGCGCGTTCCTATCAACGTTGCGTGTAACTTGTCACATTACCTTGCAGTTCATTGGCGCCCTATCTTCGTTGCCACACATTCGCACTAACATTTCAATAATCCACTAAATTTCACAAAAACACTTATTCATTATTTTATTATATCACACTTGTATTTCTATATTCACATAACACAGCCATTGTTACACACATGAGGACACAAAATGACTTATCGAATGATAAGTTATCGATAGTTTTGGGTCTAGATATGGACCAAGGGTTTAATCAAGTTACAATAAGTACAGTTTTGTTACGTAGACGACACGGTGAGGTCGGTACGTACGCTCGCGGGTGAGTTAAGCACGCGACTGGCGGAGCGGGCGGCGTTATCGTTTGTAGGTCAACCGGTAGCCGCCATCAATGATTGTATGTTCAAACATTACGATAGAGGAGTTTACACAGATGACGTGCTCGTGAAAGTCGGTAAACTAAGCGGTGGACGCGGGGCTAAGTTGTGTGGTTAAGGATGCAGTTTTAAGGATGTTTGTTTAAATGATTTAGCTTTAATAGAAAAAGAAAAATATGACTTATTCACTGTCGCCGTCCGGGCCTTATGATTAATCAAATACATTGCATTTACATTTTCCTAGTACCAGTTTTGCCACTATTTCCCAGTATAAATTTAAAATCACTTAATTTATTTATAATATTCAAATATTATGCTTGTCGCTTTAAAATAAGCATCTTAATATCCGGTTATATAAGTATTTATGAAAGGTGAGCAAAAAAAAAAAGAAATTAAATTAATCTAGTCAATGGGATAACGTTACATAGAGTCTGTCTAATGAAAGCGTAACCTGGAGTTTTTTTTTTAAATTAAAGTGGCAACATTATTTTGCCGCCAAAATCACGTCTAAGTCTATGATTGCAATTGTCACTTTTTTTAAACAGATATTTATTTATCAACAATAACTGCTTTATCATGAGTAAAACAATATAAAGTTATGTGCGAAAGCAGCTACACACTACCATCAGTGAGTTTAAACAAAAACAAGAAGAGAAAGAAGTTGTTTTCTAAGAAAAACAACAATGTTTATACATGATCTTGGATTTTTAAGTTAGTGTGACATTATAATCTCGATCATTGTTGACTGACCACTAGATATTTTTACGCTATGAATGATGTTACTTCTTATGTTTATAGATAATCTTAAAAATATGCAAGGACTCAACGGAAAAAAATTGGGGAAATATGGAGAAAAAGTCTTTAAACTAAGTTCTGAAAATACATATCTTCACTGATGTCCTAAAGATTGCTACAATACGTTTATGAGCAGTCGAGATGTGATGAAAGATTTGCCTCCGTCTGGTAGGCCATCAAAGTCTTCATCTAAAGTAAGCGTAAAAAAGAAGAAAGTAGTAACTAAATTCCTCGTTCAAGTTTGAGAGAGATAGCTGCTGAATTTTCCGTGTCTCACGTGTCGATCCGTATCATTTGAAACATTTACTTGAGTATAAAACATGTTCCCACTTGACTAATTCCAAAAGATTTGAATTTTTTTCCTTCTAAAACGAATCGATTCCAACCCAACAATCTTGAAGCACATTATTAGTGTTGGCGAGACGTGCTGAAGTTGAAATCATGTTGACTATTTTATTTGACTGTCGCGGTGTTATGCTCTTGGTATTCTTGCTGGAAGGCCAAATTGTAAATAAAGAATATTATATACGGCATTTGAGAGAACAGATAAAATAAATTTAGGATAATAACTAACATTTTGTGTATTATTAACCTTTACCTTACATCTGCCAATAAATAAATCTAGGCAAATTTAAGTTCTTAGACAACTATTGTACAATCGTCATATATAAAAAAAATTGTCAAGTATCACAACTTTTTTCTCCTACTATTTCAATAATACCATATTCAAATTTTTGGGTTCCAACCTCCTTTTCTCAGGTCACGCTTTCAGTAGACGGACTCTATTAAAAATTTAAACATATAAGAAATATTAAAATCAATTTTAGTCTATTTGGCAAAAAATTTGTACCTAATTAAAAATTTACTCTCGTGCAATGATAACTATTTGGTAATGTTTAATTAAGTAACTCCTTCACGAATATTGTTCACTATTATGCCAAATTTTAATTCGACAAGCAATAGACAGCTTGTCACCCAACTCGAATCGTCGACGACTTTAGTATTCCACGCGCTCCTCAAAGAGATGTCACCTAAACCGTAGAGAGCCCCTAGGTAGGGCTGATGGCAACTACGGCTACGAAAAATTTTTGAAAGGGTAGTACTGGAACGCAATTTGTTTTTAGGTTTTTTGTTTGTATGAGGTAATCTCAGAAAGTACTGGTCCGATTGCAAAAATTTTAGCACCAATAGAAAGCTGCTTTATTCCTGAGTGACAGCTATATAAATATATTATGTACACGGGCGAAGCCGCGGGCAAATGCTAATAAATTATAAGATGAGGACATCCTAAGTAGTCCTTACATAACCTAAACAGTTGATATATATTTAGATGCAAATCAATTTGTTTAACGACGCCGTATAATAAATAATTCATTACTCAACCAGATGATCTCGATGGACGCTCAATCAGTGGAACCTGTATTTTATAGACGCATTAATTCATTTGATAGTTTCAATATAATTGGAGTCGTTATTAAATTATGAGCCTTTGGCGATCGGATTTTCGGGATCCTATTAATAAGACTCCACTGTCAAACCGTCTGTCACCAAGCTGTATCTCATGCAGAGCCTAAGGGGGGGGGGGGGGGCGGCAAGCCGGGCATTTGGCCCGAGCGTCAAAAAATATGATGCGGCAAAATTTACTTATATATCTTTTAAGTTAGCCATCTACGCCCAAGTTGTTAGATTGAGATTTTTATGTGCCACCTTCCAACCTACTTCAGGTTGGATAGTGGAAATATTTAAGACTCATGAGGTCATGACTATATGGTTTTGTGGATGTATGTAATGGGCGGCGAAAATTATCTTCGCCCGGAGCGGCTAAATCGTTAGATCGGGCCCTGATCTCATGAATCGTGATAGTTTATGTATAAATATGTATATATTTTGAAATTATATAAGTATGTTTATCAGAACATCGTTGTGTGATAGTTGTGGAATATTATTATTACTCTGCAATTATGACTGTGTATTCAACTCAATCGACAAATCTCCTTTTTTCGCCAACTGCGCCAGAAGGAGGGCTAAAGGCTTCTAGGAGGGAACGGTTCGTGCGCGAGACCTACTCGCACTTGGCCGATTTTAGAGATAGAAACGGAAGTCAAGTTTGTTGGCAAGTGCAAAAACCGTGGCGAAGTCAATGGCAGAAGCTGGTATTTTAATAATATTGTTAACAATTTTCCACTTACTTTACCATATTTACTTGAAACTAAAGGAGTCTTATTTACATAAACACTCAATATCTCTCCGAGATCGAGAAATAGAGGAAAAACAAATTGTAATGAGAGGTTATCTGTTCACTCAGACGACGTGTCAGAGGTCGAGTGATGTTTATAACTTGGAAGTATCCTTCCTACTACAGAGAAATAACTAACTTGACTTCACCGTTTACATTTCAATAATTAAAATAATGAACCCGATGGATGCGTGACGCACAGAACCTGTCGTTGTGGCGACGCTTAGGCTCCCTTAAGCGTCGCCACAACGACAGGTTCTGTGCCTTCTGTGTGTGTTCTGGCCTATGTTCAGCAGTGGACGTCTTTCGGTTGATATGATGATGATGAATTAAAATAATTAACCGCATATTTCAATGTATAATTTCTGGTAATTTGAGTCCATGGCCACCAACTGTAGTTTGGACTTTATTAGCTTAGTTTTTTTTTATTGATTTAAACTAGTGCTTGACTGGGATCCCACCTAATGGTAAGTAGTGATGCAATCGTTGATAGTGAGGCGCACTAGTTTATTAAGATATCGCAAGAGATTCTTGCACGTTCTTCTCCATAGAGATCTACGTTTTGGAACGTGCTATTTAGCTTCACTTTTTTGGACTGACCGACATTTGACTATTTGAAAGTGCCTGTAAATGGTCTATTTGAAATAAATGCTATTGATTCGATTGATTTGATTAAAATATTTGACATCATCAACTGCATCAGACTGCTTAAAGTGACTTTCTTAGTAGTTTTGCGGTCAGGTTTTTTGACACGGACGTTTTTTATTTCCTACATTTTTGTGAGTTTGTACTTTTGAAATAGCCACTTCATCATTTTAATGTACCTAGTGTCATTCTAAGACGAATTTAACGGCACCTCCCAAGCTAAAATGCAACAAGCTATTTAGACTCTAGGTCGTGTCAAATAAATATACGTACATGCATTTTTTTTTTCACTAGGAATCACTCTTGTCCGTGTCGTGTATCGCGTTCACAAACACATACACATGACAACCAGACCTGGGACCTTACCAAGACCTGTTAAAATATCAGGTGCGCGAGCGAGAAAGAGGGATAGACCACCCTATAAAGCTCCATCCCTTTAACAGGGCGTAAAATGGGTCACGTTAAGAGCTCGTGGTAAGAATTCTGGAACCACTATTTGTAAGCATTACAAATATTTGATCCATGCATGTACATGATTCATACACTCGAAACACGTAACTCCTCTTCCGACGCAGTCAGGTAAAACCGCTCATAAAAAAATGGGTATTTCTAGAAATACTAACAACACAAGAGTGCACAAAAATAACAATTCCGAAGCACCGAGATTCAGCGAAAAACCTTCACCGTTGCCCCGGGGCGATAACCAAATAGTACAAGTACATGTGTAAGAACACACACTGTGACGTCACAAGCCACGTCGCATGCGCTGGTTCGATATCCGAACATAAGCAGTTATATGAGTGACACATTCAGAAGCTTTTGGCGGGATTTATTCGAGTGAAGTTCGGTAGCTGTTTTCATCATCATCATTTCAGCCGGTAGACGTCCACTATTGGACAAAGGCCTCCCCCAAGTTTCGCCACAATGAACGATCCTGTGCGTCCCGCATCCATTGGATTCCCGCAACCTTCACCAAGTCATCGGTACACCTTGTCCACCGGCCTTCCAACGCTGCGTTTTCCGATACGCGTACTCTAGAACCTTTCGGCCCCAACGGCTATAAATATGTTTTGCGACCAATGTGCCCTGCCCAAAGCTGAGGAGCTGTTTTAAATTTTGCAAATTGATTCCTAGTGGATATTGTGATGTACAACTGGACATTATGTGGAATCATTGAAACAGGTGCGAATCGTATTGTGGTATTGTCTACTTCGGCGAAGCTTGCCGAGAAGAATGACGAGACATTGGCTAGAGTATTTTACTCTAGAAACATCAGAATCCGCATCCTAATGGACAACAAAGTGACTATAGCATACGGAGACATGGCTTAAAGGACTTAGTATCGAAGCCAAAAAAAAGTTTTACTAACGCAACGTCTCATGTGGGCTATTCAACGCAAGTGCGGTTGCGAAGCGATCCGATACGGAGCAAGCGAATTTAACGCGGTGCGGTGCACGTGAATTTAAAGCGATGCGGCGACATTGACCCGGCCTCGCTTCGGCCACAATTTTATGAAAAAATAAGCTACGGTATACATTTATTTTAAAGCTTAGATACCTTTTACAAGGATCATAAAAACTACAACAAAAAAAAAAACCAGCAGCTATATGAGCGACTGCGATTGTTCGAAAGGGCCACCGAACGCAGAGGGTAACTGAAAAAACATGGGTTTTAGTCAGTAAAAGTCTGTCACTCCCTCTCATCCCACCCGAAGCGGGCGGAGTTATTTTATGAATTCCCACCACAAAAAAAGAATGTTCAAAAGACTTTATTTTACATTACGTAGTTAGTATCGGATGTGATCTGATCTGTGACCTTTTCAAGTAATTATATTTTTTATAAAACTCGTTTTATCTGTGTTTTGGCTTTAAATGTCAATAGTATGAGTTAATTGGGTTAGCGAGTGTTGAGTGTAAATATTGAGTTCGTTAATGAAAAGTTCAACGAGTGCTAACCACGAACATTTTAATGATACTTAATGAACAATATCGTGACCGAGGACGATCTATTTGATGACCTGAACTAAAATGTTAAAGATATGGAGCTGTACAGGGTTATTTGTAAAACACTAACAACCTGACTGGCCTGTTCGTCTAGTGGTTAGTGACCCTGACTGCTATGCCGGAGGTCGTGGGTTCGATTCCCATAATCATAAATCTATGAGCATAATCATTTGTTGTGTCTGGGTGTAATTTATCTATAACTAGCGACCCGCCCCGGCTTCGCTCGGGTAACAGTATTTCTCCACTATTTAATGGATGTTATTATACATATAAACCTTCCTCTTGAATCACTTTATGTATTAAAACCGATTCAAAATCCGTTGCGTAGTTTTAAAGATTTAAGCGTACATAGGGATATAGGGACAGAAAAAGCGACTTTGCTTTATACTATGTAGTGCTATGTATGTATTTAGAAATACATAAGTATGTTTATCAGTTGTCTAGTACCCATAACACAAGCTCTGCTTAGCTTGGGACTAGACGGCGTTGTGTGATAGTTGTGGAATATATTACCTTGCAGGACTGTATACTAACATCATAAAAAACAACTTTTGTTCTATGACTTTTTACAAAACATAATTCATTTACCAAAAACAAAACGTCAAGATTTCGTTGTTTTATCCAACACATTTGAACTCTGTATTTTCTATACCGACCTACGTCTGCGTCTGTATGACACGACGCAAGCGCATCAAGCACTCACACCGCCCATTCTGCACTCCCTCTATTGTACTATCGCTTCCTTCGCATAGCCTTAGAACGTTCATTGTAAATATTTTTATTTTTTGTATGAAAATCTAATGAACTAAAATATAATAACTTTTTTTAAAGTCATAGAGCAAAAGTTGTTGTTTAGGATGTGGTGGGTGTTTCCTAGCTGACTACCCTGAGAAGAAAGACCGAAACAAACTCAGGGGTCAAAGTCTCTTTCAAAGTCCATACAGTAAACAAGTAACGGTCGAATCATATGAGAACCATGCAGATTAGTGTATAATAACAGAGATTATACACAAACATTCAATGTTGAAGTTTCTGATTTGAGTTTTGGTACAGTGTCTACGTCCAAAACTGTGGACATATCAAAATAGAAGTGCAGACACAAAATAAACTCACAAAAAAATCTAAAAGACGAAAATAGCCACCAAAATTGAAGGTTAGGTCGTCTACTTGAAATCCGGTTTTCAAACTACAAACATCCCAAATCATAATGCATATCTAGCCAGGCTATAATAATTTACACATTACATAATATACATTTAAGAAGGTGTGCCCACCCTCTTTTAAAAAAAATATAATTACCACTTCACGTACATAACACAAGCTAACGCACTCAACTCGGCAAATATAAAACGTAAATACAACCTTTATAAAATATTTACAAGTCCATTCAATAATATTTACATAAGCAGTGATTATCGCGCAATGTGTTGCTAACTCCCTCTAACATACTGCGCTAGAAAAAGATAGATAAGTAAACTGTGACGTAATAATTAGAGGTTATTAGAATATGATCGTGCGTGGTGGGGGTGTGTACCGTGAAAATTGGAAGTTGTAAATCAGCTTTCCAAGCATATTATGGTATTTTTCAATTTGGATGACAAATAAGGCGATAGCCCCTGGTGATACGGAATTCCGTGAATTACTTCTATCGTAAACAGATTTCAAAAACGCAAACAATTTGAGATCGTAGGTCGTGGTTCAGTACCCAGGCAGGCTTTACTTTGAGTGATTTATTTCATTAGCATCATCGCTCTGAAGCGAGAAAGAGCATTCATGTTGTATGGCTGGGTGGAGAGGGAGGCCAAAGAAAAGATGGATAGATTGTGTGAAGAGTGATATGAAAGAAAAGAAAGTTAGTGATAGAATGACGGGTGACATGGCCGAATGAAAGAAGAAAACGTATTGCGCCGACCCAAAGTAAGATGGGATAAGGGCAGGAAAATGATGAGCATCATCGCTCTAAAAACTGTGAAGGAAAACATCGTGAGGAATCTGCCACAATCAAGAACCAATATTTAAGACGATATCCTCTTCAGCCCGCACTATTTTCGCATGGTGGATTACAATCCATTCCCTCTCCTAGTCCAGTGGGAATATTATAAAGCTCATGGTAGCAATGGGCCTCAACAAAAGACTTAAAGTCACCCAAATGGCAATGGATAGGGCAATCCTCGGAGTTTCCTTGCATCAGAAATAAAAATATCCGCAGAAGAAGTAAGGTTACCGACATAGCCTGAAGAAACGTCATTAAGTGGCAGTGGGCATTGCACGCTTAACATATAGCCGTTGAGGCCGAAAGGTTCTAGAGTGGCGTACGCGTACCGGAAAACGCAGTATTGGAAAGCCTACTTACAAGGTGAACCGATGACCTGGTAAGGATCGCCCCGCAGGATGCGAGAGGCACAGGACCGTTCGTAATGGTGACACTTTGAAGAGGCCTGCACTAACACTAGACGTCTTTCGGCTGAAATGATCATGAGAATCAAAAGTACAAGAATTGTCCCAATATCTATCATCTTCCTGCCCTTGTCCCGTTTTATTTGGGGTCGGCGCAACACGTTTTTTTCTTCCATTCTGTCCTGTCACTCGTCACGCTATCACTAACTCCCTTTTCTTTCATATCACTTCTCACACAATCCATCCATCTTTTCTTTGTCCCAATATCTATATATATAAAAATGTGTATAAAAATGTCCCAATATCTATATATATAAAAATGAAACCCGTTTTCCATTGTCATATTAGGGTAGAGTAGGGTAGAGTAGGGTAGAGTTGGGTATAGTAGTGTGGAGTAGAGACGAGCGGGAGCGAAGCCGCGCGGGCAAAAGCTAGTATCCTTATATTTTTACAAGGTAAATACAAACATGTTTCAAAAGATGTCTTCTATATACTTGAAGTACTTAAACCTAAAGAACTTTCTTCAACCGGTAGCCACCAACGATAATGAGAAACGAATAACTTAGCATTGTTCGCAATGTGTGCGCTTACGCATCTGTGTCTATAGTAAGTGATGTGCTGTTTGGCTAGTATGTTTGAAGATTGGTATGTTGGCACACGGTTTGAAGATAGTCTTGTATTTTTTCTTTTATAGCTTTACAAGTGGATATGGACTTAGATAGATATATTCTTCATCGTGTGTTTTTTGGTCAGGTTTCTGAATAATTTGAGTGCCTTCAGGGCTAAAGTGCATAAACTAGTTCGCGTCACCATCAACGTTATCATCACTGCTTACCATCTGGCGGGGTGCAGTCAAGCTTAAGAAAATTACAAACTTACGGGGGAAGGGGGGAGTAGAACAGCAGTGTTTCTATTAAAGCGAAGCCGTGTGGAGTGGAGCTGAGCTGAACGGAGCAGACCAGAAACCAGACTAACTGACCCCATCTTTATAATGTTTGTGTACGTGTTTCATGAAGTCTGGACTTATCACACTATGTAATATTATAAAGAGGTAAAGTTTGTTGTTTGTAGCGGGTAATCTTTGAAAGTATTGAGCCGATTGCTAAATTTTTTTCACCAATGGAAAGCTGCTTTATTCCTGAGAGATATAGGCTATATTTAATACACGCGGACGAAGCCGCGGGCAAAAGCTAGCAATTTATAATCAAAACTAATTTAATAATATCATAGCTATACGTTTTAAATATCAGTTATAACATCGCCTTGGACGCGTCTGAAAAGGCATAATTTAATAAATTTATATCATTTTTTCTCTCCTCACTGACCTGGTAGGCGTTCCACTGTTGCAGCAGATGATGGTGACAGGCGGCGCAAGCGCGCACGGTGCCCTGCGCGTCCTTGGGCCGCGAGCGAGGCGGCCGCGGGTGCTGCTCGCCGAAGATCGGGAAGTAGGCTTGCTTGTTCTGGAAAATAAATAGACTTCTGTTAGGAGCTGGAAAGTGATAGAGAATCTTAAGCTGACTGATCTTGTCTTAGATCAGCAAAGCTTACGTTAGCGTGTAAACTGTAACAAGCTAGTATCTATCTACTAGGGCTTTGCGCCACCAGCACATTTTTTTTTTTATTATTGATAGGCTCGCGTTTGACCACCATCTCACTATTGACTTAAAGACCCCCAAGTTGTAGCTATCAGGAAACACAGACTCCGGCAAGGAATTCCACACATGATGGACATCCCACTCATACGTACAAATCATTTTGGAAACACATTCATTGTGCGTACAGCTAAGGAATTAAATATATTGACTGTGCCGTGTATCTATATATATGAAATGCTATTATTTGTGAAAAGTAATATTAATCTGTTTGAAACAATGAAAAGTAAACGTTATAAAAATCACATATGTTTCCCAAGTAATAGAACGCATTTTTTAAACAGTAGTGTGTTTTGCATGGCTCCAAGATTGTATAACCATTTGCCAAAAGAATTGCTACAGATACAATCTTTAAAGGTTTTTAAACGTAGTATAAAAAAGCTCTTAATTTCTAAAACCTATTACAGTGTCATTGAATATTTAGAGGACAAATTGTGATTATGTGGTGGATTTTGACACTGAATTTGTTTACTATAATGACATTTCAAATTTATAATTTTATGTACTTTAGTAACTTTATTGACATTTAGTAAAACAGAATATGACTATGTAGTGGAGCATTTGACATTATTATTATTTAATGTTGTGACATTCAAATTTAATATTTTATGTGTCGTAATGATTGATAATTGTATTGTCATTTAGTAATAATTAATAATGTCTATTTCTAATATAAATTTTTGTATGCTATTATTAGCTAACATAGCGTTAAAAAATTGTTATTTAAGACCTTAATGTTACCTATGTTTACAAATTAATAAATGAATATGAATATGAATATGAAAAGGAGTAGAATTCCCCCCTATAAACTAAGGGTCTTTAAGTCCGGAGTAAATAGGCTATTTCTAGGTATGTACCATCGTCGATCATACCATCAAGTGAGATAGTGGTCAAATGCGAGCTAATAAAAAAAAAAACTCAATTCAAATGTGGCAGTAGCGGGTTGCAACTAAAAACAGCGTCAGGCGGTACCACTGGCATGCTGCCATTTGACGTCACGCCGAGCCAAGTCCTTTACAATTTTTATTAGCGTCAAAAAACTCTGCCACATCGCTGTCGACTGCTAATGTGCCCAAAAGACTGGCGTCATTGCCAGCAATGCGGTATGGCAATGTCAAAATCCTCTGTTCGAGGAAAAGCGAACCCTTGGGTCACGCGAAGTGTCTAACTGGATGTTTCGACAGATCTTTAAAGAAACTTGTGAGCACTCGGACCCCACGATCCAAGAGTTTCGCCCAAAACGGTACGAAAATATAACTTCCAACAAGGTGCAAGAATTTTTAGACGCCATATTTTGGTTTTATTTTAGTTATTTTTAAATTGTGGATGATTCGTTTATAATTAATAATAACAATAATAACTTTATTTCCAGACCCATAGAAAACTTAACCTAATAAATAAAATTAATATTATTTTTGCGTAGTATAAAATGTTTTGACTTATGTTCAAGCTTCTGGTCAAGTAATACATCACCGAAGCGACTTTTCAACACTACAAATAGGCAACTGAATGCTGGTACCCATATGTCATCATCCTGTAAAACTCCGCTGTGCTAATAAGTGTTAAAGTCCAATCTATAAAATTATATAGAAAGTGGTTATAGTCTCGGAACTAACCCCGCCTCTGACCCGATAACAGCTCTCAAGATATAAAGACCTCCAGCCGATTACTTAGGAATAGGGCTTGGAGGAAACTGAAATCAACTATAAAATAGTTTTCTTTCTTTCTTTCTTTCTATGTATAAAAGGAGAAACTGACTGACTAAAATTTAAATACACAGCCGAAACTGCTTCTGCCAGTGGCTTCAATCGCGTGAAAGTAGGTTCTCTATACAAACTTTGGACCTCCCGTTTCATCCCTATGAAGTCTTCTTCTTCTTCTTGCCCTTGTCCCGTTTTATTTGGGGTCGGCGCAACACGTTTTTTTCTTCCATTCTGTCCTGTCGCTCGTCACGCTATCATCAACTCCTTTTTCTTTCATATCACTTCTCATACAATCCATCCATCTTTCCTTTGGCCTCGCTCTACCCTTCCATCCGTGGATGGATGGAAGGGTAGAGCGAGGCCTTAATTAAAACTCATAGTGCATAATCTTCCCTATATGAAGTGAATTTTGGAAAATCTCTTAGTAGTCCAGAATCCTTTCATGCGACTTTCTTTTAACTTTTTGGCAATCGGCACCACCTTAAAGGATCCTCTGATGTATTCATTTCGCAGTTTATCTAACCGGGTTACACCTCCAGCCCATCTGAGCATTTTCATTTCGCTCGTGTGGAGACGCTGTTCGTGTACCTTTTTCATATCACACGGCATCGCAGTAGCACTGCTGAACCCAAATAAAACCGTTATTACGAAGACGTGATAATACTTGGTTCACGAACCGGCGAAGGTGCGTCTGAATGTCAAACGGTCGAAGGGAAACCACAAATCGTGCTACCCGGTACTGCTAAATTATTAGTCTATAAAGATTCTAATATTGGCCAAACCATTTAGAGCTTCGCAAATAATTTTTCACACCACCTGCTCGAAAATGTCAAATTATATGTCAAGCAACCTTAACCTAAAGTGAGTCATTAGTGGCCGGGGCATAGAAATATATTATATCTATGGGCCGAGGGCACAGCCGGTCAATAATGTTGTACTGGATTTCATCATGACCCGCTGGTCAATAATGTGACTATTATTTTCTCACAGTAGGTGTAAAAAGTAGAGTATCCTCCTCTGGGCTAAAAGTGTCTTTGCCTTGGGGTAGCTTGAATCCCTCGCTGCATTCAGGATTCTTGTATTAACACCCTCGCTTTGCTCGTGAGTTAAATCCCGAATCCTTCATTGCGCTCGAGATTCAATATGACGCCCGTGACATACGACAAAACTTTAGCCCCTCGGTGCATAATCTACTATTATTACAACATGAAGTGCATGTTCTCAGCTTATAGCACCGGCCGTTGCTATGTGCTCATTTCTTTTATCTGCATTATGTAAACATTATTATTTTTTGTATTAACTACATGAAGATAACATTTTGAAGTTTACTGTCTTCTATGCACTAGACCTTCGCGTGATGAGAAGTGGGTTGATAGTCTAAGGGCTACATTTCACTGTGAAACCAAGGTGTAAGCTACCAAACTAGACACCAGAGTCGCCACGTCTGAGGTGGTCGCGCCACCAAATGGGTTGCGCAACCAAACAGACACCAGGTGAGTAACTCTCATAGAGCTGTATACATTTTGTTGGTAGCGGCGACTGGTCGCGCCGCCATGGTATCTTGATGAAATATAGCCCTAAGTGCAACGAGAAATATTATTTTCAAAATCTTATTAAAAATATTTGGCATTGGTAATTTTGTTAATAAAAAGATTACAAATACAAAAAATAAAAAGTGGGTAGATTGCAAACACTTATTTGATTTTTTTTAAATTATTAACCCTTCAGATACCGTCAATTAGAGACACAATAGTAAGACAATAGATGCGCGGCCACCGGTGGTCGCTTGGGGATTCATGAATTAAATAAGAAACGAATACATCAATTTGAATTGTTTAGCTAGCTTACTATGTATTTACGTTATTATAATCATTATTAAAATCAACAATACAAACCTCTTAATTAGTTCCTTCCCTCTCGATTAGTCTATTTCATGAAAAAATCCTTACGATATAAATGCCTAAATGGCAAAACCGATTTTGTTGAATTTTGGTACAGAGATAGTTGGGACCCTGGAGACGGACATAGGCTAATTAAAAAAAAACGTGAGAAAAGGGGGAGAAAGAGTAAAGTATATTCATAAACGCGGGCGAAGCCGCGTGTAAAAGCTGGTCTGTGAATAAATACGTGTTCCGATCGAAAATCATACTTTCAAAATGCTAAAAAACTAAAGAAAGTTGTTATGAATTATGACTAAAAACCGAACCTCAAAATCCGATAGCAAAATAAAAAAATAATGAGCAAGTCATTCAGCCAGCCCTACTATCTTCTAATAATATAGAGACATTAATTCGCTATCCGTTTGTAAGTAAACATCTGCACAGAGAGCAAGGGTCAGAGAAAACATGGCGATAACATGTGCCTGCCTCACACGCATCCCACCTTTCAAATTGTTAATATAAGATACGAGGACCATGTGACTGGCATGCGTAATTTATCTCTATTTATCACCATCGTCACCAGCCTATAGGGAAAAGTCAAAATAAAGATGAACTGATGGTTTTTTTTTTAGGTGGGAAGTAATACAATGACTTCTTTTGCTCCTGGGGTTGGGGGTGAGGGTGAGTCAGACTTTCACTGGCTAAACCCACTCCCTATGTTCCTTCGACCCTAGTGGACCGCAACAGTTTTGCTGATATCTTTTTGAGGCACGCGTGGAACACTACTCAGTGTTGACTACTCAGGCTCGGTCCAGACGGTTACCGGACTGCCGGACGGAGAGCTACCCGTTGCTCGTCGTCCTCCTCGTGGCTGGAAACCAGGTTCGGGATCCCAGCGGCTAGGGCGGCCGTCGCCAGACTTACTGTTTCGCAGAAGGAGGCTACTGCCTGCCATTCCTCAACTCTATGTTACTTAATTCCACGAACTTTAAGTAAAAACTGCACCTATTCTTGAAATATACCTTCTCTTAGGAAAACAGTGGTAGCCGATAGGTAACGGCCCGACTAACGACTTGTAGATCGCGGGTTCAAAACCAGTCCGGCGCATTACTTTTCATAATTTTGCGTAAAAGCGGCATGTCCTAGAACTAAAAATTCGACGACATGTGACATTCACCAACCCGTACTGAGCCCGCGCGTCGGATTACGGCCCATTCCCTCTCCTAGAGAGAAGGCCAGAGTCCCAGCAGTGGGACCATTAAACAGGCTGATTATCCTATGCTATATATTCACCTATTCCGGACCTCTGATAAATAATCACAGATATTAATAACAAAAATAAATAAGAATAATATATAATTACGTATTCTTGGTCTTGGATGTCATTGAAAAACGTGTGTCGTTTAATTAGAGGCAAAAAATCATATCATAATAGTAGTATCAAGAATGACCCGATTGACCTATTCACATACCTATTATCAATGAAAGAACTACTACTATCACCATGAAAAAACTCACTGTTTACACAATAAACATTAGTTTTTAATTTTTAATTATGTAAACAACGAGTGCGTCTCGCATCCATCGGTTTCCCGCAACCTTCACCAGGTCATCAGTCCACCTTGTTGGAGCCCTTCCAACGGATCGTTTGTTGTGGCGACACTTGGGGGAGGCCTATGTCCAACAGTGGACGTATATCGGCTGAAATGATGATGAAACAATGAGTATGAAAATATGGATGTGTGTGAGGAATGATATGAAAGAAATGGGAGTTAAGTGATAGTGTGACGGGTGACAGGACAGAATGGAAGAAAACAAGCTTTAAATTAATTTTTTTTTTTTCATAGCAAGCTTTTATAACTCGGTATACCTACATAATTAATACTCGTCAAGACGAATCATACGAGCCCAAACTCAATGGGGTTATGTCGTTTAACTACGAAGTTTCTATAGCCACCTTCCGGTTCCATCATCAGATCAGCTCCATGTAATAATAATTTTTCATTGTCAGCTGATTTACACATGCATGTAAAATTTCAGCTCAATCGGTAACCGGGAAGTAGGTCAAATTTGCAAGGTTTGATGACAGACAAACATCGGGACAGGTGAAACTAAATAAAAGCTTGTAATAGTAAAAACGTACCGTAAATAATAACCCCAAGTAATATGGGACAAGGGCGGTAGAGGATGTAAACAGTAAGTGAGATTGGCCAGGTTACGTCGGATATATGCATGATCACCACTGGGCTAAAATTCCACGCAATGGGAGTCACCAGAGGACAGTCAGTGTCACCAATTCGCCTGGAAAGCAGCGATGGGATGACTTGGACGCGTACTACCAATGAAAGAGTGGAAAGAAGAGAGGGCGTGTCAGACTTTTACTGACTGAACACCCACTCCTGTGTTTTCTTTGCCTTCGTCCCAGGGCCGAGTTTTACTTTCAGAAACCAACCCTTGGCCCCAGTAGGTCTCGACCCTGCTGGACGAGGGGTCCAGCAGGTGCTGACATGTCCTTGAAGCACGCGTGGAACAGTACGCGCCGTCAAAGAGTGTCTGGAAAGATATGAGGAGGCCTTTGACAGCAATGGGACACTATGGGTGATTAAAAAAAGAAAACTAACTACGAAAAATTTTTTTTTTGTTACGATTAAACTCGCGTTTGACCACCCATCTGATGGTAAGGGATGATATGACAGACGAAGAAAAACGCTTGACTAGAAGTACCCTATTCACTTTTGTCTTAAAGACCCAGTTGTAGCTGCCAGGAAACACAAGACTCCGGCAGGGAATTCCACTCTTTAGCTGTACGCACAATAAATATTCGTAATTTTTCCGCGAATTATCAACCTCCGGTCCTTATCTCAATTTGTTAGTGGTCGTCGCAACGTGACATCTTATCATACTTCTTTATTAGTACTCATCTCAACAGTCACCTTCTTACTACCATTATTTTATTTTGCAAAGTCTATTTACGATCTATGAAATCTAGTATTAGTGTCTAGTATTTATATTAACGGTTCAAAGGACCGGTAAATTCACCGAGCCGGATATAATGAGTAAATTGTGACAATACATAAAGCTGCTGGACTGGGCCTGCGCACTGGATTACGGCCCATTCCCTCTCCTAAACAAGAAGTCTGGATCCGAGCAATGGGAACATTAAAAGGATGATTATGCTATGCTTATACTCGTACTAATCAGCTCCAAGATCTACTATTTTAACGAATTGGTAAATTCATCTTATACACTTGGTCCTTCGAGCCGGATGAACTGTTCAATTTTACATCCTTTATTTTCTAGAGATAAATGACGAACTGCGTAAAACCGAAACAGACTTAAATAAACTACTATGTAACATCACGTACATAACGCGGTATCTTAACGCTTACTGTAATAGGGGGTGGAAGTGCATAAGACATATATCGTACTTTATTGTTATCACCTTCATGAAATGTCTAGTACTTCTATCTGCGGCTCAAAGGGCTGGTAAATTCAAGAAAAATATTTGCTTATTCGAAGCGGATGTAATGAGAAATTTGATATTTTAAAAAGCTTCTCGAAATACTATGTTTAACGACAAGTAAATTCACCTCACACAATTGGTCATTCGAGCCGGATGAACTGATCAATTAAAAAAAAAATAAAGATAAATGACTAACCTAACCCTGATTGCCCATTTAACTGCGTACAACAGATGTAAATAAACTACAATGTAAGAGCACGTAGATGGGCGGTATCTTAGCGCTCACTGTAATAGGGGTCGGTAGTGCATCGGGCAGATAACGGACAAGTTTATTGTTATCAACGGACTATTATTATTTACTTTATTGCTGAAGATATGTAGGGGTCACTATTGTTGGGTATTTTTGTTCGATTATTACTAGTCGATGTTTGTTTTAACTACGTCTCCACTAAGTTTTCCGGTCTAAGTTGGATTGGCGATAATATCTAGTAGCGACATGTACGGATCATTGTAAGTCGATGATAAAACTGACAAGTTCTGCTGAGAAAAACAGAAAATATTTATTTGTGAGTCCTATTTATTTATACATACTTTATTGTACATCAATTTAATAAATAGTACCTATATACTCAAAGCACAAAAAGTATCTTATCCGTTGGTATGGCTATGTTAAAATTATTAGTATGGCTATTAGAATTTTTTGAAGATGGAAATAATTTATCCCATTCTGTATTGAGCAAGGGAGACTGTCAGACTTTTACTGACCAACCCAGGGCACGGGCCAAGGTCACGATAACTGCCTCAAAAATCTTGCAGTCCTGTCAAGAATTATGTGCCATTCCAGAACATGGTCTACCCGTATCTCAAATTTCACCAAAATATATCTGTTTAAGCGTTTGAGTAACACTTGTGAGTGTTTCATTCAAACTGATAGATGAAAATCCGCCTGTTGTTAAAAAGGAAGTTTAGTAAGATCAAAACAAGTCCATAGAGGGGGTAGGGTAGGGAGAGATTCTATCACACAAATATTCGTTTAACAAGATTATATTAGAAGTAGGTATTAATATATCTACAGTGTTCTATATCACAGTTGGGCTAAGACCTCTTTGCTTTCTAATCGGCTCTGGGCCACTTTTTGCCCATCAGAAGTAACCAATATTAACTTATCGATGAGGGCGGACTATTTAACAAGCACAATTCGCCCTAAAGTTGAACCCTAGCTCTCGTTTTACACAATTGAGAGTTTAGTTACTGATTATTATAAATTAACAAATTTCGTCGGATTCATACAATTTAGCTACTTATCCTATCCTTTTCTCTCATCTAAAAGATGCATATTTTCGTCCTGCTGTCCGACCCATGCTTTGTAAAAAAGACCTTCGTCCATTCTTACTAAAAACTACAAATACTACTGACACCAATAACAAATGGGACAGTTGAGCGGTTGCTCCGGTACCGATATTGATACAGAACCTTATAAAATAAAAACACGATTAAACTATACGTCTCATGAGGGTAACGACTGTTCTTAGTAATTAAAGGTGCACGGTAGAGCAAGGGTCAAGTTAGGTAATTAATATTCTTTGTGCGTCAGAAAAATACAGGTTTCGAATTAATTGCTTTCCAACTTTGTTGCTAATAGTTTTATGTGTAATTGGTGTTATTATTTAAACTAATACGATATCTAACCTTTAGGTTACTGTTTTAGCAACATGAATTAATAAAGGAGTTATAAGTATCTGTATGGACGGATGGGGGGAGAGGAGGCCAAAGAGAAGATGGATGGAAAGTAGTAATAAAGAGATAGTATGACAGGTGACAGGACAGAATGGAAGAAAAAAACGTGTTCATTCATGAATGCACTTCAATGTCATTCACTAAATATGTGTGTGTACTTCAGAGAAAAACGTGATGATTATTTATCAACTCTCAAACTTTATCAAAACAAAAACAATACAAGCATTTTAGAATCGAAGTACATGACTTAATTTTTTTATTGTTTGTATCAAAAAGTAATTTTATTCAAAATCGCAAATAGAAAGATTTTAAACTAGGTCTAGAGCAGTGGTCGGCCAGTGGCAACCACTTATTTCAGTGCTCTCAAAAACAGTGAGCGGAAACTGGTGTCTTAAAACCAAAAATTCGAAAACGTGACATCCACCAACCCGCACTGGGCCCGCGTGATGGATTATGGTCCATTCTCTCAACTACAAAGGAGAGCCGACTCCCAGCAGTGGGAACATTATGAGGCTAATTATGTACACAATTAAAGAACTTGGCTGTCCCCTACCCGCGCCACGTCAGGCAGATAACCCGTGAGGCCGGACCGCAAGGTCAGCGACAAGACTTGTCGGCGATATTTTCCACAGCAAGAGATAGCCCGCGCCCGCGCTGGCCCCAGATAGCCTCTGGGAGATATTTCAATTTATTGCCTGTAACTGCTAAGCGAGCGTTGATTGGTGACGTCATACGTGCCGGTTTTGTTTGTGACTGAATCTTAGGGCCGGTTTTCAATTGTTTTTTTATTTTTCTCCAAAACCTCGTTTAGACAAACTTTTTGGACAGAAAGTATGACAAACCGCAGTCATTTTTCAGTAAAAAGTTATCTAGTAAATATAAAAACAGCTTTTTTTTTAATCTTAGGAATGAATACCACGCTATGAAAGCTACAAGAGCTGAACATTTTGCGTATAGCTAAGGAGTGGTCGGCATGTGCGTTTTCTAATAGCTGCAACCTAGGGTTATTTAAGTCAAAAGTGAATAGCTTACTTCTAGGCAAGCGTGCTCCATCATCGACCACATCATCTCTTACCATCAGGTGAGATAGTGGTCAAGCCTATCCACTTCTGTCAGTCTTTAACATTCCAAAAAAAAAAAAAAAGCACTCAATGATGTATTTCGGATTTAAAATTCACTATACGTCACTTTATCATTATTGAAAATTGGGCTTCCCAAAAGTTGCCACATGCTGGATGTGGCAACTTTTGGCCAACTACGTCACATATAACCGACAGCCTTGCGTTTATTCCGCCAGGGTCTCACATCCACGACCAAATACGCCATCTCGTCAGCTCTTCTGTCACCTATGGGGATTGAAGAGCTAAACGAGATGGAGTACCTAGTCGCAAACACAAGACCCTGGCGAATAGGATACAAAAACACACGTCAGAGCAATCCGACGCAACTTGGTAAAGCATTTTTCTTTTTTATTATGGATAGACTCGCGTTTGACCACTATCTCACCCGATGGTAAGCGCTGATGTGGTCGACGATGCAGCACGCTTGCACAGAAGTAACCTGTTCACTCTTGACTTAAATACCCCTAGATTATAGTTATCTGGAAACACGGAAATCGGCACGGAATTCCACTCCTGAGCTGTACGCATAATGAATGTTCTCATAAATGATTTGACCATTACATGTTCACTGTACGGATTTTAAAAGAGACCCCTGAGTTTGTTTCAGTGTTTCTTCTTAGAGTAGTCAGCTAGGAAACACCGGCCTCGTCTAGTTTAAACTGACGAAAAAAAATTATGTGTAAATGTGTTTTATTTTTAATACCTATTTGCAAAATAAATATAAACTATCATTTATCATTTATTTAGTGTGTTCCTAAAACACTTTCTATACTTGTTACTAATTTTAACCTAATGAAGTGACTGACATTAGCAAGAGACATTGTCTATATCCAAATTAAATCAGTGACAAACCGATTTAAACTAGCTCGGCTACTTCCGTATTGAATGATAATAATTACAGTATAAATAGAACGTCATTGTAATATATCAATACAATTAATTACGTCCTATTTATACGACTTTGCATACCTACAAAATTTTAGGAAAACATTTTGACGGATCCCAAGAACCAAGACCTTATGTGAAAAATATTGATTTACGGTTTGTGAATCTATATCTACAGTAATATTATAAAAAGGTGAAGTTTGTATTTGTTTTTTTTTGACGACAAGACGTACGGCGTAGCGCCACCGGTACATGGTAGACATTCCACCTATACGCACAAAGCTTTTGGGAGCACATTTATTGTGTGTACAGCCAAGGAGTGAATAGGTGACTTCTAGGCAAGTGTGTTCCATCGTCGACCACATCATCACTTACCATCAGGTGAAATGGTGGTCAAGCGCAAGCCCGTCAATAATTAAAAAAAAGTTCTAGTCCGTTTGCAAATTTTTTTTCTCCGATGAAAAGCTGCTATATTCCTGAGTGACATAGGCTGTATGTGGACATAGCCGCAGGCAAAAGCTGGGTAAGTAATAAAATACATTGCGCATTATTTTTATATAAGATTTTGTTCTTGAGACCCGTCGATTTCTATCAAATATTAGTTAGCCGGTAATTCTTCCACTGCCAGGCAAATAGCTTTTCTCGTTCAAAACTAGCATTGATTAATAATTAGATAGATATATGATAGATAATTGAGGAATCGTCACGCTTCCTCAATTTTATATTGTTAATAACTGCCCCCCGTAGTTTTCCTCCGCGAGTTTGGTACTAAAAAAGGTACAATTCAAGGATAGCCGCTTCGCGGGAAACCATGCGCTATCCCCGCACCATCCGTATGGCCATGACAATCTGGCTCGCGTTCAGCCGGGGCTGTGCTCGCTGACGCAGCGACGGCGCGCACCGGCGCCGCACAAAGGGCAATGGACCGAACGGTCCCCGCGTAGAGCCTGCGGCAGAAGGCGTCTGGACTCTCAAGGTTGGGCAGGAGCCGCTTGAGAGCAGTCCCAGTCCGGTTCAGTTTGGGAGCCAGACGCAGGACGCAAGTACCTCATCGTCGACGCGACGCTGAACCGGTGAACTACCGTTAATTTTGAACCCGGTGGCGGCGCGTTCCGAGGGCCGTGGAAATACATAGCCGACAGAGGGGTTGTTTTGCACTTGCACCTAGCTGTTTTGTGATACCTGCTACGACCTGCCGTGACTTGTGTTGTTATCAGTAGTGTCCAACTTGTGACCTTTTTAAATATTATTGGAAAAAAATACAACATGGCGTAAAAACTATTGAAATCCATTCAGTTACTGATTCTGAACAAACTATATTCAGGTTTCGCATAAACTAAAAATAATATTGTATAATCGGACAGGAAGATTGCAGCTGGCAAATTGTTCCAGTCCTTCGATGTTCGGGGTATGAACGACGACACGAAACGCTTAGTCCGGACCGTAGAGATTTCAACAAAGTAAAAGTGAATACTCGCCGTACGTCGGGCTGTCTGATGGTAAATTTTTATTCTGGCTACTTCGAGACTTGTCGAACTCACTTAGTTACCAAAGAAGTTCCTTCAATTGACTGCACTATTCAGATTTTCCCATAGAACCAATAAATTCACCTCCACTAGCTAAAATACTTCACCCAGTAATAAATTAACTAAAATACTTCACTTCCCAGTAGTGGGAGCATTACAAAGCAGATTATGCTAGTTAGCTAACTTAAACCTTATTTTTTACGCAATAAGGTTTAAGTTAGCTGGTATAAAATGTACCGTATGTGGTACACTGGTGACTGAGTGGTTAAAATAGAAGTGTGTTTAGTTTGTTAGAATAAACCTCTGCCCCCCTAGCCAAGTTACAACCTTCGATGCAAGCGTTTCGTCGAATTTAAGCGTCTTCAAGGCTAGAGTGAATAGGCTCTTAATAAACTAGAGCGCCTCACTATCAACGATTGCATCACTGCTTACCGTCAGGTTTTTTTTTTTATCGACGGGGAAAATCATCTTTGACGAAACCCGCTCTTGGGTGGAGCGGGAGACAGTGTCAGACTCTTACTGACTAAAAACTCCGCGCCGTTCCTTCTAGGGATCGCAGTCAAGTACTAGTTTATATCAGATAAAAAAAAACTAAAAAAAAATTCTTTTGTTCTGACCACGTGACTGAGCGTTGAGATGACGTCATTCCCGTACATTTGAAACTTTCTACTAGCGTTAACTATTGCAGATTAGCAACTTGGCTAGGGGTTCTGGCTCTATGTTTATAATAAGTCATTTATAAAGAACTCAATTTGATTACACATTTAGGGCATGAAATCTATGAGCTAGATTCGGTCGTATTGGTCTGTTATAATTTATCCCCGCAGAATAACAAGGGATAATTACCACCAGTTATACTCTATTCGCGTTAAGATTAGACATTTAAAGAAACCTTTTTTTACTGTCTGTTCAACCGATTTTAACTTCTTTTTCGTAGGCATAAGGATGGCACTAAAAGTAAAAAGTGGTTACAATACCAACTATTTAATGCAGCCGCCATGTGTCATGCTACCAACGTAATAAAAGTCAAAATCGGTTGAACAGATTGTATTAAAAGGTATGTTATTTTGCCTTATTTTATTTTTATACCATCTTACATACATAATGGCATGCAACAAAGTATTAAGTACTGAACAGAGTATAGAATCCAAATCATTTTTAGCAGGTCAGTGTCAGATTTGATGTTAATTAAAATCATCAGTACAACCCCCTTTTTCATGTAATAGCCATAATATACGGTTAGACGAATTCAGAGGGTTGTATTTGCTTGTCACGGTCGCAAATCATACTTTCAACATACAAATAGGCTAGTTGCCGTAAAAAAATGTAATTAGTCCGTCTTTTAGATTTTTCAAAAATAAGGGACACGTATTTTTTTATTTTAAATTAAACCAAAAATGACAAAGATATAATAGCCCATTAAAGTTACGTGTAACGTCACGCCGTGCTGCATTTTTTCGCAAGGGGTGACGTCACACGTAACTTTAATGGGTTATATCTTTGTTATTTTTTGTTTAATCGAAAAAAGAAAAACTACGTGTCCAATATTTTTTTTAGAATAAACCTAAGCTAGTCCTAAATAATTATCAATAAACTTTATTATTATTAATTTATTTTATAATCTAAAATACGGACTAAATAAAACGTAGTTTTTTGGCCCTGGAAACTACCCTATTGACACTGCGAGTGGAGCGACACTGACCGACTTGTCCTTGGGCTCCTTGGTGTGCAGGTTGTAGAGCGTGCCGCGCTTGTACTCGTCGCCGCACACGTAGCACACCTCCGTCATGGAGTTCTTGTCCGGCATCGACAGGTCCAGGATGTCGCGGTCCGAGCTCGAGTTCGAGTTGCCCGAGTACACGGATACTGTCGACCTGGAATGTAGACGGACAAAAGTTAGTTGTTTTAACGTGAGCACATTATTAAAATTGCCTTCGTAGTAGAAAGTCCAAGTCCAAAGTTTCCGCCAAGTCCGTTCCATCAGCGGACCATTAGACGGCTTTTCGCCACCGGTACATGGTAGACATCCCGCCTATACACACAAAGCGTTTTGGGAACACATTTAATTGGTTTTATTGTGCGTCCAGAGTCTGTTCTCTGACACCACCATTTATGCTCAACCGTGTCCTCAGGGCGGTCCGCACAATGGTGACACCGGGCCGTTATTTCCACTTGAATTAGGTGCAAGAACCTCCCGAACTATGTCGGGTGGGGACCTGCATCATGCGGAAGGTGAGGACGCCGTGACGCCTCTCTAGCCACTCCACTCCTCAAAAAGGGGACTTATCGCCATAGTTATCGCGTGTTCATTCTTGTGATCGCTAAGACATCAAAAATGTTTTAGAGAAGGAAGGACAACCGCCTCCCGTGGCGCCCACACTACGGCCTGTGGCACCCACACAGCCGCCCGCGGTGCCGATACCACCGCCCGTTGCGCCCACACAACCTCCCGTGACGCCCACAAAACCACCCGTGGCGCCCACAAAACCGCCCGTGACGCCCACAAAACCACCCGTGGCGCCCACAGAACCGCCGTGACGCTCACACTACCGCCCGTGGTGCCCACACTACCGCCCGTGGTGCCCACACTACCGCCCGTGGTGCCCACACTACCGCCCGTGGTGCCCACACTACCGCCCGTGGTGCCCACAATACCGCCCGTGGTGCCCACACTACCGCCCGTGGTGCCCTTTCCACTACCCATAGCGTAACACTACAGTCCATAGCACCCACAGCCGCCCGTAGTGCCCATACCACTGCCTGTGGTGCCTATACCGCCGCCCGTAGCACCCACACCGCCGCCAATGGCTCACCCACACCGCCGCCCATGCCGCCCACATCGCCGCCCGTGTTGTTGTACGTCTCACCTGACAGCATCCAGGTAACCGGCGGGCTCGGAGGCGCCACTGTGCTGTGAGCCCACGGAGATGACGGAGGGGTCGCGCGCGCGCAGGTCGAGCACACCGCCCTCCTCCTCGGTGGCGCCGCCCGGAGCTCCCCCACCGCCACCCGTGTTGTTGTACGTCTCACCTGACAGCATCCAGGTAACCGGCGGGCTCGGAGGCGCCACTGTGCTGTGAGCCCACGGAGATGACGGAGGGGTCGCGCGCGCGCAGGTCGAGCACACCGCCCTCCTCCTCGGTGGCGCCGCCCGGAGCTCCCCCACCGCCACCCGTGTTGTTGTACGTCTCACCTGACAGCATCCAGGTAACCGGCGGGCTCGGAGGCGCCACTGTGCTGTGAGCCCACGGAGATGACGGAGGGGTCGCGCGCGCGCAGGTCGAGCACACCGCCCTCCTCCTCGGTGGCGCCGCCCGGAGCTCCCCCACCGCCACCCGTGTTGTTGTACGTCTCACCTGACAGCATCCAGGTAACCGGCGGGCTCGGAGGCGCCACTGTGCTGTGAGCCCACGGAGATGACGGAGGGGTCGCGCGCGCGCAGGTCGAGCACACCGCCCTCCTCCTCGGTGGCGCCGCCCGGAGCTCCCCCACCGCCACCCGTGTTGTTGTACGTCTCACCTGACAGCATCCAGGTAACCGGCGGGCTCGGAGGCGCCACTGTGCTGTGAGCCCACGGAGATGACGGAGGGGTCGCGCGCGCGCAGGTCGAGCACACCGCCCTCCTCCTCGGTGGCGCCGCCCGGAGCTCCCCCACCGCCACCCGTGTTGTTGTACGTCTCACCTGACAGCATCCAGGTAACCGGCGGGCTCGGAGGCGCCACTGTGCTGTGAGCCCACGGAGATGACGGAGGGGTCGCGCGCGCGCAGGTCGAGCACACCGCCCTCCTCCTCGGTGGCGCCGCCCGGAGCTCCCCCACCGCCACCCGTGTTGTTGTACGTCTCACCTGACAGCATCCAGGTAACCGGCGGGCTCGGAGGCGCCACTGTGCTGTGAGCCCACGGAGATGACGGAGGGGTCGCGCGCGCGCAGGTCGAGCACACCGCCCTCCTCCTCGGTGGCGCCGCCCGGAGCTCCCCCACCGCCACCCGTGTTGTTGTACGTCTCACCTGACAGCATCCAGGTAACCGGCGGGCTCGGAGGCGCCACTGTGCTGTGAGCCCACGGAGATGACGGAGGGGTCGCGCGCGCGCAGGTCGAGCACACCGCCCTCCTCCTCGGTGGCGCCGCCCGGAGCTCCCCCACCGCCACCCGTGTTGTTGTACGTCTCACCTGACAGCATCCAGGTAACCGGCGGGCTCGGAGGCGCCACTGTGCTGTGAGCCCACGGAGATGACGGAGGGGTCGCGCGCGCGCAGGTCGAGCACACCGCCCTCCTCCTCGGTGGCGCCGCCCGGAGCTCCCCCACCGCCACCCGTGTTGTTGTACGTCTCACCTGACAGCATCCAGGTAACCGGCGGGCTCGGAGGCGCCACTGTGCTGTGAGCCCACGGAGATGACGGAGGGGTCGCGCGCGCGCAGGTCGAGCACACCGCCCTCCTCCTCGGTGGCGCCGCCCGGAGCTCCCCCACCGCCACCCGTGTTGTTGTACGTCTCACCTGACAGCATCCAGGTAACCGGCGGGCTCGGAGGCGCCACTGTGCTGTGAGCCCACGGAGATGACGGAGGGGTCGCGCGCGCGCAGGTCGAGCACACCGCCCTCCTCCTCGGTGGCGCCGCCCGGAGCTCCCCCACCGCCACCCGTGTTGTTGTACGTCTCACCTGACAGCATCCAGGTAACCGGCGGGCTCGGAGGCGCCACTGTGCTGTGAGCCCACGGAGATGACGGAGGGGTCGCGCGCGCGCAGGTCGAGCACACCGCCCTCCTCCTCGGTGGCGCCGCCCGGAGCTCCCCCACCGCCACCCGTGTTGTTGTACGTCTCACCTGACAGCATCCAGGTAACCGGCGGGCTCGGAGGCGCCACTGTGCTGTGAGCCCACGGAGATGACGGAGGGGTCGCGCGCGCGCAGGTCGAGCACACCGCCCTCCTCCTCGGTGGCGCCGCCCGGAGCTCCCCCACCGCCACCCGTGTTGTTGTACGTCTCACCTGACAGCATCCAGGTAACCGGCGGGCTCGGAGGCGCCACTGTGCTGTGAGCCCACGGAGATGACGGAGGGGTCGCGCGCGCGCAGGTCGAGCACACCGCCCTCCTCCTCGGTGGCGCCGCCCGGAGCTCCCCCACCGCCACCCGTGTTGTTGTACGTCTCACCTGACAGCATCCAGGTAACCGGCGGGCTCGGAGGCGCCACTGTGCTGTGAGCCCACGGAGATGACGGAGGGGTCGCGCGCGCGCAGGTCGAGCACACCGCCCTCCTCCTCGGTGGCGCCGCCCGGAGCTCCCCCACCGCCACCCGTGTTGTTGTACGTCTCACCTGACAGCATCCAGGTAACCGGCGGGCTCGGAGGCGCCACTGTGCTGTGAGCCCACGGAGATGACGGAGGGGTCGCGCGCGCGCAGGTCGAGCACACCGCCCTCCTCCTCGGTGGCGCCGCCCGGAGCTCCCCCACCGCCACCCGTGTTGTTGTACGTCTCACCTGACAGCATCCAGGTAACCGGCGGGCTCGGAGGCGCCACTGTGCTGTGAGCCCACGGAGATGACGGAGGGGTCGCGCGCGCGCAGGTCGAGCACACCGCCCTCCTCCTCGGTGGCGCCGCCCGGAGCTCCCCCACCGCCACCCGTGTTGTTGTACGTCTCACCTGACAGCATCCAGGTAACCGGCGGGCTCGGAGGCGCCACTGTGCTGTGAGCCCACGGAGATGACGGAGGGGTCGCGCGCGCGCAGGTCGAGCACACCGCCCTCCTCCTCGGTGGCGCCGCCCGGAGCTCCCCCACCGCCACCCGTGTTGTTGTACGTCTCACCTGACAGCATCCAGGTAACCGGCGGGCTCGGAGGCGCCACTGTGCTGTGAGCCCACGGAGATGACGGAGGGGTCGCGCGCGCGCAGGTCGAGCACACCGCCCTCCTCCTCGGTGGCGCCGCCCGGAGCTCCCCCACCGCCACCCGTGTTGTTGTACGTCTCACCTGACAGCATCCAGGTAACCGGCGGGCTCGGAGGCGCCACTGTGCTGTGAGCCCACGGAGATGACGGAGGGGTCGCGCGCGCGCAGGTCGAGCACACCGCCCTCCTCCTCGGTGGCGCCGCCCGGAGCTCCCCCACCGCCACCCGTGTTGTTGTACGTCTCACCTGACAGCATCCAGGTAACCGGCGGGCTCGGAGGCGCCACTGTGCTGTGAGCCCACGGAGATGACGGAGGGGTCGCGCGCGCGCAGGTCGAGCACACCGCCCTCCTCCTCGGTGGCGCCGCCCGGAGCTCCCCCACCGCCACCCGTGTTGTTGTACGTCTCACCTGACAGCATCCAGGTAACCGGCGGGCTCGGAGGCGCCACTGTGCTGTGAGCCCACGGAGATGACGGAGGGGTCGCGCGCGCGCAGGTCGAGCACACCGCCCTCCTCCTCGGTGGCGCCGCCCGGAGCTCCCCCACCGCCACCCGTGTTGTTGTACGTCTCACCTGACAGCATCCAGGTAACCGGCGGGCTCGGAGGCGCCACTGTGCTGTGAGCCCACGGAGATGACGGAGGGGTCGCGCGCGCGCAGGTCGAGCACACCGCCCTCCTCCTCGGTGGCGCCGCCCGGAGCTCCCCCACCGCCACCCGTGTTGTTGTACGTCTCACCTGACAGCATCCAGGTAACCGGCGGGCTCGGAGGCGCCACTGTGCTGTGAGCCCACGGAGATGACGGAGGGGTCGCGCGCGCGCAGGTCGAGCACACCGCCCTCCTCCTCGGTGGCGCCGCCCGGAGCTCCCCCACCGCCACCCGTGTTGTTGTACGTCTCACCTGACAGCATCCAGGTAACCGGCGGGCTCGGAGGCGCCACTGTGCTGTGAGCCCACGGAGATGACGGAGGGGTCGCGCGCGCGCAGGTCGAGCACACCGCCCTCCTCCTCGGTGGCGCCGCCCGGAGCTCCCCCACCGCCACCCGTGTTGTTGTACGTCTCACCTGACAGCATCCAGGTAACCGGCGGGCTCGGAGGCGCCACTGTGCTGTGAGCCCACGGAGATGACGGAGGGGTCGCGCGCGCGCAGGTCGAGCACACCGCCCTCCTCCTCGGTGGCGCCGCCCGGAGCTCCCCCACCGCCACCCGTGTTGTTGTACGTCTCACCTGACAGCATCCAGGTAACCGGCGGGCTCGGAGGCGCCACTGTGCTGTGAGCCCACGGAGATGACGGAGGGGTCGCGCGCGCGCAGGTCGAGCACACCGCCCTCCTCCTCGGTGGCGCCGCCCGGAGCTCCCCCACCGCCACCCGTGTTGTTGTACGTCTCACCTGACAGCATCCAGGTAACCGGCGGGCTCGGAGGCGCCACTGTGCTGTGAGCCCACGGAGATGACGGAGGGGTCGCGCGCGCGCAGGTCGAGCACACCGCCCTCCTCCTCGGTGGCGCCGCCCGGAGCTCCCCCACCGCCACCCGTGTTGTTGTACGTCTCACCTGACAGCATCCAGGTAACCGGCGGGCTCGGAGGCGCCACTGTGCTGTGAGCCCACGGAGATGACGGAGGGGTCGCGCGCGCGCAGGTCGAGCACACCGCCCTCCTCCTCGGTGGCGCCGCCCGGAGCTCCCCCACCGCCACCCGTGTTGTTGTACGTCTCACCTGACAGCATCCAGGTAACCGGCGGGCTCGGAGGCGCCACTGTGCTGTGAGCCCACGGAGATGACGGAGGGGTCGCGCGCGCGCAGGTCGAGCACACCGCCCTCCTCCTCGGTGGCGCCGCCCGGAGCTCCCCCACCGCCACCCGTGTTGTTGTACGTCTCACCTGACAGCATCCAGGTAACCGGCGGGCTCGGAGGCGCCACTGTGCTGTGAGCCCACGGAGATGACGGAGGGGTCGCGCGCGCGCAGGTCGAGCACACCGCCCTCCTCCTCGGTGGCGCCGCCCGGAGCTCCCCCACCGCCACCCGTGTTGTTGTACGTCTCACCTGACAGCATCCAGGTAACCGGCGGGCTCGGAGGCGCCACTGTGCTGTGAGCCCACGGAGATGACGGAGGGGTCGCGCGCGCGCAGGTCGAGCACACCGCCCTCCTCCTCGGTGGCGCCGCCCGGAGCTCCCCCACCGCCACCCGTGTTGTTGAACCGCTGCTGTAATACATAAGATATTTATTAGTTTGTGTATAAGAAACCATATTCCTCATATGTTATCTTACAAATACATATACTTCATTACATCAATGTAATGCTAAATAAACCTGATTTTTTGTGCTTTTTGTCAATTTCGCTCACCATTTCTTATTTGGACAGATTCAGGATTAACCTTTGGAGGTATGGTTAATCCTAAATCTGTCATCAACATCATCCACTGCCCGATTTTTTACTACTGAACATAGGATGGGCCTTTCTTTTCTAGTGCCTATCCCCACGCTCCTGTGCCATGTTGCAACCACGAAAGACCTATATGGTTCACATAATACTCACATTGTTAAACTTGTGCACATGGTTCTGTTCTTTTTCCGACTTGAAGTTTTCTTGCGTGGGGTGCGCGGGCGCGTCCAGTGGGTACATGGGGCGCGAAGCGGGGCGCGACGCTGGGCGCGGGGAGGACGCCGCCTCCTCGCGGGTACCTTCACCGGAGAGGCCCAGCACTTGAGCTGCATACTCGCCTTGGAATGACATGTCGGCGCCTGGAAGTATACAAATGGGGAGTGGTTAGATATGAGGTTCTATTGAATATCCTGTAGCAATGCATAGATCATGCTGGACGAGAGACTCGAAAGTTAGTTCGGGCCACAAGGTCACCGAATGTTGATTCTCACATAGCCATTTGCTTGGACCTTGTGCTGACAACTGGACCAAACTACCACCCGATATCTTCAACTTTAGGTAGTTCCGACCGCAGTCTAGTGAAGTCTGTGATATTCGATACCAATTCTTAAAGACATCCGGCGGGCTTGGAGATACAGGAGCTTTACCATGACGTGTAAGAATGTCAGGCAGGCAAGCGAGCGAGAAAGAGCCTTATTTAGCTCCATCCCTTTCGGACGGTGCATGATCTTTCTAGGAATGTTCTTTCTTTTTTCTTGCTTTTCTTCGACAGGTGCTTCGTCAAGTGTAGACATGCGGACACGCGGCCCCGTTTCTCTTGATGGATGTGAAGCGAGTATCTCAGACAATCGCATCCATCAGGAAGACTTCCGTAACCTGGATGTGGCCCCAACGGGATACCGGCAATTGTACAACTTGTGCGCCCGATTTGTCTCCGATCTTGACACGCCTATTTTGTGAGTGGTAAAGTGCCGATTGCTCAGAAGTCAGAAGCAATTCGTGCAATCAGGAACGGGACAACGTAATACCGCCAAGTTCGTTTCATCATTGGACCATGAGACATACGGCAATACCGCACTGGTACTTGTTGAAGATGCCACACCTACTCACAAAACTTTTTGTGAACACTTTCATTGTGCGACAGACAAGCCCTCCTAGCCAAGTTACAACCGTTTCGCTTGCGTCCAACGCTTCGAGTTGACCTTGCCGCCGATTCTTTTGTTCTGACCACGTGACTAAGCGTTGAGACGACGTGGTTCCCGTACATTTGAAGCTTTCTACTAGCGTTAACTATTGCAGATTAGCAACTTGGCTAGGGGGGCTGGAGTGTAATTCTCCGCCGGGTATATCCTGATAGCCAGGAGGTATTTAAGGCAAAGATATATCAGCTCTGTAGTCAACTACATCATCGCTTACCTTCAGTGAGATAATATAATTAAAAGCGACCCTACCAATTAAAAAAAATCAAGACTGGAAACATTACTAACACACCTTCCTTACGGTTAAACCGTAAACCAATCAAGTAAATACAAGCCTTCATACACAAAACCAGCCAATTACTATTAAGTTAACCAACTACAAGTCAATTATTATCATCCTACGCTTACGTACCCATACATTAACGAAAATACTTACCACTTGTACAGTCAAACAAAGAGATAAGTATTCAGGGTACTAACTTAATTTAATTGAATTTATTTAATCATAGCAGAACCAACAGCCACAAATAAAACAACAACAAGTTAATAATGTAAAATCGGTAATAATTTAACGTTTATATTGTTAGGTACCTATATGTTGAGTAGTTATGTACTATAAACAATTGATATTGGTAGAGCATACTATTCGTGTCCATGTAATTTCGTTTTTTTTTTATTGTTCGACGACCGATATCGCTAAATGAACGAAAAAATTGTTCACAAAAATGGGTTATTTTAAAAAGGCACAACGTAAATTTTGCATCGTAACGCTTACACTCTTCTAAGGACTCGCGAAATAAATGTATTGTATGAAGTATTACGCATTTGTATGTACACCAAACTGTTAGATTAACTTTACACACTCACCACACTTCCCTACATACACTCATTCATGGATCTTGTGCGCTTGCGCTTACGTGTGCTTGTGCTCGTAACCTCGACGTAGTGGTAATGAAAGTGCCAGGTAACCGACTGAATTCAACTGACCTATACTTTGTAGGTAGCAATACAGTTAAGATATTTGTTGTGGGGAAATTTTGGGACTATTATAATATGGTAAATATTTTGCCTGCATAACAAACTGTTTTGTCGACTCTACCCGCCTACCTATAAGTACATATAAACATGCAATCATTCATGTCTCAGGTGCACTTACGCTGCGCTCGAGACTTCGGAAGTGAGTGAAATTGCCACGATAATCAGCTGACCGACTGAATCGAGCTGACATATGCAGTATATATGCAGTAGTCCAATTGAGCATTTTTACGTTTTAGCCATGAGATTTTTGTGTATTACGTGGCAAATATTTTGCCCGCACACTAAACTGCTGCGTCTACTGTACCAACCAGCTACATATACTTACGAACAGTCATTCATAAATCTAAAGGTGAGTCTACACTAGAGGAGCCGAGCACGAGCGGAGCACAAGCCGAGCTCAAATTGGTGTAGTGTGTACCGGCTCTAGAAGAGCCGAGCCTTAGTGACACTCCACGAATTTAATAAAACCACCCTAAAGGTACAGAGCTCAAAATTCGTATACTGAGGACCGACTTACTAGCCTCGAACGAGCGCGCTTCGAGCGTTTGGTTCGTGTTCGACTGTGCTCCGCTTATTGACGATTAATTATTATTACTGATAGGCTCGCGTTTGACCACCATCTCACCTGATGGTAAGCGATGATGTGGTCGACGATGAAGCACGCTCAGCAAGAAGTAACCTATTCACTCTTGACCTACATAAGTTGTAGCTATCAGGAAACACGGACTCCGGCAGGGAATTCCAATCCTTGACTGTACGCAGTCACAATAAATGTGTTCTCAAAACGCCTTGTCCATATAGGCGTGTATTCAGTTCGTGCTCGGCTCCTCTAGCGTAGACCGACCTTTATGCGCAGACGCAGCGCTCGCGACCTCGGCGCAGTGGCAGTGAAAGTGCCACCGTAATCAGCTGACCGACTGAATCGAACTGACCTATGCGGGATAGGTGCAGTAGTCTCATTACGACACTTTTACTTTTTTCTGTGAGAATTTTGTCTTGTGTTTGTTTGAGACGTCAATGCCGATTTTGTTATTAGGGAAAAAAGTGTGATTTTATTCATACAGTGAGTCAGTGACCTCCAGTCGAGCTCATGAAAAACTAATAATGTGTTATATGTACAATGCGTTCCAAACAAGAATAGGATTGGTTGCCATGTTGTGACGTCACGTCATACTGTCAAATCGCAAGAAATTGGGAAAAATTTAAGAACTCGGAGAAGAGCAAAATTGCAAAAGTGGATTCTGATTAAATTGTTTTTCGTTTACAGTTCGTAAATAAGTTCAATTTTAAAAACTTCTTGCTTTGCTTACCCTATTAATTCTTCGATTTAACAGTATGACGTGACATCACAACATGGCAGTCGATCCTATTCTTTTTCAAATGCATTATATTGTATTGACTGAAGTGTTGGTAGACTCAAGTGCTAGTGAGATGATGTACCATCGCGGTCATTTCTGCCTGATTGAAGTCGATGACTTTTAAAAAAAATCAATTGAAACCTGCAGCGCGGTGCCAAACCAAACCCTTTGAAGTTTTCGTTTCGAGTGCGAGCAAAAATTAACTTAGCGGTGATCAGGCGGAAGTGTCTGTGATAGTACCTATATTTGATGCCTGGCAGTAGACATGCGAATACGTGCGTGTCGTGGCTTCGATAAGTCATAAAATACTTCAATAAGCAGAAAAACACATCATACACGACATTATTTAAAGGACTTGATGGAAAGGTACTTCTCAGTCCTTTTTTGTGTACCATGAGAGATCAATAATGTCACAGAGACACCGATAAAATGCTGATGCAATACATTAATTTTATAACAGTACTTTCAGATCAGAAACTGAGTCTCTTACCAATATAAACTTAACATAATAAAGCGGTAAAGTTTGTTTTTTGCTTGTGAGGTAATCTCTGAAAGTACAGCAGCCTGATTCACGTAAAACCAAACAGGCCAAATATCGTTGAAGTTTTATAGTCGTTCGATCGAAGTACTATCCAAAATCGGTATTCACGTGTTGTTTAATCGGGATTGGATAGAATGACAATTGAACTGGATTGAAACTGAACGATCTATCAACGACTTGTTGCCAGATACCACAGAATACTACTATGTTACAAAGTACTCAGTGATTTGAACTGCAATATTTGACATTTAGTCGTTGGCATCCGACCCGATCAAACGTTACGAGAATACCTCAAGCCAACGATTGAATGACGATTTACAAAGCTGAATACGCTTCAACGACTTCAAAATCTGTGTTGTTCAGATGGAAGTGAATACGAAAATGACAAAAACGACTAAGTCGAGTACGATATCGTTACGGTTTTGATTCTAAAACTAATATTAATGTTTTAAAAAGTAAACCTCTCTTGGTTTAAAAAGAAAGAGATTTGAGACGCTTCATAATTGACCCAATTTTATAAATCGCTACTATAGACTCGCTAAAATGTATTGTCCTACTCAAACGAATCAGATCTCAAAACCGAAACTAACTTGTATTTCTGTTTTATCTGTTCTTGACCAATTACAGAGCCGGTAGCAGGTTTATGCCTACAAACATTACTAGAACACGGCCGTTCGGGTCACTGGACCACCGGGGAAACTCTTAAGGGCAAGCAATTATATTAACAACAGCAATTAATTTTATGTTCCACGATTCTGCGGAAAGAATGTCGGAGGAAAGGGCGAAGCGGATGATGACGTCGAGATGACCTATTACGATGTTATGGGCTGCGAGATGGGAGGCCGATATGGAAATGCCGACACACTTCTCGTAAAAGTTAAAAGGTTATTTAGAGATTTGTGTGACGAATCAACAATAGCATCTTTTTTTGAGGTAGGAAATCAATAAATAGTTTCTCCTGCTCAGGGTAAAGTTAGAGGGCGTGTCACACTTACTGAGTAATCCAACTGTGCTTCTTTAGTTGATATTGTGTGTTCTAGGGTCATGGTAGCTCTTTCGCATTTTCCCGCAACCCCGTCATAGGCCCCTTTCAGTTTTGCTGACATATCTTTGAGGTGCGCGTGGAAAGCTAGAACTACATTATACCGTCGCACGTGTAACACGCCTGATTTGTGCGTAGAACGACGTCGCGTGGCGTGGATCTCTAAAGTCTAGTTCCCATATAAAATGTATGGAGACCGACGCGCCCAGATCGGCATGTGTAGCACACGTGTGCGCAGTGTAGTTCGACCTGAACACTACGCGGCGTCGACTCGGTCTTGGTCCTTACCGGATAGCCAACCAGCGAGCTACCTTGCTCGTCGTCCGCAACGCCCGTGGGTAGTAGGTGACTACGGTAATTCGTTCTTGGTTTGCCTTACGGCGGCGACTAGGGCATGAGAATGTCCTCTACCTTATAGTTTCAACTACCTGCGTCTAAAAGAAGGTACCTTTCGGCCCCTAACCTAACCTAACCATGGCCTGAACCAGAACTGGACGAGAGGTCGTCGCTGCTGATCGGACCCACGAGGACACGGTGGTGCTGCGCCCAAACGGGGCTAACTTTCACTGTATGGTCCACAGCTTCCTCTAGAAAATTCGCAGATTGATTACACACCTAGGCGTTTCTTCCTAATGACTCCGAAACCAGCCATGAGGACCTACGGCGCAAAGTGAAGACGTCGTGGCACCACTGTAGCCACTCCTCAAATAGGGAATAAACACAGTACTACAAAAGAAAATCAGATTGATGACTGATATAAAACGTCAGAAGCTGGTGCACGGTTCCAAATTGGTCGCCTTGTTATGGAGAAAAACTGGCAAGAAACTGAAACGGTACTATAGCACTAAATCTTCAGAACTTTTCTAAGAGTCAAAGACAAATGCAGGCAAAATCCACGAGGAAGCTAAAACTATCCAAATTCATATAACCAG
Source organism: Mythimna lalbum (assembly GCA_949319445.1). Taxonomy (NCBI): domain Eukaryota; kingdom Metazoa; phylum Arthropoda; class Insecta; order Lepidoptera; family Noctuidae; genus Mythimna; species Mythimna lalbum. The sequence goes on from OX439367.1 coordinate 17,175,975, forward strand.
TTTGCAATTAGACACATAACCAGTCTGTTTGACTTGCCAAATCCAATATTGCCGCGCACACATTCGCGAGTGGACTTTTCCAACTTCAAACAATATGGCAGTAGAGTTATTTTAGCCATTTGCAATAGTCATGCGAATAAAATAGAACAATGGTTTATAATAACGGTACAATAGTTCGGCTAGTGAATGGGGACCTTTTTCATATTGTTAGGAAAAGTACGTCGTTTAGTAGGTACATAGGTAGTTCAGCTGGGTCGCAGCCTATGGGGCCAGGGTAATCCGAAAGGGAGCTCGAGCCCGGTATGAAGGTTAGAAGGCACGGAGTGGGTCAGTAAGAGTCTGACACTATCTCCCGCTCTGCCCAAGAGCGGGGGTTGTCATTGGATGATTTTCCCCACCATAAAAATAGGTACATAGGTAGTTCCAGTGTGTGGAGGCTCGGTACTTCTTTTTAGGGAGTTACATAGGCTTAGCTAACGCAGTTGCGTGCAGTACAGTTCACAAGTGAAGTAAAGAACACTTCTGCTCAATGTACAAGAATAAAAATATTCTACAACTATCACACAACGCCATCTAGTCCCAAACTAAGCAGAGCATGTGTTACGAGTACTAGACAACTGATAAACATACTTATCTAAATACATATCTACATATTACAAAGACAAATTGCCCCCAGATAGAATAAATGATCGTGCTCATCAAATCGAACCCACGACCTCCGGCATAGAAGATCCTCATAGTCTTTCGTGATACGAGTTCCAACCCACCATCTGGAGACCTTTTTGAAAGAGGACTTTTGGCCGAAAGGTGTCGTCTATCGACGTTTCCGAGGACGGCTACGCGACGCCACGCAGCGGAACACGACGCCGATGTTACGTGCATAATTATGAAATAAGTTTTGTTGTTATGATATTTATTAGTTTATTATTTTATAAGATTATTTTGTGTATTTTTTCTATGGGCATCCGATGCCTGAAAATAAATGATTATTATTATTATTATAGAAGTTATGGTTACTGACAACTAGACCAACAGGCCTGTCGATGTACGACCACACAATGCAACATACGTATCTAAATTCGGCCTAAAACATGTTCCGAAATTAACAATTGCATTGTAACCTTAGCACTTCAGCCACGGTAAAATCGCAGCAGCTAATGTATGAACAAAACAATGTAACTAGGTAATAAGTTTGCACACAGACATCCTAGCTATTAGTCTAAATAGACTATTACGTGCAGTGCTGTGCAGTTCGCGGGCGGAATAGTTTGCACACGGGAACTGTGGACGCTGACTGTCTACTATTGTTCGTTACTGGTTCTGCATTTATTTGAACTGGTCTTAGTTCATTAGTTTTAATTTTGAAGGCACGGTTGACGCAATGTTGGAATGTTTGGCTACTGCGCGGCATGTCGCGGACGCCTGGTAACTCTTTCCAAAAAAAATCCTATAGGGACCTTCTACGGTTTTGTTGATATATCTTCAAGGTTATTATTATTATATCTAGTCCATACTGTCCCACTGTTGGGCAAAGGCCTCCCTCCACTCCTTCCAATGTTTCCGGTTTTGAGCCACTTCTTAACGCGCATCTTCAAGTTGCGCTTAAAATACTACCTCGATGACCTGGCCTAGGTCTTTACCGGACGGCCGGACTGCAAACTACCCATTGTTCATCATCTGCACACTCAGCCTACGGTGCCTGGGAACTAGGGATCGAACTGCGATTCCCGATGTCTGTCCGTTTCCTGTGACATCGGCAGGGGCGAGAGAATATCCGTTCCCTCACGGTTGCGGCCATATCCTTTGCTCACATTACCGCTTCACAGATAGATGTGACCACTTCGCATTCCATCACGCTCTGGACCATGACCTGACTGAACCAAGGCCGAGAGGTCGCCGCCACAGACAACGAAGATAAGTTTTAATAGAAATATTTGAAGTTTGACATCGTGTGAAAGGATTTTCCAATCGACCGAACTTGATTGCCCAGGGTGCGCCGGACGCACAGAAGCTCAGAAGGCACGTCGCTCAGGAAGGCTCCTTTCATACACCCCCTTGAAAACAATCTCCACAGATGGGGGTTCCTAGACGGTTCCGACCTTTAGTGTTTGTACGACGTCTCTCCACAGAGCATGTCCCACCTTCCACCTTGCATAACGTGCCCTGTAACCTGTTCACGCAGGATTCTAATGACAGCATCAGTGGACGGCATTGCCGTGGCCTAATACTGAGCCAGGCATGGAATTTAATAACTTTTTCCATCGACACGCTACGAAGAAGAATAGAAATTAAAATTCTCTGGACAGATAAACTGCACGATTCTTTCACAAAAAAGTTTACTAAATTGCCAAAAGACGAAAAGAAACAACGACCTAATTCAGCAAACGAACTGAACTAATTTCACGATAGTAAACCAAACCGCTCGTCTCCATCACATCAGTCATGTCGCGTGAACAATACAAAGTTCAGTATGCAACGACTAGAACCGGTCCAGACCGCTTAGTGGAACTTCACTTTTATTTACAGAGACTAATTCGATGCAATCAGGGCTGTGCCGACACGACTGTTGCGTTCGCATTGGAGCTTACATTGTAAGTTGTGTTACAACTATTGTTGGAGTGTTAATTCATGAATCCCCAAGCGACCACCGGTGGCCGCGCATCTATTGTCTTACTATTGTGTCTCTAATTGACGGTATCTGAAGGGTTAAGCACCGGCCACACAGAACAGACGCAAGGCACGGACCCGTCGCGAACAATACAGAAAAGACGGCGTCCCGTCTTTTCTGTATGTTTTACGTCGCGACGGCTGTATACATTTTATATGCAAGTAGATTAAACGGGCGCCGCGACTGCGACGGGTCCGTGCCTTGCGTCTTTTCTGTGTGGCCGGCCCCTTAGGAATGTGATTATTCGGGTAGCTAAAATTTTAATTTAAAAATTTTGTACGTTTTTTTGCAATTTGCAGTTCAGTAGGTATCGGAGAGTACAGTATAGCATAATTACCATAATCAGCCGCGGCACCACGGCGCGGGCCCAGTGCGGCTTGGTGGATAACACACGTCTTCGAATTTTTGGTTCTAGTTTACAATTTTTAGAGTAATGGTCATAAAATAAATTCGGTGAGTCGGGGTCATTACCCCTGGGCCACTACAGCTTGTCGGATAGTATGGTAACAAAAATACATATGCGGTAACGACATGTAGTTTTATATATTTTTTTAAATTAACCGATACGTCGCCATTATTATTGGCTAATTCAACTATTTATTAATTTAAAAGTACTATTATGTGCGTGTGTGTGTCTATATTGGTAAAGGCTTGGCCGAGTCGTCGAGGGTGCGTAGTACTATTATTTTGGGCGCAAATAAACTCTTTTTCTTTCTTTTCTTTCTATTAGCAATAACAGTAACAAAATATTATTATTTATTAGTTTTTCTATTACCGCGTCAGTTCCGGTTTCGGTAACGGCCGAAACTGGAACAGGGGCCGAACATTCGATTACGGTCTGAGTTTCGGCTGCAAACCGTGTTTCGGTCGATCACTAAAAATGTAATTGCCTACCTATCACCTGAGAACAAAAACACTAGTCCAGCGTCCTGTCTACCGCCGCGTGGCATCCTTAGCAACCGAGCAGCGACCAGTCGTATTTATATAACATCAAAGACTCGGTACCCCGTCGTCTGGCCCGGCCAGTGATTCATATTTCATCAACGTTTGACATATGACATGTTCGCTACCAATACCAGTCGTGCTTGCTAAATGGAAATTGCCGTTGTGGAAATTATTGGGTGCACATTTTCTTTTATGGGAAATGTCTTTACCATTAATATTGGCAATGACTTGATAGGCTTTAATAGACAGTACCGAAGCGTCCTACGCATAAGACCTCATGGCAAAAAGGCTCTTAATAAACTAGTGCGCTTCACCATCAACGATTGCTTCAATGCTTACCATCAGGCGGGATCGCAGTCAAGCACTGATTTATATTATAAAAAAGTGCATTGTTTTAGGAGAACTGTTTTTGTAATTGTTTTATATTATTTTGTATAAGTAAATTGTGAACACTTTTAACCGATGTTTTTCCAATGTGTAAGGTGTAAGTACTTCAAGATCACAGTACTAGACGCTGAATGTTATAAGAAAGAATAATATTATTAAATATAGCTTTCCGCCCGCGGCTTCACCCGCGTGAACTACAGTTTATATCGCGCGGGCAGAGACTCGTGCTCAGCAGTGGAATTATAGGTAGCCTATTATTCCACTGCTGAACACGTTAGTTATTTCAGTGTCTCTTCTAACTACCTACCTGATCTAAATCCGTTCAGTAGTTTTTGCGTGAAAGCGTAACAGACAGACAGACAAAGTTACTTTCGCATTTATAATATTAGTAGGGAAGGGATATTGAAAGAAAATTATTTTATTTTTTATAATATAATTTTACAAAAAAAAAAACTGACTACTTTATGCGTAGGAAGTATCGCTACCTATCTATTAGTTTCTAGTAACCTAGTACTTTGGTTATCTAAATGGCAGGTTCAATGGGAATTGAACCTGCGTGTTTTAATACCGTGCGGTTTTGATGCGTGATCAAAACCGCACGATATTAAAAACACCAAGAAAGGATAAAATGGCGACTACTTTAAAATAGACTTTTTCAAGCGACGGATTGTACCGATATCTATGCAAGTATCTCATGACCTATGCTAGTAGGCTAGGCATACGTCAGCCACACACATAGCTCGTCTATCATTTCATTGCAGACGACAGTCCGCAGTGTTTACGGTACACAACTTCAAAGAGGTTATTACTATCGGGGCTTATATATTATCTGCACAGCGGTTAGCATTCGCAAACCGTTTCACTGTCCCTGTTTCAATGATATTAAGTTGTATTAATGGGGAATTTTTCAGAGTAACCCACGAAATTTTGATTTTTTTATTCCACAACTAATACACTAAAGCCAGTTTCAAAATTAGCAGAGCTTGTGACATGAGCACTAGACATCTGATAAACTCTAAACTGTCCGTATAGGTATGAAAAAAACCTTTTTTTTTTTTTTTCAAATAACCGACTTCACTAAAAAATTGAATTTAATTAGAGGAGTTCCCTCGACTTCGCCAAGATTCCATCATCAGATCCGAACTTGGTGACTATAGCACCATTTGGGAAATATAACCCTTTCAAACAAACAAAAAATCAAATCGGTAGTAGGCAAGCGACGAAGTTATGCGCGAACAAACATTTAAAAAATACAAACATCCGAATTGAGAACCTCCTCCTTTTTTAGAAGTCGGTTAAAAAGTTCTTTGCACAGTTGACACGTAACCAAACACAGCATTGTTTCAATGGCGGCGTGGTAACCACAATGGTGTACCTTGAAATGCTAAGTAAAATAATGTTATGTGGCTCCCTTTGCAGGATTTCATTAACAATTTCAGTTTTTGTGCCAGTAAGGTTATTTTTTTACGTCATCAAATAACTTCCCCTTGCTCTGTGGTGGAGCGAGTAGGAGTGTCAGGGTTTACTGACTAAGCCCACTGTTCCTTTAGTCACCCTTTATTGCAAAGGTTATGGTGACTCCTTTGTGTCCGGATTTCGGAAGCACGCACTCGTATCTAAAACTTAACTCGTAGGTTAAAATGGCTTTTTCCCGTGGCCTATCCTATATGCCTTTATGGTTGGAAATCATCAAATAACTCCTCTCGTTCTGAGAGTCACACTTGTACTGACTAAAACGGATCGTTTTCCTCCAGTTGGCGTTTGCGTTCCAGGACCACGGTAACTCTTTCAAACAATCCCTCAGCCATTCATTAATTTCAGCCTATTTTATTATATATCGAGCATTTTCAGGAAGAATATCTTAAGCGTCAATTTACGATTTATACAGAAACTGTTTTTTTCTTGTAATTTAAACAAGATTTCAATGAAAATTCATTTTTTCATAGCAAGCTTTTATATACCTATATTTAATACTCATCAAGACCATTCCAAAAAGCTCAAACACGATAGGGTTTACCTATTTTCTTATGGCCACCTTCCGGTTCCATCGTCAGATCAGCTCCATGTCATAATAATTATGCATTGTCATCTGATTTACACTTGCATGCAAAATTTCAGCTCAATTGGTAACCGTATTTACAATAACGTTGTAAGGTAGACAATTCAAAATGCTATGCTCGGAGTTTCCTAGCGTGATCGCATCAGAACTGAAGATATCCGCAGGGGGAAGCAATACGACAGGATTTGTCACAAATGGAGCATTTTAATCACTAAAAAATTTCAACGTTTTGAACGCTTTGCAAAGAAGAATTACTTTGAAAACAATCAATGGTGATTCCGTAGCAAAATAAAAATATAATTAATTTCATACCAGTTTATTTTCTTGGTCAGCCCAAAAACTTTTCAATTCACTCACGTAGATGCGCCTGCCTACTGTTTTAAAATAAGAATTTGTATAACGGCTTGAATAGAACAGAATCAACACAACTTTTTCAGTTCGCTTTCGAAAATATTTCCCCGTGCTTACATTTATTTCAATGCCTCGAATAATAAACTTACAAAACAAAAATCCCAGTTCATTTGAAAACATAACGTAAATAAAATTCTTAACAAAAAAAGCCACGCAGAACTACAACCTCTGTACCCGGTATATACCTACACATACAGACATACCCTAAAAAGTACAGAAAAGGACAAAAAAAATAGGACACTTTCCGTGCGTCTATCACAGCCTGGCTCAGCCGAGACAAAAGAGTGCCGTGGGAGGGCCAGCCTCCCGGATAATCCGCCAGGGGGCGCTTTGTACGACACGACCCGTTTTGACAGTTGAAATAATGTTTGATAACAATTTTTAAGGACATTTTTCGCGGAATGTTTTATTTTTTTTACTTAAAAAAATGTTGGATGTTACATTTTTATCTCGGCTCGTGGATCAGCTTTGTAAAAGAAGCCGCATCTATTTAAATTAATCAACCTTTTACGAATTTTCTTTTGGTAATTTTTAGAGATAAGTATTTTGTTTTTTTTTTTTTTTCTTTCTTTGAATATCAAAGGGAGATTTACAAAACCAGTTCTTTATTTTCGTCTGCTAAGAAAGCGTCGTTATTTTGATGAAAACATTATAACAATTTCTTGGAAGCACCAATTCTTTTAGATTACAATGGATTTTCATAATTCCGGCATAAGACTGTCCTTAACAACTGTCAAAGCGATGACAACTGACTTACCGTACACTGCGGGACACGGAAACCGACCCATTTTAAAAAGTCGCTTGAAAAGAACAAAAAATACAACAACAAATAGTTGTTCCATGTCCACAACACGAGTCTCGTCTCCTTTGTTTTAATATTATTTATCTGGCGAGGCGAGCCGAGGCGGAAAGGCGTTGGATTTACGACGGCCATTCGGAGTAAATCGGAATGCAACGTTGTTGTACGATCCGTAGTGACGGCGACTGATCCGATGCGTTTAATAGTCGAAGAGGTACATACGTTGTGAAGACATTGTGTTCCGAGTTATTTATTGTAGGGAAAGATTTTAAGATGTACTCACGTTGTGCGGAGTATCTACAGCGTATGCTAAATACGACATTGGTTTTTGTAACGTTTTAACTGTCGTGAGAAAGCTTTACAGTTTATGATAGGATATTTCGAGACATCCCAACTAGTTTATACGGTTGAGGTGTGCCGCGCTTGAGCAGTGCACCGCCGCGTCCTCATGGGAGTGATCGGCGGAAGCGATCTACCACGCCTGGCCTTGGTACAGGCCATGGTCCGGAGCGAGGTGGGCCAGTGGCAGGCGATCACCTCCTTCTGCGAAGCAGTAATGCTAGCAAAGGAGGAGGCCGCATGCGTGAGGCAACGGCGCTTACGCTCCAGCCGCCGCCGGGATTTCGATCCTGATTTCCGGTCACCGTAGGCGCGGGCTTGCGGATGGCGAGCAATGGGTAGCTCGCCCACCCACTGTTCGGTAAGCGGCCGGACCGAGCCTAAGACGTCAACGGCGTGTATCGTTTCACGCGCGCCACAAGGAGTTGTGAGCAAACCGTCGGGGCTTAGCAGGATCAAAGCCAACTGGGGCTAAGGATCTGTTTCTGAAAAGAAGATTCGACTCCGGTACGAAAGGCAACGAAGGAACTGGAGAAGGTTTTAAGTTAGCAAAAGTCTGACACTATCTCTCGCTCCGCCCAAGAGAGGGGGATGTAATTGGACTACTTAGACACCTAAAAAAAAATCTCTGCTAGTTTCGCGAACCTTTAACTTTAACTCTTGTTTCAACTTTGTGTCAACCCTCAGACTGAAGTAGAGGCAGGAACGTTACGAGTTTTAGTACTTCTAAAGTATCTCACTAAATTATTTTATTTTTCTCGTATTTTATCATAAAAAGATCGTTTAACTACTGTGTTACGACTATGTATCATTTCAGTGTACGTAAGAACTCTACGGAGTATCATAATTTTTGTTTTGAACTTTTGGGTAAAAAACCCATTCATATGATATACTAGCTTCTGCCCGCGACTTCGTCCGCGGAAAATTTCTTGTTATAAAATAAGATTACACTCGATTCGACGATGCGCACGTTCAGCGCTAGATTCCTGAGCACGGGCCTGTGATGTTATGGCATTTTGCCTAGCGAGCCGCTGCGAGCGCTCAGCGCTAGTCTCCCTATCCCTTGTCTCAGAGACATGCTGCCTTAAATGAGATGGACGCTGCGTACGTTCATCGCTAGATTCCCGAGCACGGGCCTGCGATGTTATGACATTTTGCCTACCAAGCCGCCGCGAGCGTTTAGCGCTAGTCTCCCTATCCCTTGTCTCAGAGACATGCTGCCTTAACTCAGATAGACGGTGCGCACGTTCAGCGCTAGTTCCTCGAGCACGGGCCCGCGATGTCCTCACATTTTGGCTAGCGAGGCGCTGTGATCGCTCGGAGCTAGATTCTCTAGCGCGTGTTTGCGAAATATATTCTCTATTTCTCGAGAGGCGCTGCTCATTTTCAGGGGCAGATTATTCCGTACGGCGTACTCGAGCGGCTCTTGTCTGTGATGTCTGCCGGGACAGTTGAGATTTCCTTTTAGACATGCTCTCAACAAACTACGCACAGACTTGAAAACAATTATGAACAAAAGGAGAGCGACTCGAACACCGTCCGCCTTTACAAAACCAAACAATCGTAATATCGAATAACTCGTATCGATTATTACGATAGAACGAAGTACGAAACTACGAACATACAAAAACGTACAATGAAATTACGATATTTTCGATTATGAGGTATCTATCAACAACAACAACCATACGAACGAAACAACCGAAACCAATAAGCACCTGACAGAAGAACTCCAACTAACGACAACGTGGGCATAATAATTCGAGAGGGTCATCAATCCACAGAAAGTCTTAACACCGCGATTCAGAAAAATTACGTAATTGCAGAACGCCATCTATGGGCAAATAGGTGAAACGTTGGGCACGCCACAATTATGGCGGTAAGTCCCCTCTTTGAGGCGTGGCTGGAAAGGCCTCACGGCGTCCTTACCTTCCGCATGACACAGGTCCTCACCGAACATGGCAAGTTCGGGAGGTTCCTGCACCGAATTAAAGCGGAAGAGACGCCAGAGTGTCGCCACTGTGCGGAACGCCCGGAGGACACGGTGGAGCACACAGTCGAGGTGTGCCCTGCCTGGGCAGAGCATCGCCGTGCCCTCGTGGGGGCGATCGGCGGCGGACACCTCTCGCGGCGGGCTCTGGTTGAGGCCATGGTCCTTAGCGAGGAGGAATGGCAGGCGGTCGCCTCCTTCTGCGAAGCAGTAATGCTAGCAAAGGCGGAGGCAGACCGCATCAGGCAACGGCGCCCCCGCCGCCGCCGCCGGGATTCCGATCCCGATTTCCGGCCACCGTAGACGCGGGCTCGCGGACGGCGAGCCATGGGTAGCTTGCTGTCCGATCGTCCGGTAATGGACCGAGCCCAAGACGTCGACGGCGCGCACTGTTCCCGCGCGCCTCAAGAAATTGTCAGCAACAGCAGAGGCCCAGCTGGGTCGAAGCCTACCGGGTCCAGGGTTATCCGAAAGGGAACTCGTGCCCTGGTTTGAAGGCTAGAAGGAACGGAGTGGGTTTTTAGTCAGTAAGAGTCTGACACTATCTCTCGCTCCACCCAAGGGCGGGGGTTGTCATAAGATGATTTTTGCCCACCATAAAAAAAAATAGGTAAAACGTCTGCACAATGAAAGTTACGCTAAGGGCATTTTGCGTTTTAGTAATTTTATATTATCTTCGAAACTGTATGACCAATTGCTATGCTGTAAATGGCACATCTTATCTGTATAATGTTCTTGTGATACTGAAATAATTTATTGTCATAAGAATTAATATTTTGTTGCTCAAATAATCAACCAAACGTAAGTATGCCGAAAAAAAATATTTTTAATGCAATAAAAGAAGTATAAAAGATGAAATATAAAAGATAGAGAAATGGTACCGCGGACTTTTTTGTAGAAATAATTAAGACGAACCAGGTAGCCATACATTGTTTTTAATTTTAAGCAACTGTTTAGGCAGCGCACGCAAATAATTCTATTTTATGAGGTATTTTTTTCCGACTTGCTAGACAAAACTTGTGATAGCTCGGTTAATATACATGCTATAGAAACAATTTATAGCCTATAGCACTCAGGAATAATGTAGCTTTCTGCCAGTAAAAAAAATTTTAGAATTGGATTATTAGTTCCAGAGATTACCCCCTACATACAAACTTACAAACTTACAAACTTACAAATTTTACCTCTTTATAATATTAGTATAGATACTACGCACTAGATTAGGCGTGCCAAACATTCACTTCGGTCGACTCGAGCGTATTGCACTATATTGAACGAAACGTGTAAGTGCCACTAAATTCATGGCGCTTAAGACAATTTGGTCACGAAACACATATCCTAAAAAGCCATCATAGCGCTGTATGTTTTAATAGTTCTGTTAGATGACATAGTACCAATGTAGCGCTGCAGCGAACTTTTGTTTTAACTTTTCAGTATTTTGACAAATAGAGTCTATGAAAGGGCTTGTCTATCACTAGAAGATAATTCGTTGTAAAAACCCTATAGCTAAGACTCAGCTGTCCGTCTGTCTGTCACCAGGCTTGACTATCGTAATCTTCGTTTAACATACTCGTAACGTTTAAGGTTAGTACGCCATTCAAAAAGATTTCCATATAATTCGACTAACCTATGAAAGGTTTCCCGTCCAGCCTCTTCATCCAGTAGAACCGCTGGCTGTGCGGCTTGTTCTCGCGGTCGTACTGCTCCCATTGCTGCCTCAGGAAGGTGTAGCAGACGCAGCAGCAGCGCACGGTGCCGTCCTCGTCGCCCTCCGCCCGGTACCCGTTGGGGGGAGCGTGCGCGCCCAGGAACGGAAAATACGGTTCTGTGCACTGGGACAAAGCAAACAATGGTCAAAAACGTTTTTTGTACACCTTAAAAATGTTTTGAAAAAAAAAATCGCAGTAGTAAAAAAACGGTAGAAAAAAAAATGGTTTCATGATTTCTGTTCCCTTTCGTTTGGCGTACAGTGTAAGTGTAGTACAGAGTGTTTAAATACTTATCATGCTTATTATTAGGAAACTAGCTGAATCAGCAAGTTGTTCCCCCATTTTTTATATAAAATGGGGTGAGGGGGATAGCCTGCGACCTATTTTCTGACTAACCAAATATACGTACAAAAGCTGTTTTTAAATCGGTCTAGCCATTTGGAGCAGTTCTATAACAAACGGAGACATGATTTTTTATATATTCGATTTTGTAAGTTTGAGTTAATATCTAACATCATTAATAATGTTAAAAAAGTTATTTTGTCAGTGCGATCCTTATCTCCTCTAAAGGAGACAGATCCTTTTAGCTGAAATAGAATTAGCGTACGTGGTCCACCATATCGGCTCAGTGATAGTTGATGGTTTGCTAGATGTTACTTCATGTTTTAGATTTTTTTATTCTACGGGCTCAACCAGTTTAATAACGATTATAGCATAGCATAATACGAGTAATCAACCTTTTAATGTTCCCACTGCTGAGACTCAAGCCTTTTCTCTAGGAGAGGGAATGGGCCGTAATCCACTACGCCGGACCAATGCGGATTGGTGGATGTCACATGTCTTCGATTTTTTGGTTCTAAGACATATTCCTCACTATGTTTTAATTCACCGTTTTGAGAGCAATGGTGATGAAATAAATTACACGTATTGCCTCTGGCTAGGTTTGCTGAAATATAATAATTTCACATAATTAAAGTAAACAGGTGGAAAAAACTGGTAGAAATCTTACAACACGCCTATCATTCGATTATCGAGTACAATACAGACGTTGGATCTTCAAGAAAACAATGCACATCGTTCCGCTGAATTATAACTATTATCTATTCATTTACCGATTGCATACGCGCGTTAGGAGTCGTATGCACTTGAGGCCACGTGTTGGATAACATGTTGCAAGAAAAAAAGAAAATTTGTTGGTGAAATAAACATTTTATTCGTGTATATTTTAACACCGAATAAAAAATAACTTGGAATACTTATAGGGATATCCCAAATTATAATATACTCTCAAATCAACCAAATTATCAGTTCGAAGACTTATAAGGGATATCCCAAGTTATAATCTACCCTCAAATCAACCAAATTATCAGTTCGAAGATAAAACTGTTAATTTGACTATTATCTATTGACATTGTTAATATTATTATTTTGCTATACATTTTATAATACATTTATAAGTATAACAAGTTATATTAAAAAAAAAAACGAAATCATGTTATAGGCATAATAATAATAGCTTCTTATATATCGGTCGGTATCGTTATTATTATTAATAGAGGGTCTAAATCCGATGTCATGGCGACTGATTTGGTTTTAATAAAGCAAGTGCTATAACGTTTGACTAGAATGCAAACGTTCGATAAAAATGTCGGAATTGCACCTCAAAAGGCCAACATTTATCGAACATGGCAACACAATTAACGGTGCAATCCGAGATTGGGGACACAATTCCGCAATTATAGCCCATTATCGGAATTACAGTTCCGGTTAATTAGCTTCCGAAATTAAAGACTCGAATTATTTATAGGAGCTTTTGTTTTTTTTTAATGATATTTCGTCAACATTGCCGCATTCATCAAGCAATTAATTGGGTTCTTATTTGCCCGTGTTTTTATGATATTTAATACTAAACAACAAATAACACTAAATCTCTTTCTGAAGATGTTTTTTATTTATATTATATATATTATTATAATTAGCTCATATTGTCCCACTGCTGGGCAAAGGCCTCCCTCCACTCCTTCCAACGATCACGGTTCCTCGCCTTCTCATTCCAATTCTTAAGGAAGCCATCCAGGTCGTCCCGCCATCTCCTTCGTGGTCTGCCTCGGCCCCGCGTTGCTGTGTCCGGGCACCAATGTTTTTTATTTAGCGTTTCAAATATTGATCGAGGGAGATCAGGATTATGCTGGAAACTACTCATTATCTCTATGTACGTACGAAACCCAGTGACGTCACATTTCAGTTTGCGAATATTTTTCTGTTATTCGTCACTTTTTCCTTTTATCAGATTTTAAACATTTCTTACTTACTTACCTACTTAATTTTTAACAGATTTGAAAAATTATTTTTATTTTCTACGCATGATAGAGTTATCAACACTAATATAAAGAGGTAAAGTTTGTTTTTTTTGTTTATAGGAGGTAATCTCTGAAAGTACTGGTACGATTGCTAAACATTTTTCACCGATAGAAAGCTTTATTCCTGAGTGTCATGGTTATATTTTATGTACGCGGTCGAAGCTGCGAGCAGAAGCCAGTATAATATGCATAACATACATAATCAGCCTTTTAATGTTCCCACTGCTGGGACTCAGGCATCCTCTCTAGGAGAGGGAAAGGGCCGTAATCCACCACGCGGGCCTAGTACGGGTTGGTGAATGTCACATGTCTTCGAAGTTTAGTTATAGTTAGGGGTCTTTAAGTCAAGAGTGAATAGATTGCTTCTAGGCAAGCGTGTTCCATCGTCGGCCACATCATCGCTTACCAACAGGTGAGATAGTGGTCAAACGTGAGCTATATTATATTATAGAGATATATTATAAAAAAGGACATGCCAATATATAATATACTGATAAGTACTTATGTTTCGCATACTTTTGCCTTGCATTTCTTTTTCCGCCGCAGATAGCACGTTATTAACAGGAAAGATACGAGTTCAACTAAAAATAACCACATAACTGTTAAAATAAATTATTTCAGAGAAATCTCGCAACACCTTGTCGTCACAACAAGTTGCCCAACATTCTGTCACCCAGTGTAAACTCGTCTTAACACACCAATACACTATGTGGGAACAGTTTGTGAGAAAACAGCGTGAATTATAGCTACGCCTTACGCTGGTGATGCGTCGATTATTTCATGGGAACATCGTGTAACAGTGTTTATAGATGCGCTATTAGCTATTGATGGTACATTGCATTCTCATTCATTCAGATATGGAAGATACCGTGTTACTTGAAAACCTGGATGGAGGTGTAGGCAGAAGAAAATTTAGTCTACGCCAGGAAAAAATCTGTTATGTGCTCTGTCGGCGAGTATGAAGCGTTTCGCCTCGTCGTTTATACCACATACATTGAGGGACTGGAACAAGTACTCGAAAGACTCGTACACCGGTTACTAAAACTCTAAAACTTTTTTTAGAGTTTTTGGTAAAAAGTAATAACGCTATATAATTTGTTATATTATATCCAAACATTAATTCATTTGTTATTTTATTTTCGCCCCCGTCCTTATTTTGTAATGAAGTGGAAACAGAGGCATTTTGAGCACTGTCTTTGGATTTTTACTTCCAAAAAGTGCTGATTATCAAACTAACCGCATCAGGCAACGACTCTCTCGCCGCCGCCGCCGGGATTCCGATCCCGATTTCCGGCCACCGTAAACGCGAACTCGCGGACGGCGAGCTATGGGTAGCATGCTGTCTGATCGTTCGGTAACTGTCCGGACCGAGCCCAGGGCGTCGACGGCGCGCACTGTTCTCGCGCGCCTCAAGGAGTTGTCAGCAACAGGAGGGGCCCAGCTGGGTCGAAGCCTACTGGGGCCAGGGTTATCCGAAAGGAACTCAAATCTCGGTATAAAGAGGCTAGAAGGAACGGGGTGAGTTTTTAGTCAATAAGAGTCTGACACTATCTCCCGCTCCACCCATGAGCGGGGGTTGTCGTTGGATGACTTTTGCCCTCCAAAAAAAAAAGCTAATTTGAAGAATGACTTTAGATTTATATACCATACATTACAGTTTTAATCAAAACCAATACGAAAGCGTCAATCAAATTCCAGAAGCCCGTGGTTTGGTTACAATAACCAATTCACCACGTGACACGACTCACCGAAATGCGCACGTGAGTCAAGTCATAAACACCCAATACATATGAATGGCCTCATAAAACGGACCAAACGAGACTACTGATAAACAAATTGATCCTTTATTGTATAAGAATTAGGTCACATTATGCAATGGACAACATTACCATAAGTATTGTTCTCGTTAAAATGGATTATTCTAGTCAATATTCCGATTTATTATAATATTGTCATTTGATGTTTATATTTTATCGTATTTCTTGTAAATTGTGAAATTATTATCATATTTTACGTTTAATATCTTCAAATTATACGCGTTTCAAATTTACTGTTGAAAAGCAACAGTATTTTTATGGCATTATTTTTCTGTATCAGTGTCAAACAGTTGGCTTCGTCCAAAAATAAGGCAAATAAAAAAAATTGGGCAAGTGCGAGTCGGACTCGCGCACGCAGGGGTCCGTACCGTCCGTCCGTAGAAAAAAAAAAGGAAAAAAATCGCGTTTGTTGTATGCGTATGGGAGCCCCCCTTAAATATTTATTTTATTTTGATTTTAGTATTTATAGTTATAGCGGCAACAGAAATACATAATTTGTGAAAAATTCAACTGTCTAGCTATCGCGGTTCTTGAGATACGGCCTGGTGAACAGCGAAATCTTAGTAATAGGGTTTCGTTTTTACCCTTTGGGTACGGAACCCTAAAAATCTTCTTAATTCTGGCAAAAACCGTAAAAACATTATTTTTCTTAAGGAATGCGAATAAAAAACAGGTAAGCTCTTTCCTGTAAACCTCTTCCTTAAACATAAGCCAGCCTATTCCGCAATAGATCTTCACGTAAACATATCGACTCATGAATAATTCAAATGCCTATACATCATAATCTCTCACATCTACGCACGTGTTTTGTTAAAAGCAAAAAAAAAAGACAGTTTTGAATCTGCATAAAATTTCAGGAGTATGTTACTTATACCTATGAAACTCGTCAATAATCATAATTAAAAATATGATTGGTACTTTCTCAATTTAATTTTTAGTGTTATTCAGAATTACTCTTAAATCTCTTCAAAAAACAGAATCACTCGTCATGATTTATCGCCCGATATGTCACTGTGTGTGTGAATGCGACAGCCTGTACGAGGCTCCGCCCACTTCATTTATGAAGCGCTTTTACCGATTTCCGTAAATAATAATAAATGAGAATCACAAAATTGCCTCCTGAAATTGTTATGCAAGCTTAAAACTGCACCTTCTATACAACATTATTTTTAGTTTATTCGAAACCTGAATATAGTTTGTTCAGAATCAGTCGCCTGGATGGCCCGGTGACTATGTTTGTTTGCTGGCATAACAAGCTTATAACTTTGTGATTTTTCATGATAAAGTTATGGAATTTTGTACATAGATTCTTTACATAAAAATACTAGACCCATGCGAGGTTTCATGCGAACATTAGTTTTAGTACCTAACTAATGTTGTACTTATATCTAAATCTACACAAATAATGTTTGTAAGAAGTAATCTCTGGAAGTACTGATGGCAAAATTTTTCACCGATAGAAAGCTGCTTTATTCCTGAGTGACGTAGGCACTATTTTATGTACTCGGATGAAGTCGCGGGCAAAAGTTAGTCTTGAATAAAATCACAGAGTACCAGGAACACATAACAACACGAGCAATAACCGCCACTCCCGTGCACTGGACGTAATTACGTGTCAAATGTCAATCGCTTTAGGCGCTCCATCAATTGCGATCCGGTTGGAACCAGCACGGAGCCCGCATACATGACTACGCGTAATAAGACGCGAATCGGGCGACAATGTCGCTCGGAACGTCAAGACATCGTTGCGGAATGATGGATGTGTTATGATTTGCTGTTGAGGAAGCGCGGGTTTGTGTGTCGTTGGGAAAATATACTCGTATATATTAAGAGTTATTTCGATAAGTAGGGCAGTGATTACTGGAACGCAACGCAAAGAAGGAATATAGGAGTGGGTTTTAGTTAGTCGTCTGATCGTCCGGTAACCGTCCGGACCGAGCCCAAGACGTCGACGGCGCGTATTGTTCCCCGCGCCTCAAGGAATTGTCAACAAACCGTAGGGGCCCAGCAGGGACGAAGCCTACTAAGGGCCAAGGAATGTTTTCTGAAAGAAAATTCGACCCGGTACGAGGCAAGTAAAGAACAGAAGTAGGTTTTTAAATAAGCTTTCATAGCAAGCTTTTATAGCTCGGTATACCCATATAATTATTACTCGTCAAGACGTATCATACGAGCCCAAACTCCCTGGGGTTGTGTCGTTTAACTACCAAGTTTGTATAGCCACCTTCGGGTTCAATCATCGGATCAGCTCCGTGTCATAATAATTTTGCATTGCCATCTGATTTACACGTGCATGCAAAATTTCAGCTCAATCGGTAACCGGGAAGTGGGTCAAATTTTTTTTTGCGAGATTTAATTACAGACAAACATCGGGACAGGTGAAACTAAATAAAAGCTTGTAAAAAGAGAAGCTTGGTAGTGGATCTTGCCAATAAATCGGCATTACCTGCGTATCAGGCTTGACTCTGACGGTGTAGTGGTCGCTGAACCCGGCGCCGCCGCATACGAAGCACACGCGCACGTCGTCCTGCGCAGGCGCCGCTTTGTCGCGCGACGCACACGGCGACGCCGGCTTTGAAGCCAGCGAGCTTTTTATGTACGCCTTGGCCTTCTCCATACCCTTCCGCTAAGGACAAAAGAAAGATGGGGTTAGACAAATGAAAGAAGTCTCAGGATTTTCCTAAAGAACACTGAAGGATTTAAGAGCGCCCAGCCCGTGATATTTCGCATATAATCGCTCTTATGTGATAACGCCGCTGTTACACATGTTTCTTTAGATATTTTGGAAACACAGATATCTAGATTTCTACTGAAAGCATGTACAAATTTACACAAATTTTACGTGAACTTTCATAATATCCTGCCAATAAATTAAAAAGTAAAGAAAATATATTTATTGAAACGTTACACGTAAATCGAGTTTCTGAATAACGAAAACTTTCTCCAAAACCTTTAAGGCTTTCAAGAAAACACAGGTATTTCCCGGCACAAGTTTCGTGAAATATTTGAGTGAGCGACCGATCCGGCCAAGCGACCGTTCAGGCGTTATCATTCTTTTTCAACATTGCACGTGGAAAAAAACAAACTTTCTAATAATGCTCACATTGACGATAGACGAACTGGGCTCCCTTACCATTCAAACTTTGGAGGCAAAAGGACAGGACAAAATTGCCTTAAAGAGAAGAGAACCGGTACACTCTTAACTAAGCTAAACTCTTAAAAAAATTACAGCGTTGTTCATACTTTCATTCATTTCACACTGAATAACATCAGACCGCTTCCCAAAAATCGAGATTCCAGACTAAAGCCAAGACGGTGGCAAATATTTTGATGGCCCTTACAATATGGGTCGCACCGTAGCGAAAATATCATTAGAGACCTTTTCAGAATACAGCGGGGGCTACAGCGAAAACACTGAAATCTTCCCTCTTCACGACGCCCACCCATCTGTGAAAGAGTGATGGCTTATCGGTTTTGAGTATGCTGATGGAAAGTCCACCTTATAGCAGTGAAGATTCTAAGTGTGTTTTGGAAGGGGTAAGATGATTTTTATCACGGCTCATATAGCCGCATATAAATAGACGATAAGACAAATACTTTTTTAAGGGACCACGAGAAGGTTTTAAAATGATTGCTGACAGGCCGGATTGCCCCATCCAGACACTGGGTGGAATTAGCTATAATATATATTAGTATAACTAATATAGTAAGTATATAAGCACTTTCTGTTACTAATACACTAACAATTTATGGACTATTGGGCCCGAAATAAAAAAAAAAAATATTTTAATTTTAATTTCATTTGTACCAGGAGTTATGTTATGATCTTCAAGTTTTTATGTTTTCCTTCACCATTTTGAGAGTAGTGGTGATGAAATAAATTACACAAAGTAATGCACCTGGTTAGGTTTAAATCCTACAACTTGTAAGTCGGGGCCGTTACCACTCGACCATCACTGCTCGTTATTATTAGTTACCAAGAAACACTATATCATGAATTCCGTGTTCAGCTCAACAATTTCAAGAAAACCATAAATAGCTTTCCAGAGCTCCACGATCAGCTATTCAAGACATCTATGGCTCGTGAAAATCTAATCGGAAAGTGCACAGTGGCGGTCTGCCAACGGTTACGGTCAGAATTAAGGTAACACTCATGAATATAAAACAGGTCACTTTTGTATTAAACTCTTTATATAGATATGGAAATTGAACGTAAACATTTAAAGGTTTTTTCGTTTATTTTGTTAATTGGTTTGTTGGTTGTTGGGTAGTTGTTTTTTAAAAGCATTTTAGTTTTTTAAAAGCTTTTTATTTAGTTTTACCTGTCCCGATGTTTGTATAATCTATAATCTAAAAATGAATCTCTAAATGTGTTGCTAAGCGCAAATTTCGAGAACAGCTGAAGAGGGTAGAGTAAGATATTAAGGTAGAGCGGGAGCGAAGCCGCGGGGTTAAAGCTAGTAATAAAATAATCATGTCTGTAATCAAATCTTGCAAATCAAATTTGACCCACTTCCCGGTTACCGATTGAGCTGTTTAGCATGCACGTGTAAATCAGATGACAATGCAAAATTATTATAACATGTAGCTGATCTGGTGATGGAACCGGAAGGTGGCTATAGGAACTTGGTAGTTAAACGACAAACCCATCGAGTTTGGGTTCGTATGATTCGTCTTCACGAGTATTAATTATATAGGTATTAGGTAGCAGCGGTATGGTGACCGGCAAAGTGGATGGAAAAAGGCCCCGCGGGCGCAGCCCTATACGTTGGTCCGGCCAGATCCGCACCGCTCTTGACTCTACGATGTACAGTGTACTTCACATCGCCAGAGACAGAAACAGATTGAAAGACATCATAAGGGTTAAAGTGATAAAACAGGGAGGTCACGACCCTCAGCATTGAGGAATACGACGCAAGGAGGAAGGTATCAGCTACCGAGATATAAAAGCTTGCTATGAAAAAAACATTTTCGTTAAAAGCTTGTTTTAGTAGGATCTTTCGACTAGACGGGTGTTATGTCTGGTGGGCCACTGGTCGATAGATGATTTCGGGCTGTTCTATATGTTCAAATCGCGCGGAGAACTTTAATTGCACGATGCAGGATTAGTTCTTATATGACGTCATAGATGTCACTACATACTATTTTAAGCAATTCATGTTGTCGTTTCATGGCAGCAATGACGGTACATATATTTTTTTCATCTGTATAAATAAAAGGTAAAGTCCTGACTCACTCAGTTACTCATCAACGCCCAACCCAAGCCCCAGGATCTAGAACGCTAAGATTTGGCATAGAGGTTCCTTTTATGATGTATACTAAGAATAAGAAAAAGATGTATAAAAATTCAACTATCGCCCGCTCCTGGGTGGAGCGGGAGATAGTGAGTCAGACTCTTAATGATTAAAAACACACCCCGTTCCTTCTAGCCTTCATACCGGGACTCGAGCTCCCTTTCGGATAACCCTGACTCCAGTAGGCTTCGACCCATCCGAGCCCCTCCTGTTGCTGACAATTCCTTGAGAAAAATTCAACCCGTAGGTGTGAAAGAGGGGCCAAAGTGGACGCGGACAAAGCCACTGGCATAATCTAGTATGCTATAATTATCACATGTCAGCAGCATTCCAGCTGATGACATGTGATAATTACTGCATTTTTTTTTATTGATGTAAACTAGTGCTTGACTTGATTTGACATCTATTCTCTAGACATGTAATAATTGCTGCATTTGACGTATAATCTGATTTTTTGAAGGTGGTAATGCATCAAATAATTTCTTCCATTCTGGGTGAAGGTCGTGGCAAACCGATGGATGTGAGACACAGGATCGTTATTTGTGGCGACACTTGGGGGAGGCCAATATCCAACCGTGGACGTATATCGGCTGAAATGATGATGATGGGTGGAGTGATAAGCAATGTCAGACTTTTACTACTTAAAATCCACCCAGGTTCCTTAGATGGGCATCAAATGCGTTCCAGGGCCACGGTAATTCTTTCGAAAAGTCCCATAGAAAATCCTTTTTAAAGAAAAGCAGTAGGTATATAAACAAACACAACAAAAGGTTGAAAAGCTGCTCTATGTTAACTTAATATTCCATGCCGAAACACAGCGAAGCAATTTGTGCTTGACCAGCCTTTTCCTGAACCGTTTACTACGTACGCGCCCAACAGAATCAGGGCTATTGTTTCCAATAATATCGACAATTTATATCGTATTGTTATAAGATATACAAACAGACGTATTTCGATGGGTTCTGACATAATAGCAAATATGATAAGTAATCTCGTGTATCGAGGCCCTTCATACACTTGGTCGGAGATATCGATACTCATTATAGGAGGCTAATGATCCCTGGTGACGTAAGCAATAATAGAAATCCATTTATGAGTGCTCGAAATGTTCTGGAGTGACAAACTGAGTGGATATGCTCGAAGTTTCCTGGCCTGACCGTAAACTCATTTTTATCTGTATACTCCTAATAAGGTTCAGTTGAAAACCAGCAAAAGACAGACTACCTTATGGTTATCTGGCATTTTTACTGAAGTGGATCTTTTTGGGGCAAACGTGAGACAAGCAATGTTAGGTTTTTTTATGTTTTTTTTTTTTCTTCAATGTTTGTGCGCCAAAACACATATTTTTCTTTCTCTTACTTTTTCCTCAGAAATAAAGAAATCCGCAGAACAAACAAGGCTACAAACAGAGCCCAAAGAATCGCCAAAATTAAGTGACAGTGGGCAGGACAAAATGTTAGCAGTTCAGATGGTCGATG
This sequence comes from Mythimna lalbum, assembly GCA_949319445.1. Classification (NCBI taxonomy): domain Eukaryota; kingdom Metazoa; phylum Arthropoda; class Insecta; order Lepidoptera; family Noctuidae; genus Mythimna; species Mythimna lalbum. The sequence continues at coordinate 17,198,231 of OX439367.1, forward strand.
GGGACGAAAGATTCTGGAGTAGCGACAATGTACTGGAATACGAACATTATAAAGAGGTAAGACCCACCTAGGCTATATTTCATGTACGCGGACGAAGTTGCGGGCAAAAGCCAGTCTATAATAAAAAAAAGACCAGAAATTTTAGTTTTTTTCACTATCGAAATCCATGTATAAAACTCAGTGTTATTGCACTCCATTTAATATTCGGTGTCTCAAATAATGATTAAAAAAGTCGTTTAGTTGGAAAGAAGTAACACAACAGACTGCCCAGTAACACATTTGTCTGTTATGTTACAAGAACTGCAATCTACAAAATAGTATGCAAAGTAATTCATTACTTAACATACAGATAAAGGAAATTCCTGTTTGCGGAATGAGTAAAAACTATGTTTGTTGTGCCAGACAGAAAATTATATTATTTGATATCAGTTTTTATCAGCGGTTTTGTCCGCATAAAAGCAGAAAATTAACCTGAGGGAACAATTCCGCTACCAATTTGGTGGCGCGACCAGCTCGGACGTATGGCGATTGGCGACTCTGGTGTCTGTATGGTGTCTACTGTCTAGTTTGCTAACTAAGAGTTATATTTCGCCGGGACACTGGCGGCGCAACTGGTCGCGCTGCCATGGTATCCCGGTGAAATATGTATAACCCTTATAATCATCATCATCATCACATCAGCCGAAAGACGTCCACTGCTGGCCATAGGCCTCTCCCAAGCATCGCCACAACGACCGGTCCTGTGCGTCACGCATCCATCGGATTTCCGCGACCCTGACGAGGTCATCGGTCCACCTTATAATATAAGTGACAATTTCTCTGACATAAGACTTCAGAAGCATCTTAGGCATTTATCGAAAAAGCTTCTACGAAAAAAAAAGTACGTAGGCTTCGACAAATACAGAGTCAATATGTGTATAACATATCGGATCAATAAATCAAGAAAGCCATCAATACTAATGCGATATTTGCAATTTTTAAGCCGCTCACGTCGCCAATACGTGAGTTCAGGTAATTCCGCTTGGAATTCTGCCCATTAATAAAGGATGACCTACAAATAACTTAGAAAAAGGGAAGGCTGTGAAACTACGGGCTGAGAATAACAATAGTGAAATTAATTAAATTTATGACACAAAAGAATTGTAATTAAAATGTGAACGAGACTTGGATACGAGTCCTGAACTCGGAAACTGATAAAGGCAAGCACTGTGATGTTATTTTCAGTTGAGAGCGTTTCTAAAATGTAGAATAGAATAGAAAATCTTTTAAGAATTGTCACAGAACAACGATTACAAAAATAAAGAACAATAGTACAGAATGCGCCGAGCTTGCCTGTAGCGTAAAAGTGCCCACCTCAGCATATTATTATTATAATTCTATTCGTACTAAAGGACCAAATCTTCCAAACCTAGGTTTGCAATGATAATAACTAATAATTTAAGTGTCTTCAAGGCTAGAGTGAATACGCTCGTAATAAACTGGTGCTCCTCACCTGCAGCGATTGCTTCACTGCTTACCATCAGGTGGAATCGCAGTCAAGCACTAGTTTGTATCATTAAAAAAAAATATTTCTCAAATTCTCGTCATATCATTAAAGTCCCTTTATAGCGACATAAATTTCATCGTTCATACAGCCCATACTTCAAAAGAACCCAAGTTCACACAAAACGTCCTGTAAGATTCACCAGCAGAATTTCAACAGAGCGCCAGTAAAAAATAAACATCACGTTTCCCTAATGGCATATATGCGTGAATACAGAAACCACCCTTTCCGCGGGACTTTCTACCAAATTATAGGTCACGACCCGATGCTATAGAAATCGGCGCCCAACCGCGATAATAGCTGTACATTAATGAATATTTTATTACATATTACGAGTGAACGATCGTGTCGCGCGATTGTGCTAATGAGTCACGCAGGTTCTAAGGTGTTTTGATTATAAAGACTGATTTACATTGATATAGTAGCTGGCGCCAGCATCACTGGTTTGTTGGATCAGCACTTTGTCTATGCAAGCATGTTCCATTCCAGTCCACCATCCAGTACTGAATCGAAATAGACCAGCCGCCTATTTTTCAATCCAGCGAACAAACGCAGAAATGACTACTGGAAGCATGTAAACGACGCGATCCAGTGTCAATGCCAGTGCAGCGCCTGATCCCAGAGATGCTGGCGCCAGCTACTGTATCAATGTAAATAAGCCCTAATATGCCAACTGGACTGCTGAAGAGATATGACTGGCCGTATTATTTGTGTAGTTCTGCACTCTCTGCACTGGATGCCTAGGAGGACCAATTTCTCTAGGGCCCTAGGTAATATGACAAGCAAATTCCATATCCAGGCGGGATTCAAGGTTTTACGCCTCGTAAGGATGACATAAAAATCATATTTATTTAGTACTACAGCAGTACAACGTCAAGAAGAAAGTGGATCAGAAAATAGAGAAATAAATAAAGTCTTCAACTTTACTTGAATGATCAAACTGGATTTGATTTTGGTTAGTTTATCAATACAAAGGTCTATTGATTAACTTTCTCATTGATTCTAACTCAGCATGATTTTAACTTCTAAGACATAGTCCGGAAAATGTATCAATATTAACTCAGGACCTCGATTGGGCGCACAACGAAGCATCGCGGTAATTTCTGCCTGATCACTTAAAAAAAATTTGCTTGAATCCTTCGGCGCGGCGCCAAACCAAACCCTTAGAAATTTTCGATTCAAGTGCAAGCAAAACTGAACTTAGCGGTGATCAGGCGGAAGTGTATTAGATGGTACGTCATCATTACCTACTAAAGCTTTCAGGATAATAACCATGACGTCGAAACAATGTTTGCTACATCAATAATACGTCACAATAAACATGAAATTTCATCCACCGCTTGGATCGATCGTCTGACGTCGGCACATCGCAGAAAGTGCAAAAACACGATGACGCGCTCCGTTCATTGTATGCCATGTACAATGAACTGTGGTACTGTCCTAGTTCTTTTTGTTGTACGTGTGAAACGGTGTTTGTTGGAGGACAATTTAACTCACAAAACGTTTATACATACAAGAATAATTTACACGAACGCGCTTGCAGAGGGAAATAAAATAAAAAGTTTTATGTACAAGTCAAATGATAGCACCACACTGAGGAAGGCTTGCGGACAGCGAGCAATGCACGCCGTCCGATCGTCAGGTAACCGTCCGGACCGAGCCAAAGTCGCCAACGGCGCGTGCCTAAAGGTGATGTCAGAAAATCGTAGGGGCCTATTGGGGTCGGAGCCTACTGAGGCCATAGGTTAAATGAAAATGAACCCCGGCTCCTGGAGTGCAAGGCAAAAAAGGATCAAACTGCAAAGGTTTCTGTTTCTGACTATTTTTTTAATGGATTTGTATAGTTACAAGTTAGTTAGCCCATTTACGTCCCACTGCTGGACGAAGGCCTCCCTCTCCCTTGTCCACACACATCTGTCCTCGGCCATTGCGGGCCAGTCCTTCATAGTTACAAGATACATATTTTTTATTCAATGACATTTACGTGATACTCGTAAATAACATTTAATATACATATACGATTACGTTTATTTATTTTTTGAGCCCATGATGGTCCTCTTATCAATCCTCCAACTTTCATAAGCAATTACTATCTATTAAATTACAATAACACAATGTAAAATTAAACATCTAAGTAAGGCTAAGTTGACATAATTAAAATTCTCAGAACAAACAAGGGATAATATCAACTAATTTCATCAAGTGAACAAATATTTGAGATATTCAATCTCATCATAATAACTTCATTATGTTTGTCTAAGATAAATTAGTTTCGTTCTCGCAAGTGCTGAGTGAGGAGAGTTAACTCGATCAGGGGCCTTACGATGACGTGGTAAATGTCAGGCGAGCGAGCGAGAAAGAGGGATGAAGCTATGCAGGGTTATTTGTAAAACACTGGTGACCTCTCAGGAATATGTTACTAACATCATAAACAACAACTTTTGTTCATCATATTTTAGTTCATCAGATTTTCATACAAAAATAAAAATATTTAACTTTAAAGTCCTAAATATTACGAAGTCTATGCGAAGCAGGCGATAGTACAATAGCGGAGAGGAGCGGGGATCCGGAGGCGGGGCCTCTTGATGCGCTTGCCTCGCGTCATAAAGACGTAAGTAGGTATAGCAAACTACAGAGTTGAAATGCGTTAGATAGAACAACGAAATCTTGAAAGTTTGTTTTTTATAAATGAATTATGTTTTGTAAAAAGTCATAGAACAAAACTTTTTGTTTATGATGTTAATAAGTAATAAAGGCCTGCAAGGACTTACTTTGAGTATTTGTACTAGTTGAAAATTACTGGTGTATCCCTTTCAGTTTAGGTTGTCAAATGGATCGTGTTAAGAGTTCGTGGTAGGGCCTCCGTTTCGTAAATTCCCGAGAAAATTAACTTGATTTCCTCGCCATCCTTCGTGTACACAATAAATATTGTTGTACAATTTGTACATCAAATTCAATTTGCAGGTATTACTTTTAACGTATTTTATGGTTTGTTCCGGGGTTCATTTACACTTGTATTATTTAGGACCTTTGTAGTTTGTTTGTGTTGTCCAGTTTCGTATCTGAAGGGTGGCAACGGGACCCTATTCCTGTCCGTCCGTCTGTCTGTCTGTCTAGTCTTGTGTCCTGTCTGGTAGAATAGAATAGAATAGAAATACTTTTATTCAGTACAAACACAGCACAACGTTTAAAAACACCCAATTATCCCAACCGATTTCACAGAATGTGTATTTCTGTTGCCATTACAACAAAAAATAAAAAATTAAAGATTTCCATACACGAAACTTTATATTGTCGGCTTTTTTTCTCGAATTTAATAATGTAGTACAACACTTCCACTCCATTTCTTGTGAGTCCGCCTCGCACTTGACCAATTTTTTAGACATTCGTGTAGTCAACAGAAAACTGTTCAGTGTCTAGCTGAGTTTACAAATGCTTTCTGAACGCACCCAGCATACAGGAGAATTCCTAGTGCGCGGCAAGTAAAAACATTGTTACGAAAGTTAGTCACTTTTTCTAAGTACCCTCAATATCGTGTTCTTAACGCTAAATAAGACGAGTCACAACAAAGTTGCTAAATATGACTGGAATACCGGTCATCAATACATGACACATAACCACTTCCTGTGGTGAACATATCATGTTTATCAGATATAAAGATTAAAGATAAGCTTTATAAAGGTATCGAGTAAGAAATCCTATCTTTGAACCCGGTTTTAAGTTCCTTTTTGGTCCTTGGAGACTCGTAAAAGAAACTCCGGCTTAGATATAGGATAACGATATCATATAAAGATATATCACGCGTTTATTTACTATCTTTAGTAATGAACGTTCGCTTTAATTTATGACTAAGATAACATTGCAAGGTGGAAACACGTTCACCAAAAATTGATATACCTATGCACGAAATGGCGCCCAACAGGGATTAAAATTTTACACGTAAAATTACATTCAAAACGAACATTTCCCATTCCAAAGGCACCATACATACCACATAACCACCTGTGTTACATACTCGTACAACATACACCTGTATTATAATATATAGGTATATCATACATACAGCTACCAGGCTCGCAGATATGCAAACACGTCGGATCACAATGACGGACGGACAATCCGATCGATACGTGCGAGTGACGTGCCGGGTCTAATTGCCAGCCCTTTGTGATGCCGGCGTGGTTATGTCGGGTGTCTGGCCTGGTCCTACCGTCCTATAGGACGTACAGCGTGCGTGTGTGTGATTTTTGGCTGCCTCCCCCAGGAGGGGTCCGCTAGATATAGGATATGTACACGCACATTTTGATAACATGATATATATTGCAATGAAACCCGTTGTATCAGATTTTCGTGCGGCGCTGGTGCCTAAATCAATATTTTGACGGAGCGATTTTACAGGATGTATGTAGGCGAAATATGGACAGCTAAAACTTCTAACATGGCCTAAATTCGAACTGGCTGGACTTTTCAAACCAATCTAGCAGATACAACCTAGGGTTCTTTAAGTAAAGAGTGAATAAGTTTCTTCTAGATAAGCGTGGTCCATCTATCATCGACCACATCTTCGCATACCACCAGGTGAGCCTATCAATAATTTAAAAGAATCGTTATAATCATCCTTATTTTAGCCGACAGATGCCCACTGTTGGACCGTTTGGTGCGACGACACTTGGGGAGGATAGGCCTCAAACAATGTCTTTCACCCGTTTACCTTGTGAGAGGCCTTCCAACGCGTTCTGCGGATATCTTCATTCCTGATACGATCACGCAAGGAAAAATTGAATGTACCTTCTAGTAATACCTATAGCGTCTTACTGGCCCAACCATACAACTGTAGTCCCATATTACAATTTGTTTTGTTGGAACGAACAGCTTCATAATTGAAACCAAACATAAATTCCATTTTGTTTCAAGCTACAGATTCACAAGAAGACTTCACAAATGTTGTCTTTTAAATAATTGTGATTACATTACTTATCAGCTGATGCCAGAACCGGTTTTGTCCGGTTGGGATCGGTGTTTATGTCTTTTTAATAGCATCTACAATTGGCGTGCGGCAAATAGACAATCGGCATCAAGGACGATCGCCAGCCAATATTTGCCGAGGTTGAATCATCGGGCGAATAATGATTTCGTAGTATATCAAAAATTTGCTTTTGCAAACAAACCATGAATTTTGTTTAATGCGAGTTCGTCAAATAACTTTTGTTCTGTGCGATAGCACTTTATACCGCGTACATCGAAGGGCTGGGACAATTTGCCTGCTGTGGTCTTCCCGTCCGATTATAATTTAGGTGTTTTCAAAAAACAGTGAACAGACTCTTAACAGATTAGTGCCTTTCACCATCATTGTTAACCGTCTGCCCTGCTTTAAAAATTAACCAGCGTCGAGTAGAGTTGCAACCCCGGGTCGTTCTTTTATAATTCGAGTATCTACCCTAGAGTTAACCCACCTACTTCTAACTCTGAGCAGGGTAGGTTGGAGTCAGCGGCCAATGCTTGACATTGACAGTTGAACTCACGTTTGCGTTCAGAAATGCCAGGGTAGAGTAACAACGTTATGACGTCATTAGAGTTAACTCTAAACTCAAATATGAACGCAGGGCAGGTGGGGTCGCAGTCAAGCACTAGTTTATGGCTTTGAAAGCAAAAAAAAACAGACGCGGAAAGCGACTTTATTTTATGTGATACTAGCTTTTACCCGCGGCTTTGCCCGCGTTTATTAATATACTTTACTCTTCCTCCCCTTTTACTCACTTTTTTTTTAATAAATTAGCCTATGTCCGTCTCCAGGGTCCCAACTATCAATCTACCAAAATTCATCAAAATCGGTATTGCCATTTAGGCGTGAAGTTGTAACAAACAAACTCACTTTCGCTTTTATAATATTATATTAGTAAGCATTCCAGGACATGATCTACCCGTAAGCCAAATTTCATCAAAGTCTGTTCAGACACACTTACGCACATACAATCATCTTTATAATATAAGTGAGATAGAAAACAACGTTAACAGATAAAACATAGATTAATATTAATATAATTCAAGACAGCCTTTTGAATATTCTATGAATTAGCCATTCAATCTGATTAGTAAATATTATATGAATCACTAATGGCTTGTTATTTATTGTAGCTATCGCAAGACCCGAGCGCATTAAGTGGGTTATCGTGCGAGATAAACATCGTGTTTTAAGCGAGTTTATAATATATCTTGATCGATATCTTTACGTCGATCTTTAGATAAAACTGTTCGTTAGTGCCTCTCCGTTTATCTACTATATCGAGCTACCGTACTTTTTTGTAAATTGTTGATTAGGGTTTTTAAATGGTATAAACTCTTGACCGTGATCCCAACAAATGGTAAGCAGTGATGCAATCGTTGATGGTGAAGCGCACTAGTTTATTTTAAGGTCTGAGCTTTTATCTTTTTTTTTTACTGTTGATATGTTCGCGCTTGACCGCTATCTCACCTGATGGAAAGCGACAATGCGGTCGATCTTTACATATTTAGGCGTTTAAATGCACTGAAAACAGAATCATACTTATAAAAGTTATAGAAGACTAGGTGTTGCCCACGACTTCTTCCGTATCAAGCTTGTAAAATAGTAAAGTGCTTTTGGTTACATTAGAAAAAGTAATTTTTTTTAATCCGGAATCCTAAAATTAATTATTATATTATTAGCCTTATATTATTATATAATTAATTATTATATATTAGCATTATAATTAGCCCATATTGTCCCACTGCTGGGCAAAGGCCTCCCTCCACTCCTTCCAACGATCACGGTTCCTCGCCAAAAATTAATTATTCTTTAATAAAATTAGCGTAAGTTACTCCTTATAACATCAGCTATCTACTTGTAAAAATCTTGTCCAAAAAAAAATTGCAGTTATAGGCATCGAATATCATCATCATTTCAGCCGATATGCGTCCACTGTTGAACATAGTTCTCCCCCCAAGCGTCGCCACAACGAATGTTCCTGTGCGTCTGGCATTCATCGGTTTTCCGAAACCTTCACCAGGCATCGAATATACTTTCATATTATAAACATTTAGTACAAAAATGTTATTTTGATATTACAAACAGACAATCCTACTAATTCTAATATTATAAATGCGAAAGTTTGTATGTATGAATGGATGTATGGATGTTTGTTACTCTTTCACGAAAAAACTACTGAACGGACCTCGATGAAACTTGGTAGACGAGTAGACCATATCCCAGAATAATACATAGGATACTTTTTATCCTGGGATTATGTACGCGGGTGAAGCCGCGGGCAAAAGCTAGTTTTATATAAATAGATACAGTTTATATGGGACATTGAAAATAAAAACAAAAAAAATCTCAAAGCAGAAACTCGACGTTACATTAAGAGAAACCCCAACAAAATATAAATCAGCCTGTGTTTAATAAGCATAGCATCCAATCGCCTCAATTTTCAGGCAATGCGAACCCTAGCAATAAGTCAAAAGAACGCCCCGATGCTTCAGAATGGACAAGAAATCTCTATAATCAACTTTTCAAGTACACCCGAACGAGAAATGGATTCATAACAACCGAACTGAATTGGTTTTGTAGCCAAACATTCAAGCAAATTATTTGCCTATTGAATTTATATTTCTATACATGATGTTAATTATAGTATTAAATTAGTATTAGCGACGGTAATACTGAATTCTATTCGAATTTGAGATGTAGTAATTAAAGCACAAAGAGCAGTAATGGCCGAGTGATAACAGCCATAACTTACAAGGTGTAGATCCACCACATCTCCACTGCTCTCAAAACGGTGAAAGAAAACATCGTGAAGAAACCGGCATGTCCGAAAACCAAAAATTCGAAGACATGTGACATCCAACAAACCGACAGGGCCTGCGTGGTAGATTACAGTCCATTCCTCCTCCTAGAGAGGAGGCCTGAGTCCCAGCAGTTTGAACAATATAAGAGCACAACAGCGAGGGATGTATTAAATCATCGATATACAAAAATTTCATACGACCCCTATTGAAAATGTGCGTATTTTAAAACTCCAATCGAGTTTTTGAAAAAAAAAAATAATGAAGTTCCGTGGCTGTTTTGATTATTCGCAAATTGATTCTCCTAGTGGACAGTGTGTTATAAAAATTGGTGCAGATTAGTATCTTAAGTGTCTACGCAGCTGGACAACAGTGAAAGAGGCGCGATTTTGTTAAAATTAAGCTAAAAATTATTGTAGTATCGACTAACTCAGCGAAGCTTGCCGAGAAGGCTGACCCGATATATTTGACAAATACTGTTAGATCCACATTAAAACTTAATACATAGGTACAGCTAAAACTTAAAACAAACAAAATAAAAACTCCAATCAAGAAGAACAGTTTCTAATACTACGCGCTACGGTATTTTTGCACCATTGCTTTAATTTGCATCAACACCACACAACGACTAACACAAATACAAAAGGTCACCATCTCACCAAAAGGAATATTTCGAGATCTTACAAGGAAAGGAAAAATATGAATTAAGTACATTATTCTAGGTCCTTCGAGAATATCCATTTAGAAATTCAACGGAATGAACAAAGCTTTCAACTGTGCTAACACACACAAGAACCTCCGCTTTTAACAGAATCCTTACACAGCGGGACTGAAAGCAGGAGTAGAACCTTGTACCTAACATTATCGTACAGCTATAGCAGCTTTAAATGCCAAGCAAAACATTTTAAAGAAGTAAAATTGTTCATATAGATTGGAAGCTATCAAATGCCTACCTTCCGATAGCCAGAAGCAAAAACCCGGGTTACTGCGAAGTACCCTTTAAAACGAAACAAAATTGAAAATTCAAATTATTGACGGAACCCACGATAGCCGAACATCAACAATTTCGTACAAAATAAATATTTATTAAACATTAATGACTACGATTTGTATCAACCTCTCCCCGGGCGTACAGCGTTTGGCGGGCTGGGGGAGGCAGCCACCCCCGACAACCCACCCACTTCGCCGAAACGTTTGAATATTATTTTCTATAAAAACGTCCCTTTAATTCGGTAGGGTTTGCAAAACCGATAAAGTTTTATTGACAAAATAAATGTATAGGTAAATTTATCTTCGAGAAAATCTATTAAAATCTTAAATTGGGTGCCCGCTCATCCCCTCTCTGTTGGGATATCATAACAAAAAAATTGTTGGACGTATCGATAGAGAAAAAACGGCAAATCTACATGTATTAGTAGTGCAAAAAATCCCTAACTAGGACTTAGGTATTTTTCGAATTGGGGCACCCAATTGTCTAGAGAAGTTTCGCACCTTTAAGTCACAATAGATCTTTTAGGTCGCAGTGACTACATCTCCTACACTATGGGAGATGCATAGCCCCTTCTTCAAAAATAATATAAAATAGTTCGCACCTTTCTAGGCAATTATTTAAGAGCTTTTTATGGCAAAGTTCAAGAGGTGCCGACATTAGGAGTGTCGACATTTAAAGAGCCGTAAGTAACATTAATGTTCGTATCGAAGAATGAAAGGGCACCGGTAGTGAAAAGAGAAAATCTTGGCAACACAGCTTATCGAAGATCAACATCTTTTTCGCTATCTGATGAGCTGGAAGAATCACAAGGCAAACTACTAATTAAATAAATAAGCGATCTCACAGGACGATTTACAGTCGTCAAAACTGAAGCTCGTAAGGCAGTACACTGTAAAATCCAGCAAATAACTAGCTAGCAGATAACAGATGAAGTACTAGGAGCACATATTCTCGAAAGGCACAAAAATATTTCCATCCACTCAACACCACTCAAATCTTGAAGGCACTCTGATCAATCTTAAAGATAACTTGGAGGACGACATTTTGTGCTTCATTTTATTCCCCGCCAACCCTGACCACTTCGCCGTTATCCAAATACTTATATTAACCGAACTATCGCATCGAGTAGGAGGCAAGGTAAATATAAATTCAGTTAGAGGCCCCTTCCTATGGGCTCCATTGGTTCCTCGTATTTTGATGTAAGTAGATGGCTCAAAGTATATTTGTGTCTATTATATCAAACTGACAAGGTCTGTTTTCGGGGAAATGGAAAATATCATATTTATACGTTTTCGTTGCTTGTAAACTAAGAATAGGTTCTTAGAAATATATCTTTTTGTACTTTTATTTCTTTTGCTAAATGATTTGAAATATATGGCTGTGTTATTGTTGACACCAGTATGTTTGCGTATAAAACAGATTTCTGTAAGTGTTATGTTATTTTATAGATACTCAACATTAAGTTTTTTCAATTAAGTTACCGGGTTGTAGCCATATATTCTGGTTGACCCGAACTTGATGAAATTATGGATCAAAACACCGCAGAAGAGTGGAAGAAAAGAAAGAAGATAGAGATAGACGCACATATGGTGCAAGCGGTAAACATTGATAAAGATCAAGTAGAAGTAGAAACAGAAGTGGTTCTACTGTGTAATACTAAAAGCACCAATAAAGAGCACAATAATCCTTACTAATATAATATTAGCTCTGGTCTGTTACGGTTTCACGGATAAACTATTGAATCGATATTGATGAAATTTGGTATGGTGGAAGGAAGAGTTAACTGTAAGGACATAGACAACTTTTTATCTGACTTCGTTTCCGCAATAACCGACATTCATGACGAGGAAGCCACTTCCAGAAGCTAGTTCTTTATTTGAACAATGACTCTATCGACTTTTTTAGTAAGAGATAATTTGAAAATATAGTTTAAACTTGTGATCATTTATTACTTTTGTTTTTGAAAACCATAGCATTGTTTAATGTAGAAGCACTTTTTTTTTTCCTATTTGTGAATGTGAGGTACCATGAAGCATTCTTATTGGGTTACGACTTTTATTCTCTTTGTTTTTGACATTACGAGCATGGCAGTTAGGAGTTTGTCATGCTCACTTAAATGTCTCGCTGCTGGTGGCGCGTGTATTGGGTCATTCGGTTCCCTTGAAAATGGTTGAGCTGAGTGGGGCTGATGCACGCGTCATGCTCGTGAACGGGTGCCGTCAGTTGAGACTGGTCATCTCTTAACTGCCAGTAGCTTAATTCAGTTTTTATCTTTTAATATATTTTTAATTTTATTATCTACATTGTGCTCACATAATAGAAGCAACATGAAATAATGTAAACAAACATTATATGTAACACATAATATGATTTAAAAGAGTGTCCATGGAGTTTCTTGCACGTTCTTCTCCATAGAGATCTACGCTTTGGAACGTGCAATTTAGCTTCACTTTTCTTGGACTGACCGACATTTGACTATTCAAAAGTGCCTACATTTGGTCTATTTGAAATAAATGATTTTGAATTTTTGAATTTTGAGATCGGCAGCTTCACACAAAATATGATAAACTGGAATACGATTTCAATATTTTAAGAACAAGCTATCATTTTAATGATCAAAACATCGCAAGTAGTAGGAAAATGCATACAAATAAGCTTATAGCATTACATAACAATGTTTTTAGTAGTCCATGTTTGTTTTTCAATGAACGTATTCATTATTATTAGTTGTCCAGTATGAAGTAGATTCCAACTTAGACAATTGTTAGGACTCACGTCATTCAAAATGCCATTACAATTAGGTTAGCAGACATCTTTGAATCATAATAAGAAGGATTTTATGAATAACCTTGGGATTAGACGTTTACAGTTAAAAAATACTTAGTACCGTTACTAGCTTTTAGTATTTTACTCGTTAGAGAATTGCTAAATCTACCTTAAAAACACCTGTCATGGCATTTAAGTATTTATCCGCCTAAGTCCCGGAAACCTCCATTGAAAATAGAGGATTCTGCGGCAAGACGGGCATTGTGACTGCTCTGGGCAACTGCCCGATGAGTGTTCGGACTGTTTGTCTGAAAGCTTTGATATCGCGATGTAGGATTTGTATGACGCCATGACGTTTGTTAGTTCGTAGGTGCAGCTGCAAATTCAAGAGATCGGTGAACACTTGAATGAGACAGGTATGAGAGCGTGGGGATTGATACAGCCAAAGAAAAGATTGATGATGATGATAAAAAGTAAATCGAACGAAAATTGCAGCTAAAATTAAATCAACGGCAAACTGTGTCTGTTAATGAAATGAATAACACTGCAAACTAAAAAAGAGCTGAAAAAATTGCTACATCCACGGAAACAAAAATAAAAACAGTTGAAAATACAAAGCCATTGTATGAAACAAACTTATATCCAGTGATTGGAACTGTATCCGATAACATGAGTATAGGCATCGAATCGGGACTCAATATTGTTATAGAAGGGTGGGTAGACCGCCTGGCTACCCACCGGGAGGTAGGAACCTGTATATATAGCTAGCAATAGCGTTGCCAGGCGTCCGGATAACACCAGACACGGTCAGGCTTTTTAGTTGCGTGTTCGGCCAAACAATTTTTTTTTTTAATTGATTGGCTTGCGTTTGACCACCATATCACCTGATGATAAGCGATGATGTGGTCGACGATAGAACACGCTTGCCTAGAAGTAACCTATTCAGTCGACTTAAAAACCTCTAAGTTGTAGCTATCAGGAAACACAGACTCCGCAACTAGGCAGAATAAGGCTTGTCCGGCTTTTGTTAGGCTTTTTAAATTTGACCATTTTGTTTAGAATTCTCATTTGAGTTTTGTCTTACCTTGTATCGCTTGCACTAGCAGAGCGGACATGCAATTAGTCTAGCACTTATATCTTCATTTTATTGTTTTTCATCTATACTTAATATTATAACAGAGGTAAAGCTTATTTTTATTTGTTTGTAGGACGTAATCTCTGAAATTACTGGTCCGATTGTTAAAATTATTTCACCGATAGAAAGCTGCTTTATTCCTGAGTGACAGGCTATATTTTATGTACGCGGGTGAAGCCGCGGGCAAAAGATTATAAAAAGAATTTTATTGCTATAAAGTAAAGTCACTTTTTTTTGGAAATAAGCCAAATTAGGCTTAAAAAAAAATGACTGCTTTTTTGACGAAATATCCAGCTGAATAGGATAGTCTGTCCGACTTTTCGGTTTCAAAACCTAGCAACCCTACGTAGAAATGTACAAATAAGTCCCAGTGATGTTAGTTCGTGTAAACGCTGCAGTAGATAGCATCGATCCACATTTGTAAAACATTCGATAGTTACATGTTGTTTGATGAATATTTTATTTTTGGTTCGACGTTTAGCTTTGGTAGGCTTTGCGACTGGAGGACGCCATGGACTTTGTCCATTAGGTTGTTTTGTAACTGTGAAGAGAGCTGCAGTTTTGCTGTTCATTCGTGAGCTTAAATTGCATGTAGCGGAGATGCGAATTGAGATGTATAATGTAGTGTAACGAGAAGAAATAAAGTAAGAAGTTTGAAAATGGCGCCAGTGGCTGAAAAGTTGAAGGGGAATCGTTTGTCTTGGTATGGTCATGTAAAAAATATGAAACGCATGTTACTAAAAGAGTTATAAGTTTACTTGTGTGAGAGGGAGAAGGAGGAGGCTTTTGCCTAGCAGAGGGGCAATATAGGCATATAAAAATAACTTTAAATCGCTCAAAGGTCCTACCACAAGCTCTTAACGCGATCGATTTGAAGTCCTAAACTAAACTGTTACAAGGGTGGAGCTATATAGGATGTATAGTTCCACGCCTGATATTTTATCACGTCATGGTAAAGCGCCAGTTCTCTGGCATATTCAGTATTTCAGTCACGTGAAGACGCTTGTAAGTAATCGACCTAAAGCGAGTGATAAGTGTCCGACGTCAGTGGGCCAGCAAATCTGACGTCCATGTATTTAAATGGCGTTCGTTCAATACATTCGTCTGATAATCGAACCATTGTTTGTATATTTTAACTAGCTACGCCCACAGCTTCGATCGCTGAATAAAGTATAAGGTTAAATTCGCTCGCGTTAAATTCGGGGTAACACGGTTCTCCTGGGAAGTGGGGGGTTAGAAAGAGACAAAAAGTAGCCTATGTCACTCTCCATCTCTTCAACTATATCCACCTAAAAAATCAAGTCAATTTGTCTCTCCGTTTTGCCGTAATAGACGGACAAACAGACACACACCTTCCCATTTATAATATTAGTATGGATAAGTTGTAAACCGATGACCTGGTCAGGGTCGAGGGAATCCGATGGATGCGTGACGCACAGGACCGGTCGTTGTGGCGACGCTTGGGGCAGGCCTATGTCCAACAGTGGACGTCTTTCGGCTGAAATGATGAAGGCGTAAACCACTCGCGGCCCCTCGACCCATAAAAAAATTGTCTACGTAATCCAACAATCCGACAAACCGCCAATCAACTTGATGATTGTCCTGGTTTAAAAGTCGCAAGGTGTCCTCTTTGGCAACGCTGGATTACATCCATGTGGCCCACGATTTTTTTAGTGCAGTCCAGTTCTTGACTGCACCCCAGCTGATGGTAAGCAGTGATGGTGAGGCGATTTAGATTAACGATTTTATTACTTTTCCTTCCACTCTCCTCTCAACAAACAAGGCTCCACGTCATCTCATATTTGGCAGCTCCACGAGCTATGATCAGAGACCGTCACTTCCGGTGACGTCACCCTCTTTCCCCATAGTTTTATGGCGTACCAAACAAATATGACACAGGATACGACACGACAGAACGCTAAGATTTATTTGCTTTGTAAAAATAAGCACGTCCTACTGGAGCGAAAGAAAAACTGTGATAAATAACTGTTTTTAAGCGCAGTCCTACTTTTATTGTGAATCCTGTAATAATTTCAGGCAATGAATTTGCGATGATGGGATAAGTTATGTGGAAAGACTGAAAAGCAGCGCTATACTGCGGTAAGTTTTTTTTTATTGTTGACTAGCTTTCCCCGCGGCTTCGCCCGCGTACATTAAATATAGCTTATGTCACTCAGGAATAAAGCAGCTCTCTATCGGTAAAAAAAAATTTAGGAGGTATCCTACAAACAAAAAACCAAACTTAACTTATTTATTAACCGACTTCGAAAAGGAGGAGGTTCTATGTTCAACTGAATGTATGTTTTTTTTTTGGTCCCATAGAAATATTGTTATGATCTGATCATGAACTTCGAAGATATGGAACAGAACTCCTCATAGAATAGCAGAATTGTCGTAACAAGTAAAATTGCTTTGTTTATACGTGTAGTCGATGACTGACTGAAAGAAAAGGGGAAGGGGAAAGGGGGAGGGGGTAAATTCATGTAATATAACCGTATATGGGATTATAAGAATCGTTATGAGATGCACTCTGGCTATAAGGTAATTTATGTTTAGCTGAAGGGTACGTACTTTTAGTGGTGCTACCATAACTAAAAAGTGAAAAATAAAAAACTTTTTACAAAAAAAATTAAACCGACTTCAAAAAGTACAAAATAACTTTAATTTCGGAAGTCGGTGTTAAATAACGAAGAGACAAGATTAGGTATCTATTATAGAAACACCGACTTCCGAAATTAAAGTTATTTTGTACTTTTTGAAGTCGGTTTAATTTTTTTTGTAAAAAGTTTTTAATATTAGTGTACCTAGATAGGATCGCATTTAACCACTATCTTACCTGATGAAAAGCGACGATGTAGTCGCCGATGGACCACGCTTGCCTAGAAGTACCTAACCTATTCACTGTTGACTTAAAGGTCCTCAGGTCGCAGCTATCAGGGAACACACTTGGTGAATTCACTTGTTATTTCAAGGATTACTTCTGTATCTTCCGAGAGTAACGCATACAGAATGCTATGGGAACACATTTATTGTGCGTACAGCCATGGAGTGGATTTCCCCGCCGGAGTCGTGTTTCCTGATAGCTACAACTTTGACCATTTTTAGGCAAGCGTGCTCCATGAAGATAGAGCACGCGTGCCATCCACAGCGTCTCTTATCATCAGGGGAGAGGGATCAAACGCGAGCCTATCAATAATTAAAAAAAAAACGAGAAGCATCATCTACTGCGAGTCTAACCAATAAATCTGATTCTAGAATTAATTACAAACAAGAAATTTCTCACAACATTACATCAATCGACACAGAAAACGAATCAGGCCACAAATTAAATACAGACTATATTTTTATTAGTTTCTAATCTGTCTTCAAATTAAAACTATCAAACTAAATTGTCAAAACGTTTACCGTTACAAGGAAATAAAAACTATATATAATATGAGAACTGACACGGTTATTTATAACAGCATTTTAATTATATGATTTTAATTAAATTATTACCATTTTAAATAAGCTAGGAATGATATTTCGCAACCGCTAACGGAAGGTGAACTACGGGTTTTTGGAAAAAGTTTGAATATAAAAACATTAAAAGACAATAGCTAAAGCGAATAATAAAATCGAATCTTTTTCGATTAGAAAGTAATAATAATGAACGGAAAATATTATTGTGAAAAAAGCGTGGGGCACTTTGTGCCATATTTTTTCGTAAATCGAGCACCCCAAAAAAAAGGGGGGGTTTATTGCATTGTCATCGGTCTTTGATAAGTGTGCAAAGTTTGAAGAAAATCTGATCGCCGAAAGTTGGGCAAAATCGAGCTCAAAGGCAGTGGTTACAAGCAAACATACAGGTGAAGCTAATAAAAGCGTGTTAATGAAGATATCAGCAGGAGAACCATGGTTATAGACAGCCCAAAGAATCGCCAAACTTAAGTGAAATCTACCCAGGTCTCACTAAAATTAAACATCTCTGAAAATCTCTTCTAAAGAGGGCGAGGTTGTGGAAAATTCTCGGCGTTTCTTAGTCTCAAGGAATGTTTAGAAACGTGAAATATAAAAAAAAAGTTACTCCACGTGCACAGTTTATAAATGTTAAAGGTTCTTAAGTGTAAACAAAAACTTGGGGGAGAAAATTGTAAAGATTTTTCTAATTCCGGTCGCCGCTGAACGTTGCGTGTTCGTTAATGGTGTTTCGTGGACCAATTGTAAAGTTCGGCAGGCAGGGGAAAAGTTTACCAACTCCGTCGTGTGACTTTCCAAGGGAAGTCCTGTCGCTATACTATTGAAACGTTCACCGTGACCAGCTGTGCCGAATGTTACGACAAAAGTCGTTTTTTTTTTTCTACACAAATATAATAAGGAGGTAGTTTGTTTTTGTAGGTAATCTTAAAAACTGGTCCGATTGCAAAATTTTTTTTCACAGATAGAAAGCTGTTTTATTCCTGAGTGACAGGCTATATTTTATGTACGCGGCCGAAGCTGAGGGCAAAAGTTAGTTTGTCATAAAAAATAGCGCCTTGACCATAACTATCAAGTTCCCGTTTGTCTACTCTATCTGACCTGAATTGCCTGGAAGCAGGGTTGTAGCTAGAGTCGAATTTGAGGTAGGGCAGCATTGGTTACAGGTAGGGCGGAAGTAAAAAAAAATATGCCTGCTACCTCTATTAGCTACTACAATCGAGATTTTCGTATAGGAAATTGTTCGGCGTCTCATCAAAATGACGCTACGCAACGCAAAATTAGCTTGATAGTAATCAAGTGCAAAAATGTACCAGGGATCCTGGACTATAAGCATGGATCATGGATATTTAATCCTCAAATCCTCAAGGAACAAGTGAACAAGATGGTTGAACTTCCAGATGTGGATGTAGAGATCCACGTCTGAGTGAGAGTGATGCTCTACGCATTGTGGTTTCAAAGTAGGACATTGCCCCGCAATGCCCCCCCCCCCCCTAGCCACTCCCGTGCCTGGAAGTAAACAAATCATTTGACTTGAAACTTGACAAGACATACATACTCCACCATGTCATGTTACTAGTGAGACTAAGTTTTAGGAGAGGGAAATGTCCGTAATCCGCCACGCTAGTCCAGTGCGGGTTGGTGAGTGTCCATAATGTCGTTTTACGTACAGTAAAGAAGATTTCCTGCCGGAGTCTTATTTTGATGATAGCTACAACCTGGGAGTCTTTAATTCCGCCAAGTCCGTTCCATCATCGGACCACTAGACGTACGGCGTTGCACCACCTGTACATGGTGGACATCCCAATCACACGTACAAAGCGTTTTGGGAACACATTCATTATGCGTACAGCTAATGAGTGGAATTCCCTGCCGGAGTCTGTGTTTCTAGATAATAATCAAGGGGTCTTGTAAGTCAAGAGTGAATAGGTTACTTCTAGGCAAGCGTGCTCCAGCGTCGGCCATATCATCACTTTCCATCAGGCGATAGTGGAGAAACGTGAGCCTATCCATCATAAAAAAAACAGTTAAGTGCGAATAAGTTACTTATAGGGAATGCAAATCTCGCGAGATTGGGGCTCGAGCGAGATCTCGCGAGATTACGAATATCAATATCGCAAGATCTCGCTAATTTCGAGATCTCGCGAGATTGGCAGTTTTGTGTTTGTTTTTTTTGCAAATTTGAATAAATTAATTAAAAAATAATAATAATTGTGAGTATTATAAGATAACCATAGGCGCGGGCTTGCGGACGGTGAGCAATAGGTAGTTTTCTGTCGAACCGTCCGGTAACTGTCCGGACCAGACCCAAGTCGTCAATGGCGCGCACGGGGTCGAAGCCGGCCAAGGTTTGTTCCGAAACGTAGCTCAACCCCGGTATGAAAGACAAGAAGGCAGTAATAGTCTGACACTATCTCCCGCTCCGCCCTAGGGCGGGAGATGCCATTTGGATAATTTTTACCCACCAGAAAAAAAGTAATATAAGATAAACATTTTTATTTTCACGAAATTTTTCAATACATTTTTTGGCATCAAGCATTGTTTGACATCTCAGTCTATATTTTTTTAACGTCCGTGTCAATCCGCGCTTCAAATAAGACGTTTTTATGCTCGAGTACAATCTCGTTAATCTCGCGAGATCGAGATTGCATTCCCTAGTTACTTATAGGCAAGCGTGTTTTATCGTCCGAGGTTAGGTAATCAGATGAGATAGTGGTCAAGCGCGAACATATCAATAACAATAATAATGAATAAACATTGACACTTAATTTTTAATACTTCCTAGAAATAACAATAGTTGCAAATTGGCTCAACAAATTCACAATTACGTAACAAGTATTCCGACACCGGTGAGGTTTCTCGATCAAAACGCGTTGCTTAGTAGGGAGGGGACCAAAGTTTACCAACTTAATTGTTCAAGGACACTCGGGAAAGTTTGTTTGACATTGAAATGTAGGTTAAAGGTCGAGCGGATACCGACGCTGTGGTAAAGATTTAATAAATAAACGGAGGAAGCTGATACAAAGATCAAGGATTGAGTTTTGCTTTAGAATAGAATAGCACAGCATGAGCATAATTGGCCTTACAACCGTAGGCGCGGGCTTGCGGACGGCGAGCTACCGATTGCTCGCCATTCGACCGTCCGGTAACGGTCCGGACTGTGCCCAAGTCGTCGACAACGCGTAATGTTTCACGCACGCCTCAAGATGTCAGCAACCGTAGCCCAGCAGAGTCGAAGCCTACTAGGGCCATGGGTGATACGAAAGAGAATCCCAGGGCCCTGGAACGAAGGTAAAAAAAGGAACAGAACTGGGTTTTAGTCAGTAAAAGTCTGACACGATGATATGTCCAAAAATCATAATGACTTGCGCTTGCACAATCTATGAAAGTCTGATTGATGCGAAGCTCTTTCAGAATGGAAACGTTGGTGCGGTAAGCATAGAATAGAATAAACTTTATTGTAAGCCAAAATAAAAACATAACAAAAAACCTTTTTATAAAAAAAAACCGACTTAACTAAAAAAAATTATTGAATTGAGGAGTTCCCTCGATTTTGCCAAGATCATCAGATTCCAACTTGGTAACTATGGGACCATTTGGAAAGTATACCCCTTTAAACAAAAAAATAATTTTTCAAATCGGTTGGCAAGCGACGAAGTTATGCGCGAACAAACATAAAAAAAAAATACAAACTTCCGAATTGAAAACCTTCTCCTTTCCAAAAGCCACAAATCTTTGGATACAATGGTGGTCTTACTGCACTATTGATTGAGCTGAAGCACTTTAAGCCAGTTAACGCAAACCTCAAGCAATACAACAGTTTTAGAAACAACAGACCTCTTGACATCAACTCCAACACCAACTCAAAGACAACTTTCAGCATTACCAACATAACAAATAGTATGCTAATCAATAGGGGAAACCTAACAGTTATCCGCTAAAGCAAGAAGGTCACATGTAAGTCACGGTATAACCTAGTAACTGAGGAGCAAATCTTACTATTAGCACTATTAGAGGAACACCGGTTGAGAGGCGCGCCTTCAGTGCTAGGTGACGTCAAGACAAATATTAAGTCTTAAAAACAGGTTCATTGTAATGCACTTGTATCTTCGAATCTACGAATAGGTATTTTGCGATAATTCAAGATAAACTCGCAAATAGACAAATATTGCGAGATTAAAATGGTTGAGCTGATGCACGCGTCATGCTCGTGAAGGGTGCCTTCAGTTGAGACTGGTCATCTCTTAGCTGCCAGTGGCTTAATTCAGTTTCTGTCCTTTAATTATTTTAATTTTATTATCTACATAAAAGAAGCAACAATAAATATGTAACAAACATTATATGTAACACATAATATGATTTAAGAGTGGATGCACATGGAGTTTCATGCACGTTCTTCTCCATAGAGATCTACGCTTTGGAACGTGCAATTTAGCTTCACTTTTCTTGGACTGACCGACATTCGATTATTCAAATTTAAATGAATTTGAATTACAGAAATGTTCGAGAGATTCACAGCGGGTTTAGATTTCTTTTAATTTTTTATTAATCGTTATCATGTCATGTCATAATAATACTAGCTGCTTCCAGCGGCTTTGCCCGCGTAATAGCAGAAAATTATCCCAAGGGATTATACTTCCGGGATAAAAAGTATCCTATGTCCTATTCCAGGACTTGGTCTATCCGTGTAACAAGTTTCATCAAAATTGGTTTTGCCATTTAGGCGTGAAGACGTAACAAACAAACAAACTCACTTTAGCTTTTATAATATTAGTAAGGATTACACAAAGTTCATTCATCAAACATTCCTCACGTTATTTTCTTCATCATTACCATTTATTCCTGCGTTATTAGAAAAATCGCTTTAAATATCCATAATAGCGGTCGAGCCTGGTGATAAACCACGTAAATTATGATTACAGTAATTTCAATAATTTAAACATGATTAAGTATCCAATTATACCAATGAATCTGTTCAAATAAACGTGAATTTATCATCAAAATTAAGCTTTATAACAATGACATGGAAAATATTACAGGATTGAGGTTACAACTAGTGATGCCAGGCGTCCCGAATTGCGCGGGATGTCCCGATTTTTAAGGGCCTGGGGACTCGTCTCGATTTGCACTTGATCGGGACGCCCGATAAATAAAAACCCTGAAACTCAAAAAGCGACTCAAGAAGTTTGGGTTTTACTCAGTAAAACACGCCATCTCGTTCCACCTTAGAGCGGAAGAATTCATTGGATGATTCAGCAGCTAAAAAAAAAAATATTTAAAAAATATGTTTGTCCCGATCTAAAACCCTAAATCCCGATTTGTTTTACCATCTGTCCCGTTTTTGATCCACACGGACCTGGCAACACTAGTTACCAACATGGACCAATATTTGGCAATCAGTTGGAAATTAATGAGTCTGAACACAGCAGTGAAACGATTAATACAACAATGCCGAATTTGCCTATCATAAATTTTACTTTGAAATAATAAATTAATTCAGGTCAAATGTCGGAAATGTAAATTATTATTATTTTTTGGTATAATTTGCATAGATGACGAAATTGTAGGCATGCAGTCGTTTAGGAATAATAAATGGTATAAGCTATGATGCCAGGTGTTCAAATACCTAGAATTATGTATTTTTAATACAGGTATTTAATTATTCTACAAATATGTTTGATTAATTTGTTAGCAGTACACGTGAACACAAAAAATCATAACCTGCAGAAAAATGATAATGATGATAAAGTCATACTTTAGGTTGGACACGATCACAACCTTCTCACATAAGATTCTTTTTTTTAATCCCTACTATATAATATAATATTATAAATGCGAAAGTAACTCTGTCTGTCTGTCTGTTACGCTTTCACGCAAAAACTACTGAACGGATTTAGATCAGATTTGGTAGATGAGAAGAGACACTGGAATAACACATAGGCTACCTATAATTCCACTGCTGAGCACGGGTCTCTGCCCGCGCGATATAAACTGTAGTCCACGCGGGCAAAGCCGCGGGCGGAAAGCTAGTAATTAATAAACGGTTGCTCCCTACTAGGACTTTACGCTTTTTTATTACTCCTGTATCGTGGGCACATTCGCAAGCATGTAAATTCACATGAATAAGACCACCCGACGTGTAAAAACTAAGGAATCCAATCCCGCATTAAAATCGCAATCTCGCATGCCCACGGGATTGAAGTCACCGCACTTGCGGGATCCCGTGCTTCCGAGATTGGATTCTCTAGTAACACCTATCTGTAGGCAATACAAATATTTGTTCTGTGCGAGAATCGACCTCGGTACACGCAGCGCAGCACCCAATTGTTTTACCACTGCACCAAAACCAACGTGCCATTGATTGGTTTTCACTTCAAGCAAAAACAATGAGAATGCAGCCTACACAAATGCTTTGTTCGGATCTCTCAAAGCCCTCACTTGGTTTAGCGAGTCAAACTCAGCATAAAACCAGCTAATAGTTTACAAATATTTACTCAAGCTACACAATACCTTTATTTTAAGAGCCGGTTGTAGCCACTGAGTGTTTTGTATAACTCCGCTCGGGCCTATGTCGATTTTGCAGCTCCGTAACAGCGGTTTTATTTTATTTAACAAAAAACAAATTTTGAATACTTATTCAAAATTTTTGATTTTGCGAGGCCCTTTTAAAAACAAGTTGTTTTTTTTGTAACTTTCAAGCATTTCCGTGACGTAATCTCGTAGACCTACAAGTTTGTAATCGTAAGTTAGGATCAGATTTGCGATTTTTTTATCGAACTATCTAATTTTAAATATTAAGTAATGAATGTTTCATGGGGTACTCTTTCATATTTAAGGATTTCCAGAGGTTTAAAAAAGTTCAAAATGAGTATAACCTGGCCTTAAATCATTCGGCGTAGAACCTCGGTTCTTGGTAACATTCAACTAAAATATTTTCAACGGTTTTCGAAAATTCTCGAAGAAAATTCGTCACACGTTAAAGACATTGAACTTTTCTAAGTAACACGATATGTACGTTGTTTTCGAAATAGTTAGCTCGTGTGGGGGCGAAGGCTTGGCGCAATTGTTTCATGTGCGTGAAACGTATTTTGTGGGACGTTTATATTATTATTGTCACGCTCACGCTTGCTCACCTGATGGTAAGCGACTCCCTCTCCCAGAGAGGAGGCCTGAGTCCCAACAGTGAGAACATTATAAGGTCGACTATGCTATGCTAAATGTCAAAAAGAGGTCTTTTATTTTTTGTCAACTTTAGCTGTACGCACAATGAATGTGTTAAGCATACGGGTAGGATGTCCAGCGTATGTTTAGTAGTCTGATGATGAAAAAACTGTGCAATTTTGACGCACACTCCGGCGATGGATATAGGGAAAGAGTCAATCTTAGCTAAGAGGTAGTAACAGCCTCCCTGTTGTAAATTTATAAGCTGGACAACTCTTGGGTGATCGATCAGTTCTGTTAAAACTTCTGCTAGCTTAGATATTCCAGTATTTCTCGAAACCGTAATGATTCACTGCGCCAACGCATAATTTACAAAGTAATATATTTCAACACTTTCATTCAAGTGTATTTCTACTTAAATCTTAAACATAAGTCCTGGTATCACATTCTTTATGTTGTCAACAAGAGTGGAGCCGCCGAAAGAATTATCGCCAAGATTTGCACTTCTGCAAAATGGCTGAGCAGAAGGAAATCCTGCTATGAGTCACTGGTCAAATATAACGAGTGTTCCCTGCAAGTGTTTAAGGAAACCGTAAGGATTTTATATGCACTTTTATAACTTCCTAAACTTAATCACACCGGACTGGACTGGTGATGCAATACAAAAAAAAGCCAGTTCTGCTGCGTGGAATACTCCATAGGGAAAAGCTCCGAAACTTATGTCAGCTTTCTCTAAGGAATTTGTCCGGGATGAAATGAGAAGGAAATCCGCATGTTAACCAAGATCATCAACATAGCTCAAAGAATCGCCAAATTTAAGTGACAGTGAGCATGTTGCTCGCAGAACAGGTAGTCGATGAGGCCGAAAGGTTCTAGACTCAATGTTGGAAGGCCTAGCACAAAGTGGACCAATGACCTGTGCATGTGTGTTGACTTAGACCTCTCAAAGTCGTGACGTTAATAGACGTTTTTCAGTTGAAATGATAATGATGATATATCTGAATAGCTTCACACTAACTCTTTAATATCATCAGAAGCGCTACCACGAGCTCTTAACGCGTTCCGTTTGACGACCTAAAATGTACCGTTAAAGAGATAAAGCTATTACAGGGCGTAGTAGCTCCATCCCTTTTTCTCACTCGCACACCTGATAGTTTTAACACGTCATAGTAAGACCCCATGTGTGTCCAGTGTTGTTACCAAAAAGACAACTCTCTTGAAAGCATCGTTACAGCCAGAAGTACTCCAAGAGCTCTCTCTTAATGAGTCTTAAGCATGAAGTAATAAAGGCTCCCCAGCTCCAAACAGGATTGTATCCAAAAGGTCGCTACTTCGAACTCGACCTTTGAACTCCAGCGGAATCGCTTGAAGCTGTCATTTAGAAAGAATTATAGGAATATTAGTCATTTTTATTACACGTTGGTTTACGTGGGGCGTATTTTATGACAATGTAAATTCTGGAATAAAAATGTGGCCCAGCGTTGTGAAGCCATTTTAAAATGAGTTAGATATTTTTACATTGATTTTTTTGCAGAGATAAAAATAGACAGTGAGTTTCCGCACTAGTTACATGTACGAGTTTAAGCGTTTTGTGTTAAAATATTTGATGTCCACATTTGAAAGGCTTGAAATTATTATTTTTATTGTTTTATGGAGAGGTAATAGATAAATACGAGGGATGTTATAAAGCTCTGTAACTGAAACTATCGGATATCCGTAACAGTGATCGAAACCGATATATATATATATATTTTTTTTTTTATTGATATAAACTAGAGCTTGACTGCGATCCCACCTGATGGTAAGCAGTGATGCAATCGTTGATGGTGAGGCGTTATAGCTTATTAAGAGCCTATTCACTCTTGCCTTGAAGACATCTAAATTATAATCGGACGGGAAGACCGCAGCCGGCAAACTGTTCCAGTCCCTCGATTCTGTCGTATAGTTTCGGATAAAGGCGGAACCTAAAAGGCATTTTAGGATAGATAGGTTTTTTTTGCCCGGCCAAGCAATTAATCTAGACTAGAAATAAAACTCAAATCTTGTTATTTGTATTTTCGTTTAATATATTTAAATACTTAAAATATCCGTAACCTAAACTAACCGAAACTAGCGAACTATCCGAAATTTTCAGATGTAACCGTATCGGAAATAAAAATAAGGTTTTTTTTAATTCAATGTAAGTATCATCTCAGATTTCTAGCAAGGCTACCAATCCTGTGATTGCATCTAGATGACTTTAACCGTAGTGTATTAGGTTAGGTTAGTATACATTAAATAACAATAGTCTTCGCTACGGCTATAGGAGAATTATTGTTTACAAATTATGACGGGGCATAATAAGAACCGCGAACTAGATCGGAACCATAAAAATAGTCTCGCAATAAAAAGGCATCGTAAATATTATTTTGAATGTTTATTGTTTAGCGAACTGGTCCGGAACAACATATTAATGGGCGATACAGAAAACTGAGTTTTAAAACACTGTTCATTCAGCTGTAACAGAAACTTAGACATATAAAACCAGGTCTTTTATCGCTCTTGCTGTCTGTTCGCGATAATCTCAAAAACTACTGAACGGATTTTCATCCAATATTCACTTTTAGAAAGAGTGGTTCATGAAGAAGGTTTAAGTGTATAATACATGCATATTATTATAGTAGAGAAAAATCGAGAATCGCAACCCCGAGCGAAGCTAAAGCAACTCGCTAGAACAATAGAACTATTTGTGCCCTATTTCAACGATATATTTGCATTTTATGAGGTTCTTTCTCTGTAATTAAATGCTGTTAAAGGACAGGTGAGTAAATATGGCTGACATATAGGAAACAATATATTTAATTTTTTTTTTGTCGTTTATCGTCGCCTGGCATAATAATGGACGATTCAATTAAAGGTCCTCAGAACCATAATTTCAACATTCATGGAGTATCTAGACACGAAGGTACAATGTAATAAAACCGCATGGGAATTACAATAATGCTCTAGTAACGTGTTGCGGTTGAAACCTTCCCCAAACATAGCTAAACCGAACGATATCTACAAAATAATAATGCCAACATTTGCAACAACCAACGCGCCTACCTCAGCCATATTGAAACATAATATTTCACATTCCAATACGCGTCACAGTCCGCGAAACAAAACAAACCAGAAACGCATATATCTACAAAAACCATTTATCAAGAACGGTACCATAAATCGCCGAAACCGTTTTGTAACGAACTTTTTACTGCAACCGAAGCAGAATATATCATGCATTCCCATACGAAATGTATAAAAATTGGCACAGTCTTTACGCAAACGAAGTGCCACGGAGCCACGGAGGCACGGAGGCTCGGCAGCGGTTTGGCAAACGGACCTTGAGATCGAGGCCAACATGACGAAAACGGCCAACAATGGGTGAACACGGCGAAAAAAAAAGTTATTGCAACTAGAGATTATGTAAAAAAGATTCGCCTAGTCATTGTAACACGAAACTGTGAGCGATCAATTCTTTGTTCAGCATTAAATGGGTGGAACAAATCGGTGTATGCCATGCTTCCTGGGGTTCCTAGTTTGACGTGAATTATAGAGAGTGATACAAAAAATGGTGGGTGTGGCAGCTGCCTAGACGGTAACAGTTCAAGTTTGAAGACGGGTACAGACTACTGTAACGTAACATGCAATGTAACACGATAGAAAATAAATTGCCGTCCACATTGTCGTAATGTACCATACAATTTTACAGAATTCTCATAGTAATAGAGAGTGATACAAACAATGGTGGGTGTGGCAGTTGCTTAGAAGGTGACGATTTAAGTTTGAAGCCAGGAATAAACAGGTGTAACGTAAAATGTAATGTAACACGCAAGAAAAGAATTTGCCGTCCACATTATCGCAATGTATCATGCAATGTAACAGGATTCCCATAGTGTAGACGTCTTGCGCGTGCAAACCGTGCGCACTAAAGACAAACAGAGCATTACAAATAGTATGTGAGTAGATACTTGCTCGGTTCGCGCGCGCAAGACGTCCTCAGTATGTTAATTCTGTTACATTGCATGTTACATTACGTCTGTCTGTACCCGGTCTAACTTGACAACAAGAAGCTTCGAGCAGTTCGAATTGAATGTTCCGAAAATGTACAAGTTCGAAACTTTCTTCATCGATTTTATGAACGTTTCATAGAAAGCCGGGACACATGAAAACCGGGACCGCCCGCCGCGCCAGCCTGACACCGTCTGCAATCGTAGGCAATCTTTAGATTGCTTTATGCGAAGTTTAAACTGCGATTTCCGAGCTACATAAATTCCCGATAAACGCAATCTAGATTTTATCAGGATTCTAGAATGTGTTCCGCGTTCATTTCCTGCGAATGTGTGAGAGATATATCGCGTCCTGGGAGGCTCTTTATTGTCGTGATAAACTCATTTTCTTTATCGCTAGAGTTCAAGGCCTTGTGCCCAATGAGTCTTACAACATTCGATAAAAAAATACATTTACAATAATTCTCAGAAATGAAACGTTGGACATGTTTTTAGAGTTCCGTACCCAAAAGGTAAAACAGGACTCTATTACTAAGACTCCGCTGTGCGTCTGTCCGTCTGACATAGGCTGTATCTCAGATGAAAATTTCATAGATGATGTATTCCTGTTGCCGCTGTAACAACAAATACTGAAAAACAGAATAAAATAAATATCTAAGTGGGGGCTCCCATAGAATAAACGGGATTTTCTTGCCGTTTTTTGCTATGGACGGTAGGTACAGAACCCTTCAAATCCGGTTTTTTTTTCTAGAGTTTACATTACCGGGTAAAGGGCTCCCCCAATTCACTCTAGTCAGACTTTCTTCTCTTCTAGAGAAAAATGAACAAGTTACAAGCCTAATAATGCAAACTCAAGTCCCAACCAAAATCTTTTTATTTCACTAAGCCGATGCGCAAATGTAGACACTTTCAGTTTTCAGTTACCGACACCGAACACTTTTTGATCGTCATGAGTATGTGTTAAGTGGAAGAAAATGGACAAAGAAATGTTTACGTACGCGCAAGGAGTGGATGATTTCATACTGGTTCTATAGAAATCAATTATTCATCGGTATCTTGTATCTGACACAAGACACACGTTTGCGACCTGCCTAAGGCTTACATGGGCACTTATAATACATAGAAGCTAGTACACGGATCCAATTGGTCGTTTCTTATTGAGAAGAACAGGCAATAATCTCCATGGTTACGCTTTGAAAGCTTTGGCTAAACCTCAACACGAATTAAATCAGAGAACAAAATAATTTTTTATCAATTCAGCGAACTCTCCAATAAATCCCTCTTAATTACATTAAACTCAAAAAGAAATCAGCGCTCAATGGTCCGTAATTAACGCGGAAGTGAAAAAAGACATAAATGTATTTCAACTGAACTGACGATGCCGAACGCTCGTATCGAAATCGTAAATTCGCAAACAGTTATATAATTCCTTTTAAAATTAAAAGCCAACCGACAACGGATAGAAACAATCGGATTTTAAAGCCCGGGTTGTATCGATTGAAATATATCGTATTACAATTTTATTCGCTGACCCAAATTTCAGCGACCGCAAACGAAAACTACGCAGGTCCGTTGTGATTGGATATTGATTTATTTTAGACATTGTTCTAACAACCAGTAGCGTAGATAGGCGTGGGCTAAGTGGGCTTTTGCCTCACACCCAAATAGGCTTCGCACAACCGAGGGCTCTTTAACACCTTGTCTGTGGCGCTGCGCTCCCAAGAAAAATGTCCGTCTGTAGGATGACCGCTGCAAACCCCTGTCATTATTACATCAAGAGAGAGAGCGAGAGAAGGTCCTCCTTCAGACTACAGACAGAGCGGCCACGTCTCCACAGTTGAGTTATTAAGAATGTCAGGCTTTTTTTTATAATTGATAGGCTCGCGTTTGACCACTATTTTACCTGGTGCTAAGTGCCCTAGGGTTGCGATAGTCACCGTTTCTTTTTCGAATTTATGAAAGTAGAAGCCTCGCTGATGTACCTTCGCCCACGTCTCAATTAGTCCACACTACGGCTCTGCTAAAAACGGTGTGTATACAACATCATTGTACTGTTTGTTTGCTTAGGGCTGCGCCCTTCGTGTTTCTATCTGAGAAACATTCCGTGGCTACTCGTCCGGCAAATGCACTCGAGGGCTATAAAGAAAATATACGCGCTCAAAACGTCTCTGGTGTGCTTTATCTGAAGAATTTTATGCTTGTTTTTTTTTTTGCGGTTGCGATAAAGGCGTCGTAAAACCAGTGAATTCCGAAATCTATGTTCGCAAATATTCGGTTGGTTTGCACGATTGAAAAAAGAAAGTCAGAACAAAATTACAGAACGAAAAACCTGCAGTATACATTGATAAAAGTTATTACAAATTAGAGAAACTAAGTAGACTGTTGTTTCAAAATTAAACTTTATCAATGTTTCGACCAAGCCGTTTCGCACGGGTGTTAAATCGAAATTCTCGGCTTGTCTGTACTATAATATATGCATGTATATACCACCTAAACCTTCCTAATGAATGACTCTATCTATTAGTGAAAGCAACATAAAAATCCATTCAGTATTTTTTTAGTTTATCGCGAACAGACAGACAGACAGACACGAAGAAGGTCTTTGGTTGTATAAAATATTAGCCAGCGGGTTCGTCCGCGTAAATGTTGCTTATTGCGGACGCGAGGATGGATAAAAAGGACCCTATGTCTATCCTAGCTGTTCAAGCTTCCTCCGTACCAAATTGCATCAAAATCGATTTAGTAGTTTAACCGTCAAAGCGTATCAGACAGAGAGAGTTACTTTCACATAACATTAGTATGGAAATATGGCTTTAAGATCTTTGAAAGATCTAAACAGATAAAGAAAATTCCTACACTGATAGATCTATTGCAGGGTTACTTTTTGCCTCATCAAACACACAGATCCATTGACCACGGAAAACAAGCTGGTATTATTATATTATACAGCACGTAACAACGTCGCAATCAGTTCGGAAGAGCAACAAAAGCTTTGCAGTGTACTCTAATCAGAGCATACGCCGAATTTGGAACATTGTCAAACCAAATCTGTTCCATTGTGTGCCAATCCAGGCCGCAATACCATGGGCACGACTTTCGACCCGGCAAAACTTGGCTGTATCGAATTGATGCTTTGTAATGCGTTTAGACGAAGGACGTGGTAAAAGTGACAGTCAATTTAGCCAAATCAGTTAATCTTTTGATAGCCCTTAAGTCATTGAAGTATTTCAGAGGTCCAAGGACCTTACCATGACATGATAAAATATCAAGCGTGCGAGCGAGAAGGATGGAGTTATACACCCTATACAGGGTTTTTCGTAAATCACTGGCAATCTCTCAGGACTATGTTACCAATACCATAAAACACAAATTTGTTCTATGACTGATATCTTGAAAGTTTGTTTTTGGTAAATGAATATGTTTTGTAAAAAGTCATAGAACAAAAGTTCAAGCAAGGTTGTAAATGTTTTACAAATAATCCCGTGTAGCTCCATCTCTTTAACAGTTCAGTTTAGGTGGTAATCGATGCGGTCAAGAGCTCGTGGTAGGGCCTCTGGTCTCTCTCTGATATGCCTGATTTTTGTGTGAAGTATCAGTATTTTGGCGTTCATCATATAATTTAGAATCGGTAACCCAACATCCTGCGGTGAGCGCTAGACCACACTGTGGTGTCCACTCCCCCCCTCCCCAACGCTCAAGCCTTAAGTCTTGTTACTGCATCAGTTCAGTATTTCAATAATAAAGATAATTCGGCCATTAGCAACATACGTTTTTAAAACAACTTTCTCTTGCCCTTAATCCCAACTTATTTGGGGCACAGCATTCCTTCTGTAACCAGACTACACACAGTCGTCATCTCTTGTTACCCACTCTGTTCTACCCATGTCATAATGCACTGAATCACACACACCTCCATCGTTTCTTCCGACTTCCCATCCTCTTTTCACCATGACATAAAATCTTTAGACATTGCATGCAAAACATATAGGTTAGGCAACAGACAGCCAACACCACGTATTAACAATAGTGTAATCAACGGATAACAAGAAAGCCTAAAATCATATTCTTAAACATATTAAATAGTAAGAACACGCGGTATGTGACGCGGTCGCAGTAAAATTGATAACAAAATGTCCAATCAGAATGCCTAATCACCCGCCAATCATATTAGAAACGGACTTATAGGCGTATCTTTGGTAGATACGCCTATATGCGTTAGAAGAAGTAATAATCTTGGATACACAGTTGGTTATGATAAAGCTCATCATTCATTATCATCATCATCATATCAGCCTAAAGATGTCCACTGTTGGACATAGACCAAGTGTCACCATAATGACCGGTCTTATGCATTTCGCATCCATCCATGTTCATCATTGGTCGAAAGTAAATAAGGAGAACTAAGCAATAATCATCGGCCAATAGTAGCCTATCATGCAGAGAACGGATGCATGCGGATTGAAGAAGGCAGAGGCTAGCTAGACTACCTCCTACAATACATGCGACATGGAACAAAATCGTACACCCGGAACCTTTGAAAAATCAGGGTTATCACTTTGCACATTGTGACACATACACATGTATATTCCCTTAGCGCCCTACTCTCGTCAAGACAGCCCTAAGTTTCCTACATATCATTGGTGTTAAATAAATACGGCAAGTGCCTTTCAACGTGACCATTATATTTCATTCGTCAAAATCTCTAAAGAAAAAGAGCTAAATGGTTTGTACTGAAAAAATAAGCAACAGCATAACTGCCTGCCCTAATGATATACAAATCGTGTCTACGAAAACAATATTGATTGTTAACCTGCGTTGATTTATTACAGGTCTGTAGTGCCTGACCGAACGTTTGGTTTTGGTCGAGTTTCGGCAAAAATAAGACTTGCGGTTTCGGCGAAATACCTGCCGAAACTGCAGTCGAGAGTTCTCGAGCTGTGATCGGTTATGTTAGGCGCGTTACATTCTATCCAAGCGAGTAAGCGACGAAGACATTTTCTTATCACTTGCTGTTTTTTTTATTAATTTTTTTTTAAGTTACACCGCTCTACAAGCTTTGGATGAATAGTATTTTATAACTGAAACCACCGGTTCAAAGGATTAAAACGATTAAAATTTAACGGTGTATAATAATTATAATGACATTTTCTTTATTTTTTCCCTCAAGGATCACGTTCCTGAGCTGCCGAAATTCGGTTTCGGTCGTATAAACCAGTTTCGGTAGGACACAACAGGCCTGTTAACAGGGTAAGTCAATCGATAATAATTGTATACAATTATAAGGCAGCAGCCCTGCTTGCATCGAAATAACATGAGCACACGGGCGTGCGTTTAATCAAGCTGATTCGGAGTAAACACTGTTTGTACATCCGCATCGAGTGTTTGACTGCTCTCGGAATATCGCTGGATTACGGCGGAAGGTCATGGTGGTTTGTTTTAGGAATATTCGATGTGTTCGATGGTTCGAAGTCTTTGGACTATACTAAACAACTGCATTTATGTCTCAGTCTCATATAAGATACTACTTTTTAGTATGAATGTGAGAACACTGTAAACTCTGCCGATTCAATTTTTATTGTGGTTTTTACAATGCCCTTAAATAGCTATTAACATGGATATAATGTAAAATCAATATATTTTTTTAAAGAGTACGTTTTCGTGCCATAGAAAACGACCAATTTGGAACCGTGCACTAGCTTCTGACGTTTTGTAAGTGGCCATGTAGGTCTATAGATGTGAAATTAAAAAGATTTTGATTTATCGATAGGTGAGTCTTACCACAATGTGACCACCTGGTGGATTACAAGCTGCGACCCGGTCCCTTTCTCAAAGAGGTGGCCTGTAATCCAATAGTTGGAACATTATACACTGGTCTGGCATCATAGCACATTAAAGTTATGATGCCTAACTAAGAATAAGAGCGCATATCTTCATAGAGACGTCTCGAAGGTAAATAGTAGATATGCAAATTGGTATGTTGCTACAGCAGATTTTGTGTGCTCTGGGGAAACCCAAATGACGTATTTGATCCTTACTAAACACAAAGTAAGTATTGTACAAACAAATACCTGTTTATGGTACCTACACACGTCCCCGCAATGGATCACGCCAATCAATTTCTGACAAATTGTCCTAAATTACCCATTTAACTTTCAATTTCGACATCGAGTCGAATTGCTGCTAACCTCATTATCGTATCCTCAATAAATAATACACAGAAATACGTCGAAGATTCTTTTTAGGCTTATTCTGAGTCACTTAGCAGGTGACATAAACATTTCACACATGAGGCGATAAAACGGTAACATGATGATATTCTCGGAAATGTTAACAAAAAACTTTATTGCTAAACAAATTAGAGTTAGTGTCGTATTTTGGAAATCACATACCCAATACGTTTAGCAAACAAAAACGTCTGTCTGTATGTTGGTGGTTT
The DNA here is from genome assembly GCA_949319445.1 of Mythimna lalbum. Classification (NCBI taxonomy): domain Eukaryota; kingdom Metazoa; phylum Arthropoda; class Insecta; order Lepidoptera; family Noctuidae; genus Mythimna; species Mythimna lalbum. Next base: position 17,233,550 of record OX439367.1, read on the forward strand.
TACAGGCAAACTATTTAATGGGCAAAGCTTAAAAATTTTGATTATAGTCTATACAACTTCTCAATCAAAGATTCGAAGGACTTAAAATGCGGGCTTAAAATACCCATTCAATAAGCTACAGCTTTTTATACAAACACTCTTTGGGAAGAAAACAGAAGTAGGTGTCCCCCAGCAAATAACATAGAAAAAGATCTTTAAACTTACAAAAAAATACTAGCAGCACATAAAAATGAAAGAGTCACGTCGTGCCAGCTTATACCAACCAGTAATTAATTTGTAAAAAGAAATATTTCAACTAACAAGGAGCACATAAAAATGAAGAAGATGCGTCCAACGTATACTAGTAGATAATTAAGACTAGGTGAGGTGTCCCCGAATAATATGTAAAAAGTAATAAAAAAAACATTTTAAAACTTATAAAAAGTACCAGGCGCACATAAAAATGAAAGAGTAGTGTCGCGGGTCAGTCTATACCAGTAATTATGACGAGTTACGTAAGACTCGGCGACGACACGACAGACACGAGACGTGGGCGTGTCGCGCTAACGACATTTGATAGGTTCGACAGATAAATGCTTGGGGTCGCGTGGTCATAGTTCAAAATCGCCGCAGCAAGTGAATATTTGAATTTTTAAACGCCTATAAAAAAAATAATGGCGATTTCGTTAACGGTGTCACTGACGACTACCGATACGTTGATGATTAGTTTTTAATGATGTTTTGAGTGCCTAATAGGCATTTAATTATATACTCTTTTTTACGCATCGATATACAATTTTTCCTTGTGTACAAGGAAAAATTGTATATCGATGCGTAATTAATACTCGAGTTTATTAGCAGCAGCACGATGAGCATTGGGGTGATATATCTGTAGATCGTCGGTTTTGTGCCGCATTTCAGAAAGTGCGTCTGAATTGCATAACGCCAAACCCGTTTCATCATCGGAACACCAGACGTGCGGCGATGCTAAACTAGTTAAATTTCTTACTTAAATTATCGAACGCAAAAGTTCGAGCCAAAGAGCAGTGGTAACGGTTCTAACTTAAGAATTATACGTCGTGGGTTCAAATCCAGACAGGAATTTTACTTTGTGTTATATATTTCATCAACCACTGCTATCCAAACGATGTAGGCAAAAAACCTCGCGTGGAAACCGACATGTCCTTGTACCACCAATTCAGACGCAACATGCACAAGGCCCACGTGGTGGGACACGGCCCATTCCTTCTTCTAAAGAGAATACCTGAGTCCCAGCAGTTGCGATTTTTTTTGTATAGTCGAAGGATAAATAAAAACATAGGTACAATGAATAGGGTTTTTTTTTTGTCGACGGGGAAAATCATCTTTGACAAAACCCGTTCTTGGGTGGAGCAGGAGATAGTTTCAGACTCTTACTGACTGAAAACCCCACGCCGTTCCTTCTTGCCTTTAGTGTCAGACTCTTACTGACTAAAAACCCCGCGCCGTTCCTTCTAGCCTTCATACCGGGGGGTGACTGAGTCAAGCTGTGCAGAGAACGATATAGCAAGGAGTAAACTACTTTCCTGACCATTCTATCCACATAGCGCCATAGAATAAGGAGGAAAGGACTCTCAACCATTGTTTTCAGGATTCTATTGCCTAACCAAATGTCCTTTCTTTGGTATTGTTTGTCAAGTTGACCTCCTTAGTAGGCCTGAGTTCAGCTACACGAATACTGACAAATGGTTGCACTGACTGGACAGGTCCACTCAGAACTGTGTTTCAAAAGGCCATCTCAGACTCCAATCTGCATGGTTCCTATATTAAGACCATTACATGTTTGCTGTATGGACTATGGATTTTAAAAGAGACTGCACCGTGAGTTTGTTTCGGTGTTTCTTCTCAGGGTAGTCAGCTAGGAAACACCGGCTTCATCTTGTTTAAATTGACGAGTAAAGGTGTTTTAAAACCTATTTGCAAAATCGTCATGTTGGGCGCAAATAAACACTTTTTCTTTCTTCTTTCTTTTCTTTAAAATCTACACTAATATAATAAAAAGGTAAAGTTTGTTTTGTTGTTTTTTTTTTGTTTGTAGGAGGTTAATAATCTCTGGAAGTACTGGTCTGATTGCTAAAATTTTTTCACCGATAGAAAGCTGCTTTATTCCTGAGTGACATAGGCTATATTTTGTGTACGCGGGCGAAGCTGCGGGCCAAAGCTAGTCTTAAACATAATTTATCACTGTCCCGTGTTCTATTCTGTTTTAATAAGTCAGTACGGACAGACCAAAATAAAATGAGAATGTAACACAATTTAATTCACCACACAATTGTGGTGTAATTTCGTGTCCCGAGTAAATTATGTCAAGTATAAAATAAAACAGGCACTAATATTTTATTCATAATAGGGATAAAATGTATTAAAACATGAACCGCACGGGTTATTTCCACATTGTCTAGGCAGTTTGCGTTTTTATGTCACACGACACCTTAACGAATGGAGTTAATTAACGGACGTTCAGTTTTACTGAGGACCCAAGTATTGGCGGAATTGTTTAAGTATTCGATTAAAGTACGTGTTTAGTTCATTTATTGGAAGGTACTGGATGTTGATGGTGAGGCGCACTAGTTATTAGCATTGGGGCGAGCAAGGCAAAAGCGCCGTGTATGCCCGTTGCCCACATTATCTGTGTCCTCATTATGAGGACAAAGAAATTTAAATTTAAAAAAAAACCTAAAAAAATTTAGTTAAATAATAACTCTTTTTTTTTTAATTTACATATCATTGTCAGGTTCTAAGTCCATTAAAATATGATGTACGACCTTAACACTTACTTATTTACGGAATTATAATAATTAAAATCACCACTACAAGTTACAACCCTCTCGGTTCGTCTATCCCACATCGGAGATGGTACACCCAGTCGCAAACACACGACCCTGGCGAATAGGACACGAAAATACTCGTCGGACCCATCCGAGGCAAACTCTTAAAGGGTTAACCATGTAATATTTCGAATAAAAATTCTCAGTGCAGCACGCAAGTCGCAACTCAGACATAAACCTCTTACAGCACTATACGAGGAGAGGTACTCTCCTGACGTCAGCTTTACTACTTATTCAACTTTTTATACTATTAATACAAACTTGCATATTTCATACTAGTTCGCAGAGTCTTTTAATCCACGTAGAAACCACCACAGCTGTTGGAGTGCGGATTATCCCGTAAGTTTTGCAATTAATGGGACCTTGTTTACTCAGCAATTATTTTTGTCGATAAAACGCTTTGGGAACCCAATCATTGTGTGTGTACAGCTAAAGAGTGAAATTCCATGCCAGACTGCGTTTCCTGATAGCTATAACGTAGATATTTTTGAGAAGAGTGAATAGGTTACTTCTAGGCACGCGTGCTTTAAGCTACAACTACATTGGACCGAGCCATTCGTGTAACATGCTTGATTTGTACGTAAAATCACGTCGCGTGGCGTGGATCAAATGTAGCTCTACAAGTCTAGTTTCCATATAAAATGTATGAAAACCGATGCGTCCAGTTCGGCGTGTGAGGCAAACGTCTGAACAGTGTAGTCCTACCTAGCTGATAGTTTTTAGTTCGATATTGTTACTTGTTACATTTATTTATTTTTAAGATATGCGTCATGTTGGACGCGAATAAATTCTTTTTCTTTCTTTCTTTACCTTCATCGTCAACCACATCATCGCTCACCTTCAAGTAAGATAGCCGTCAAACGCGAGTCTATCCATAGTAAAAAAATCTTGTAGTTTCCTGCGTATATATCTCTTTATCCGCTAACTCATCCTAAACCATTACACTTCTCTCTAGCCTTTTATCAAGAAGCTTCTTAGCGTTTTAGCTCTTTAGTGTTTTACGTGGAGCGACTGTCAATCAGACCTCCACATTTCAGTCACAGAGCAACACAATATTCCTTGGACAGACTGATTGATGGTCAGACTTTCTGGATTATAACTCTAAACTAGTGAGCCTCGGTGTCTGCGGGAGTGTTAAAGCACAGACCAGCCGGTTACAATCCAGCGTCCCAAAAGAGACTTTGCTAATTTCAATCAGTGTAGTAGTTGTAATCCATGATCTTCTACGCCCTAGATTGGGGGGCGCGTTTTTCCTACGACAGTTACTGATTTGCGAATGTGGGACGACAACAGTTCGTCCCGTTTCCGTCCCGTTCGTCGTCAAGTGGATTAAATCTGTGTAGCCGCAACACAACCCAAACACAAACTAAGCTCAAACCAAGGTGATTTCTGATGGAACGCTGGTTTGAACCGTCTAGTCTATGCTTTAGTCTATAGATGTCTACATTAACTAACATAAGTTGTAGGTTACCAAGTTTCCAAATCCACGTAGTAACAGTATAGTCCAGGTCTAGGCACACCTTCATAACGTGCGCCGCCTCTATCTAGACGTTTTGGTCAATTAGCGGTTCAAGTAGGCGTTCAAATTATACTTTTAGTATGCTATACGTATGTAAACAGACCGACGGCGACGACCAACCAAATAGGAAGAAATTACATACTCAAGGATTCTCAACTTTAGTGGCCAGTTAAAATCGTAAATGACGTTTGTATACAATTCGCGTTATCTAATGAGGTAAAGTTTGTTTTTTTGTTTGTAGGAGGTAATTTTTTCACCGATATAAGCCTGCTTTATTTCTGAGCAGCATAGGCTATATTTTATGTACGCGGGCGAAGTCACGGGCAAAAGCTAGCATTTCGCTCTCTTTCTATGCTTATCTTTCTATTGTGTCTTTTTTCGATATTGGAAAGATTAATAATGTTTAGTTGTAACGATATTATATTATAGAAGCATTAATATATTAATTGCAACAAGAAACGAAACGTTATATCACTTTCGATTTGTTAAATAAAGTACCGTAAAAGACTAGTACGACAATTAACAATACCATAAATCTATAAATACACCAGTGATTACGTCGAGAACGGACTAAGGCAACGTAACTCGACATGTCTCACATATTACTTGCCGAGGCATTCGTGAAATTAAATCCTGCTACCACTAATCCTTCCTTTCAACTGTGTGTTACTTCAAATGTTTGTTACTTAATCACGCATATGTAAACGGCTAATCGGATTTGGGTATAAATAGGGACACATAAGGCTTTTTCCGTGAGTGACAAGAGAGGTAAGAACTCAAAATTCCCGACCAAAAAGGACGGCATAAATTTTGTTAAATGAAACTTCGTGAATGTCTTCCTATTGGCGAGTCTACCACACTTTGCATCGAAACTTGTTTTAAAGTGCTACCACAAAATAGAGAAGTCAATCTAATATAAAGCGCGCTCGAGCAACGTATACATAGACACCGCTCACGGACACGATATCTCGGAGCGTCTCGGCCCGCTCGTCGAACAGTGCCTAGTGTGAGTTCATTTTACGTTAACGCAATCGAAACGTTTGTGACGTTCGGCGCTCCGATTGGCCCACTCCAAGCTCTTTACCAATCAGAGAGCCAAACGCGGCCAACGTTTCGATCACTTTAACGTAAAAACAACTCGCACTCAGGGCACAGTTCCGGCTCAAACGCTCATTAGTGTGCGTCCACCGAGCGTAGGTATAAAAAGTGAATTACATACATAAGATTGTCTTCTGTACCCATCTATTTTATGGTGCTGCGCCCATCACATTTAAGCTATCGGTCTGAAACAAAGCAGCAGGGAATTTGACGACAACTTGATAACATTAAAAAATCGATTTCATTATAACAAAATGACTCCTCACGCTCTAGATGCTAGGAGGAGGAAGCGTCAGACATTTACTAACTAAAACCTACCCGTGTTCCTTCATTTGCTTTTTGCATTTCAGGGCCGTGGTGCCTCGTTTGAACAATCCTGCAGATCTAGAGGCGAACCCACCTGAAGCCAAGATAAATCTATATTATATAAAAAAAGAAACTGACTGACTGACATATCAACACACAGCCGGAAACTACAGGGCTTAGGAGCGTGAAATTTTGAACAATTCTTCCTTGGGAGCGAGGTGAGCACTAAGAGAGGATTTTCCACAATTCAACCCCTGAGGGGATGAAACGGTAGTTCAAAGTTTATATGGAGAAATTATTATTATTATGCGGGCCGCATACTGAAGCTAGTACAAAAACAAGTTTATAATGAAAATATATTTTTCATAGCAAGTTTTTATAGCACGGTATAATACTTATACAATTATTACTCGTCAAGACAAACATACGAGCCCAAACTCGATGGGGTTGTGTCGTTTAACTACCAAGCTCCTATGGCCACCTTCCGGTTCCATTATCAGATCAGCTCCATGTCATAATAATTTTGCATTCTCATCTGATTTACACAGGCATGTAAAATTTCAGTTCGATCGGTAACCGGAAAGTGGATCTTTAATTTGCAAGATTTGATTACAGACGAACATCGGCACAGGTTAAACTAACTAAAAGCTTTTAAATAATAAGAATAATTTGTCCTCTTAGATCCCGTCACTATACAGTAGTTGTCCGAGATTACTAGTATGTAGTTTGATCCTATATTACCCAAATCGTGAGTAACAAGTTTCGAGGCTTTCGAGTCCCGACAAAATTCGTTGCCAACTGTCCTTGTCGTGCTAACAATCAATGATAGAACTTTGACCACAATTTCATAGCTATACGTATATTATAGTCGATTGGATCTATAACCTATAACTAACTTTAACCCTGCGGTTTGTCACCACAAACCACAACCATAGGGCTAGTTAATTACAGGATATAAGTATCGTATTCTGTTATTAGGCTATGTTTACCGTTTCCCTGGTTACCTTTATAATACATGGGAAGGTTTCCCTATAAAATATAATGTCTGTGTAATCAAAAAGTACTTAATATTTTGGTAGGGGTTACAGAAGCGTGAGGCGAGAATAAAACGGGAACTACATTAGGCAGATGCACACGTGGGCCACGCGCACGATTTATACGTAGAACGACGTCGCGTGGCGTGGATCTAGTGTAGCTCTAGTAGTCTAGTTGCCATATAAAATGTATGGAGACCGACGCGGCCAGACGGTGTGTGGCACGCGTGTGTAGTTCTACCTTTATGCTTTACTACAATAGAATTCTGTGTATACTTTATAACTTACAGTTAAGAGTCACGTTTTAAAAACAATAAAATATGAAACATACTGTCATATACATATAAAATGTATGGAAACTGAAGACCCCAGATCAATGTGTGTGGCACACATGTGCCCAATGTAGTTCCTACCTTTATGCGTTTATCTACTGCGGAATATGTATGCCTGACATCGCTTTAAGTAGTCTACTCATTACAGCTTAATATGGTACAGTGATGATGACCAGGGCCATATCAACTTGCCTTGATCACACGTATCGAGTAAACGGGCGAGACAGTGCTCTCGGCCGAATTCTAGGTACGTATAAACACAGCGCTGAGGGCTCGGCCGAGCGCTTATCTCTACAACTCGCTTACATCACTGTCTCGGCCGAGCAACATTTTACTGTCTCGCCCTTTTACTCTGTACGTGTGATCAAAGGGCCGTGCCTCAGAGATGCTATGATGGCGTAGCCAGGTTACGAGTTTACGACGTAAAAAAAATGAATGGATGACTGCGTAACCTACGGTGGCAGGGGAAGTCATCGGATGTTTTCCTACCTCAAAAAAAATAACATCAAGGTCTAAAAGTGACCCCGAAAATCGCAGAAAAGTAAGGCCAACAATATGTCTGAATCAATCCTACATACACACGATACGTGCCATTCTAGCGTCCGTAACAGTTGGCACAGCATCTCGAAGCGGCTAAGATAATAGGCTAAACAAACGCCCATTCGCTGACGATACAATGTATCAATTGTAGGCGTGTCGTCATGACCGACATACGTTACAATACTAAGTATGCAGATGTCTAGAACTTGGCATGTAGAATTGTTCAAGAGTAAAGCTACAACAATGGGCAGAACACATTGCTTGAAGAACAGTTGGCCGTTGCGGCCGAAAGGTTCTGGAATGTGAGCGTTGGAAGGCCTCCTACAAGGTGGACCGATGACCTGGTAAGGGTTGCAGGAATCCGATGGATGCGAGACGCACAGGACACTTGGGGGAGGTCTATGACCAGCAGTGGACGTCTTTAGGCTGAAATGATGATGATGAAAGCTAGAACTACATTAGACCGATGCACACATACGACGTCGCGCGGCGTGGATCAAATGTAGCTCTACAAGTCTAATTTCCACCTAAAATGTGTGGAGACCAATGCAAGACGCGCAGAGTGGCGTTTGTGGCACTCGTGTGCGTGTAAACCGCTTTGTCTTGAGTTCCGTTCCGCGTTTTAGCAAAGAAACACCATCCGGAACTCAAGACAACGCGGGCTTGCAGACGGCAAGCAATGGGTAGCTCGCCATCCGGAATGCCGCCGTCGCATGTTGCGGAAGATTGATTGGTTAGCAGATACCGATTGCAATTGCTATGTACATTACGTATTTGGTTATTGGAAGAGATCCCTGCCTCTACTTAGTTTTCTAAACTTTATTGAACCCATCACCATTATATCAACCGAAAGACGTCCACTGCAACACATAGGCCTCCCCCAAGCGTCGCCACAACGAAAGAACCCATACGTAAAGATAAATATGAAGCCTATTTCTGAACATTTTATCACCCCCCTCTAGACTTAGAAAACGAATCTAGTTAATCATGAGAACAAGCCTCTTCCGAATCTCATAAAACTTGGTGAAAATGAGCATTGCGCATTGCGCGTTTATGACTTGTTATCACCGAATGTATCCGAGCGTGAGAGATAGAGAGGGGCAAGTAGTGGGTAAGGTCGCGACCACAAATAAACAACAAACTCAACTATTAATATTTTTGTTTATGTATTGCGATTATTGTGGAAAGTTTTTCTTTTAGCACATGTACGGCCACCCATAGTCCTTGTTAGTTAGTTACCCCCCTTGACTGACATATTCAGATACATATAGCATTAAGCATAGCATAATCAGTCCTGCTGGGATTCAGTGGAAGCCTAGAGGAGGCCTTATTCTAATGCGTGCTCCATTAATTATTTCATATTCAGTCAGTTATTATGTTTGAGGTATAAAATTAGCTCTACAAAACGTGACAAAATTAATCTAGTGGCGCTTTTGTTTTGTATCTTTTTGATATCTACGCATTACATCCATTATTAAACAAAGTCCTCTACCGCTTATTTCTGTATATGAACGCGATAAACTCAAAAACTGCTGAACGGATTTTCATACGTTTTCCACCAAGATATAGTGATTCATGAGGAAGGTTATTACAGTCGAAAATTCACGCTTTATTTGAAAAGTCTTGTGACACCCGTCCTATTTCTGTTTACAGTGTTTACTCCATTCGTTTTTTAATTAGTGATACGCGAATGTGGTCGTAGCATCACAGCACAAACGCTGAGTTACTTATTATTTTAAATATCAACAAACCGAAAGGTGAAAAGAAGGCAAGAAAGGCGTTTTGCTACTAACTACAAAATCCGAGATATCTAAACGTGCATCCAGATCTGGGGAATGCGCCGCTCGCGAGCCGTTCGCAAGCCGCTTGCGTTCTGCGCGCGTGCATTTTTTGTTCGTATAAAGCGCGCGCGGAGCAGGGGCTTCATATAACTGAACCGTGCGCGAAATAAACGCACGGCGTTCGCAAGCGGCACGTGAACGGCGCATTCGCCAGGCCTGGACATAATTATCATAACGTAAAAGATCGAATGCTAATTTTTCATATCTCTCAATTTGTGTGTTTCAACTGCAGTGGCCAATCTGGAAATCTCTGAACGGACTGCGGACTCAAGTTGGCCGCTGCAAAGATAATCTGGCAAAATGGGGTTTCCTTGACCCATTGCAAATACTGTGCCAGTGTGGAGCTCCTTCACAGGATATGTGTCACCTCCTTTCCTGCCCAGTATGCAAAACTACCTGCACCCTTCATGAATTAAACGAAGCCAACGACCGAGCTGTCCAGGTGGCTAAATATTGGTTGGACGAAATTTGAGTCGAATCGACACGAGAAGAAGAAGAAGAATTTGTGGTCACACCTTGCTTGCCTTTACAATTACCTCTCAAAATCTACCCAGTACTGCATTAGTGACAGTTAGCTCGCCAGCCACTCCTCACTCAACCTCTGATCTCATTCGGAACATGTTTAAAGACTAATGATAACAATGTCGCAAGTCGTGATGAATGTGCTCAAGCGCACACGACCGTTCACTGCGACAGATGGTTCCCTCACAGATTACGTACCGACCTTATATGGTTAGACCATGTGCGAATTTGAAGCATATTACATCACCTATTAAATTCTGTTATAGAACTAACCCCCTAAACGTTGTAGCTATCAAGCAACATAGACTTCGACAGGGAATTCAAATCCCGTTTTCAGTTGGGCAATTCTCATGCAGTCCCTGAAATGTAATCAATAGATAACCGACCGACTAGCAACTCGGCGTTGATGCTCAAGACTTTAAGTCATTACTGAGGTGTGCATCATCACCAATGATCTTGTTAAGATGGATTATGTATGAGAGGCCCCTCCATCTCTTAGAGAGGAGGCCTGAGTCCCAGCAGTGGGAACATTAAAAGGCTGATTTGCTTATGTGTGAGAGTGAAACTTGAGAAATGTATTTACAGGCAGTTTTGTTTATAGGGTCCATATAAACTAGATAACTCTGAAATTGTTCTTCCGAACTCAAAAAAATACGCTAATGATTCTTAAGAAGAATTATTGCGCAGGTATTTGTTCGAAGTTCGGAGTGGTCAATACCTACGTCTGTATTTCACCTAAAAGAAATAGTAACCAGATTATAACACGAGGAAGATGTTAAACTCGTTTTGGACATCATTCCCAGCCTTATTAAACCGTTATTATTTTAAAAGGACCACATTACAAAACCAGGCGTGCTTCCAGCCACATTGTGCAAAATCCGTGCGTACTCCATACAACGTAGACCACAAGTCGTGATGTGTGACGGCGCACGAGCACGATTCAGACAGATGCCTGGCTCTCCGATAAGATACCGCCGATACTTGTAACAATATTAGCGCGATAAGGCAACCATCAGAATAACACAGGAAACGTGTTACGTTAGAATGAATCGATTTGTTATTGCATCAACAAGGAAAACTGTGATATTTTTGGGACAAGCAGTCCACTAATGTCCAATATTGCAAATCCTGAAAGACACAGTGATGATCATCAGAAAGACGAATGCAAATTGCTAATTGCCGATCACATTATATTTTTGATAGAGTCCTAGAGAAACGATTGAATTTTCTTAGGCAACAAAAGTGATCAGTAATAACAAAGAAAATACGAGAAAAAAATGATCTTCGCTTCTCTGTATCAACTATCTTCCTGCCTTTTTTTCTTTCATTTTGTCCTATCAACCGTCATGCTATCACTAACTCCCTTTTCTTTCATGTCACTCCTCACACAATCCTTCCATTATTTTTTTGGCCTCCGTCTCCTCTCCATCCATGATAACAGTCCCTAACTCTTTGTTAGAGTTGCGTACCTCAAAAGGAAAAAACGGGGCTCTTATAGGATCGTTTTGTTGTCTGTCTCTAACCCTTTATATCGGTAACGCGTGGAGGTATCGAGTTGAAATTAAAACGATATACTCAAGTCTGAGGTTCCTAGCAGCTGTGTAAAATCAATCACTGCGCCAAACTGTGTCTCTTTAAGAACCATGGCGGTTTTTTTTTTACATTAAATAGGTCAAAGTGACACCGCGCGCTGCAGCTTCTAACGAAATTAATAATTTCATAAAAAAGTTACCGCTAACCCTGTTGCATGAGTTAACCAACTAACAAAGTTTACTAACTGTCACTACATCAAGCCTGTCTCAGGCCAGGATATTCAATTAAGCTATGAAACACAAGAGATGATGTGGAGGGGATTTCTCGTTAGTCTAATTGCTTTTCGCAGCATAGCATTATTTTAAAGTGGGGGGACAGGCCCGGGATGCTTACATTATGGTTACATTTTTTTAATGAACTAGTACTCGACTGCGATCCCAGCTGATAAGCAGTGATGCAATTTTCCACACCGACCACTGAGGCGTTACGAAGGTCTGTAATTATTTTACATAATCAGCTTTTTAATGTTCCCACTGCTGGGACTCAGGCTTTCCCACTAGGAGAGGGAATAGACCATAATCCACCATGGGCATGCGGGCCCAGGGCGGGTTGGTGAATGTCACACGTCTTCGATTTTTTTGTTCTTGGACATGCTGGTTTCCTCACGATGTTTTCCTGCACCGCTGAGTTTGAACCAGCAACCTTTTTAGTTATATTGATATTTTTAATGCTTTCAAAGCAGCCTATATATCGGATTACGATATTGCATTATAGCGTTAAGTTCTGATTTTCGAACGATACCTGAATGTGTAACTAGCTTTTATTTCTGCAACTTGTGTTTTCGAGAGCGAGCAAGAGAGACAGATGAAGAGAGAGACAGAAAAGAGGGGAGGAAGGGAGTTATCTCATGTAAACATGAGACAATATTTGTAAGGGTGTTTTAATATCGTGCGGATTTCATGACGCATGCGAGATTGCTAAGCATTCAATTAATTTAATACGCAAAAAAAGCAAACTACGCATTATTGTATGAAATGGACATTTGCGGAAGTTACGCTTGCTGGGCAATCCCGCATGCGTGATGAAAACACACCCTAAGTAGGATATATTATATAGAAGTACTGTTCTGATTTCGATTTTACTATTTGGAAATAGACAATTCCTGTGGTCTATTTAAAACCAATGGGAAAAAATCTAGTCAGTAAAAATTTGATGTACTTACGTTTAATGTTTACCTCGCAAAGAAAGCGGAGACTAGGGAGTGGTATACCCGTTTAAAAGGCCAGAATGGACATGGGACAGGCAAAGGCGTGGTGCATAACAGGCTTGTCGATACCGTATCAGAAATGAGGCAAGTTTAAATCTTACAGTAAGTATTATAGCAGTTTTATTTTTTTGCTTTTGCCTCGTAAGGTTTGTGCATTTAGCCAGTGTCAAACTTTGAAGTTGCTTTCAGACTACGCTATATTATAATAGCACTAGCTGTACCCCCGCGGCTTCGCTCCTGCTCTACCCTACTCTATCCTTCTCTACCCGACTACCCGACTCTACCCTACACAACCCTAATTTTCATAACAACCTTCTCACTATAACAAACACAACAAAAAAAGTATTGGCGAAATCGGTCCAGGCGTTGTTGAGTTATGCGCTTACCAACACAACACAACTTTTGCGATTCATTTTTATATTATAGATTTAATTTTACCAATAATATATAGTATGTACAGCAAAGTGTGAACGTTTGTTATGAATCGTATTCGACAACTGATAAAAATACATAGATACTAATATATTTCCAAATACAAATATTAAAGGCTACCTTTAGCCCGCGGCTTTGTCCGCGTACATAAAATATAGCCTATATATGTCACTCAAGAATAAAGCAGCCTTCTTCATCGGTGCAAATTTTCTTGCAATCGGACCAATAGTTTCGGAGATACTAACTAAAAAAAAAAAACAACTAACCTAACCTCTTTATAATATTAGTGTAGATATTTTTAAATACTAATAGTAACAATAAATTACACCCAGACACCAAACCAAATAGAAGAAGAAGGTGGGAGTTGAACCCACGACGACCAACAGCATAGTAGTCAGAGCCACTAACTGCTAGACCAACAGGCCAGTCGAAATTGATAACAAAAGCCACTGGAATTTACACGAAAAAATCTAGCCAAAAACTCTAGTTTATTTTTTTTAAATAACGCGGTAGTCACGAAATATATTTCAGGGATTAAACGAGGTCATAAGACTGCAGTTTTTCAAACATGAAATGCAGAAATTCAGCATTATTATAGTTTCGAACCAATGAAAAACTTACTTTGATTTTCTTTTTTAAATGACGGTTGCATTGTCTGGTTATGCGAGCAAAGTGGGCATTATACATACTAATATTATAAATGGAGAAAGTGTGTGTGTCTGTTTGTCCGTCTTTCACGGCAAAACGGAGCTGCGGAGTGACGTGATTTTTTAAGTGGAGATAGAAGAGATGGAGAATGACATAATGTACTTTTTGTACCTTTTTAATCCCCCACTTCTTAGGGATACCGTGTAACCCCGAATTTAACGCGAGCGAAGTCGCGGGCAGTAAGCTAGTTAAGACATATTGTAGTGACCAAACATCCAGTCAGTGCATGAAATCGTTCTCATACTCTCGGCTGAACAATTTTTGTCTTTAGGGATGTGGACTCCCGGTCCAGGTCGTTCTTGGTGCAAAGGATGGCCATCGCTATTCAGCGAGGAAATGCGGCGAGTGTTATCGGCACCTTTGCACCGGGAACGATCAGGGGCGGGTTATTATTCTACATCTGACATTACATTTAATTGAAAAATGTTAATTCTTTTGTATCCTTACTTACGTTTGTTTATTTGTTACGTCTTCACGCCTAAATGGAAAAACTGATTTTGATGAATTTTGGTACAGAGATATTTGGAACCCTAAAGAAGGGCATAGGCACATTAAAAAAAAAAGTGGGAAAAAGAAGAAAGAAAAGGGGAGAGGAATTAAAGTATATTAATAAACGCGGGCGAAGCCGCGGGTAAAAGCTAGTTTATTGTATATTTTTGATTTAAAGAATAAATTAAAGAAGGTTTGCAAACGAGCTATTATAATAATTATGACACAAATACCTACCTTTATTGGTGCACTACGTCAATGGAAACCCATTGTTCTAAATAGATAGTATGAATATATGTGCGCATAGTAATGAGGCAAACTATGATCGACTACGACTGTCAAGTACGTGACGTCATCCGATGAGCTTAGCATTCTTTGAATATGTGCATAGAATGTGAAAAAGTAACAGTAAGTCATATATAATTTTAGCATTCGTATACAAACATAATCATTGCTTTTATTTAGGGCGTTTATATACCAACCACACTCGATCGACGACAAGAGCTGCGACGTAGTCGCCTTGCGACGACCGTGGACGACGACGTCGTCGCCTAGTTGTGACGTATGTAGTAGTTGTCAAATAGTTTCGGAGATCAGACGTATTATTATATTACAAATACATTCGTGTTTTTCAATTGAAGAAATTCGAAATAAATCGACACTAATTTCGTCGTCACTCATTTTACTCGTAATTTACGTGCGTATTCTGGACTACAAGTATTTGTTGCCGACTGCACTGACTTACTGCAACGACACAACTGGACGACGACGTAGTCGTCTACGGTCGTCAGCAGGGCGACTACGTCGTCGCAACGCTCGTCGTCGATCGAGTGCCGTTAGTCTGTAAGCACCCTAAGGTCTCCTCTCTAAGAGAGTGAATGGGTGGGTCATAATCCACTACGCGGGCCTAGTGCGGGCTGATGGATGTCACATGTCTTTGAATTGTTAGTGCTAGGATATTACGTTTTCCTCACGATGTTTTCCTTCACCGTTTTGAGAACCTGTGTGGATCAAGCGTAGCTCTACAAGTCTAGTTTCCATATAAAATGTATGGAGACCGACGCGCCCAGATCGGCGTGTGTGGCAGTGTAATTCTAGCTTAAAGATGTCGATCCGTCTTATAAAATGTACGTAACTAAACAAGTACATAAAACCTTATCTCCGTATCACTTGACCCATAACCTCTCATTTCGCAACGCCCGGCCCTCGCTATCGTATCGTTCATAATAGAATTAATTCATAAATCATACTAGTAAGCGCATGAATGGCGGTCAGCACACTCAATGAATTGCGTTTCAAACTGGTTACTTAGATACATATGCTGAGCCCGTTGGGCTATGAAGGTTGGAGCTTGGAAATTATGCGTCACTTTCGCTGTTTAGAACGCTGTATGAATGTGGCTTTGGGTTGTTAGGCGGAAACCATTACCTATAAGCTCTTGAGGAAGTTAACTTAAGAGCCGTGCTTTGCTTTCGTTTACAACTTCCATTGTACTACGTTTGGAATATTAAAACTTAGCTTTTACCGGCGGCTTCGCCCGCGTTTATTAATATACTTTAATTCTTCTCCCCTTTTTTCCCCTTTTTTCCCCCTTTTCTCACTTTAAAATTAATAAATTAGCCTATGTCCGTCTCCAGGGTACCAACTATCTCTGTTACAAAATTCATCAAAATCGGTTCTGCCATTTAGGCGTGAAGACGTAACAAACAAACAAACTCACTTTCGCTTTTATAATAAGGATTCATGAAACCGAAATTACTCTAGATAACAGAAGTTGTCGATAATTACAATATGAGAAGGTCTTGATCACTGCTTTCGGTCCAGAAAAACAAAACCGACACTGGCTATATCATTACATTTATTTTTAGTTGGGGTGTGAAATGTTTTTCTTTTTATTGTGTTAGGTTTGCGCTTGACCGCTATCTCATCTGATGGAAAGCGATGATGTGGTGGACGATGGATATAACTTGTACCGCTCTTAGTGGAGCGAGGAGTTTCAGAATTTACTGACAAAAATTAGCCCGTAGGTATTCCTTTAGTTACCTTTACGTTCCAGGATGGTGACTCTTTGGAACAATCCCGAATCCGTTCTACTTAGAATTTTCTTTCACTTTTTAAGAAAGTACATACTGTACTTTACATAAAGCAATGGTGGCCGAGTGGTAACGGTCCTGACTTACAAGTTGTAGGTCGCAGGTTAACTGACTTATCAACACATAGCCGAAACTATAAGCACTAGGAGCGTGAAACTTTGTACAAAGTTTTCTTTTATGAGGCTTGAGATCGTTTATTCTCATAAGAATTACATAAATTCACGTACATGAGAAATTATAAAACTAAACATAAATCAATTTTGTTGGACGCATTACAAAACTAGACATCGAATATAACATGTTTTGAGGGTAGATTATAAAATATGCAAAGAGTTTGTTCGATACACTGTGTTTTAACAAAGATTTTTATAACATAGAAGAGCACTGAGATTTTCCAAAATTCACCCCCAAGGGGATGAAATGGGGGTCCAAAGTTTGTATGGAGAAACCTACTTTCACGCGGGCGCAGCTAGTTTAAATAAAAACATCTAGAACATTCGATCAAGTAAATACTTAGCTAAGAACAAAATATTCCAAAGCATATTTCCAACATGGATGTCCCCACCCGCGGTTCTACCAGCCCCACCGCACGAAGGAGATTTCGTCCGCTAATCCGTCAGTGTCGGACGGTTGATGAATCGGCCCATTCTCTGTATTACACCCGATATCAGTACACGGTACATGTATTCGATCGCAGAGCCCGTGATAGCGGAGGTAATGGCTGATACATTGATATCTATGCGAGAAACGTTTTGCTAATATGTATTATGTGAATCGAGTTGTGGCGGCCCAGTAGCAACGGCCTCGATTGCACGATCTAGGATGTCAAAGTTAGGTACAATAAAACAGCGTTCTCGAAAAGGTGAAGAAAACATCGTGAATAACCCGGCAAGTTTTTCTTGGTTCGTGTGAATTGTTTTAACAGTGTCGACTCTAGCAGTGACCGTCGGTGTTGCCCGACGAATTATATCTGATAGTCTTGACAAGACTTGACCGAATGAAAAGGTTATTTCAAGGCTAGCGTTTGACCACTTTCTTATCTGATGGTATGCGTTAATGCGTTTGATTGATGATGGTGCTCGAATTTCCTAGACAAAATTTAAAACTTCATGCAAATGCTTAGGCATTCTCTACCAGTCAACCAAGACAAATGTGCCCCATCTTTCAACACGTTTTCTGCCATCAAGTAAAAAATGTTCAAACCTGAAGCTAAAAAAATATTAGAAAATTCTAGTTGGCCCAGCCTGGCAATTTTCCTAAAATACCGTAAGTAAATTCTTAACATGATAATATTTCAAAGTTAATGGAGCAAGAAAAATACGAAAAGCCGGGCTTTTACGAAAGGTTCGTGACCTTTTGTGAAGGTACAAAGCATTAAGCCTTAAGTATTTTCATCAAGACCTTTATTACAAAACATTTCTACTTTGAAGACATCCTTTTGATTGAATGTTCTTCCTACATACAAGCTACGAGTGATGAGAATCTAGTCTTACCACATGAGCAGATAAACCGTACAAAGGCAAAGCTTCAAACAACCGCTCGAATCGGTTGCACTACTGCGTACGCAACAAGCGGACGGTGGTCACTCACACATTCTACGCGCGCTTGTAGTAGTCCAACCGATTCGAGCTGTTGGTTGTTTGAAGCTTTGCCTCTGTACGGTTTATCTACTCATGTGGTCTTACACCACACAACTAAAAAACCCAAGCTTGTAAAATGAGACAACAAGAAAACTGGACAGCTGCATCGACTAGTAAGGGAGTAATTTTCAAGCCATATCTGTCACATAATGTTCTCACTGCTGGGACTCAGGCCTAGGAACGGGCGGTAATCAACCACGCGGGTTCAGTACGGGTTGATGGATGTCTTCGAATTTTTGGTCCAAGGACATTGTTTCGTCACAGTATTTTCCTGCACCGTTTTTAGAGCAGTGGTAATGAAATAAAATTACACAAATTAAAGAAACGCCTACCTGGGTTCTAATCCTTTGCCTCTCTAAGCAAGTGCTCATAAAATAATGTCATAAGCCTGATTTTTTTTTTAGACTAAGTAAATATGTAGAAAACCGTCCTTAAAACGCTCGTCTTGTACCATTCTCTAATGTGTAAGCTGGCTTGGACGATGAGCCATAGGTAGCAGTGACGAAGGTTCCATACAACTCGATTCCCACCGGCTTCCCTTCAGATGTTTAGAACACAACCACTCTCTACCGTAATTGAGAAATGGCACAATCAGAAATTATAAAACTACAAAGCTAACATTACATAACGGCTACACTAAGTACACTATGAACATTAAATCAACAAAATTTACTTTTCAACAACATGTAGCACTATAACATAAGCCGCAGGCGCAATCGGCTTTTTAGCGTTTAAATTTCTATACAAGAATACGTCATGACGTCACATAAATGTCGATTAACCTGCGCGCTCTAAAGCGCTCGAGTTATTTGATAGAGTTTTATTGAATAGGCTTAAAAACTACTAGACTGTTTTTAAAAATTCTTTCACCACTCGAAAGCTACATTATCCACGAGTAACATAGGCTAAATATTATTTTGGAAAAAAATAGGGTTCCGTAAGATATTTGGGTTTTTCGGACACAAGGTGTAAAAAATCAACCAGAAACATTACTTATTTTGCGTACGCTGCCTGAACTATTAAAGATAGAACCGTAAAATGTCCTAATTAATTGTAGATCTTACAAATATCTACAAAAAAGTCCGCGTAACAGTATACCTATCTAAGTCGAGTGAGGCACAACAACCATTTTTTTTATCTAATAATCTTGATTTTTTTTTGGACTACATTTAAACGCATTTATTTTACTTATGCTATTAACCCTTATCAAAATAAATTATTTCATCACTAAGTACAGTTTATGTAGATAATATTTGGTCTTTGAATGATTAAAATTGGACGTTTGGTTTTGAAGTTATGGCGAAATTAAAATATTACGATTTATGCTGCAAGCGTCACCAAGGCGGGGCCCGGGAGTGCGCGTGCGGGAAGGGAGTTTAGATCTATGAGAAAGGTCGTGCGCGAAGTCTAATAATTTTCGTGCGATTTTTTTTAGATTTCGTTCTTAAAACTACACCAACGCAAAAGTTCTTCTCAGAGCTGGTTTTTTTAAACATTTTAATATATCCCTTTACAATAAATATCAACATGCGTAATGCTCAAAAACAAGAACGATTATCTGATCTAGCCATTCTTTCTATAGAAAAACGTTCTTTACTAAAAATTAAGAATCTTCCCGGCTTTTATGATAATGTCTTAGCGCACTTTGTAAGAAAGAATAGACGAATAGCTTTAGAGTATAAGTAGTATTATTAGTACTTAGTCGATTAAGTTTTGTTTAATTTACATCATATCATCATTTCACCACAAACGGCTTTTATCAAAGCCACTTCTATTATGCTTGTAAGTAGCGTTGCCAGGCGTCCGGATAAAGCCGGACATAGTCAGGCTTTTAAGTGGCGTGTCCGGCCAAATTTGAGCATTTTTGGCTTTTGTTAGGCTTTTTAAAGACCATTTTGTTTAGAATTGTCATTAGAGTTTTGCCTTACCTTGTATCGCTAGCACAAGCAGAGTGGATATGTAATAGTGTAGCAATAATATCACTTAATCTTATGGTTTTTTCATTAGAATTTAAAAAGATTTCATGAATTTTATTAGACTTAAAAAAAATGTCGGCCTCTTTGACCAAACATCCGGCTAAATAGGATAGATTGTCCGGCTTTTCAGTTCCAGGACCTGGCAACCCTACTTACAAGACACTGTTTCAATATCTCAGTGCTTACACGTATAGTAAAAGTGGACTGAAGATACATCTGCCTATACAAGACTGAAGCCAGGATGCCAATCACAGATTTTCGGTAAGGACTCAAGACTGCGTGCCCGCGCTCGGAGTAGGCAAGCATTTTTTTTTGCTCCGGCTTACCTCTTTCAATATTTCACGCTTCGCCACTGATAGGTAGCTAGCCGTCCAGCTGTCGACGTCGACGGCGTGTTGTATTCCACGCGCGCCGCAAAGAGATGTCAATAAAATTGCAAGAGCCAGTTAGGGCCGACCTGCCGGGGCTACGGATTGTATGGGCAACTGAAGGAACACTACGGGTTTTAGTCAGTAAAAGTCTGACACAAAAAGTGTTTAACTTGAGTAGAAAAAATTACGCAAAAAACTTAACAACACATCTGTTTGGTACCACTATACTTTTTATTGATATAAAACTAGTGCTTGACTGCGATCCCACCTGATGGTAAGGAGAGATGTAATCTCTGATAGTGAGGAGCACTAGTTTATGAGCCTATTCACTCTAGCCTTGAAGACACTAAAATTATAATCGGACGGAAAGACCGCAGCAAGCAAATTGTTCCAGTCCTTCGACGTACGCGGTATAAACGACGAGGCAAAACGCTTAGTATGGTAATAGCTAGACTGAAATATAGGTAAATAACTAAATACTAAATTACCTGTAGTAAATATGTGAAATATTACGAACGTTATATGAAACCTCGGTAGCCTGACAAGTGGAGTGCGACATATCCAACGAGTTTGATCGATCGTAATAGAAGGCTTTAACGTAAAATATGTGGAGACGTAATCCGCGGTCGGTAGCTACAAGAAAATTTTACGATAAAAATGTTGGAACGTATTTTGAAATTCTATCCATATTTTTTATGAAATGTCAATCAAAGTAAGCCTAGAATACTGTTAGATAAGGTTTTTTAAATTTAAGAGCAGTGGTAGCCGAGTGGTAACGACCACGACCTATGAGTTGTAGGTCGCGGGTTCAAACCCAGCCAGGCGCATTACTTTGTGTAATTTATTTCATCACCACTGCTCTCAAAACGGTGAAGGAAAACATCATGAGGAAACCGGCATGTCCTAGAACCAAAAAATTCGAAGACATGTGACATCCACCAACCCGCACTGGGCCGGCGTGGTGGATTACGGCCCATTCCCTCTCCTAGAGAGGAGGCCTGAGTCCCAACAGTGGGAACATTATAAGGCCGACTATGCTATGCTATTTAAATGTTCGCACGCAGGACATTTTAACTCATCACAGTAAAGCCCCTAAAAGATTTCTGAGTATACACGTAGATGTATAGAATAAGAGGAAGGCCAGAGAAAAGATTGATGGATATGAAAGAAAAGGGAATGTTTTTTTTTATTATTGATAGGCTTGTGTTTGACCACCATCTCACCTTAATCTCACCATAAACGATGATGTGGTCGACGATGGAGCACGCTTGCCTTGGAGTTAGTGATAGAGTGACGGGTGACAAGACAGAATGGAAGAAAAAACTGTGTTGCGCCGACCTCGAGTAATATGGGACACGGGCAAGAAGATGAAGCACCACTCTTTTAAATAACATCCCTAAATACAAGTAAAAAATGATGATGATGAGTAAGTAAGGCCCCAGGCAAGCAATTGAAAACGGTTTCAGATCCACAGTTTCCAAATTAAGCTGGCTTGTACCCGTCATGTTATCTCGATTAGCGATCGGATGGGCATGTCGCACCCTGGCGCTAACGAAAATTTCAATCGAGTTTGACTAAACACGAAATTGCCTAGTTTGTGTTTCGTTAGCAAGTTTGCCGACCTGAGAACTAACGCTGCACGATATTTTTGCATCAGTATGATGTATTTTAGTGAATTGAGCGAAGTGAGTGTATAAATTAAGTTCAAGTACTTATAAAAAGTTCTAGTTTTTGTAATTTTATTTTGTCTGCCCTAATCTTTTTTTTTCTTTATCTTTCTAGGCAGTAAAAGAAAAACAAACCCGTAGATACACAACTACCGCGTTGCTCGGCAGTGACAACCTTGAAAGGCCTTGCATTCTTCAAATAAAAATTTATATCTATACTCTATACTAATATTATAAAGAGGTAAAATTTGTAAGTTTGTAAGTTTGTAAGTTTGTAAGTTTGTATGTAGGGGGTAATCTCTGGATCTAATAATCCAATTCTAATTTTTTTTTTACTGGCAGAAAGCTACATTATTCCTGAGTGCTATAGGCTATAAATTGTTTCTATAGCATGTATATTAACCGAGCTATCACAACTTTTGTCTAGCAAGTCGGAAAAAAATACCTCATAAAATAGAATTATTTGCGTGCGCTGCCTAAACAGTTGCTTAAAATTAAAAACATTGTATGGCTACCTGGTTCGTCTTAATTATTTCTACAAAAAAGTCCGCGGTACCATATCTCTATCTTTTATATTTCATCTTTTATACTTCTTTTATTGCATTAAAAATATTTTTTTTCGGCATACTTACGTTTGGTTGATTATTTGAGCAACAAAATATTAATTCTTATGACAATAAATTATTTCAGTATCACAAGAACATTATACAGATAAGATTTGCCATTTACAGCATAGCAATTGGTCATACAGTTTCGAAGATAATATAAAATTACTAAAATGCAAAATGCCCCTAGCGTAACTTTCATTGTGCAGACGTTTTACCTATTTTTTTTTATGGTGGGCAAAAATCATCTTATGACAACCCCCGCCCTTGGGTGGAGCGAGAGATAGTGTCAGACTCTTACTGACTAAAAACCCACCCCGTTCCTTCTAGCCTTCAAACCAGGGCACGAGTTCCCTTTCGGATAACCCTGGACCCGGTAGGCTTCGACCCAGCTGGGCCTCTGCTGTTGCTGACAACTTCTTGAGGCGCGCGGGAACAGTGCGCGCCGTCGACGTCTTGGGCTCGGTCCATTACCGGACGATCGGACAGCAAGCTATCCATGGCTCGCCGTCCGCGAGCCCGCGTCTACGGTGGCCGGAAATCGGGATCGGAATCCCGGCGGCGGCGGCGGGGGCGCCGTTGCCTGATGCGGTCTGTCTCCGCCTTTGCTAGCATTACTGCTTCGCAGAAGGAGGCGACCGCCTGCCATTCCTCCTCGCTAAGGACCATGGCCTCAACCAGAGCCCGCCGCGAGAGGTGTCCGCCGCCGATCGCCCCCACGAGGGCACGGCGATGCTCTGCCCAGGCAGGGCACACCTCGACTGTGTGCTCCACCGTGTCCTCCGGGTGTTCCGCACAGTGGCGACACTCGGGCGTCTCTTCCGCTTTAATTCGGTGCAGGAACCTCCCGAACTTGCCATGTTCGGTGAGGACCTGTGTCATGCGGAAGGTAAGGACGCCGTGAGGCCTTTCCAGCCACGCCTCAAAGAGGGGACTTACCGCCATAATTGTGGCGTGCCCAACGTTTCACCTATTTGCCCATAGATGGCGTTCTGCAATTACGTAATTTTTCTGAATCGCGGTGTTAAGACTTTCTGTGGATTGATGACCCTCTCGAATTATTATGCCCACGTTGTCGTTAGTTGGAGTTCTTCTGTCAGTTGCTTATTGGTTTCGGTTGTTTCGTTCGTATGGTTGTTGTTGTTGATAGATACCTCATTATCGAAAATATCGTAATTTCGTTGTACGTTTTTGTATGTTCGTAGTTTCGTACTTCGTTCTATCGTAATAATCGATACGAGTTATTCGATATTACGATTGTTTTGTTTTGTAAAGGCGGACGGTGTTCGAGTCGCTCTCCTTTTATTCATAATTGTTTTCAAGTCTGTGCGTAGTTTGTTGAGAGCATGTCTAAAAGGAAATCTCAACTGTCCCGGCAGACATCACAGACAAGAGCCGCTCGAGTACGCCGTACGGAAGAATCTGCCCCTGAAAATGAGCAGCGCCTCTCGAGAAATAGAGAATATATTTCGCAAGCACGCGCTAGAGAATCTAGCTCCGAGCGCTCACAGCGCCTCGCTAGCCAAAATGTGAGGACATCGCGGGCCCGTGCTCGAGGAACTAGCGCTGAACGTGCGCACCGTCTATCTGAGTTAAGGCAGCGTGTCTCTGAGACAAGGGATAGGGAGACTAGCGCTAAACGCTCGCAGCGGCTTGGTAGGCAAAATGTCATAACATCGCAGGCCCGTGCTCGGGAATCTAGCGCTGAACGTGCGCAGCGTCTATCTCATTTAAGGCAGCATGTCTCTGAGACAAGGGATAGGGAGACTAGCGCTGAGCGCTCGCAGCGGCTCGCTAGGCAAAATGCCATAACATCACAGGCCCGTGCTCAGGAATCTAGCGCTGAACGTGCGCATCGTCTAATCGAGTGTAATCTTATTTTAAAACAAGAAATTTTCCGCGGACGAAGTCGCGGGCAGAAGCTAGTCATAAATATAGACATAATCTACTTTTAAATTAGGAAAGCAAATCCTGGAAAAGCGCAAACTGGCGGTCACGATATTTTTCTTAACAAAGTTCAAAGTTTTGATATGAAAAACTACACTAATATTAAAAGAGGGAAAATTTGTACGTTTGTAATGAAAACTACTGCCGATTTCAAAAATTCTTTCACCATTGGAAAGCTACATTCACCCTAAGTAAGCTATATTTATTGCCCGTACGAAGCCGGGATGGGCCGCTAGTTTTTTATAAAAAGACCACGGGTTACATAAAAAAATGCCAATCAAAAGGCACTATCAATTTTTTCTATATTGGGAGGGGATAGTCGTTTCATCGTCTTATAATGACATGTTCTTACGAAATTTTCACTTTTATTGCAACAACCATTTCCCTGGCAATAGAGCCCATATCCAGCGAGCTATCAATACTCACATAGCTACCGCCCTATAACCTTTACAGACTAGCTTCCTCATAGTTCCCGCCAGCAGATTCATCAATATCATTAACGATATGCAACATTTTCTAGCCACTGGTTGCCACAAGTTTTTCTATTTTTTCAGCGTCTGGTTTATCGTGAAAAAACAGCGATTTAAGTGGGCGTCTACGAATTACTCTATCTTGTTCGTTGTAAAAACAGTATGAAAAAAAACTGCAATGCTATTGGGATAAAAAATGTTGGTGGATTACAATTTGGAGTTAAAAAAAAAACTAGATAATCAGGCTTAATACAAAGTCAATAAAATAGCTTGGTTACTTAAGATTAATTGCACTAACAGCCTTCCTTTTTGCTTTTTTTTTAAATATAATTTGGTCACAGCAGATGTCAGAAAAAAAACAATCAGGCTAAAAATGGGCTGGTCACGTCGCGTCACACCAATGCACAAGACAGATGGGGAGGATCGTTACTCACTGGGCGCCTTTGGGAGGATGTCGTCGTCGAGGTCGAGCGAGGAAGGTGGTGTGAGGATCTGATCATGTTCGCGGGACAAACTTGGCCAGAGATCGCCCAAGACGAAAGGTTAAGCAGGAGAAGAAGACACTAACGTAAACTTCTGTTTATTACTTAATAAAGAGGTAAAGTTTTATTTTTGTATTTTGTAGGAGGTAATCTCTGATAATACTGGTCCGATTGCTAAAATTTTTTCACCGGCAGCAGGAATAAAGCATTATTCCTGAGTGACATCCCTACTAATATTATAAATGCGAAAGTAACTCTGTCTGTCTGTCTGTTACGCTTTCACGCAAAAACTACTGAACGGATTTAGATCAAATTTGGTAGGTAGGTAGAAGAGACACTGGAATAACACATAGGCTTCCTATAATTCCACTGCTGAAAACGGATCTCTGCCCGTGCGATATAAACTGTTGTCCACGCGGGCGGAAAGCTAGTAGTCTATATTTTATATGCGCGAGCGAAGCTGCGGGCAAAAGCTAGTATAATAATATAGCCTATTAAAAAAAAGCGATCAAAGCTTCGCTGCTTTAAAGCAGAAAACTTACAGAATTACTTAATGTTAATGAAAATTAGTTGCTGAAAAACCAAAACCAGTCTTCCGTAATATGTATCTCCCCTCAAAATATATTATTATGTAAAAAGCACCTATGAAAACATTAAATACAAATTATTCGACATGAATTAATAAATTTATAATTTACGAATACGTTTAATTACGCTTGTTAAAATAAAATAACCGAAATGGAAATTACATTTTCGGCGGTAGGCGAGGATTATGTTTCGAGTTTAAATTATAATGAATTTTACAACGCTTCGGTTATTTCATTATATGGTAACATTATATTCGCAGTGTTGCTATCAATGGCGATTTCTTTCACCTTAAAATACGGTTGAACTACATAAAAGATTCGACCACTTAAGATTTTCGTGATAACGTGTTAAAATGGCCGATAAAAAAGCAATAATCCTGGCAAAAATGGACTTATTTTTGCAGAAAATACCACAGCCTTTTAAAAGCACTCTATATAAGTTTTAAACTGTTTGGAGAGCACTTTCGATCGTTTCCACTAAGCCCCCATGGATCAATGGCGATACTAAAGCCAGGTGCAGCTTGCAGGTGTGTTCACCCCACTAGTTCCATCATCTATCTTCGACAAAACCGCTGGAATACTATTCTTTATTATTTTAAATTCTATAATGACAGTCTCGAGTATTTGAAAGCCGATAATGATGATTGAGAACCCGTAGACGGGAGAATGTATGAATTTTTCGAATAAGGATTGCGAAAGGTACGTAATTGTTTTTTTTTTTTTTATGGATAGGCTCGCGTTTGACCACTATATCACCTGATGTTAAACGATGATGTGGCCGACGATGGAACACCCTTGCCTAGAAGCAATTTATTCACTCTTGACT
This sequence comes from Mythimna lalbum, assembly GCA_949319445.1. Taxonomy (NCBI): domain Eukaryota; kingdom Metazoa; phylum Arthropoda; class Insecta; order Lepidoptera; family Noctuidae; genus Mythimna; species Mythimna lalbum. The sequence goes on from OX439367.1 coordinate 17,260,681, forward strand.
TAAAGACCTCTGGGTTATAGCTATCAGGAAACACACTTCGGCAGGGAATCCTGTAGTGTGTTTAAGTCGTAGTAAGTAAGTATTAATTCCTAAGCATGTATTTTTAAGCTAAGTAAGCAATAAGCTAAGACAATGTAGTACTATTTAGTGTCTGAGGACGCAATAAAGTTAGACGTCACCACGAACAGATGTCTTTCATTTCTTCCGACACTTCATCTCACCCCTTAGCTGTACGCATAATGAATACGCTTTGTAAACACTGGCCTCGTCTAGTTTAAACTGCCAAAAAAATTGACGTGTAAAAGTGTTTTTAACCGATTTCTAAAAAAGAACGTATTCAATTCGGATGTTTGTACTTTTTTTTTATGTTTGTTCACGCATAACTTCGTCACTTGCCAACCGATTTTAAAAATTCTTTTTTTTTTTTTGGATAGGGTATACTTCCCAAATGATCCTATAGTCACCAAGTTGGGATCTGATAATGGAATCAGAAACGAAATCGAGGGAACTCCTCAAATTCAATTCAATTTTTTAGTGAAGTCAGTTATTTTTTTTTTATAAAAAGGTTTTTCTTGTTTAAAACCTATTTGTAAAATAAATATCATATATCAATCTGGGATCCGCCCCAGATTGATAGCGTAATTTTTTATTGCTAACACAGACTATGAAAATGATGTGTATTGATATGATATTTTGATGGGCTAAGATGCTTTACCTTGATATTTTTTATTAATTCATGAATCCCCAAGCGACCACCGGTGGCCGCGCATCTATTGTCTTACTATTGTGTCTCTAATTGACGGTATCTGAAGGGTTAAAAAAAAAAAGTCAACGCAAATATTATCAATCCAATACTTATAATGACTCAATCAAAACACTCTACGTGTTGACACAACGAATTCCAGTCCCCATTACAGAGTAAGACAGAAATATCAAGCTAAAGAGTCATTGACTCCAAGCTGCGTGGTTCCTGGCCACAAAAGGCCAGGCCACCCCTTTTGGCAGATGACGTCAGAGGTAAAAAGCGGCTAAATGCGAGTTGGACTCGCGCACGAAGGATTCCGTATTAAGATAATTCGGCAAAAAAAATCGCGTTTTTTTTTTTATTGGAGTGGCTGCTCTCATAAATTTTGTTTTCAGTTTTCTTGTTATAGAGGTAACAGAACTACATAATTTGTGAAAATTTCAACTGTCTATACATATACGGTTCTTGATATACAGCCTGATGACAGACAGACGGACTGACATCGAAGTCTTAGTAATAGGGTCCCGTTTTTACTCTTTAGGAAAGGTACCTTAAAAACGGGCTGCTTTCAAAATAGGTAAGCCTTTACATCTCCCAAGAGCCTTTGGTTTTCTAAAAGTTAACTTAATGGATCCGGGAATACTAGCTCTGACCTAAAACCTCGCGTCATTGGAGACTACTAAAGTTGCCCAATAGGGATGTAATAATTCGGTTTTTTTTTTGTGCTAAAAAGACAAAGAGCTTTTGCGGCAAACCGGTCAACTGCAAGTCGGACTCGCGCACAATGGTTCCGTAACGTGCGTAGCTCTAAAATCGGCAAAATATTTCTCGATTTTAAATGACAATAGGTTACTTCTAGGCAAGCGTGCTCCATCGTTGAGCACAAAATCGCTTACCATCAGGTGAGATAGTGGTCAAACGCAAGCCCATCAATAATAAAAAATAAAATAAATCACGTTTGTTGGTTCCCCACTTCCGTTTATTTAATTTTGTTTTTAGTAGTTTATATATCGGATTCGGCAAAAGAAATACATCATTTGTGAAAATTTCACCTGACTTGCTGCTCGGTTCATGAGGCACAGCCTAGTGACAGACGAACAGTGGGGTCTCAATAATATGGTCTCGTTTTTAGGGTTCTATACCTCATCATCTTCCTGCCCTTATCCCGTTTTATTTGGGGTCGGCGCAACACGTTTTTTTCTTCCACTCCGTCCTGTCGCTCGTCACGCTATCACTAACTCCCTTTTCATTCATATCACTTTTCACACAATCCATCCATAGCTCTTGGTTCATGGTTCTATACCTCAAAAGGAAAAATCGGTATGTATGTATATGTATGTATACGTATGTATATGTGTATCTATTTTAGCATTAAGTATTGAATAAGTTTTGTTTACTTTTATAATTATTTGCACCAAGTGCAACCCCATTTTGTGTCCAGGCAATCTCTGTCCATTCTAGGTTGCCTGGAAGAAATCGCCTGGTGCGATAAGGCCGCCAATTGTGTTTTCTATTGTATGGTTTCTTTTTGTATTTTTTTTTTCTTGATGTGCAATAAAGTATATACATATAAATAAATAAATAAATCGGAACCCTTATAGGATAGCTCTGTTGTTCGTCCGTCTGTTTGAAACCCTCAGGGTCCGCACCGACTCGCACTTGCCCAGTTTTTATCCTTTGGGACGGACGGTATCTAAAATTCAAATTCAAATTCAAAAACATTTATTTTAAATAGACCATTTGCAAGCATTGAATAGTCAAATATCGGTCAGTACAAGAAAAGTAGAGCTAAATTGCACGTTCCAAAGCGTACATCTCTAAGGAGAAGAACGTGCAAGAAACTCCATGGACGAAGAAACTACATGCTCATTAGTGATTCCTCAATAACTTCAACTTATTAATAAAAGGTTTTAAAAGATAGATAACTGAAGGCATTGAAATGTTATGAACAAGGTAGATAAACTTACAAAGTGATAAAATCTCAGTACGAACACGGTATCCCTAGGGTTACAGAGGGCAGACATCGGCCACTTACAAAAGCAGTAGCTTGCCATAACATGATGGATGGAAGAACCGGTCCTATCCGTGCTAATGATCACACGACCAGTTCTTTTAAAAGGAGCGGACCCTGGCTGTACCCGACGAACGGTAGGGTGAGTGTCGATGAACCTTGGACCGAATTATCTGTAATATCATCGTAGTTTTTTCCTGACGATTTCGGAGCTGTGAGGCAGAAATGGCGGGATTTCTGTATTCAGCATGGCGCGATTGCTACTACTTTTTTTATCGCTATAAAAAATGGCTTTTGTTCCTGACGACATTTTAATAGACGCCCGGAATAGACTGCACAATCCGGAGAAATTACCGAAGTCCTCGAAAAAAAGGTTTTAGTCAGTAAAAGTCAGACATTTCGTCCCGCTCCACCCAGAGCATCCATTTGATAATTACCTAAAAACCCCAGGGTTTTTTTATTACCAGTTAATCAGGTACATTACTAATTATTTTTGCGACGATTTAAAATTATTCGTATAATATAGCATAATAAGCCTTTTTGTTCCCAATACTCAGGCCTCCTCTTTAGGAAACGGAATGGGCCGTAATCCGCCACGCGGGCCCAGTGCGGGTTGGTGAATGTCACATGATTTCGAATTTTTGGTTCTAGGACCTCTCGGTTTCCTCATGGTGTTTTCCTTGACCGTTTTGAGAGCAGTGGTGATAAAATAATTTACAAAGTAATGCGCTTAGCTGAGTTTGAACTCGCGACCTACAACTCGTAAGTCGGGGCCAAAAAAGCTTATCGGGACGACTAGCTGCCTGCTAGTTTTTTACTATCTAGGAAGACTTCATTATTTCAATTACGAAGTACTGATGAGTCTTGCAACTCCAAATATAGATCCATTCTCATCACAACCACCTTTCTGCTATATTTAATATGTCAAAAAGCACGGCAATTTAAGACAAATTTGCTAATTAGACTTCGATTAGCCTGATAAAGGACTTTCCATTAGTTTTAAGTAATATGGCAATCAGGTAAATATTTGCTGACCAATCATAAAACCTACTTACGTCAATGCTTTCGCGAAATTCAATTGAAAATTAAAACGTGTCGTATCGCGCAATCATCAACTATATTTACCATGCTCATTGTTGTGACAAACTGTTTGTTTTACACATCGTAATTTAAATAATTTATTGTTTGAAAACATTATAATCACGACTCCAATATGTAAATGTTATACGTGTGTGTATGAACGTTCTTGGTTGAGTACGTGCGTCGGCCGCGTACTGCATCCGTTGGGGTATCGGATGAATATACTCATGGAGCAGCAAGCCGCAAGGACAGTCCTGACTGGTTTACACAGTACGAGCTAGTTGCAGTAACTCGCACTATTTGGACGTCACTTATGCCTTGATCACTCGTACCGAGTAAAATGGCGAGACAGTAAAGTGTTGCTCGGCCGCGACAGTAATGTAAACGAGTTGTAATAAACGCTCGCGGCTAAGCTAAGCTAACTCGGCGCTTAGTTTATACGTAACGAGTATTCGGCCGAGAGCACTGTCTCGCCGAACGTGAAGGCAATACGAGTAACTCGCACGTGCGAGTTAGAAAGTAGTGCGCATCAGAGTTACTTCAACATTGTTTGTTTTCAATCGCCTGCTCGCCCGGCAACAGCTCAGCCGCCGCTAGCATGGTATGGACGCGTTCTTCGGCAGTAGCTCGCCAACGCCAGCCGGACAGAGAGTGGACATCGCGACGTGATAAACTCGATAGAAGACGGGACAGCTACTATCATTATGAAAACAGCTAAGGCGAGCCGAGCTACTGGCATACGACTAGACTAGCTGCATATGGTCTAGCCGTATGCAGCTAGTCTAGTCAGTAGCTACTGTCAATTGTGTAAAACAGCCATCAGAAACATACTGAAAACATCAAGACTCACGTTTGCTGCTAATCTCTTGAGTTTTAGTTGATCAAAGTTATCAAAGCAATTTAAGTTGGTAGCTTGATGGACGAGTGAAAATGATCATACAAACAGACATACGCTCAAAACGTTTTATATATACTTTCGTTGTGCGTACAGCTAAGGAGATGAAGTCCTAATATTAAAACCAGACCCTACAGTCTCGACGTGAAGAGCGAAACTCATGTTAGCAAGCTCTTGAAAAAGAAACCTTATTACAAGGAAAAAAAATTGAGAAAATTACTTAAAATAAGTAATAAATTATTTACATTACATGTACAGAAATGGCGTAAATCTTATCTTGAAAATTTTATTATATAATATATTTTTTAATGTTCATGAGTAACTGTTATCGTTTTTAAGAATTAAATTAACTTTTAATAATGTTTAGGTAAGGAACGCGGGACGTAATAAATTTATCTTCTTGAAAATTTAATTTCGTAGTGACTGAATCGTCAACTATATCGAGACTAAGTAGAGATGTGCCGTTGCCGGCAATATTGCCGTGAAGTGGGAATTTTGGTGTTTATCGGGCCATATGGAATATTGCCGGGAATATTCCCGGCAATATTCCATATGGCCCGATGTATGAATATTGGTGGCAATATTCCCAGATTGCCAGCAACGGCACATCTCTAATCGAGACAGCTGGTCCTGGGGTTATTTAACTCATCTGCTGTACTTAATATTAGAATAGTACATTATGATATAAGTGTGTAAGGTCTGATTCCCGTTGAGGCGGTAGGTATTCAGACCCGAGCCATGGCGAGGGTCTTAAGAGAGCCGTGACTCACGTGTATCATACGACGTTTTTTAATACACTTTTGAAGAAAATAACTGTAAAACTAACAAACTTTTGTGGCGGGAAAAACTGTGTTCATATGCGCGCCCATTTATTTTTTTCCTTTCCTCGTGGGGGACGACTTGCGCCCATCCTGATACGATAACTGTAATATAATTATGACGGGGGACTGGGGAGAGAATGAACAAAAAGGTTTTAACTACATTATAGCACTAGTGCGTAATAATAATATAATATAATATCCCACAACTATGGACACAACGCCGTCTAATCCCAAGCTAAGCAGAGCTTGTGTTATGGGTACTAGATAACTGATAAACATACTTATATATTTCTAAATACATACATATTATCGATAAATGACACCCAGAAACAGAACAAATGATCATGCTCATCACATAAACATTTGTCCTGGGTGGGAATCGAACCCACGACCTCCGGCATAGCAGTCAGGGCCACTAACTACTAGACCAACAGGCCAGTGAAATGGTAATCAAAGTATTACAGTTTGGTAACAAGTGCCATTATATACGCAAGTGCAGTGCAATAAGAGTCACTTTATGAGCAAGTGTATTGAAAAGGTTGTTTTTTTTGTTTGATGGAATGGTAAGGTAATCTCTGAAAGTGCTAGTCCAATTGCAATTATGTTTTCCCCGATAGAAAGCTGCTTTATTCCTGAGTGACATAGGCTATATTTTATGCACGCGGGTGAAGCCGTGGCCAAAAGCTAGTGAGTTAATAGACTCTTTCTAGGCAAATGTACTCCATTGTCGATCACATCGCCTACCAACAGGTGAGACAGTAGTCAAGTTTTTCAGCGAGCCAAGGAACTTTTCTACATGTCTTCCGCCATTGCGGGCCAGTCCCTCCGGTAGTTATCAAGCTCATCTCTCCACCTCCGCCTTGCTCTGTCGCGAATTCGGCTTGCGTTTAATGGGACCCAATAAGTGGCTCTTTTAGCCCACAGCTTATCTGACATGCGGCAAACATTTACGGCCCAATCCCACTTCAGTTGCAGCTTTTCGAGTAACATTTTAAATCTTAGTTTTGGCGCGCAGCTCTGTGTTCCTTACGCGGTCGGAAATCCGAACACCCAGGATACTGCGTTCCTTGGCTCGCTGACAAACCTCAAACACAAAATAGATAGGTACAGAAGACAACCTACATACAAAGCGCGCTAGAGCAACGCACACATAGACACCGCTCACGGACACGATATCTCGGATCAATCGCCCGGTCGCGCTCATACAGGTCGCGCTGACATGTGTACGTTCGCCTAGCGTAAGTATAAAAAGTGAAGTAAATACGTGAGATTGACTTCTGTACCTATCTATTTTATACCTCGACTCTCGGGCCTATAAAAACTATAGATGTTTGAATAAACATCCAATGGTATCGTTGGACAGGGCGACAATTCCGTCTCTACACCACAGCGGTAACAATGCTGTAGGCGCAGGTGGTTGCCAAATACAAAACAACGTGAGAAAATGACTACCCTTTTTCCTTTATCAAACGAAAACGTGGTGAATTTCCTATTCAGCGTCTGTTGACTAATTTGAGCGTGACAATGAAGACAGAATTTCATCGTAATGTTAAGGACGCGTTTACGAATCTGAAAAAAATAAGCAGTTTTCGGTGCATTTTGCGGCAAAATGATACAAAACCAAATGTAACTAATAATTACCACAGATAGATTACTCCTTAATCTTCAAATGGTAGCAATTTTTTATTCGAAAATTTTGGTTTATAATATTGTAAAAAATAATTTCCGTTACCTCTTCACACAAATTCGACGACATCGTACTGACTTTAGGGACATTTTTCTTTTATTTAATAACATAAATTTATGTATTTAAAAATATTTTATGTAAGCAGACATGTTCAACTCAAAAAGGTAGCAAAAAAAACTATCAAAATGTTACAATACGCCACAGAAAAAAAATAAAATTGAGTCTTATTTTTTCACATATTTAGCGGTAACATGTGATTCTTATTGGATTGAAATAAGGGTTATTTTACTGGTCACTGTCTTGATTTATTGCACAAAAAATTGTAATGAAATATTAGTCTGCGCTCGGCCGCCGTCGTGAGTGGACACTGTGACGGTTGCAAGCAGCTCCTCGTATTGGAAAAGATCGCTGTATGAATACAAAATATTTGACCTAACAAACTTGATCCTTCACGCATTCTGCACGGACAACGGACAACCAAGGTAAGATTTTATTCAAAGTTTCTATGTACTTACAAATTTCATATTCAATTTCGGACTTGATGGAGTGACCTGAAATGTACTTCGAAGACTGCTACTGGAACTAATATACCAGTAGAGCTAGGTGTGCCGAGTTTGGGCTCGTTTTGTTAGTTATGTCGAGACCTTACCTCCGGACTTGATGGAGAAACCTGCAGGTGTACTTCGAAGACTGCTACTGGAACTATTATACCAGTAGAGCTAGGTGTGCCGAGTTTGGGCTCGTTTTGTTAGTTATGTTGAGACCTTACCTCCGGACTTGATGGAGAGACCTGCAGGTGTACTTCGAAGACTGCTACTGGAACTATTTTACGAGTAGAGCTAGGTGTGCCGAGTTTGGGCTCGTTTTGTTAGTTATGTTGAGACCTTACCTCCGGACTTGATGGAGAGACCTGCAGGTGTACTTTGAAGACTGCTACTGGTACTATTATACCAGTAGAGCTAGGTGTGCCGAGTTTGGGCTCGTTTTGTTAGTTATGTTGAGACCTTACCTCCGGACTTGATGGAGATACCTGCAGGTGTACTTCGAAGACTGCTACTGGAACTAATAGACGAGTAGACCTAGGTGTGTCGAGTTTGGGCTCGTTTTGTTAGTTATGTTGAGACCTTACCTCCGGACTTGATGGAGAGACCTGCAGGTGTTCTTCGAAGACTGCTACTGGAACTAATGGACGAGTAGAGCTAGGTGTGCCGAGTTTGGGCTCGTTTTGTTAGTTATGTTGAGACCTTACCTGTGGACTTGATGGAGATACCTGCAGGTGTACTTCGAAGACTGCTACTGGAACTAATAGACGAGTAGACCTAGGTGTGTCGAGTTTGGGCTCGTTTTGTTAGTTATGTTGAGACCTTACCTCCGGACTTGATGGAGAGACCTGCAGGTGTACTTCGAAGACTGCTACTGGTACTATTATACCAGTAGAGCTAGGTGTGCCGAGTTTGGGCTCGTTTTGTTAGTTATGTTGAGACCTTACCTCCGGACTTGATGGAGAGACCTGCAGGTGTACTCCGAAGACTGAAACTAGTATACCAGTAGAGCTAGGTGTGCCGAGTTTGGGCTCGTTTTGATAGTTATGTTGAGACCTTACCTCCGGACTTGATGGAGAGACCTGCAGGTCCAGGACCTGGAGGCTGCTATTGAAACTAATAGACGAGTAGAGTTAGCTGATAAGAGTGTGTATAGTTTATACCTTTTATAACACAATTTTTGTTTTAGATGCCAAGGCCTAAGACGAGATTCAAAAGAAATATGGAACTACGGGAACATTCATCATAATAATATAATTGTCATTGTCATAATAATATAATGAAAAATAAAAATTGATATTTTTTTATGTCTATCGTAAGTTTTATTCATTTCTTTTATCATTTACTAGCTCCTGACTCGGCTTCGTACGGCATCCTAATTACGTAACACACTTAGAATGGCAATCCATTCCAATTTGACAGATAAACAATATCTATTGGGTTGTTCTTGTTGTCATGCAAACGACTTTTTTTTTATGAAGCAATTAATAATGTTTGGAACCTAATCCTAACCTTGAAAGTAATTGTAAGTACTTATCAGTATTATATGTATGTGCCAAATAAACGTATTTTCTTTCTAGTTTTTGAGAACCATTTGATACCATAACAAAATTATATAGGTACCTAAAACTTTTTACTTGCTATGTGAATATCAGTGACAGGAAATTAAACATCATCAATTTCAAAATTTTATGAACTCTATGAACTTTGCTTGGGTAGGCCAAGCAAAGTTCATAAAATTTATGTTGTACTACCCCTGGGGCATGCATAGCTTATCCATTAAAAAATGACAGAATTTTGCAAATCCATCTAAACATACCTACATTAAAAAAAATACTTAATCTAAATTAAGTCGGTTAATTAAATCAATTCATAAACAAAAAAGGTTGCCCGAATTTACTTGCAAGATTAAAGGTACCCCAATAACAACTTTGAGAGAAATGACGGTGTGCCGTGGTATACTGAACACATCTGCGTACCCCTTTAGAGGGTACAGGCATGATCTTATACTGTGTGATTATGCAAACAATGCATACATAATATGCGAAAGCAGCAATTGCGGTTGATTTGCTGGCATTTATTGAAGAGTTCCGTTGTCTGTCTCTGAAACTCTCCAATCCCACAACTCTCCGACCTCATGAGAAGGCCAATTCTCGTAATTAAAAACATTCAAAATCTATTCGCAGTCTCATCTCGGCAACAAACAAATGTCAAACAATTTTCAAAATGTAGGGAAATTAGAGGTATTTTTGACAGATTGAGACAGATTAGACTGTGAACGTTCTTAAAATTACGAGAATTGCCCGTCTGATCTTTACAAGGGACTATTTCGGAATAAACCTCTTTCGAACAAAAAAGAATTTTGCAAATCCGTCTATATTATGACGGAGTTATGCCCTAACATACCTACATAAAAAAATATATAAATATAAACATCCGAATTGAGAATATCCTCCTTTTTTGAAGTCGGTTAAAAATACTAAATACAGCAGATAAAATAAGCTTATGTTTTTAATTATTTGTTTTCAAAAAGCTTGTCGCGCAAATTGTAAATACATAGGTACTTTAGCAAGTACTTGGTATCTACTTTTGTTACCATTTCACGTTACGAACATTTTGAAAAATAATTAAAGTAAGCTTAAAAAAAAAACATGGCAAAAATTAAATAAAAGTAAGCTGAAGTATCAAGTCGTGTCAAGTTACTCATAATTTCGCCGCTTCGCGCATTTCGCTGTGTGTGTGAGCCGTGCACGTGTAGTAGTAAGACTCTATACCTAAAATTGATGCGCGTCAAATCGTAAACGCGTCCTTAATCTATAACATAAAAAAAACTGGGCCAGTGCGAGTCGGATCCGCGCACTGAGGGTTCCGTGCAAACTACAATTCCCGAATGGAGTCTCAAAGATTTATCCGATTTGCAAACATTTTGTTTTTTTGTGACGTTTGTTTACAACTTTTCTGTTTTCAGATTTATTCCTCTAGACGTGCAATATGATTTTGCTTTGTGCCAAATTTCAGGATTCTGAGTCATCGGGGAGTACCTACCCTATTTTTCGATTTTTGAGAGTATCAAAATATTCGTTCTTTTGCGACATAAACCGTATCAGACAGACGGATAACAAAGTGATCCTGTAATATAAGGGTTCCGTGTTTTCCTTTGAGGTTCGGAACCCTACAAAAATACATTCAGCCGTACATAAACCTCCTCTTTTTTAAGTCGGTTAAAAATGAGAAACTGAGACAAGGAAGCCTAGGAACATGAAATTTTGCACAATGTTTCCTTTTATGACGTAGGCGAGCATGAAGACATCTTTCCAATAATCAGAATTTACGTGCAATAGCTCATGTTCATCATTTATCATCATTTACTTATGTCATGCGCGGACAGTATGTTTGATATTTTATTGTTTTTAAAACGTGACTCTTGACTGTAAGTTATAAAGTATACACAGAGAATTCTATTGTATTAAAGGTAGAACTACACTGCTCACACGTGTGCCACACACCGTCTGGGCGCGTCGGTCTCCATAAAATTTATATGGAAACTAGACTTGTAGAGCTACACTTGACACACGCCACGCAACATCGTTCTACGTACAAATCAGGCGTGTTACACGTGTGCGCCGGTCTAATGTAGTTCTAGCTTAAATCCTCCTAACGTTCACACGTACCGAGTAAACTGGCGAGACAGTGATCTCGGCCGAGTACTCGGTACGTATAAACAAAGCGCCGAATGCTCGGCCGAGCGCTTATCTCTATAACTCGCTTACATCACAGTCTCGGCCGAGCAACATTTTACTGTCTAATGTGGTGTTAAGGCATCAAGCTGTAGGACGCGGGTTCAAACCCAGCCAGGCGCATTACTTTGTGTAATTTATTTCATCACCACTGTTCTCTAAAACGGTGAAGAAAATCATCGTGAGGAAACTGGCATGTCCTAGAACCAAAAATTCGAAGACGTCATTCGCACTGAGCCCGCATGGTGGATTACGGCCTATTCCCTCTACTAGAGAGGAAGCCTGAGTCCCAGCAGTGGAATCATCAAAAAGGCTGATTATGCTTATGTTTATGCTATCCATTTACTTCTCCAGCACTGGGCGGAGGAATGTCAGACCTTTAAGTACTGACTAGAATCACACCTAAGTTCTTCTTTACCTTGTGTTCCAGGACTCAATAGGCTTCGGCCCTGTAGGGTCCCTATGGTTTTACGGATTTCTTTGAGGCGCGCGTGGAAGACAACATGCCGTCGCCGAGTCGGATTTGGTCCGGACGATTGCGGATTACGTCTTGGACGGCGAGCTACACATTGCGCGGTATTATTAGGGTAATGACTTATATGATATGACTAAAGGGTAAATAGGTATGTACTAAAAGGCCTAATACACTACGCGTTATTCAGCACACGATATTCAGACTCGTCTTATTTTTCATTCCGAGTAAGATGGTCTAACCTTCATTACACTACGCGACACGACGCGACATCGACTGACGCGACAATGACTGTCTGAATATCGAGTGGTGTAATAGAGCCTTTAGATGACAGAGCTGATAAACATGATGGAAAAGATATAATGCCTGGTGATACTTTCAAGGTTTAAGTAGAAGTGTATATTTTAGACCACTAAGATCATCTTCCTACCCTTATCCTATTTTATTCCTTTCTGTCCTGTCATCCATCTCACTAACACTGACACCCCTTTCACACAACCCATCCATCAACAAATAAATATATTTGACTTTGATCTTTTCTTTGGCCTCCCTCTCCATCCATCCACATGTTTACTCATTACTCATCTAATAATATGCTTTTCATCTCTCCTCTTAACCCTTCATAACTGAACTGACTGTTTATAAACAGTCGAATGAAGGGTTAAGAGGAGAAACGTAGAATATTTTGTATCTTGACAATACAGATATAAAAACCTGTATTGTCAAGATACAAAATATTTTTATTTCACATATGCCCATAGTTATTTCCTATAGAGAAGAATTGGTAAGAAACTGTCTTCATCATTACAATTTTTTTTTTTTTTTTCAAGGTATACTTAAATGATTGCTTAAGACCCTAGGGGGTTTGTAGTATCATGCCACATTTGCAAGGTACAGTCAAATCTCATATCCAGATATCAACCAGGCACTAATACAGACTCCAAACTCCCACATCTATTGATCAATCACAAAATCTCAGAAATTATAACACCTACAAACTTAAAATTTGGCTGGTAAGTTTGTCCACTAAGAACAGATTTTCCATTATTTACCCCCTAAGGGGATGACACGGGGGTCCAAAGTTTGTATGGAGTAACCGACAATCACGTGGGTGAAGCCACTGGCAGGAGCTAGGAAATTGATATTAGGTCATCAAGTTGATGATGAATTTGGGAATACAGTCTTAGAAACTCAATTCAAATTATGAGAATTGGTTAAAAGCTGAAAAACAATAGGGTTTGTAAAACATAGCTAACTAAAGATGATAATGATAGTGATGAGTCTTCATTATCATGTCCTATCATCATCATCATATCCACTGTTGTACATAGGCCTCCCCCAAGCTTTTCCTATCAAATTTCACTATAAAGTACCTAAATTATTTCTATTCAATGAGTAGGTGTTGGAATAGGAAGTTTGGCACTGCCACATAGTATGTAAAACTTATTCATTTTTTTTTATTAGGAAACCAGTCAGGGGTCGGAAGGTTAATACTTACTAAGTTTTAATCAAATCAGTATTTATATGCAAATCAATGTAACTAATAGCTGTGAAGCCATGTGATAGGTCATTTTGGATAAAAATGTGAAATAAAAAGGATTTTTGTTTGCAATATTGTTTTTATAATCAGGTACCTACTCAGATAGTAATTAGATAAACAATAGACAGACAATAATACAGTGAATGCCAGTGTTTGCTTGGGGTTTATTGAATTAATGAGTAATAAGAATTATTATGGTTTAGAAACGTCTCAAGACAGGTATAAAGCAAAAATGAAGAAGTTTACAAATAAAATTAGAAAGTTTATGAGAACAATTAAAATTTAAAACATTATCATTAGAATACCAACAGTGAAAGCTAAAAACAAAGGACTCATCTGTGGCCCAGTTACTTGTGTTTATGTCCCTCATTATCTCCTAAACAGAACAGTGTATGACATGGAATTTAGCTGTAATACGAGCTAGTTTAGTCATCTAAGATATTGTAAAAATAAAAAACACAAAAAGCATGAAATCATCACGACGAACGTCTGTACCGAGCAGCATGACGACGTAAATAATTGTTTTTACATGTACATGGAAACTGACAACGCAGATAACGACGGTGGGTAATGTAGTCAACGTTTTAAATGCGCGCCGAGGGCCTGCCTCGACGAATCATTACTAAAACATCTGTTTCATGACTAACAAATGTAAAAACATATTTTTGCATGATTTTATCGTTTTTAACGGTAAAAGAAATGGGTTGTGGTCAAAAACAAGGCGTTATTGGCGTGGGAACTTAACAGCTGTGGCGGGCAAAGCACCGGCGAGCCGCCGGCTCGCTCAACAGCCACGCCACTGAAAACCCTATATAGGCAAATAGGTTACAACAGTGTCGAAATTTTTCAACCCACCTAAACTCGCCAGTTTCAAACAATATTAACATAAAAAATTAACACACTTACGTGATAACACAGATATCATCCAACAACAAGCGTCATAGCGATCCAAAAACTTGTATCACTGCATAAATAATCACAATTCAACAAGGAACATTTTGTACCATCCAACGTAAGATTACACAAACTACTTTAAAAACATTAATAACTCATAATATATTGCACAAAAACTTCCTCCAGGCACATACACTAAACAATGATAATATTTATATCGTTATTATCACAAATATAAACGAAATATCACAAACGGATATCACTTTTCTACTTGTCCTTGCGTTCACATAAATTGGCAGCCATCTTGCGTTCGTATGAGCAGGGAGAAATGTTGCCAGTGTTTGGATTTATTTTCCCTTGTTGACTTTTCCAATTTCTATTCCATTTTGTTTTTGTTACTTACTATCAAATAACGAAATCAAAACGTGAGTTAATTATTTAGGTATATTTCAATATATCATGTTATAAGATAACCTTTGGCTATGTCAAATATGTATTAAAAAGTGTACATAATTTTTAAATACTACTTATGATTTACTACATTTACAAAGTTGGTTTGTAATCTAATTTATTTAAAACTGCCACTAACTTGGTTTTATCATACCAAGGCAACTTACTACTTCTATGTCTAAATTCTAATTTAAAAAACTACTAATAATAATAGTCTTTAGTATTCATTTTGGTTAGAGTTGGTGCCAAGTTTCAAGTTTGTTAAACCAAGTAAAAAAAATTCTCAATACAATCTTTAACCCCCCCCCCCCTCAATCATTTTGTAGGGGTAGTTTTGTATAACAGACCGTGATTTTTTTTTATTACATTAGATTACTATTGGTTCTATGTTTGATTCAACCAATAAAATATTCCAGTTAACCAAAATTTTCCGTTAAAAGTAACTACACTCCATTCTGCTTGCTGTCATAATGATTATAATTATATCTCCTGGTATTTTGGGTAGTTTTGAATATAAAGTAACACTTAAATATCCAAAGACATTCTGTTTTTGATTTACTCTGGCTTTAGAATCGTACTGTACAGCCATCGACAATTTTCCAGAGTACGAACAAAAAGACTACTTATTATTTTTAAAGAGTTGCGACCTGAATACGATAAGTGAAGCCCTGATTACCCAGCTATTGGTTTTTCATTTTTGTAAAATCAAAACTTAAGATTTGGTTTACAAAAAACCACACCGTCAGTTTTCGGATAAAATTTATAAGGCAACATTAATCATTTACAATGTCAATAATGTCAGATGTCAAATCAATGACAATGACATTGATTTTTTGTTTTTATTTACTTTAATTCTACGAGTACGAGTAGAGTACTTAGAGTAGGTAATTTATTTTAATCAATGGCAGAATTAATTGCTATGGACCAAAAAAAAAACAATTCAATCAAACTTTCGGTCAGTGGGGCGGATTTTTCTATTCAAGGCCAGTTGCAGTAACGATTAAAAGGTCAATAGGTACCTTTCGAAATCACAACTTAATTTTGCTATCCTAACTGCAAACGTGATCATCTTCCTCACTCCTATCCTTATACCAGTTTATTTGGCGTCTGTGCAACGTGCAACAAGTCATCTCAATACATTAGCAAAACCTAAAAAACTTTCAACGCTAATCAGGAGCTTTTTTGCTTGTTTTTTTCGAGTCACGTTCAGTGGTTGCTATAATTTATTGGCAAATCAATTTGCTGAATAGGTACCTATATACTTACTGCTAAATCATGAGAATGTGTTACATTCACATTTTAATGAAAAATAAATTACTGTGCGATGTATCAAAAATTAAAGTAGGTACTTAATAACTTTTTCTTATTATTATTATTCCCTTTATTTATTTAGTACACATATGTACTGTATTACATTTTTAAATATTTTTTGACAAAATTTAATAGAAAAAAAAAAAATTAAAAAATATAAAACCATAGTTTCCTCCGGTGTTGGGAGCAGGGTCCAAGCTACCAGTGGTTATTATTATTGTTTTTGTTAAGCTAGCGTTTGACCACCTGATGGTCGACGATGGCCTAGAAGCAACTTATTCACTCAGGACTAAAGACCCCTAAGTTGTAGCTATCAGGAAACAAACTCCGGCAAAGAATTCCACTCCTTGGCTGTACCTGTATGTATAATAAATGTGTTCCGTTTGGCTCGTATGGATGGGATGTCCTTAATTGACACCGGAAGTATTCACAAACCACGTCACGTCAAAAGATAAAAGAAAGAAGCACCAGAAGACAGAAAGCTAATGCTGGTAAACCACAAGATATCTCAGCATATCAGATATTATAACCCAGGTCTAGATTTTGAAGAGTGGTCTTATTCTATGTGTACATTTATCTCCTGATGTAAGGGCCATACAGCTATGGTTTTTTTTTGAGGTGGGAAATCATGTAACGACTTTTCCCGCTCTAGGGTGGAGAGGGTAGGTTTGTCAGACTTACTGACAAAAACCACACCCATGTTCCTTCCTTGGCCCTTTGCACTATAGGGCCATAAGGGCACCCTTTTCAGGAGTTTTCCCATGGCCCTAGAAGATATTAGCTCTGCTGGGATGTTCAACTCGAGGAGTGCGTCGCAAGAATTACAATTGTTTCTCTTGCGTCGAACGCCTTGAGTTAGCCACGCCCCTAATTCTTTTGTTCTGACCACGTGACTGAGCGTTGAGATGGCGTCATTCCCGTACATTTGGAGTTTTCTACAAGTGTTAACGATTGCAGATTATCAATTTGGTTAGGGGTACAGGAGACTCTAAAAAGAAAAGTTTTTCGAGAGTTTGTTTATACATATCGTTTCTTTACTTGAAACAAACGTGTCGGGTGAGGACCGTGACAGGCGGAGAGTGAGGACGCCGAATAGTTTACACTTTTTCAATATAGGTACTCATTTGAAAACCGGCTCTTATCCCTACCGCTTTTAGGTATACAATTTACTGTTTTCCTTACTTGTGGGGAAAAGTATGCAAGCTCACACCCGCCAATATTGATAGTATGTATCGTATCAGGCTGTGTATTGAAAAACATCGTTTGATACACGTGGAATAAGTCTATGCAGTACCTCTAGCCAAGTTGCTAATCTGCAATATTTAATGCTAGTAGAAAACTTCAAATGTACGGCAATGACGTCATCTCAACGCTCAGTCACGTGGTCAGAACAAAAGAAGTGGCGGCAAGATCAACTCGAAGCGATCGACGCAAGCGAAACGGTTGTAACTTGGCTAGGGGGGCAGTACTCTGCTCCATAACACCCTCGATTGCGGCTCGGGCGAATCCCGCCTCGGTCGCAATGACAAACTTTCTACAATTGTACGAAAAAATACTATTAGATGAGGTTGGTTATTTACATACTTTGAGGTGTTTTTGTTTTTCAAAATGCATTCATTTCTTTTCGTGGCGCATTTGTAACCAGAGCAGTAGAAGTAATTGGATGACTTCCCACCTTAAAAAAAACCTCCGCGATAGTCCAGCACTGAGTTGCTACTTGCTACAATCGCTGTTTCCATTCCAAACCGTCTACTTCCTGCAGGGTTTAACGTGGCAAAGTTCTCCTTACAATTTGCCCAGACAATTCTGTGAGGCGCTAGCTACACGCAGCAATAAGTAACCAACGGGTGACATGATGATTTTTTTTAATACACGACCAGCTTGTCTTTGGATCTGGGGCATTTATTAAAAACTGTGTAAGTTAGATTCTCATTTTTTAAGTTTTAACTTTAGAATACCTACCGTAATTAGAGGTTCAATAGAAAAACAATTAGAGAGCGAACGCGTTCGCTTGGGGTTTATTGAATGTATTTTACGACGAATAGCCATGAAACATTGGTAAGTGTGAAGTGTTACTCTTAAAATAATTAATTATCTAGCTTTTTTAAGTCACTATTTAGTTTGAGAGTGATATGAAAATTCGAATGACAATATTGCGAAGCACGCTACTAAAAATTTAGAGTGGTACGCCTGTTCGAAAACACATTAACTCGAAAACCGCTATATCAAATGACGTAGCCGCGATCACGTTGATTCGAAAAACTGTTTGAATGGTACGCTAGTACAAAAGTCTTGGTATCGAAATCCACTGTATTCGTACACTTTTTTCGAAATGGCGTGCGTCGCAATAACTTCATTCGAATCTTCATACCACTCCCGTTTAGTTTAGTTATAGATTTCTGGTTACCAACTGCATCACACTGCTTCAAAAGTTCGAAAGTAATTTTTTTCCATGGCTCTTTTGTAGGCTGATTGTACTCCTAAGTCTTCCGTCCACGGCGCTGAATCTTTTTTGGAATCCAGCTTGTTCGGGAGGCTGGAAGTCGTCAAAACTGTGTGCGAGACGGTTGATGATGACCCTGGAAAACAGCTTGTAGACATGGCTCAGAAGTGAGATGGGCCTGTAATTCTTAAGCAGGGTATTGTCACCCTTCTGAAAGAAGACTAACACATCTCTGCTCCATACCGGTGGCGTATTTCCCTCGACACGGAATCAAACAACTTCTGACGGGCCTTTAGGACTGGTTTTCTCTTGGGTCGTTTGCTAGATTTGCTGCGGGGTAAGAAAGTGACGTGTATAACTGTCCATAATATGCCTTAATCTCTCCCATAAGCTCTAATTTGGCGGATATATGACTCTGCCCTCTTCAGTCTTCAGATTCGTGAGCTAGCTCCACGGAGCTTCCTAGATACTCGAAACGAATATAATAATATTTAAAATCATCATAATTGTCTGTTTCATGTTAAAATTGGAAGGAGCACATACAAATTTTAACCCTTCAGATACCGTCAATTAGAGACACAATAGTAAGACAATAGATGCGCGGCCACCGGTGGTCGCTTGGGGATTCATGAATTAAGTTCTCGTAAGTTCTCCACTTACGAGAACATTCTCGTTCCGAGATTGTTTTCGTTTGGAGAACGTTTATTCCCCATCACTAATCCTTACATATAAAACCAAGTCCTCCACCGTGTCTGTCTGTGTGAACGCGATAAACTCAAAAACTACTAATGCAGTTTTCGCAAATGTGGGTAGTTACATAGTAAAAACAAGACTTTTCGACGCCCATCTATATAATACGCGATGTGTCCTCCAGCGCCAGGCAACAAAATGTAAAAAAATATTTTCTGGCGTTTTTGTTTCTTTTGAATATAAAACAAACGAGATTTTAATGTGTGAAAAAGTTAAAAATATGGCTTATAACAGGGTAATTTTCCATAAAAACAAAAAAAAAGGTCTTGTAAAAGTCGTAAATTTATTGTATACCTACTATTATTATTTCTAATCAAGTAGTGGCGCTGAGGGCACGAAAATCTCAAACTTGTATAAGTACAAGTGATTGGCTTTCAAAAGGTTAAAGATTTCTACACTCGAGCGAAGCCAGGAAGGGTGTCTAGTAAATAAATAAAACAACAGTTTGGCAGTATTAGTATGTATTTTATATTTCTCCCTTTAGATTACTTACAGACCACAGGTCTTACAATATTGAACTTACAATCGAACTTAAATCAACGTTACAGCGAACATAAGTTACCAAATTAAAAAACAGGCAAGTCTAAAATTTAAGTTTAATTAAAATGCACTTTTTTCTGAACAAGTTTTCTGTAAAACATACATCATAATTATCACAAAATATTAAACTAGACCTTCTAAAACGAAGGTGATCAAAACATTTTTTTTGGGTACTTTTTTGTATTTTTTATCTTTCATCGTAATATCCAGTAGCGTAGGTAGACGTAGGCGAAATGGGCCTCGCACCCAAAGGGGCCCCGCACAGGCGAGGACACTTTAAGAACGAGGGTTATTTTTATAATTGATAGACTCGCGGTTGACTACTATTTCATTTGATGGTAAGTGACTATGTGGTCGAACACTATACAAGGCGCCAAAAAAACTTAAAATAAAGTCCACCTTTTCCTAATATTTCCATTATATCGAAGGTAACCGAATCACTATATCTTCAATCACGATAGATGTCGATTCAGACAGCTTTCCGTTCTTTGAAATTAAGAATGTCAATAAATTTAGCAGGGTCAATGAGCGTTATTCCACGTTTATTTGGCGCCTACTTTAGATTGCGATAGTCGGATAGAAGATGTCTCGTTTTCGAATTTATGAAAGAAAAACGCTTCGCAGATATACCTTCGCCCACGTCTAATTTATCCACGCTACGTCTCTGGTAATATCAACTTAGATTTAGCCAATAATAAATGTATTAACGATTTTAAAATCTAAGAAATAAGTACCGGATTATCGTAGGTTGGAATGGCTGTACATTCCCGAAATGCATTTGTCAGCTGGAGTCAAAATAATAGTGACTAGACAATCACACACACACTCATAAGGGCACTTCATCAGACCGCCGGCGGGCGCGCTGCGGGACGTTGGCGAGAGACTCGTCGTCAGCTAGTTCCTGGAGGTCGGGAGTGAGTCTCACTTCACGAGGCCGGGGCTCTTCGGGTAGTCGCACGGCAGGAATATGTGCATCAGCTTCTCGATCTCGCCGCGGCATAGCGGGCAGCGGTGGCATCTGGAAACGAGAGAGGGTACATTAATAATCATGTATTAAAACAGTACCAAACATCAAGATGAAAAACTTCAAAGAGAATAACAACTGTCTACAATAATCCACTCTTAGTGCTCGCCTACGTTAGAAAAACCTACCTTGAGCAAAATTTCAGGTTCCCAGTTCCAGCAGTTTCGGCTGTGTGTTGGTGTTAGTCAACTAAATAGCGCGGGCGAAGCCGCTGGCAAAAGCTAGTTTTCATCATCAGCCTTTTTAATGTTCCCACTACTGGGACTTAGGCATCCTCTCTAGTAGAGGGAACGGGCCGTAATCCACCACGCAGGCTCAGTGCGCGTTGGTGAATGTCACATGTCTTCAAATTTTTGGTTCTAGGACATGCCGGTTTCCTCACGATGTTTAAACCTAGTCTTATATAATCATGAATGCTTGTAGTCAGTGTACATACCTAGGAGCACAGTCCCCGCAGCACACCACGTGCCTGCACGGCAGGAACAGCGTGTCGATGGGCGCGTCCATGCACGCGCGGCACGCCAGCGCCTCCGCGCCGCAGCCGCCGCTGTGCGACCGAGCTCGGGGCTCCTGAGGGGAAAAGCTCTTATTAGTAAACGGTTATGGTACTAGAAGAAACCTAGGACATGTCGGGTCCCAAGTTTTACCTACGTCCAATATGTCCGACAAACACTCTTGCGTTTTTTTCAGCCAGGGTCGCACATCCACTACCAAATACTCCATCTCGTCAGCTCTTCTGTCACCTATGGGGATTGAAGAGCTAAACGAGATGGAGTACCTAGTCGCAAACACATGGCCCTGGTGAATAGGACGCGAAAATCGATGGAGCAACAAGGACATAGCCCAAAGAATCGCCAAATTTAAGTGGCAGTGGGCAAGGTTCGCAGAACAGATTGTCGATGGGGATGAAAGGTTCTAGAGTAACGACCACGTATCGGAATACATAGCTTTAGAAGGCCACCCACAAGTTGGACCAAGGACCTGGTGAGGGCGGGAATCCGATGGATGGAGACGCACAGGAGCGGTCATTATGGCGACATTTGTGAGAGGCCTATGTCCAACAGTGGACGTCTTTCAGCTGAAATGATGATGTTGAGTGGGTCGGGGTGGTAGTTACCTTATGTTCCGCCCCCGAGTTGGACCTCCTGCGCGCGCGCGGCTCGTGCGCGGCGGCGGCGAGCGCGTGCGCGGCGCGGCGCGCGCGGTCGTGCACCTCGCGGCACGTGCGCCGGATGTCGAACACGTAGCGCCGGCCCAGCGTCGTCGAGTCGTTGAAGATGGACGCTATGGTGCCCTGGAACAACAGACAGACAGTGTTAAGGTTGCTAGGATCTAAGAGAAACCCATTTTCCCCCAGTCTTTTCGAGTAAATAGAACGCAGTTAGCAAACTGCATCCATCTTGCTCGCACACCTGATAATTTAACACATTACGGCAAGGCCCCTGGTGTCAGAGTTTGCAAGAAGTCATATCAATACATGCTCTGACGACAAAATCTTCATCCAATCATCCGCAAACGTATTATCTGATTGTAGTTATAAGGATATCCTATTGCGCAAGGTATCCTGTCGGAGTGGGAGTGAGGTGATGTGTTTATTGAAGAGGCATTTACGAGGGAATGGCGGGCGAGAAGTATCTAGTACACAATTTGGCTTAGACAATACTCGATATTCAGACAATCTTATAGTCGATGTCGCGTATTTTACTGACTGACTTTTAGACTGTCTAACTTTGAATGAAAAATAAGACAGTCTGAATATCGTGTGCACATAGTACAACGCATAGTGTAATAGGTACTTTAGTGATATCAAAAGAATAGAAAACTATATCTATAAAGAGAAATATTTGTGAGTGTGTATGTTTGTTGCTCATTTTCGCTCGAGCGGCTGAATGGATTTCTATGAAACTTAGTACACGGGTAGACCATGTTCTGAAATAGCACCCAGGATATTTTTTATCCTGGGAGTATATTTCTTTGGGATAACTTTCTACTTGATTATAATATGCAGTTCTCTTATAAAACAATAGGCACCTACTTTGATTGTATATTTTTATTTAGTTTATTCTCATGAACTCTTTCATTATTATAGTTTCAAATAAACCTATAATTATTTTAACCTTCTCATGAGAACTTTTGACTCACAAGTGACTAATATTATTCACGCTAGACATACAACAAAAAAGCCATACATTTAATTAAAAATTCATATAAATTATTTTCTACTAAAATTCTCTGAATTATCTCATCTTGTCACCCGAAAGTTTCCGGTTTAGGCTGGTCACATCGCGAATACCTATTCAATTTTCGTTCCCTGAACTCGCCGTTTAGCGGTACAAAGTCCACTGTGGCAACATTAAGCGGTTGTTTTGTCAACTAGCTGGCTAGAGGTCACGGATCGCCCCCGTGAACATTAGGCAGAACAAAGTCCGCATGTGTTCTGTGAGTACAAACTATTGTGGCAAGTGATCTAATGTGGATGTTTGACATTGAGTGTAATAGATAGTGAGGTTATCTAGGAGAAATTAATTGAAATTGTTGGAAGAGGCTTTTTTTTCATTGCGCATAGGTACTGGCCCGCATGGTGGATTACGGCCTATTCCCTCTCCTAGAAAGGAAGCCTGAGTCCCAACAGTGGGAACATTATAGGACCGACTACGCTATATGAGCATAGGTCTAGGTAGGTACCATCGCGGTCAGTTCTGCCTGATCACTTTAACCCTTCAGATACCGTCAATTAGAGACACAATAGTAAGACAATAGATGCGCGGCCACCGGGTGTCGCTTGGGGATTCATGAATTAAAAAAAATTCGCTTAAATCCTGCGGCGCGGCGCCAAACCAAACCCTTCGAAGTTTTCGTTTCGAGTGCAAGCAAAAATGAACTTAGCGGTGGCCCTGGGCTGTGTTATGTGTTTCCAGTCAATTTCTTTCAGCCGTTTCAGCGTAATGGAGTAACAAACATACACGTCATATTTATACAACGTGTAACAAAAAGGGTATATACATCAAAAAGCCCTGAAGTTTACTGGTGGTATAGAATCTCTATACAAAGTTTCAGCTCAAAATAAATTACTCAAAAAATTGATACCAAATTCTTGGTATCCTTGGTATCGTATGATTCTCGAATTCAAATCATAACAAACGTGTCACGACACTACGAGGGTCAATAACATTCCACGTCACTTGCTAATACTAATAAAGACTTCTTCTGTAAATCTGATCGCCTAGTACCTCTCTTCCTAATTCTACCTAATTTCGATACGCGCGGCGCGTGTGTGAATGAAACGCTGTTTGCCTAGTACCTGCCTACTTAAAATTTTGCCTCAAAAAAGCAGAAGGTCACGCGAGGCAAAATATCTGCAGGTGTCAGTTCCTGGATGCGACGGAAGAGGTATGGGTGCTGACCTTCATTCTGCAACACTCGCCATACCTACTTGCATATGGTTAGAGGTATACAGCGCTAATGCAGCTCGCCGAGTGCGCTAGTACCTACGTGGGTTATTTTCAAAATGCTTGAGTACGGCCTCCTCAAATTCTGGATCGATAGTGTTTGGGCGACCCCCTAAACCAGAAGCGTGGAACCAGTTTGTTGCAGACGATGTACCTTTCAGTACCTATGTTACAAAGTACTCTGTGAATGTACCTACCTACTATCCGATGGAAGCCCGCCACCGAAGAAACTGTCGGCGCTCAGCTCCTTCTAGGTACCCGCGATAAATCGAGGACGATAAAATTCGCGAGCAGCTCGCACATTACCGGCCGTCCTCTCTTCCGACACACAACATCATCTCATAATATTCACTATTACTTAACACCATCACCATAGAAATGCCATCACACACGATTATCACAACTGCAATAAAATAATGTTTAAAATCCAAATCACAAACACCGGAACGGATAATTATGCTATGCGACTGCATCGTAAGATTATTGGTCATCCACTAATGCAAAATTATATTTATTTATTTACCTAAATTTGACTTTCGGCGCGTACAAAGACGCCGCCAGTACCGCCAAAGAGAGTAGCCGAACGGACGACGACAACATTGCCATCTCTCTCACATTAAACACGCAGGCGCCGCGTGCGACTGGGACAAAACTATTTTATCGTGTTCAATAACATTTGAGCTTCTCAAAGGAATTTTTTTAGGGATCTGTGAACCGTTTTTTTAAATTATCAATAACAATTCTCGTTTCTTATGGACTCCTAGTACTTTCGCATGTTTTTCATTTATTTTAAAATGATAAATTAAGACTAAACTGTGCTACTACTGGTAATGTTTTTGTAGAAAAGGCAAAAAGTTACGCAAAGACCTAATTGTGCGCAAACGTATAGTTATTTAGAAATAAACGCGAAAGATTTGTTGATTTGATTATAATCTCGGGGTAAAATTAAACTCACACGCATTCACGCGGCGTCGTGAATGCGCACACTACATCTAAATAATTAATTTCTTGTTAACTAAGTACATATCCTATGTATAGCAACCGACATAAAAAGAATTAGGTACGTAAGAAAATTCATCTCGACCCTGCAAAAAGTGACAACTTATTGAAGTCCTCTAATTAAATTAAATTCAAGAACGGAACCCACTGGGAGTTTATTTGTACCAGGAGGCACATAAGTTGCTTAGAGATGATATTTGGGTTCATTTTAACAGATATGAAATCCTTTTTCGCAGCGTCTAACGCCGAGTACAACGTTCGTTTAGATTTTACGTAGGTAGGTACTTCGTTTAAATTTTTCGTAAATTAAGTATTTGTTACTATCCTATCTACGAAAACAATAAAAAAGTATGTAGATATTTCTTATTGTTTCACGTAAATACCAGATAGGTACCTAATTATTCCATATCCTTACGAATACCCTTATCTAATTAGTCTCCTCTAAAAGCGGCGTGAGTCGCACGAAAAATAATAGGTATGCGCTGCGCGCTAACGAACACGGGCCTACGCGGCGCGCAGGTTTTTCGATGGCCAACGCACGCACTCGCTCTAGTTTTTGGCTTGGTTTGTTGTACACAAACATAATCTTAGTCTTTGTAGGAAAAACTTATTTCTTCTTAAAACTATTTTTCTTAAAAAAAAATTTTAGAAAAAATAAACATGCGGAACCCTTTATCCACTGTTTGAAGAAATACCAGGAGTAAGAGGTTTGTTTTTAGTCATAAACAGTTCAATGACACCGATCAGCTGACTTTTTGCTAGTGATGTATTGGTTTCAGTTTGAAATGTTCGGTTTCTGGTATCATATGTATGGAATAAATCACAACTTCCTACCATGTAAACATAAGGTTAGAAAACCCTTTCCGTATTGTTTGTTATCTTATCAAGAGGCCTTGCACTTGGTATGTATACCCCCTTTTTGTTACACGTTGTATAAAAAATCACAATTTATATTATTTTCTCGGTAAAATTATGCTAGCTGGAATAACTAAACAGAAATAGTTGTACCAATAGGTATTAACAATAAGGAAATATATGACTTCGTATTTCCTAAGTAGGACATTATAAGGATAATTTGGTGTTATTGAAATAGGAGGTAGGTAATACTTCCATAACTAGCGCTATCAAAACCGCAAATTATACCGTAAATATACCATTATAATGATATCATAAAATACAGTTTTATATGTTGTAAATAGCCTTATTTACAATGTATAATTGTATGGTTAACACAACATAATTTTTAGTATATACCAAAATATAGTTTGTTCAGAATCAGTAACTGAATAAATTCCAATAGTTTTTTCACCATGTCATATATTTTCTCAAAAATATTTAAAAAGCTCACAAATTGGACACCACCGACACTAAGTACAACACAGGTTACGTTAGGTCATAGCAGGCATTAGGCGCCAGCGAACAGATGGGTGCGAGTGCAAAACAACCCCTCAGTCACGCGGATGACCAGGTGACTATGTATTTTTGCTGACATAACAAGCTTATAACTTGGTGATTTTTCATGATACTCGTACAGTTATGAAATTTTATACATAGATTCTTAGCATAAAAATACTAGATAAGTGTATAACTAATGCTTTGTTTTATGTTCAAAGTTCCGATCTAATAGTTCTGGTTAAATGTGTATTCTCATAACTCCACAAGGTTGCCATCAGAAAGGCTGGTTAGTACGTGACTCGTAGCATGAACGATTAAATACAGTATTGCTTCATTTAATGTAAGTAAACGTTACGTTATTGGGCTGTTGATAAGTTTTTAGGGGCATCGTTGAAACGCACAAATAGTTTGTATCGGAAGCAATGCATCTGCAATTTCTGTTCCATGGTATTTTATTGTACCGCCATACTATAGAAGTCAAACGATGAAAAATCTCACACAAATCCTGGTCTGCCAAGCTGTTACAGACTAAAGCCATAAAGTGGTCTTTAATCCCCTTTGGCTTGAGAGCTGGAAGATTTGCACAGGTCGAGATACTCCCTCAAACATGTATTAATAATAATAATAATAATAAATCATTTATTATCAGGCATCTTGGCCCATAGATATATACTTCATGCGAACCCTGAAGTTTCCTTTTTTACCTTTCCAAGGTTTTACATAATATGTAATCCCCAGGATTGGCCTTTTGATGTTGATGTAGATAATGATAAAAAGGTTGGTGAATGTCACAGTCATGTTTTAGAATTTTTGGTTCTAAGACATGATGTTTGCCTTCACCGTTTTGAGAGCAGTGGTGATGAAATAGAATACATAAAGTAATGCGTCTGGATGGGTTTAAACCCGCGCCCTACAACTCGTAAATCGGGACCATTACTACTTGGACTGGTGGCCGAGCAGTGGTCCGCTCGTATCCAAATCCTGAGGATTGAACTCGGACAAAAGACGCCAGACACTAAATACGCTTTTGGCTACTAAAAAAGTCAATCATATCCATTACTATAGCAGTATTTAAGGCATGTTTTTCGCTTAAAACAACATCAAAAGTAGCCCATAGACCCCCGACGACGCCAGTTCCCTTTTTCAGTTGTTTAGAATCCTGGGGAATTTAGAATACATAGTCCAGAGTTCTCGAGACGCCGTGAATCGGGATAAGTGGAGACGCATCGCGGAAGCCTCACTCGCCAACGAAAATGCAACATCGTCAACCACGACCACTCTGTCAAGAGTGAACGACTAAGGAGGAGGAGAATCCTGGGGATTGAACTGAGGATTGATTGGCCATGTGTAAGAACAAAAGACTTAACTGTTGGCTGAAAAAAGACAACAGAAATATACTAAACGAGACAGTCATATCCATTGTTGCAGTATTTAAGCCAACATCAAAAGTAGCTCACCTTGAGATCCCTGATAAACTGCTCCGTGACATCAGTCCGTACCGTCTCACAGCAGTAGAACGCGTGCTTCTCAGTGACGGCGCGGTACACTGCGGCTGCCTGGCCTGAGGTGGCCATCTTCACGTGGAGGGTCGCCTCATTGCCTTCGTCGGTCACGTACGACATCTGGAAGTTGCGCCGGAACGGCTGCGCGCGGTGGATCGCTGTGTAGGCGATGCTAGAAGGAGAGAAGGGGGATTGTTAGTTATAAAATATTTTGGTAGAACTTATTGTTCGATAAAGTTAATGTGGCTCTGGTTATCACCTTACCAGGACGTGTTAAAATGTCAGTCAAGCGAGCGAGGAAGAGTGTTTGGAGGAGCTATACACCCTATATAATAGCTCATCCCTTAAACAGTTTAGCTTAGGCCGTCAAATGGATCTAGGGTGTATACCCTAGAAAATGCTACTACTGTTTTTTTTTTAAATTGATATAAACTAGTGCTTGACTGCGATCCCACCTGATGGTAAACAGTATATTAAGTAGGTAAATTCGGGCGTTGTGAGGTCCGCTCTTTTTTCCTCTATTTCACCTGATGATAAGCGATCAATGAGGTATATTGGAACGAGCAAACCCAGAAGCGTCTGACGTTATAAGCGCCCATATAGGCCTATGTGAAATAAATACTGATGTAGTTCTTTTAATGTTTCCATTGCATATCTTCATGTCAATAAGTATCCAATGATCACATTATCTCTGTACCGAATATGTACAAGTTATTTTTCCGACTACCAAATTCTACGCAGCGATAGATAAAACAACTGAATTGATAAGCCAAAACAAAGAAATTCGCACAGATCGAGAAATTTCTTTGAAAATAAAGACGTCTATCTTATCGTGCTCAAATATTTTACAATCAGACAGTGAACAAGGGGCGAAAATATTAAAATGAACAGATACCTAAATAAGTTAATTACTTTACATTTATCTTTTAAATTATCAGTATTAGCCTTTTAATTTTCCCACTGTTGGGACTCAGGCCTCCCTACAATAGGGAATGGGCAGTAATCCACCACGCGGGCCCAGTGCGGGTTGGTGGATGTCACATGTCTTCGAATTTTTGATTCTAGAACATGCCGGTTTTCTCACGATATTTTCCTTCACAGTATTTAAGAGCAGTGGTGATAAAATAAATGTATAAATTACCGAGTACCTAATTTAGTAAAAGCAATTTTTTCAGGGCGTGGCTGTCATACGAAATGGGTCAGGTCAGAGTACTTTTATTAAACATGACGTAGGTCTTGTTTGTACGTACAAACGCTACTTTTTTTTCATATTGTGCAATTCATGTTTTCTAGGACAAAAACATCTTTAACTGCGTCAGCATTCATTGCACAACACATGTAGCTAGCTTTATTTACTTCATTTGCAATATGTTTAGAAAAATAATTAAATCTGCAGATTTTATGTGGCAACTAGTGTTGCCAAATCCGTTTGGATAAAAATCGGGACAGATGGTAAAACAAAACGGGATTTAGGGTTTTAGATCGGGAGAAATATTTTTTTTAGGTGGGTAATCGGCCAATGACTTCTTCTGCTCTGGGGTTGAACGAGAAGGTATGTCAAAATTTTACTGAGTACTCGCTACCGAGTACTTACTTTGAAGAGGTACTCTTAGCATTCCAGGTTTTTTGATTTATTGGGACATTTTGCAAATGGGACCGCGTCCCCAGACCCCTAAAAATCTGGAAATACCGCGCAAATCGAGACGCCTGGCAACACTAGTTGCAACGATCTACAACGTAGACAAAAACGTTGTTTAGAATGCAAGTATTGTCATGTTTTCTGCGCCAATTCATATTGACCATATTGCAATTCTTTTACGTTTCCGAAGGCCATTAAGTGTGTTTTCTTAAGTAAATATTTTTCAATAATATTCTCCGTCGTTCGCCGCTTATTTAGGTTCGTGATGTCATTTTAATGAATTCAAGAGTTGCCACCGAAAACAGCATCGAGCGCGCCCATTGTCTTGACCTGTTCGTTACTGATTAACTTACTGAATAATAAGTGGACTTAACAGTCGAAACTCGTCCACTTTATAACGATTTCATTTTAAAAATTGATTAGCTTTGTTATAAGATTCGCGGGAATGTTCAAGGACGAAAAAACAGAATTTTTAAATGTCTTGACACATATTTAGTAGTGAATTCCTTGTATATCGACTGATGTTATGTTAGGTTTGTATGTCTAGCTTTAAGATTGCGTCTTATTTCACGTAAATAAACTGTTTTTCTTTCTTTCTGCTTGTCAGCGGTTGTTGTTTTACTTTTGTCGTAGGGACCAACGCGACGTACGGCGAACTTGCTATCCGATTATAATTTAAGTGTCTTCAAGACTAGTGAATAGGCTCTTAATAAACTAGTGTACTACACCATCAACGATTGCACCACTGCTTACCACCAAGTGGGATCGCAGTCAAGTCCTAGATTAGGTCTTTAAAATTGAGAGTCAGTGACATTATCATTACTATAACAATTTATCATGCAAAATAAACTGAAATAAAATGGCGTCGAATAACGTTATACAAAGAAAAATAAAGAAAAGACACCAACCTTTGCTTCTCAACTCCGATCTCATGTTCTCCATTGCACGCTGGCCTGTACACCACGATGCCATGTGGTCCAACCCCCACACAAGTGCTCAACCTGCACCCACATCCTCCGCCACTCTGACCAGACGTTAGACACCCCACCGTCGCTCCCCCATCGATCTCCTGCTCATCACGCGCTCTAGGCTCTTCAACCTGCTGGCGATGGTACAGCAAGTGACTGTACAAGTTGTGAGCATTGTTGTTAAATGTCACAGGCTTGCAGAAGAACAACTCTTCCCCAAACGACTCCAATTTTGAAATCTCTTTCAACAATCTGTACTCCGCCTGCGAAGCTCCCATTTCAGCGATTTCGCAGTGGTACTCAATGATTTTGTCCATGTGATCTTCTGGACGTTCACCCTGAGGCCCGATTCTATCGCATTCTTCGTATATGTGCATTGGAGGCATGTCTGGATCGCAGTCTCCTGTCTCAGCTTGAGCTATGTAAGCGATGATCCTTCGGGCGACTTCCAAGTCTGCTACAACGAGTCTGCCTTCAGTAAGGTCGAGTTTAGCGTGCAGATAGAACTGGTGGCGGGTGGGTTCATTGATTAGGAGGTGGGGGGGCACCCAGAACTTGACTCGCAGGTCGAGGCGCCTGCTGGGGATACGGTGCGGGTCGAGAGGGTTGCGCAGGTTCAGCCACCTGCCCGGACCGGAAACTGGGGATACGCGGAGGCCGAAGTAGTCCGCTTCGGCGCCGATCTCCAGTTTCTCGCATACCTGGAACAAAGGAAAGACACGTCAGTTTCGAAGTTCATACAAGCTCTTGTGTTACGTAAAATTCGCAACTTTTACCAAAAAGAAAGCGAGATTAACGCTCATGATACCTAACTAACATACCCACATCCACATGACCTAAAACAGGATCCACACTGATAATTAGATTGCTAACTTTCGCAAAACAATATTTGGTATTTGCCAAATAATTACACCGTATGGCTAGTACAGAGACTGTAGCCTGCCAGCCAATTTGTTAATGTTATGAAGTGAAAGTCAGCAACCAAAAACCTATTATTAGGAGCTATTTATCAATGTTGAACACGTCTGAATCTTGCTGGAGGCTTCTTGGGGCCTCTTACAAGTCCACACAAGGTGTTATGTCAAAAATGATTATTTATTTGGCTAAACGGTTCAAGAGCCAGAACGTCTGAGCCGTAAAATCTGTCTAGTTTAGCTTTTTCGCAGTTTTAAAAAGTTCAGAATTTTCGGTTGAACTAATTTCTGTTTTTTACAAAACTTCTTAACATATCCGTTATAATTTTATGTATGTTTGGTAGATTCGCAGCGTTCATTACCATACGACTTTTTTTTTTTTTGTCGACGGGGAAAATCATCTTTGACGAAACCCGCTCTTGGGTGGAGCGGGAGACAGTGTCAGACTCTTACTGACTAAAAACCCCGCGCCGTTCCTTCTAGCCTTCATACCGGGGCACGAGCTCCCTTTCGGACAACCCTGTCCCCAGTAGGCTTCGACCCAGCTGGGCCCCTCCTGCTGCTGACTACTCCTTGAGGCGCGCGGGAACAGTGCGCTCCGATTACCATACGACTATGTCTTAGTATGCAACAGTCAACTGCGCATATAGAGTCAACAACAGCGAAGGTATGGAGTGTTTACCTGTTATTAATTGCGCATTATTATAAGTAATTATGCACGGATTGTTTTTGCAACTAACACTGATATATGTAAATGTTTTGGTTGTAGGCGCCATATCATGTTTGTGTCATTAGTAAGATATGCAAGTTCAAATTGCATATTTGTAGCATTTACAAGTACTTGGTGATAATAAATAATATAGTTGGTATTTTGCCACAATTTCCTATCAAAACAGATGTGTGAAAATAAGTCCATAATTAGTCATAGCCGATATGATAAACGTTGCATAGTAACTGCAATTCGTTTATTATTGGCCACATGCGGTCATCTATTGTCAGATAACAAACACAAAGATGCGGGTAGGCAGAAAACACTACATGCTGAGAATTTCAGCCTCATCTAGTTAAAACTGACTGAAAAGAAAAATGACGTGTAAAGGTGATTTTTTAAAACCTATTTCCAAAATTCAACGTCAATCCATTGATCATTTATTTCAGATCTTGATGCATTACGAATACACAAATTTTCTCCGCTTTGAATCAAATCATATTGCGAGATGTCCTTATCATTTGAGTCAATATTTTATTTTTCTATTTATAAATCATTTGATTTTTTCGTCTGTTTTAGTTTCATGATCTATTACTTCACCTGCTGTTGTTCTAATAGACTGACAATATATTTTAGCCTTTGGACTGAACACATAAAGCTGCTCTTTATGAGTGTTTGTAATGTAATCTAATCGTGTAATGTAAATGCAAGTACAAGGAGTTTATCTATTGAATCTACTTAATGTCTAACTAGGGCTTGCAGCATGTTCTGTTCAATCATTTAATTTTGATTTCATTAATTAAGTACTAGATTCTAAGAGTGGCTTCGCCCGCTTAAAAATTATCTTACGAACTATTATAGACATGGTTAACCTTTATATCTGTTGGGCCGTGTTGGCGTTTTAAATACACTCACATAATATCGTCAAATGTTTTGTGATAATCGAGGGTAGATGCGATATCTGTTTTTTCTATATCATTTTGATTAATCTGATGCCACTCCTTCAAATGTCCATTTAGTTTTATTAGTCCACTTAGTTCCTTAGTACTAATAAACCATTAGATTTGCTCTGATCTAATCAACACCCAACGATTAATACCACTTCTTCCCCACATTGATGTGGTCAAAGTCCGTCTCCCAATTAAGTCTTCAACATTTTATGAACTCGTGCATCCATGACAGCTAAATCAATTGTGAACTACACTAAAGTAATTGTACCCCGCCATTCTCATTGACACCTTATCTACGGCATCACGTTGCGAACTCCTGAGCAGCATGTAGTAAATATTTGTCATGCGATCTCATGTTTACGTATCACAATAACATCAAATGAATTAGTTCCTTTATGTTTGTTGGATACATGATAATTAGTTGAGGTAGTTGCTTATTTATGAGACCACTGCATTTTATATGGATTATTGTGTATAGAGCACCTACTGAACATTAGCTTCTAAGACAAAAGGTTTTCTTCTAAGTTCGTTCTCTTCCGTTTCTTTCTTTTAGAGAACGTTGCCTCACACTACACTAAGTTCTATGATCTTATTTTCGTCGTTTATTATCTATTGTTATTTGTCCCTGAAACCTTCCTATTTCTGTCTTATGTAAATAAAGATTTATCTATTACTAATAGTTTACTGGCAGAAAACTCAACTTTGAGTTATAATCACCTATACACGTACACGAAGTCATCACTGTATGATTTAGGACTATCTTTGGTGCACAATAAAGAATTAAGAATCCCATTGTCTCGATTTATAAAAACATTGCTATTTATTAATTCTATTTTCTTATTTCTGAATATCAATGCGTCTGCATTCTTGGTGATTTAAAATTTTCCTCCATACATTAATTGAGACAATATGATTCGACCTGATAATATCCTTTATCTAACATCACCGTATCACGGCTGCATCTCGTGCCAATAACGTCATTCCATGTTGTTTAGTTATTTATATAGGAATTATTAAAACATGCTGCTAACTCGTGGTTCTATATTGAATCAGGAAATCTTGGTCGAATAATATTTGCTTCTTGTATTTGCCATGTAGATACTTCTGATTTTCGAGATTGTACGTCTTCTGGGCCATCAAATCTCTTTAGAAACATAAGAAAGGTTGTCCTCATCTTGCGTCTAGGTTTGATCCGTATGAAGTCAATGATGAATCAAATATTGATATTTTAGTTTTAATATGTAATGCCCTGACTCATTTGCTGTATTTTAATGAAAAGTTATTAATAATGGAAGTCCCCTCATACACGTCGTGTACGTGTTTAATTCCCATTTTCCTATTTAGTACGCGTTCCCCTCTCTCTTAATTAAAATTAGTGTTGCTACTTATAGGGTCGTAAAAAAGCAATTTGCGTAATGCACAGTACCGTTGGGAAAGCTCACGTGCAGGATATTTCGCGGAATTGCCAGGCAAATTACCCTGGAAGTAATAGCTTTGCTTGGTGAGACTATCGTATGATACCTGTTTTGGTCAAATTCGATTACGTTAACATGGTTGGGAGGAGATAACTTAGCTCCAATAGAATTAATCATTTGTTTGAGAGAAATCTTTGTAGTGTTAATGGATACTTAGATAGAAATGCTACCATGTCCAACTGTGATTTAACCTTCGGATCAGTCAAGGCAAGGCCTAAGTCCACTGTATATTGACGATTAAAATAACAACGCCCAAATCTTTGTATGTATATATTCAATACAGGAACCAATTAGAGCCTACTGTAGAACTGGGTGTATTAAAACAATGAATATAACATTTAATTTCACACATTTGCATACCACGAAAGTTAAATATTCGCATAACAAGTGACTCACGTTGTTCATCATACTTTATTATTTACTTTACTTTTAATGAACAAGTTTTATTATTCTAGATCAGTTGGCATTTTTTTTAAACTCTGCCCTTCATTAGGAATTACTCCTGTACCGTTGGTGCGTTTACAAAATACATGTAAACTCACATACAAAAGCTATCTATGGCTATACTAATATTTGTTATTTATGTTTATTTGTTGTTTGTAGTAATCGGTACCTGCACACAACCTCATTTTTATGTTTACTGACAATGTCTATATAGACAAATAACAGTATGAGGAAACCGTAATAGAGTGGTATAGTGTACGGTATTCTTTGGTAGCTGTTCCCATGAATGCGGGTTAAAGAGGTCTAAGGGATGTCATCAAAGTACCCAGGAACAGGTGTAATAAATTGGTAAAAACCGACGGCAACTACCATCATAAAATTTTTGGGCCAACTGTCGTTATTCTTTAGAAAGGATATGTCCACTTACGGATTAGTTCCTGTTCTCAAAATAATGCAGGTTCCCGTCAATTTCGTTAGTTCTATCAACCATGGTGCCTGTATCGAGTGTCTGATCTTACGCATCACATCTGTCGAGTGTATTGACTTCCGTCACTTCTTGCTGCTCAGTCATTGGTCCGGTAAGTACGGAGTCTTCTATGGATTAATATAGTATGGTAACAATTCATTTATATACTATGGCAAAATTTTGGGTTCTCTGAGTCTCCAACAGACTTTCATAAATGGATTACAATGAATCTCAATCTAGGTTAACTCGTCCGTTACTTCGACAAACAAAATACAGTCGCATAGTTATTATAAACAAAACATTATGTTATCATTTAACAAATATTTTTGTAGAATCAAAATAAAAGATCATTAACCTCATCCAATGATAACAAGTGCCCTTTCTTTACCACTTTGACAGATGAAAACCAACTCTACACATTGGATATACAGTTTAAATTATCGTATGAAAGTTAAGAACATTTATATACTTGATAAAAACTATGTAAGTGTTATGGTCAGTATTTCCTCTATACAGACATTCATTGTGTTAGGCTGCCCTTCTAGTATAATTTTGGATCCTCTCGATAGGTAGTACAAATGTTTTACTCAGTCGTTCAGTCACCCTATCATTGTAGTTAATCTTACGAGCCTATGTCCATCATGTGGGCGAATGATGTGCTCATGCATGATGTAGGAGAAACTATGCTTTTCTGTGCCACGAGCTGTCATGGATGACGCTATGCGTGTTCTAAAACACGTAATATTAAACGGATTATGTTTTAACACAATGGACTGTTGTAATTCGAACTGAGAACGAGAAAAGGGTTTTGTATTGGAATTTAAGTCGGTTGGAGGTATGCATGTGTGTGGGAATCACTTAAAACTACGTACTTGTTCGCTTTAAAGTTGTGGCTGGCTGTCTTACATGTGCCATCAAAAACCGTTCTCTACAATCGTATAAGTAACCGATAACGGAAAGACAGGTAGCTGAAGCTGATACAAAGGTAGACACAATGTTTTTTTCTTGCTCTCACATCTATTTACGATGAGATACCATTATCAACTAGCAACCGCTCTTCAGTTATCTGGGTATTACGGATTTCAAAGAAAACAAAACAGATTATATTTGGCAGGACACGACCGCTAATCTGATCAGTCAACTAGTTAGTTGATCAGTTGGGTTCAGAAACGAAAGTTTGGCCAGTGAGCTCGATCAGTTGGCCGATCCATCGACCGTTGCGCGCACGCAGGCCGTGCGTGATTCTCTTGAGATAGCATTGGAGTTAGAGAGAGACGGCAAGAAAACATCTGGGTTGGTCGTTTTCTGA
The DNA here is from genome assembly GCA_949319445.1 of Mythimna lalbum. Taxonomy (NCBI): domain Eukaryota; kingdom Metazoa; phylum Arthropoda; class Insecta; order Lepidoptera; family Noctuidae; genus Mythimna; species Mythimna lalbum. The sequence goes on from OX439367.1 coordinate 17,297,842, forward strand.
TTCAATGTTTTTGCTCTTCTATTTTTGTTTCGTGCCAGTGCCAAGAGAAAAAGGATTTTGATTTTGCACTACATATTCAATAGCGGTCCAACCTGACCTATTTCGGCAAAAATATCTTGTTTATTTTGTAGTAGAATCATAAAAATGTGGTTATTCTGACAAGCGTATTTTCATAGCAGCCTGGCATGTTTTTAATAAATAATCAAAATGTTTTCAAACAATGATACAAGCCTCAATCATCGTTCATTATCGTGATTCTGTTCGGACCAAATCCAGGAAGTTTAGGATTTCGCGACATCTGGTCTAACTGGTCTGTTTCCTGAGCTGGCCATATTGTGCAACATTACCTTCAATATTTGAATGTAATCCAAATCTGTGGAGTTACGAGATTTCATCTTCATTAGGCTGTGATTCCTTTGTTACTTTAACCTCACTTAGCTGCAAGGTGTTTCTTAATCTTTTCTTTCACCTTATCTTTGTTTGGATACTGATACAAAAGTTTCAAAAGTCAAGTGATTAACCCCAATAATGGCTTCGTAATTCCCAAATAGATTAAGCCATTATGTCACTAGTATTTAGGAAAACTAATATTATACTCGTATATACGAGTATAGTTACCGCAGACATAATATTCCAGTGTAAGTGGTACGTTTTGGCTGTCAACCAACTCTGTTTTGGATCTTTGTTCTCAAGTTGCCATCTTGGATTGGTTGCCGGCTTCCCTAATGATGATACTACATACTATATGTGGAGTCAATGCCCTTTTACCTACTCCGTTGTCTTCTGCTTTGAAAATGACAGTTTTTAAATATCGACTGTATTCTCAACGCCATTCAAAGTTTGATCTTGCACCCATTCTTGGAAGATATCTCTAATTTTCAATCTATATTTTTCCCGGATTTAAAATTATAGCAATTTTGGAGTTTATTTTATTGATTTCCTTGTAATTATAGTTTATTAAAAGAAAGAATTTACCTAATAAGGAAAATTAAATAACAGTGTAACTTTAGACTAGGTATAAATCTTAATTTCCTTAAGGTAATCCAATGTTATTGTCGAAGTACAAAGTCCAACGTATTGAGGAAATACCAATGACAATGCGATGAAATACGAATTTATTACGTGGATCGGTAATTAAGTATCAGGGAATTTAACTACCTACTTTTCTTCCTGTGTGAAACGAGTCAAAGAATATAGACAGGCTTATTCCTAGTTGAACCTTTCTATATCAACCTCAAATGTCGAGACCTCATTTCCACAAAGGGCTGTGTCCTGCCAACTTTTTTTCGATAAAGCCTGGCTTGAACCCAACCAGTTCTTGCTACTGTGAGGTCGACGGCCTGCGAGGATGCAGCGCACGTGCCCCGCTTTTGAACTACTCCTAGTATTGCCAGATTAGATGCTTTTTTTAATAATAGCCAAGAAGAGGCAAGTGAGGCAACTATTATTTTGCAATGAAAGATCACAGAGCAAAACTAAACGCATCTGTCAAAATTTGAATTAGGAAAGTCGTTAGAACGTCTCAGTTTAAAAGTTCAAAAGTCAAAACCTTTTTTGAACGTCGCCGTAATGAAGCTGGCTCGGCCCAAACCGTATACCTGTTTAACTGTAAAGCTGGTTTTAGAACAAAGGTTCGAGCTCTTGTTTGTCATATTTTCGTATCAAAGTAACAGTAAGGATTGTAGCCATTAAGTTTGTGTGACGGAAGTGTGTGTCTGGTAACACTTCCTGTATCAAAGTATTACCGACTTGCACAATCGGTTAGTTGAAATTGGAACGTTTTTTAAACAAGTCTATGAAGTGGATTTCAAAATGCTTTGTTAATTGTTCTTTTTGAAATAGTACAACTGAAACTTCTAAAATAACTCTTCATTTAACGAGCATAACAAATAATAAAGCGAAAAAATATTTTTATCTCGAGGAAAATCAGCCGGAAAACATTCACACACCTAGTGCTCAATAGTAAAGTCATGAAAATTCTTTTCATTTCCTGAAATAACGCGTAAAAAATCTACCGACTTCACCAAACACGTGGTAATAAAATAAGAATTAATTTATGGTTCTTTTCTAAATGCCAACAAGCTAATCTTACATTGCAAATTAAGCTTTATATGAAATAGATTTAAGTACTAAATCCTTTGGTATTAATTGTTTTTTACTAGTAAGCTGGGAGCCATGTTGAATTATGACGTAATAACCACGACCACAGATTATAAAACGTGAGCTCAAGTAGTAGTTCCATGTAGAACTTAGTCTTTTATCTTCACTAGTGGTTTATGTAACACTAAACAAGGCAATAAGGAAGACAACGCACTACGTAAACAAACGCATAAAATTATATTTAGATGGCATTAAGAGGACTATTTAGAGGATGATGTTGCTGGTGATTCTGCTAAGAGTCATAGTTCTAAACATGGATATACTTGGTTTCAAAGACTGCTAACTTAGATTCATGAATAAAGTAATCAATTGATCAAACTAAAACTACAGAAAGATGAAGAAGAAAATATATGAATGCTAGCTTTATAAACAACCTATGACATAAACAAAGTGCTTCTAACAAAAAATTAAACTTAGCACGAATAAATAGGTACAGACAGGGTCGTTGGTGACAATGAAAAAACCTTGGACAGTTCCACGTAGTAATTGTGAATGTCTGGACGAATTAATCATGGACTTACCCTGTTAGAAATACACACATATTTGAAACCTATTAATTTTATTTTCGCAATATAGTTCTAGAGAAGCAAACAGGGTCATCTAGCTAATTTTATTAGTATAGGAGTGCTTGATGCTCTTGTAATAGAAGATTAAATTGCACCTTTGCTACAAGGCATGACAAAAATTAAAAAAGAGGTTGATAAGATCGAATATAATCTAAAAATTTCGTCACATTTTTTGGCAAAATCCTTCACTCAAAAGACAATGATTATGAGGATATATTTATTCAATCTTATACGATTCTAGATCGTTCTTTGCAAAATTATACTTCTTGGGTTATGTCATCATTATCATTGTCTTTAAATTTTTTGCTGCAGAGTAAAAATCCGCAACTCCGGTAAAGTTGTATCGGCAGCGAATCTAGCAAGATTTGTCACCCTTAAGCTCACCTACTTTCAACAATATATAGGTATTGGAGTCGAAAGTAATGTAATGTTGTATTAGGTCAACTCTTATGAGATCTTTTTGCTTACAAAACTTCATAAGATCAGACAAAACTTGATCTGAGGTGGATGTGTGGGATTGTATAAGAAGTATGTATCTGCAAGGTGCCATAACAAATTTGACAAACAGAATAACACCGTGACATCGTGATTGATTATGATATTTAGATGCGGCGTAGTACTTCCAAATAAGCACAATAAAGAAAAACAATAGTTAATCCTTACAACTGATATGAAGGTATTAAGTTTATCTTTCTTCCATAAATAAAAAGTTCTTTACATATGAATAACAACAATACTGATTGTCGGTAATCAGATATCAGATATTAAGTCCTAAATACTTGATTTACGAACGGGTTTTGAATTATCCTAGGTCTTAGCGTTGATTGCAACAATTAATGACGTCAATTTAAGATTAGTGTCATTTGAACTATTCGTAAAATTCATGTAGGTACCTGCATTCCTGCAAATCAGGAACTGCATACTACATTTCTAATGGGCCTACGAGGCCCTACAACAACCAGAAGTTTCAGCAAATATTGGCTGCGTAGGCCGGGACACCGTGCAAAACTGTGAGTTTCAATAACCATACGCACGAATTTCCGTGTACAACCGGCCTACGCAGGTAAAATTGTGGTGAAGCATGTGCATGTGGTAGGCCCGTTAAGAGACAAAGATATTATGAAATAGATTGGTTTTAGGTGGTATATATCATCAAACAACTTCTTGTTCTCTAGGATTAGAGGCAGTGTCAGACCCACCCATGTCTCTTCAGGTAATTCTTTCTCTCACAGTCCACAGAACGGTAGAAGAGTGTCAAATCCGACATCTATGAAGACAAGAATAAGGAAGAACATGACATGTTACTAAGCCTGGTAAATTCTAGTTGATTCGATGATCATCAACGCCTAAAACAAACAGTGTATGTGTACTTGCGAGTTAATACTGCATATTATATGATGTCTGAGGTCATACTTGGCGTTAGTAAATATTGATAACTGGCCTTTATATGGACAAACATTATATTAGTACTTGTAGGTGTAGATTATGGATACATAGGTGTGTCCGATATGCTATCAAGGTTTCGTTAGAGTCAATATTGGGGCGTTTTAGCATCTGTCCAAATACTTAGAAACTTTATATAACATACACGAATCTTCTTCGTTATTTCTTCCTTGTCTATTAGAGAAAACTGCATCAAAATCCGTTGAATTGTTTAGGAGTTTGATATAAACATAGATGTTGAAAGCGCTTTTCTTTTAATATGTGAATATTACGATAATCTAAACAATTTTTTGTTTATTATAGGTCGTTTTCGTTTGACCACTATCTCGCCTATTGGTAAGCGATGATGTAGTCGACGATGGAGCACGCTTGCCGAGTTGTAACTTATACACTCTTGACTTAAATACCACTATTTTGTAGTCCTAGAAAGCAAAGGGAAGGAACATAGGTATGGTTTTACTCAGTAAAAATCTGACAAAGCGAGAGATGTCATTAGACGATTTCCCCCTACAAAAAATTTTACTAGACTTTTTAGGTCCAACGCCCATTATAAGTAACGGCAAGAACATGGATCTTTCGGCATCCCTACATGCAAACGCACACTGTCGGAAACTATGCCTTGGCGTGCATATAGGGATGCCGAAGGAGGAAGGGAACTTTTCCTTGCCGATGCCGATAATGAGCGCGGCTTTATGCAGGACTAGTATTGAAGTAGAAAGTGAACCAGTCACTTTAAAGAAACAGGAAGGCCAAATGACGTAATAAAATTCGAACTATAGTACAAGTTTACTACAGTCGCAAATCCAACATTTAGTTTTGGTCAATAGAACTCGATTGTACACAACAATTCAGTTTCGATAGTAGGCGTCATCAATACACAAATGCCAAATACTGCGCGTTATTTCTGTTGCAAACCGGTATAAAGAAAAAATAACATAAACCTGGCATTATTATTGCTTTCTGCTCATGTAGTTTGGTACCTTTGTCGTAATATCTTAATAAAACAAGATTATCCTTCGAAAAACCGGTGACTTTCGAAACCTTGCAGATGTCATAGTGGTACTAAATAGAGGATTTAATTGATTGAAATTATGGAGTGACGTCTTTAGACGTATTTAAGCAAAATATGTTCAAGCTATGATGACGATGATCACTATTGCAACAGGGTCAATTAAAGTTTAGGTTTTTTTGAAGGAACTATAAAAGGAGAAATTGACTGACTGAACGTGAAATTTTGCACAAGGCTTCCTTTTATAACGTAGGCGAGCATTAAGAGAGAATTAAAAAAAACACCGAAACCAATGAAACTACTGAAGAACCAATGAGGGCCAAAATTTGTATAAAGAAACCTACTTTCATGCAGACGAAGCCGCTGACAGAAAATTCTCATCTAATAAGTTCTTCTGCTCAGGGTGGAGCTACTAGGAAAAGAGCTGAAAGGAAAACTCGATCCTGGTAGGACAGGCAACGAAGGAATGGATGATGAATGTATCCAACACAGTATCCAACACAGTATCCAACTAGTCAGTAGGTAACTGTAGGTGAAATCAGTCTTTGTATACCATCACTTAAAATGTACTGAACGGATTTTAATGATACTTTCACTACAGTGCATGCCTACACCGCTATATCACGTAATAGCTGAAGGGATATTGGCAGACTGCCATCCTTAGCAAATCGTAAAATGTAGATAGATCCATATAAAAGATTTGTAAGTACATTTTTTTTTTGTTATAGAAAGACGCACGTTTGAATATTATCTCACTTGATGGTAAGCGATGATGTGGTCGGCGATGGAGCACGCTTGCCTAGAAATAACCTATTCACTCTTGACTTGAAGACCCCTAGGTTGTAGTCGTTGTAGCTATCAGGAAACACAGGCTCCGGCAGGAAAGTATATAAGATGTATAAAAATAAGTAGTAATAAGTACATATTTTGTTTTCAGTTAATTAATGGTAAATTATAGCTAGATTTTAGGAGCGTTAATACCTATCATTTGTTGCATTTTGTATTTTAGTTTATCCTTTTAAGAATTAGAATGTTCATGTTAGATATTGCCATCTACTGTGGAAACTGTTTTATTTGCGTTTTCAATAACAAGCCGGATTTATGTTAAAACGTATTAACAAAACAAATTGTGGGAAATCTTTTTTTTTAATTGCTCGCCCATGCAAATAACTCCCAGACCCAGACTAAATATCTGTAGAAAACACAGATATTTGTTCCTAGAGAGAATCAAATCCACGACATGAAATCCAGCTGCTCAAGCACTGGATCAGCCATGGACTACGTGATTTCAAAGTGAGAAGGTCATTACAATGCGTGGTTTGTGTAATATTTTCAGCCAACATACATTTGAAATAGACATAAAATATTAAAAAAAAAATTGCAATGTGGCGCCAGCGCCAATACCTCTTGGACACGTATAGCCAAAAATATATCATGTAAGGACTCTTTAGTTGGTTTAAAGTTTTTTTAACACTTAACATTCATTTTTTTTAAAGGTCAGACTCAGTCGTACTCCGTAGAGTGTATTAGGTCCTTGGTAGCTTGACAATCCAACGATTGAACGGAATTCCGTTCAAAGCTGGTGATACAAGAATCATCTTATAAGATACACGTGGTGGAAAGACGGTTGATTTCATATTCTATGTAATCAATAACTTGTATGTATTATTATTAAATTGAGGCTACATATTATTGTATTATCATAATTTGCAAATATCATTTAATATTTACATTGTATGGCAGTCTATAGAGTCCACCCAAATTTTGTCTGGTAGGTATCACTGTCAGCGATAAGAACGACATTGTACTCATAGATTTATGTTTGTGTAAAATTGTGTTTCTATATATCATGACGCCATGTCGGTGGGATTTTCAGTAATGTCAGGAGCTTGCTTACAAAATATTAATAGGACCCTTGGTGGACAAAAATACCTTAGCTTTTATTATAATGTAAAAGTAAATATGTGTTCAAAATACAATGTCAATTAGAGCCAATACGTTTATCGGCTTTACTTATTCATTTGCATAGTACCTATTAAGCGCCGACGTGCATAGATTACGCATTTTATAGCCGCAGCCGTCCTCGTGTTTTTCGCACGAAAAACAACGTCCGCCATTTTGTGTCTTAAAGTCACATATTTTATTCAAATAGAAACACTTGACACTGGTTTCGCGTTCCTAGACCGACATACAGTTGGATTATTATTAAATTATTTGCCAAACCGGTTTGTTTAAAAAGTGCCTACAGCACTAAGCCATAGGTAATTGCCGCCATTACAAATTGAGAGTAACAGATAACAAAGAACTATTGCGTTTAGTTCGTGCCAATTTATACGCACCTATTTTGAATTTAAACAATTACCTATTCTACTTTACATTGAATTAATTTGTTTTGTGCGAAATATTCGCTTTGTTATTAAGGTAACAGAACCTTGCCATCATGAAAAAACAAGAAAGTAATAAAAGAATAAGCACAAGATATCTTTTATCTTGTTTGAGTATCTCTTTGTTTAAGTCAAACACTTAAACAAATGTAAAAATAGACTATCAAAGGATTGTTAAGAACGCAGAAAAATATGTATAAAAAGATTATTTTAGCAAATGTGTTTGGGTCTTTTAACGTCTCAAATAAATTAATTTATTAATAATTACAATATTTCGTGAAGCTAAAATGGTTAAATATTAAATACAATGACTGGTTTAATTCTCTTTGGTAAAATAAACGATGAAATGCGCAATAAGTTTGCAGCCTAACTGCGCACAAGGCACACCTGAAAAATGTGCTTCAATTTCTATTTATTTTCGCCGATACATAACCCATATTGATGTGACGTCACAAGACAGAAGTTATCTATAAAAACCGGGTAGCAACGTGCGATAAATGTACTTGCGACTTTACCGTTTTGATGGATTTATTTATCTTTGGAAAACATAATAAATTTTGCGTGTCCAGTTTTGCGTTACCTAATCTCTGATGAATTTCGCAGTTAGCTACTTGAAAACTACTGCAAAAAATTATGGGTTTTAACCATAAGCCCATTATCTTGTCAAACAAGTCATGTAGTAGGTACTTACTCATTAGAGACACCTATGTTAAAAAGTTTTTACACACGTAAAAACTTTTTAACATATCCTTAATAACGACTAGTATCGATCTAGCCTCATGTGGTGCCTCTGACGGTCAAAGTCCGATCTTCGAACGCAGCACAACCGGTTGCTAGGTACGTCATGCATGATATACCAAAAGAAACGGACGGTTTTATAATTCGGGTCACCTTTACTGAAGTGCTCAAGTAATTAGTTCTTTGAACATATAAGATAAGGGTGTTAAGAAATTCTTCGAAGAGTGGAAAGACGGAATTAAAGTCTTAGATAATTTGACACACAAAGTTTTTTGGAACAGAAAAGTAGGCTGAATGTGATATGTTTTACGATTTTAAATAAACGTGTTAGCTACTGTTATTTACGTTAGCTCTGTACTCGTAGGTACCAATCGTTTTGAAAATGGCAGTCAAATATCAATTGACAATTTTGCATTCTTTCAAACTACCAACCGTATCGGTTTCAATATGAACCAAAGCAAAGCGACTGGTTTTATACTAAAAAAAACATATTTGACCTATCGAACAGCGCATGACCTTGTACCATAAATAGAAGGTTAAAAATTCTGACTAAGCGAGCAAAACCGAATAGGGAAAAATATTTTGGAATGGCGCCAATATTCAAATATTTCACATCGAATTTCTGTCAGTGCGGTATTATTTTTAAAAGTGTATTTCAAATGTACCGAACTTGTTACTAAGGTTTCCCCTCGAAAACAAAAAAAAAGGGCAGGATATGTTCGCAAATGGAGAGAAAAAATAGAGAGAAAGACTCGTAAAACAAGAATAGAAGAAAACGCCACGCCAAATAAAATAATGGTTGATATTGAAGAAAAACTTCCCGATATTGCAGAGAGACCAATCAATCACCGCTCAGTTTCCAATACTTCCCATAAAAATCATTGTGTAAATATTTTCCGCATACAAAACAAACTGTGAAGTACTAAGAACAGATCTCAAGTTCAATCAGCGAGTTTACCAGAAAGTTTGGACAAGTTCCAACAAAACACGCGGCCTGAGCGTGAATCTGACGCGTGGTGGGATCTCCCACGTAACCGAAAACTAGACGCCAACATTGTACTTTAGTCTGTCGTTGTTCCTGAAAATCAGCACAAGGTTCTAAATTACTGGCCCGTGCAAATACACTTCAACACTTCAAACGAATTATGTCACATCGCTGATTATATCGATTTGATTTGGCGACACTCTTCAATGATCACATTGATCACCGAAGAATACATAAACTAAACTAATTTTATTTCGGCAAATCTAAGAATACTAAAGATTCTTTTGGCAGGTAAAAGACATATGTATACGAGCAGATTGCATTGCCAATGCGTGATGCAATACTATCACATATTTAGCAATCCCACTGTAGAAAAGTACCATCGATTGTGAATATGGGCCATTAGATAAATCTGCTAATAGCCAAGATTTTAGTGCATTGGGAAACCAGTATTGTTGTAGGTTGATTTTCAAAACAGTCATTGTCAATAGAACGCCATTAAAATGCATTTGTTTCGCATAAAAACTGCTGTTTTTGAAAAGACTATTTAATTTTCTGATGAACGGTAAGTAACTATCCATAATTACTACTTTAACAAACAGTGAAAGAGCTTCAGACGTCACTAAGGCAATGACAACTCTATTTTAAGCGTGTGACAAGACAATTGTGAAGAAACCAAAATTTGGACGTGATTGAAGACTAATTGGTGCGATCATCATTGGCTGGTCTTTAAAGCAAATTGGCAAAATGTTCCGAAGATCCTTCAGAATTAGAATAAGTGATGATGCAGAGTTAGTGACTGGGATGACCGTTCACTTATTCTAAGTGCTTGGCTGTTAAATAATTACAAATTCCAGCTAGAATTCTAACTGCCTCTTGCTTTGCGTGTTTAAGACCACTCATATGCCAATTTGGATCTTGTTAAGCTCCAGGCAGCGATTTAAAGCCGCTTCAATACCATATTTAAAATTATAATTATGGTAATTTCTGTCCGAGGATATATTGCGTTATAATGATTTACTAGGAAATTTCTGTGTGGAATCATTATTCTCATTTTTATCCTAACGTTGAATGATTTCATAATTTTGCAGCTGTAAGAAGTTTTAGGAAAAAACACCCTGTCAAAATTATCTTTCGTGTCCTAAACACCAGTGGAAAAATATAGTAACAACTTTTGTTGCTTCGGCAAACATTTGAACAGCCGAGTTCAAGTGGTCGACCCACTTGCCTGCGACCACATTGTGTCTTTTGTGAACTTTTAAAGTGAAGTTGTAACACTACATTTTGTTTTAATTGATGGATAACACAGTTCTAGATCGTCGGTCTTGTCCTAAATCTGCTAAATTTCGTCCATGATATTTTTGTATGATAGGTGCTTTAATCTGCACAATACTTGGCATAATTATGTCTAACACGCGTATTTATTATCTCTCTTGTTTACCTAAATTAATTTCGTCTTTCCTTGAACATTGCTGTATATTTCCGTTGACACTAAATTGAGCCATTCCACTTTACAGAAAAGGGCCAACCAATTAACATCACAGTATGAACAATAGTGGTCCCAGTACTGCGTCTAACGTAACTCCGCTAAGTAGCTTCAGTTATACGCAGTGACGATCACGTATGCACTCCCCACTCGCTTACCGGTCCGCCTACGGACGTTACCGAGGTGGAAACTGCACGCGATCACCACGTGCTCTCCAACAAACGCTACATTTTATGTACACACCATTATCATAAGCTTTCGTCAAATCTTTACAAAGTCCTTCCAGAACAAATTCTAATTTTAGGTTATCGCTTCTATTGTAATCTCTCGTTTTTTTGGAGATACAGAAGTTCAGTGAACATATTACACATGACATGATTTTTTTTGTACGCTTGATAAATTTATCAGATGGAACCTTTGCTCTATTGATGACTTTAAAATGACTTTGTAATTACATGCACGAAGATCCGGTTTTTATCAGCACAAGCAATGAACGATAATTTTATTGATACGATGATTAAGTATGTAGAGACTGATTATGATGGGATTAAATGTTATATGAATAAATGTTATGAATATAGAACTAGTATCCAGGCGCGGATAAAGATCAGACTTGCTGGCAGACCATCATGCTTACTATTGGAAAAAGTCTGTTTTGGTTTCGATTAAATAACTTTCGGACTTTACAAAATGCAAAGTACCTTTTTGCCGTATCAAATTGAACTTTGATATCTTGGAATTTAAAGCAGGGAAAAAATCCTCAGAACAATTGACTTGCGTTGGAAAATGGTCGCCGCTTCGCATTGATCATAACCGTCCTGCTGCTAGTTCTACCTAGGCATGAATAATGTTTGTAAAATGAAGTGACCACATTTAAATTGCAATAACTTTTGAAGGTCTCCATACTACGCCGTGGATTTGCCTATCAAGCATTATACCCAAAACCGGTTTTAAGTATATTTAGAAGTCATTTGGAAAGTGTTGAAGACGGATATTATAGATAATACAAATAAAATAGGAAAAATTGAGTTTGTTTTATTTTTATTATATCTTATCCCTGAATCTACATAAAAATTAGTACAACTGTGGAAAGTAAGTATGACTTGTAAGGTCGGACTGATAACAGAAATCTATCATAGTACGGATAGCATGAATAGATAGAAGTAAATCTTTGACTCATGTTTGTATAACACAGTCGGAGAATTGGGTAGCAAGCGGAAGATAAGCTACTGTAGAATACTTAGAGAAAAACTTTCATTATGTTAAATATAGTTTATAATTTAAGAAATAATTGCTGATGAATCAATAAATAAGGTATTATTAAATGGCTCGCCATGCTAAGCGATGCAATCAACCCACCATTTTTTCTAATTGATTGTAATATTTCGTATAGGTACAGTTTTTTCAATTCAATTAAATTGTATTGAAGATTTTTTGCTTATGCCATGTAAAAAACGTGTACCTTATCTGAAGTGTTACTTATGTAATTTAATTGTCTTGACTACTATATTATAAAAAATTTGGTGACGTAATTATAAAAAAAAAATATCAAAATTTCAGAGTCATGTTAATTGCGATACCCTTTTGATCTCCCTTATCACTATCAAATGTTATCTGGAGCATTTAATCGATACAAAAAAAAAGTTAGTTTACATCATCCGTGCAAATTTTATCTGCAGTAGGTATTTATAGATTACCAGCTAACTTCTCATTGATCTTCGGAAGTAAGGCTATCGGGGGTCAACGTAAATTGTTTCATGTTTAGTGACGTTTATTATCTCTTAGTTACTTTGTAATTATTAATAACGGCAATAATGTGCCAATATATTATTATAAACTGTCTAGTATTGTTTAGAAATGATAAGCAAAGTGACATGCGTTAGAGAATAATCTATTATAATGTCCATTTAAAACATGTTTTGATGACATTAATTGCCATGTTTTTACTTTAATAAAATACATTGTTATTTTCAGTGACAATTTATGATCTGATGCATATACTAAGTATACTATAATTAGTTCAATCAAGTTGGACTTGGTAGAACGTTGTCACGCACTGTTACCACGTGAGTAACTGTTACTTATAAAATCCTATGATTCAGTTGGGTTTTTCAGCAATTGTCTTATTATCATTAAAATTTGTGAGAATCGTAAGAAATTATTTAATGGAGATAATGTGGAAGCGACGAACGAATGGAACTTTGACCAGGAACAGTTTAACCAATCTTGAGTACGCGCGTCATAAGATTTATTAAGAACTTTTCGGCCGAAGGGATTTCCCACGAGTAAGATACTCTAGTGAAATATCTGCTATAATTACGCATATGAGTAAATTTGGTAATTGATTTTCATTCTTATTATTTTTGATTATGGGATAACAATAACGTAACATTTGAATATTTGATTGATAATACTAACACACCCATTTACTAAGATAGGTAAGTACAATTAGGAATTGGTGCGCACATGGCTATCTAATTTCGATCGACTTAAAATCGTACGATTTTTTTTCCTAATCCTATAAAGCGATTACCTACATACCGACAGAATTTTTTCAAAAACATAAGTACAAAGCAACTTAATACGCCCTGATAAAAATGTAATCAGTCAAAGCAATTTTGTTTTCAAAAACATCTGAAGTAGGTACATATCTTTCTATGAAAAAGGATCAATCCATTTAGATTTAATCTTTGCAATTCGGTATCAACTGTTTTCGGTGTAGTCAATAATTTTCATCTAGATAATGTGGGTAATTATCGATTTATTATTGGATATTGGACTTGAGTATTAACTTGCATGACTTTCAACACGTGTTACGTTAACTTTTTAAGATGCCATGACATTTAACATCTAATGGTGTCAACTTTGGATCTTCATAAAGACGTAATAACAACGTGCATGCAGCCAACTTCTGTATAAAATAATAAATTGTCCTATCAGAAGTATTACAAGACACTGAAATATATCATTTTTGTCGCTATTTTTAGGATCAATACCTATATTGTCAGCAACAAGAGACACCTTTGCTGTTACAACATTTTTATTACCATCAAGTTATTTTCCTATGCATGCCTAAGGACCTGGATTCCAGCTACATTTATTAATTCTTAAGGTCAGGTAATTAACATCGTGGCAGCCAACGGGTGCACGTTACGCCGTCGTGATTGCAAACCTTGGCTCACATTGCTATTATCTTCGCATACTCAAACGACCTTATTTTTGCCCGTGCTAATGCTCTACAATCAACAAGTTTATTCTGAAGATATGCTTTCTTGGAAGATGTTCTTGTGATTCATCCTGTAGTTCTTCCCGATTTGGTTCTAAAATTTATCTGTGTATTTAGTGCGTAAACTGTAAGATACTGCCAAGGCTCCGAAACAATCATTGTGGCTTGGATCTTGTAAAGGCTTATAACCAGATGCATGTGGATGAAATAATATATCATATATCCTTGCAACATCTGGAGTCTGGATGAAATAAGCGATTGCAAACAGATGTAATGAATGTTTTTAGTTTACATGTGATAAAAAATGATGTAGAACCAAAAGCTGTTGGATTGTCAGTCTAAAACATTTGCATGGATGGAAGTATTTGCGATGACTATAATGTATCTCATTTAATAAAAGAGTCGTGGCACATCGGGCTATGGGCCATTGTTTTAGGATATAATGTGCGCTCTGTATTCGTCTCGGGGCAATTAATCATACCTTTGTAGTCGAACAAAGATACAAGCTTGTTATAATTGAAGTATTGGAATACATTACATTCTAAACAATGAAGAGCGTCATTCAGACTTAAAAGAGATGTTGGAATTGCAATAGAAGCAAATGAAGACATACACAGTAAGGAGATATTAGATTTGTCGAGATTGAATTTGAATATTATACAACCCAAATGCAAAAAAACCACAACTTCTGGAAAGAATCGAGACAAAAATTTCCTCCATAAAACAAGATTGGTGACTTACGAAAGCGGTTTTTTGTCCGTGATTGAAGTGAAAGCAAACGACTACCCAGGACAAGCCTCTACTTATAATAGAAATAACAAACGAACAGTGCTTATTGTTAGCCATACATGTAAATCCATAACAAGACCAGGGAAACATAAACTACTGGAGGGATATTGTGACAAACAATGAGACTGTTACACAACGGAGGCCGTTGATGACGTCAGGAGGGAACAAAGTCCACCGTACCAATTGGAAAGTTCAACATTGGAAGCAAAACGTATGCGCCAACTATTTGGTCTAAATTGTTGGTTGAAATTAGTCGTTAAAGCTAAGTAGGCCAATTTGAGTTTTGAGGAGTGCGAAGTGCAAAATTTTGCAATGTTGCTAGGTCAAGTTGTACCCATCATTAACATCTTCACAAGTAACTTGATTGTTATTCGTTACCCAATTAAGCTCGTTAACTAGGACGTTGTTTTTCAAGTTATTAGTTTCTTTGAATTACGCAAACCACCGTTTTGCTGAATTTTGCAATGCAAAGTATCCATTCCACGGAATTTTTGACGATGCCTATCTATTATTGTTATTGTGCGATTCCAAATTTCCAAAATGAATGATGTGAATTAATCCAAAGCAGAAAAGCCTGTGCAAATTTTGCGAACATTTTATTATGCACTCGGTTTAATAGAAACCCGCCATTTTTACTTTTTGGACGGCTAAGTTAATTCTGATCGTAATCTTTATGGCATGTTGCAACCTTTTGTTGTTTTATGTATAAACTTTTATTTTATGTCATATCTTCCGTTCGATCTTTAGTCATTACCTTGAAGTACCCGCATTAGAACAATGCTTAAAAGTATTTTTAAACAAAAATATGATCTCTTTATACATAGGTATAAAATTAAAGTTTTTTAGACTTTTTTACTGAAATGAGACATAAAATTTATTGGATATCCTTAATCGTTACATAAACATTATAAAGTTACAATTACGTTTTAAAAATATATAGATGATCCAATTAACCTCTTTAGTGAGTAATAAAGCTACCACGTGCTGACACAAAGTTATATATAACTGTTGGAGTTTGTACCCAATGTTTCTACTCTGGTTCTTATAAATGATTCAGAGAGATAGACACTATATGTCTAAGAATATAGAGCTCAGTACAGTATGACATGATTTTTGTTGAAATTGGACTGCAAGTTTTGAAATCGCTAATTAGTATTGTGACTTATGATGCTTGTATCACTGGGCTGTTAATACTTTGCATGCGATATTCGTTGCTCCTAGAAACAGCGACTAGTATGAAAATTTGAACAAAACAGTTGAGTATTTTCAGATTTGATCTGTGCAATTGACCCATAGTCTGAACAATTTACACACACAATACCCTCTACATTGAGAGTCCAAAGGTTCATAGATTAAATTCAACTACAAAAGCAGAATCTAATTCGTCACGTGAAAAGTTAAGGCGGTACACTGAAAAAAGGCTCATATACCGTCGAAACAAGGTTGAAATTGAATTTTCAGGTTGGTATCACGCCGTGTGCACGTGCGCCGGCGCACGGTAGAGAGTCTACAGCTGTTGTTCAAACGGTGGACTTTGGACTCGAGCCCACAATCACCGGTGCAACCGCGTGAATAACGTGTAACGATTCGTTGATTTGTTTGGAGATATTTTGATTGAGTCATCTTTTTACTTCATCGGTGACTTATCTGTAGCCATGCGTGTAGTTATCGTGTTCCGATCTGTTTTATATGAGGTTTTAGTAATGCAAGATGTTGTTTCGTCATGAATGTAAAAAAAACGGAAATTACAAGTACAAATTAAGTACATAGTTATTATAAATACTAAAACTTAAGTACTTAAAATTTTAATCGATATAGGTTACTTGCAGATTGCAGATAGTTTTGATTGAAAAAAGAAGGTCGTAATATTGAAATCTATAAATAATCTTGACTTAAAAATCTAGGCTACATTGGTTAGGGCGAGTTATTCTCGCTTGACTGACAGAGATGATGGTTTTAGGGTAGTAATTTTTATTAGTGCAGATATGAACGGGTGGATGACGTCACACTTTGTTCTTTTTTAACTTTGTTAATTGTAAGATTTGTAGGTCAGTGCTCTTACAATCCACTGTTATTAATAAGTATGAGCAAGTTTCTTACGTGACACGACTCTCGAGTGTATTATTCTCAGTGTATTATTTATTCATATTATTACAATCATACAAGCCATAATGGATTTATTTGCACATTGTCTATAATGATCACGTGAATTTTAGGATCCTCCATCTAAATTGCAAATTAGTTATCAAGAAGGCGTAAAGTAGACTCGTGATGATTTTAGCAGGTAGGTAGGTACCTACTTTAGCGTTAGGTACCGTTACCTATGACGATTGGATCGAATTGAATACCAAAAATATCAATCATGTGCATGCAAGTGTCTTTATAGACTAGCCTTACACAGAAGTCGAATGCGAACTCCCCTTTATAAGCACCAAAACCCTTTATGTGTGCAACATTAAACTCAATGACAAAGTGAACAAAAGACTATTAGTTCCAGGCATAGACATGAAACTAGATTGTGCAATCGTTACAAGTCTGTTTCCACCTTGTTGCTATGCTGTATGCCGCATTTCGCAGATTTCCTTTGCCTGTATTGAATCACCAAAACATTCATGAGGATTGCCCTAAATTCAAAATGCATCGAATTCATTGGCTGGAAACCAGCCAGCATTCAGAGAAGTGTAACTTTCAGGCGGTAAAACCAAACAAAATTAAAAAAAAAGCATCTAAAAACTAAATCACGTAAATCTGCCATCAGTTTTCATCAACCATGACCACGTTAACACCTCGGACATTTAGACGCGAACAGTAGAACGATAATAATATAAGAATAATACGTTTATTGCATTTCGTAGCTATCACGAAGGTAAAACGTGTAGAATGCCATTTGCCGGGTCCAAAGTCCGCAAGGTAAACTAACTGACGTCGCCGTCACGGCGCTAACGTGTCTCGGACAATGCTTTTGTTAAATTATAAATGTTGATTAGTTTACCAATGATATTGTTATTGCTATCTGGCTTCTAATGAAATATTATACTTAGTGAAGAAATTCATCCATATGTTAAAACCCGATCAAGTTACGTCTGTAAAACGTGATGTTGCCTACTTTAATATTTTGGCATAAATCCGTTACTTATTGCTATTTTTTTGTTCATATCCCCCCTTATATGTTTATTAACAACAAGAAAAAGTTTTTGTTTACTTTGTAAACAACTGAAAATATGTGAAATAAACTATTAAAATAGTACCCAAACAGAATGTTGTAATAGTTGTGCATCTTACCTTTTCAAGGCAGTCCTGTCCAATTGCATTGGGTTCCACTTTGACTTCCAAAATCACAGAATTAGGCTGGCTAACTAACCACATTTTGTCAAAAATTTAGAAGAAACCGAATAAAATTAGACTCTAAAAGAGGTCGAATTATTATTAAGCGTTATTTAATATCGCGCTATAACACTTCGTCAACAATGTTTATCTCACTCGCGTAAAGAATTTATTTAAAAATGTCTTTCTTAATTCGCTCTGCGGTATGTTTATCGCGTATTCTTTGTGGAAGTAAAACTGTGAATACTCCCAGACGACGGCCATACTACGTTAAGTTTGCCTCCGAAATGATAAAGAAAACAGTGACGTTACACACGCGGGGGGCGCGGACTCTGTACTTTGGTGTTGATATAGGTAAATATTCATTGTTTATTCAACATTCATCTCGGCTTGACACCGCTTGTCAGTAATCGTGAAGCAAACCAATACGTCGATGTATACTACGCTATGCGATGTCATTGAAACTGCATTCGTTTTTACTCGTACAAAGTTGATGTTTTGTTTCGTTCGAGCGCGGGGTAACAAGGGAGACAGAGCTATCGGCGAACCCTCAACTTGTTATTGACACGAATTTCTTCATTCTTGTTATTTAACTTGGTTGTTATGACTATTTTATATTTTGTTAGTTGGTTACAGAGAATACTATAATTACTAGTATAAGGTGTTTTACGGTCCAGTAAAATAAATTAATAAAGAGACGACTGTGCCGAAGCCAGTAATGATTTTTGCGGGAAATAAACTTGTCAAAAAACTACGATACCGACTTTTTGTAAAATAAGAACTTGAATTTGCCGCGAAATATCAATTTCGCACCACAGACAATAATATGTCAAGGATAGGATAGACAAAAGAGAAGTTCTTACTAATTGGTAAAAAAATTATGTTATCAATTTTTTTTTTTAATTTAATATTGAAAACTTTGAAAAAATCAATATTAATTGTGCGAATTTGTATAAAATAAGATTTATAAATTATTTTGTGCTGTAAATGCCATCTAGTTATAAAAATAAGTACTAACACTCCACATCACATCAAACACATTTCATTTTATGCACTTATATTTAAAACACATTGTATAGATTTTGTATGTATTGAAGAAAAATTATAAAAATTCGTATTTAATTATTATAGAACTAAAGACCATTGCATTTTTAAATATTACAAAATTTTCAAAGTTTACGTTTGACTAATAAATTTCCAATCTTTGCAAACTTGCAAATTCATTTCACGCAGAAATACAGAAGCACGAGCCGCTGACAGCGCCAATCGTGACAACATGGTGGAACTAAATTAATCATATGACTTTCGTCACGACAATCTACTGCGCCTATTGATTTGTGCCTCGGTCTTGATTCTCGCTCGACATAGATTTTGTGTGTACCTATCAGAAATGGCGAGTCAGACACAGGGAATCCAACAATTGTTGGCAGCTGAGAAGCGGGCTGCCGAAAAAGTATCGGAAGCAAGGAAGCGTAAGTTATTTTTATTGTACTACGTATTTTACTATTAGCCTTGTTTGTACGTTTCCACTGTAATAGTTTCATGACTGATCATTACAATCTTGTTTCTATGCTCAATTTAGGGTTTAATCTGAGGAATCTTGATGTAATTTCGATGTCCAAGTGATGGGTTTTCGTTTAGGGCGTGATCACATGATTTTTCGTTCCAATCGTTGCTTGATGACTGAATATGATGATAACAGCATCTCTGTATCTTTATTTTATGTAGTTTTTCATTTATTTAGAAGGCATATTAGGTCTTACGTCAGTTTCAGGATTGTTGATACAATATTACAGCTAATGATGATATTAAATGGAAGAATATGTGATGGAAAAAGGATTTACCTTCTAACAATTATCCTAATCAGCCATCTACATAACTACAGATTCTCGAAGACAGAATTTTGATCTTACCATCTTATTTGTGTCACAATTCTTATGGAATTATTCTGCAGTATCCTTAATCAGTAAAATCTAAACTCTGCAACATTACCTATGACATCATCATGTTTCTTGTCTGTAAACTCCGTGAATGTAAGTCCATTCTATGTAAATAGTTGTATGCAAAATACACTCCTTAGTCGTGGAGATGCAGATAACAGCTCGTTTTACCTATACTTACCTATTTAAATAGTTAAATGTGTCTCCGAGAAATGATTTCATAACAGTTTAGAATCACATTACAGATTTAGAAGCCGCTGTTTGTTAAGTACCTACTTGTATTTTGTAAATCAAAAAGATGTATAGAAGATATTTAAGTTTCCAGAGACTGATATTGTCAACTAAAGAAAATATTCAAATTGTTGTTCTGCTATTTGATCAGCTGATGACACCTTGTCATCTGATTATCTCACTTCACTGTTGGATGAACAATTTTTCATTGTACACTAGTCCTATGTTATTTGAGAGTCTTTACAACATGTTTTCCTCTGCCCACCATCATGCTGTCATTCACACCATTATGTCATTCACGCCATATAATGGCTGGCAAGACTGTTTCTTTTTTTTTTCTTACTCTTCAGATAACGGCAATTAGAGACACAATAGCAAGACAATGACAGTGTGAACACTGGTGTTTGCTTGGGGTTTAATGAATTAAAAAATGTTGTCCCACACTAAGAATTACTTCTGTATCATGGGTGCGTTCAAAAACAAGGAAACGTACACAAGACGCCCAAACCCAGAATACCTATCTGTAGGCCGTATAGGCCATACAAATGCTGCACAGTAACCAGCCATTCAACCTCTGTACCAACCATGTCATTTTTTTTTACCAGTCTCCGATTCTGCCATCCAGTTCTCTTTCTATCATACGGCCTACAGAAGTAGTCCGAATAGAAACTACTGTGTGTCATCTGCTGTGATACTAATGATCTCCAGTATTTAGATTCAGTCACTCATTAGATTAATTCATGAATCCCCAAGCGACCACCGGTGGCCGCGCATCTATTGTCTTACTATTGTGTCTCTAATTGACGGTATCTGAAGGGTTATACACACATGACAGTTCTGAGTACCTTGCATTTGGCATTTGTAAAGGTCATCACCTAAATGGTTTGTGTTTTTCCTTCTAGATCGTCCTCTTCAGGTTTGTTCAATCGGATATGCCTTGTAAATAATAATTAAGACTTTTTTCAATAAATTGTACTTAGGTTATGCATATCTCTCAGTTTGGTCTAACGGCATAGTGCAGCACCTTCCACTGCCTTCTATCGTCCATAAAAATTCATACATCCAGTCTAAACAAAAGTGGACATTCTTATTCATTATTGTACACACACAATTTATACAAACAGTTAAAAAAGTAGGGGTCATGTACATTGGTGGGCTTAAGCCACAACTGGGTTGTAGTCATTTGCAGTTAATCCTCCCATCTGCTTACTCTGCCACCTCAGTTTAGCTTGGAGGTTTTTGTTACTATGTTGTTGTACAATAAGTTTATTCTATTCTCTTCTCATTAATCTCATAGATAGCAGACAGCCTTGAAAATATTTTACTCTGATCTTAATTTCATTTGGACAAAGTAATGAGCCTTGATTTAACCTACAATTCGTATGTCGAGGCTGTTACCATTAGGCCAGCACTGCTGATAAAATAATTAATAATTTTGTGTTCCAGGGAAAGCTAGGCGCCTCAAACAGGCCAAGGAGGAGGCCCAAGATGAGGTAGAAAAGTACAGAAGTGAACGCGAGAGGGCCTTCAAAGAGTTTGAAGCCAGGGTAAGTCATAGAAAGGAGTCCCTTAAATTATTGTTATTCTTTACTGTACAAAAAAAAAAAACAATTATATCGGCTGATGTAGGTGAGCTTATCTCACAATTTTCTTACAGCATAAAATTGCATGAGGACAACTACTTTACACTATTAGCTCTTATGCAACATAGAGCAAATTTTTTAAAGTTATGAACTAATCTGGATTGTAAACAACCCATAGGACTAGCATTTGCTTTATATGGCACAGAATTACACTCAAGGGTTCCCTGTGTCCAAATTAAAAACAAGACACTTATAGGATCACTAGTGTGTATATGAAATAGCCTGTTCTGAACCTACTGCGCCATTTCAATGGGATTTTGGTACACATGAATTTCTGTGACCTAAGTATGGGTACAAAATAAATACGTACAGAAGTCAATCTACATACAAAGCAACGCACAAATAGACACCGCTCACGTACACGATATTTCGGAGCGCCTCGGCCCACACGTCAAACAGTTTCGGCTCAAAGGCTCGTTAGTGTGCGTCCACCGAGCGTAGGTATAAAAAGTGAAGTACATACTTATATGAGATTGTCTTCTGTACCTATCTATTTTGTGGTATGGGGGTCACGGACTGTGGTATACGCATAATATTTCTCCGGTTTCCGTTACGGATACTACAATTTGCGAAATTATAAAAGTAAATTACAAATAGCAGATTTGACTTTCATTTCTAGTCTAGATTTTCATCGCTTTTACAATATTTTATGTAGCCATATAAAGTTTCCACCTTTATCCGAAATTATCCGTAACTTTTATATCAATGTCGTTTACGGACGTTTTTATTTTGGATATCATAGTTTTGGTTTTGTGTCTCTCATAACATCTCTGCTTGACTCTTACTCAAGATGTGTTGTTCTGTCTCTAGCACATGGGCACCAGGGAAGGCGTTGCCGCTAAGATCGACGCTGAGACCAAGGTCAAGATCGAGGAGATGAACACGATGGTGCTGCAGCAGCAAGAATCGGTACATACTCTTATATCAATCTGCATTGTCCCCATAGTATTCTCCAAAGTATTTATCAGAAGTGTACCTATTGTGCACCCATATGTCTATTAGTTATGTAACATAGTGCGTTTCACAGAAGAATTCCTTCTAGAAAGTTATAAAATAATAGTTGGTGTTAATCCAGAATATAAACTTTGCTGGCGTGCTATTCTCTAAGAGCCGCAGTGAGGAAATCCAAATAGTTACATTGGATTTACGATCTAATAGACCTGTATATTAGATTGATAATTCAATGTACTGCGTTCTTGACTCGTCGCTGCGGCCGGGCGGTGCTATTCTCTAAGAAAAGCCTTGAGCGCAGCGCTCTGGTACTAACTTTGATCCAAATTCGTTTAGCCGTCTGAACGTGAAGAATGAATGGAAAAATGACTGGACGTAACTCCTACTGATAGTTTTTGATGGCTCAACTATTTGATATAGCGATTTAGTGAAAGATCTTGTTATTTTTATCGACAAAGACTTAGTGGGATCCTCAACTGTAAGAAATTAGCCACAAGTTGTTTGCGTCAGTGGAGGTCTTTGCGAAGCTGCGCAATATTCTTCCAACTGCCACTAACACTGCACTCATCCAATCTCTCCTTTTCCTAATCTTTGATTATACCGATGTCAGTTAGATATAACTGCAAGCTAGCTAGATAAGTTTCTTGAACGACTTCAAAACTTTTGTATTAGATTCATATTTGGTTTGTGTAAATATTGTCATATTTCTGAATATCGTATTGAGCTCAAGGCTACACTGGCTACCAATCCGCCTTCGCTGGGATGCCAATATTTTATCGTTGCTTTACAGTATTCTGTTTATTCGTACAACTCCTCTCTTATCTCAAATAACACTTTCCAGTATTCTGTTTATTCCTACAACTCCTCTCTTATCTCAAATAACACTTTACAGTATTCTGTTTATTCGTACAATTCCTCTCTTATCTCAAATAACACTTTACAGTATTCTGTTTATTCCTACAACTCCTTTCTTATCTCAAATAACACTTTACAGTATTCTGTTTATTCCTACAACTCCTCTCTTATCTCAAATAACACTCTACAGTATTCTGTTTATTCCTACAACTCCTCTCTTATCTCAAATAACACTCTATAGTATTCTGTTAATTCCTACAACTCCTCTCTTATCTCAAATAACACTTTACAGTGTAGTTGTGGAGTTGTCGGAATAAACGGAACACGGTAAACTTTACAGTGTTCTGTTTATTCTTACGACCCCCTCTTTGTCGATCGCCTCGATTCGGCCACGCCTCCGATTCTTATTTATTTTCATTATTTATTCTCATTATTATTATTATTTGTTCTGACGTCATCTCAACGCTCAGTCACGTGTTTAGAACAAAGGAATCGGAGGTGTCATAACTTGGCTAGGGGGGCAGGTCTATTCTTAACCAGCGCGGGGGTCGTTATCGCATTTCTTCTTTGTCTTTTCTGGGTTTGGCGATGAATGGGAAAGCGCATAAAATATATTTTATTTTTCTGTTTGCAGGTGATCCAGGACGTGCTGCGCCTGGTGTACGACATCAAGCCAGAGCTGCACATGAACTACCGCATCAAAGTTTAACTGTTAACAAAATTTGTCGCGTATTAAACATGTTGCGATCACCAATCTAGTTGTTATCTTTATGCTATTTCTGTATTGATAGGCACTTAGGCGCGGCAAACTCAAATACGCGAAAAACGAGCGCCGAAAATCGATCTAAAATCGATTTGAGGACAATCGTCAATAATAAACATCTTTTTTTTACAGTAAACTTCGCAATCGATTACGATATCAAATGTCAAAATCAGCCTGTGAAACCTCTCCAACAAAATGGCCACGAAAAATGGCGGTTACTGTCAAAAAAACGCGGGAACATCTAGCCGTTAGCTGTAAATACAATTATTGCTTGGTTTCGCCCTATTTATTAAATAATCGTTCAATATTATTGTGTATTAAGAGATCAGCTCGGTATCATTCCAAAATACGTTCGAAGGTCCCATTAAGAACACAAAAAAAATGTACCTATAATCTTTAAATTGTATGTTATTCAATGTTGTATGTTGAATAGAAAATATATAAAGTTTTAAAAATGAATTCTAATGGTCTTTTCTTGAATAGTGGCGGCTTGGCGAGTGTGCAGTATTAGTGAAATATAAATGTTTAACGTTTTTTATTGTTTTATTGCATTGTGACCATTTCAGGTGATTTTACTTTATTGAAATAAAATTAAATGCTAAAAATATATTAGGTTTACTGTGTTTTCATTGATTCTGTACGGCTTCACTGCATCAATGTTCTGTAATAGAAATGAAACTTTTAGATGTGTTTAGATTAGAGATGTGCCGTTGCCGGCAATATTGCCGTGAGTGGGTATATTGGTGGCAATATTTCCCGTAGTATGAATATTGGTGGTATTATTCCCACTTTGGGCAATATTGCCGGCAACGGCACATCTCTAGTTTAGGCGTGCACTGTATCAGCTTAAATCTATATACCCACATAACATTAACACTGTTCTCAGAAGGTTGCAAGGGGAAATGATTAAATTTCTCCAGCTCTGGGTGGAGCGGGAGTGCCACACTTTTTTACTTCACGAATTAAAAATTTGACTGCGTTCCAGGATAACAATATGCCTTACAGAAATTCCCGTAGCAAGATGTGAGGTGTGGGTCTTGAAAAGTAAACCTTACATTTATCAAGCAGTGTAAACTAAGATTTCTTACTAGGTACTCACTCATAACACCATCCAAAGATAATAATGATACCCGGAACCAACATGTGCTTTCCAAAACACGGATAACACTGTAGATATTTGATCTACGATTTATTCGTCTATATATGTATAGATAGACTTCAGCAATATTGTCTACACTATTATCAATTGCCCATCAGATGTTACTACCCTTAACCCTTCAGATACCGTCAATTAGAGACACAATAGTAAGACAATAGATGCGCGGCCACCGGGTGTCGCTTGGGGATTCATGAATTAATGCGATTCATTTTCGACTTTAACTGGACTGTTAAGTGATGGAGCTTTATAGGATTGCTCTATCCCTTTTTCTCGCTTGCTTATTAACACGTCATGGCTATTACTTATTCTGTGGTCATGGTAAGGCCCCTGGACACTTGACTCCAGCAAATGTATATTATAAAAAATGTATATTGATAGCCTTTACTGCACCGAAGTCGCACGTATTGATGTATGTTTGATGAACAGGGCCCGAACTAGAGACGTGCCGTTGCCGGCAATCTGGGAATATTGCTGGCAACATTACCACCAATATTCATACATCGGGCAATATTCCCACTTCACGGCAATATTGCCAAAATGAGGGGCGACAAAATTAACTGATTCCTATCTTCCAACCTAGCCGTTATCCATCTACACCCAAGATGGCAGGTTGAGAATTTTATGTGCTACCTTCCAACCTACTTCAGATTATATATACATACAGGTTCAGGAAATATTTAAGTGGCGAAAATTATCTTTGCCCGGAGCGGCTAAATAGCTAGACAGGGCCCTGTTGATGAATAAGAAAAGCAAACGGGGGGAAAGGGATCGAGGGCGTAACCGGTGTACGCCATCGATTCAGTGTTTTCCATAATTTATAATCTATACTGCCGTTCATGCTGACAACGCTGCATTAAACGTGGCTTACTCGACCCGAAGCAGTTTAATTCAATGATCAATCGATATGAAAGAAAAGGAATACGTACTTGTGCTTATTCTTCTTCTCGCCGAGCTGGTCAAGCCAGTCGGCGATGGCGCCCACAGTAGAGAAGACGGCGGGCTGGTCGGCCTGGTCGCAGCGCCTGGACGAGAACGATAGCACGCCCACTAACAAGCCATCCATGATCGCTGGCCCGCCGGCGTCGTGCTGGAGGAACAAATCAATGATGTCGGTGTTTGTGTTTCCTGATAGCTACAACTTGGGGGTCTTTAAGTCAAGAGTGAATAGGTTACTTCTAGGCAAGCGTGCTCCATCGTCGACCACATCATCGCTTGAGATGGTGGTCAAACGCGAGCCTATCAATAATAAAAAAAAATGTGGTTTAGCCTCTTGGCCGCCACAGTCATGTATACTTGACAAAGCAAAATGTGTGTCCAGCAGGCCACGGTCACGACAACATAACCGACTTAATTGCAATTAATAAGAAAGTATTGTTTTTTTTTTTTTTTTTTGTTAAAGGACAACGCTGACGGGCAATAAATCTCGTATCGCCAAATTGTCCGTTAGCGTCGAGAGTATGTACGCTTTTGCTTTTTTGACGTGGCGGTCAAAAGAGAGAGGTGGAAGAGGTAATTTACTCTGTACTTCCTGGATATACCTATTATTGTATCGCCCCATGGTAATAATAATTTATTTTTACTCTGAACACGAGGTGTATCGCTGTGCGCAGTAAATTCAACAATAATTTGTTGGCGGGGGTGGAGAGGGTGTGGACCATATGATAGTGTGGTAGGTACCGGGTAAAACGGGGTGAATAGACACTCAAGGGTGAATAGAAACAAAACTTCAAAGGGTATTTTCTCGATATTTTAATGTTTTTTTCCGGATTTAACTGTATCAGTGTATTCATGCATTGTTATTCTAAAAAGTCGATGCTTTGTTAAAGGCCGATAATGTGGTATCAAAGTGAAAAACCAAGCCAAAGTTTTGTTTCTATTCACCCCTGAGTTTCTATTCACCCCGTTTTACGGTACTTCCTGCGCTACGATTAGGGCTTTTCACAAAAATTAAAATTAAATAGAACTCATATCTTTCACGTTTTTTTTTTTAAAAGGTAAGGAAAAACGCTGGTATACCCGCGAATTTCAAATTTTTAACAGTCAACACTAGGTTAAGTGATATGAAAGAAAAGGGAGTTAGTGATAGCGTGACGAGTGACAGGACAGACTGGAAGAAAAAAACGTGTTGCGCCGACCCCAAATAAAACGGGACAAGGGCAGGAAGATGATGATGACTAGGTTCAGCTCATTTCTTATATCTATGGTTAATTCATGAATCCCCAAGCGACCACCGGTGGCCGCGCATCTATTAATAATAATAATAATAATAATATTTATTTCTCTAAAAACGAATACTACAAATTACATAAACTTTAAATTACAGGCTATATACTTAAGACTATAAAACAGAGGAACATCTGTAACCGAACTAGGACGAGTCCTGTATCTCGGTATACAGCGCCACACCCTCGGATCAACAAAAAGCATTTATTTAGCCCAATCGGCATGCACAATAGACTCTACTTGAGTTACATTGATCATTAGATCAGTAACCTATTACAACTATTCTAAAAAATATTAATTTAAAAAAGTGTTTATGTTAGTGTATTTTTGTGTAAGTGTAGAGTAGTGAAAGGTGTAGGGGTGTTGGGTAGTGTGGATACGTATTACCGAAGAGTTTAAAACCACCTATAAAATAAATATATGTCATTAAAATAGGACACTGACCATATCCCTTTTACTCGTTTCCAATATTCTCATTTCTGTATGAGGAGGAGGTTTTCTGTTTCCTCATAAGAAAGGTTGAGCAGGTAACTGTGGACCTTCACCTTACAATCCAATTTGTTGAGCGGATATATATTAAGTTCCCTATTAACTTGATTGTACAAAAACGGAGCCACAAATATGTAAAATCTTTTAATGAAAGATGTTTTGGGCTCACATGATCGCGTACAAACCTCATACTTTCGGCGTTTGTTGGTCAAGAGTGGATCATAAACGAGCTCACTGTGCTTCTTTAAAACAACTCTTTCTATAAACAGTTGCCTCACAGTCGAAACTTGGCAGAGCTGATAGAGCGTTCGTGTTGGGAACAGTATGGGCTTGAAATTACTCACTTTCAGGATCGCCCTCTGAGCAACCTCTAAGCCATGAAGCGTGGTCTTAGGAGCTCCACCCCAGGATAAAATGCAGTACGAAATAATGGACTGACATAAAGCAATATATACATTTTTTAAAAGTGTCGCTTTTAAGACGTGCCTAAGATTCCTAAAGACATAGATAAGTTTCCGCACCCTAGAACTCAATAACCTTATATGTTCTTTAAAACTGAAATTACTATCAACTGTAACGCCCAGGTATTTCATTTTATCCGCACATTCCAGTGGTTTACATCCACAGTTTGTTTTTAGTGCACACCTATGTGGGATGATGCGATAGTTGTTATTAATTTCAATTTTCTGACGTATAGAGAAGGTATATTGTCTTACTATTGTGTCTCTAATTGACGGTATCTGAAGGGTTAAGCTAACAGCTAGTTATATTGAATACCTTTTTCATGTAATTCTTTAAAAAAATCATTAATAGTTTTTCTAGAGCGTTGTATTTACTTGTTACGGTCGCAAATCATATTTTCAACATACCTACAATATTTGACACACACCTACGGTTTCTTTCTATACACTTAATTCATGAATCCCCAAGCGACCACCGGTGGCCGCGCATCTATTGTCTTACTATTGTGTCTCTAATTGACGGTATCTGAAGGGTTAAATAAAGGCCTAAATGGTCTATGCCTATAGTGAGTAGAAAACTTTGAACTTACGTTACAAACGTTTTTCGGTATCGTTATGAATCCTGCGCAGAAGTTTGAACGAGTTACCAGTTCTCTGAAACAGGATAAATACTTATTTATATCAAATACTTTAATCCACTTAATAAATAAATGTATTGTGGTCAGTCAGTTCTTATACTTATCTACTTTTGGATTTCATAATTTTAATTACATACTTATACAGGGTGTAACAGAAGTGGGTGATCATATTTTTATCAAAAATCTAATCTCTCGATCTATCTAATTTATTTTCGAAACTAACAGTGACTGTTATTTTCGAAAATAAATTAAATCTCTCATAGGTACTTAGGTACATAAATATATATTTATATTTCTTACTAATTTGGATTCTCTTATAAGCTTGTAAGCACAACTTTTTTTTGTTGAAAATTGACCATGATTTGAAAGTAGTTCATTTGCATAGGCAAAAGCATTGTACCCATATAAAATATGACTAACCATTTCCATTAGACCCTAAATTTTAGTTTTGTCTGTAAAAACCTTGCCCCACACTAGGAATTACTTCTGTATCTACTCACATAATTATAACAAGACCCAGAACAACTATCTGTAGGCCATAAAAATATTTGTTCTGTGTGGGAATCGAACCCGCGACACGCAGCACAGCAGCCAATAGCTTAACCACTGCGCCCACCGTGCGGTCAATGTACCTACATACAGTAAAATACTTCGGGAAATCGGAAACAAAACTGGAAAGAAAATCAGAGACAAAGAAAAATCAACGATGAACCTTACTTTCCGTAAACCTCCTGGCAATCTGAAGAATCGTACACCGGTAGCATGACCTTCTGCAGCAGGACCTGTCCTCCAGCGCCATTGATACCCTGGAATTAAGAGCAACCACTACAGGAGAGATGCTTCTAGAACCAGTGGAGTAGCTAGGCGAGAGCAAAGTGGGCCCTCGCCCAAGACCTCACACCCAAAGGTCTCGCTCTAGTGAGGGCTCCTTAAGAACCAAAGGTTTTTTTAATTGACTAGCTTTTGCCCGTGGTCCTACCATTGTAAATAATACATAATAATTATATATCAATCTTTTTTCAATACTCTTACGAAGTAAATAAACGGGGGTCGACTGGCGACTTGTGGGGGTCGCTTAGCGCCCAGCCTGATACGGTAAATAAAATCAATTAAGGCGGGGCGAGCTCGCGCATTTTTCCGCATTAGTGCGGAAAACAGCTAACTATGTGCCTAAAACCGGGTTTTCGAGTGCCTAAGTTTATTGAAAAATAAATTATTGTATAGATAGACTCTAGACCTCTAGTTTGTCATTACAAACTGACGCTTCCTTTTTGAATGTGGGAAAACAAATCATCAAATAGCGCCCTCTTTTGCTACTTAAAAATTTTCCATCGCTACGACTACATGCATACCGTTAAAATTGAATTAACGATACTGCGCAGGTAATAATTCGGTTTCATCAACGGGGACAGCCTCAAACGATACACGCGTGACGTCACGCAACGGATACCTAATTATCCTCGCGGGCACCCACTTACCACAGCGTTGGTCCTTATGTGATCATCACACTGCCACGCATCACGCTGCATGTTGCATGTCAACGCACCTACGCGCGGACTTGCGGGAGTACAGATCTGCATCATCGTGCGGGGTTTTTATGCACTCACGCACGTAGTTGCGTTTTGTGCATTCACGGCGGCTCTGATTCATTTCATTCAAAGCCCATCCAAAATCACGCACGGCACTGCGAGACTCGTGCCATACCTAGCGTTTCGCACTGCGAAACTGCTCTGCGTGCTCTGAATGATCGCGTGTGGATGCATTTTCTGCGTGTTGGACTGTGCGTGTTTTCTATTAAACGGAGATACTTACAAGCAACGTTAAATCACGCATTCAAGCGCTACGCTGCGTGGTGCGTAGCAGTGTGATAATCGCCTAAACTATCACAAACACATTCTTACCAGAACAGATCCCCAGCCGAGGAACATTACGTGATTATCCACAGGGATGATCCGATCCCTCGCATAGGCAATCTTCTCCACCGCCGGATCCTTCCTCCCGAAGGTTATGTTCTTATGGATCCTCAGAACAGCGTAGTTAAACTCCAGGGTTTGGGGCTTGTAATTGGGGTGGAAGAAGATCTCGGAGACGCGCACCAACTCGCCTCCTGACGTGGCGTTGGTGGAGGCAATTCTTACTGTGAGCATCTTTACGTATTCTCGAAAGAATCGGTTGTTGTATTGACTGTGGATGAGAAATGATTAAAATGAGATATATCCTTTAGTGAATTTTTTTGCCAAAATGATGATGTTGCGTCGGAAGGCCTCCTGCAAGGTGGACCGATGACCTGGTGAAGGTTGCGGGAAACCGATGGATGCGAGACGCGCAGGATCGATCATTGTGGCGACACTTAGGGGAGACCTATGTCCAACAGTGGACGTTTGTCGGCTGAAATGATGATGATGATGATAATGATGTTGTAGAATGAGATCGAATGTGGTGATGACTTACAGTTGCAAGCAATGAGCAGCGGTGAGGACCTTGTCCTTGTCGATGATGACAGCGCCACACCAGAGCTCGTTGTTAACCAGGAGCGCCGCCATGTAAGGGAACTCCTCAATGGTAGCCACCTCATCAGGGTTGTAGATGCGACGGAAGCGGCGATCCAAGACTAGGCGCTTGGTGGTTATGGTGGAGGGTTCTGTGGCTATGAAGTAAGATTTGGTTTTATAACTGTGGTCAAAGTTGCTCTACTAGCGTAGGTTTAACTGGGTTTTGGGATCACGAAGAATATGTGTCAAGAACAACATAACCTGCCTAAAAACCCAGACTGTTATTCTGTAGAGCAAAACCTCTTTCGTACAGAGAAAACGCGTGATACTATGACTATTTTGAATACAATTGGTTAAGTGTAACTGTTCCCGCACACGGGCCTCAAAAACACGCCCCCGCAAAAAACGCATGAAGTGGCCACAAAAAAAGCTAGAAGCCGCCGCAAAAAACAGCTGAAGTGCGCGACAGCTTGTAGCCGGCTTGAAGCTTGAAGCCGCATCAAGCGTTTTTTTGAGACGGCGCCGTCACCGCACACGAGCCACAAAAAAAGGCGGCCCCAAAATGAAGCTTGAAGCGGCGTTTTTTTGAAGCCCGTGAGCGGGGACAGTAGGTCAGACTGGTAAACTAAGGGCCCCATTCCATTCGGGGGCTACTGCGTTTTGCTAAATTTCATAGAAAGAAGAATATGACAAAGAGTGTAAGGTCACCATAGCGTCAATAGTGATTGGCGCTAAGGTGACTTAGCATCTGACTAACCTAAAGCTAGAACTACATTAGAAAAACGCACACGTGTAACACGCCTGATTTGTACGTAGAACGACGTCGCGTGACGTGTATCAAGAGTAGCTCCACAAATCTAGTTTCCATATAAAATGTATATGAGACTGACGCGCCCAGATCGGCGTGTGTGACACACGTGTGAGCAGTCTAGATTATACGATACTATTTTTTTAGGTGGGAAAATCACCCAATGACCTCGCCTACTCTTGGGCGGAGCTGTAGATAGTGTCAGACTTTTACTGACTAAAAACCCACATCAGTTCCTTCGTTGTCTTTTATACCAGGGCCGAGTCTTCCTTTCAGAAGCAGACCCTTGGCTCCAGTAGGCTTCGAACCTACTGGGTCCCTACGGTTTGCTGACATCTCCTTGAGGCGCGCGTGGAACAATACGTGCCGTCGACGTCTTGGGCTGAGTCCGGACGGTTACTGGACGGTCGGACGGCGAGCTATCCATTGTTCGCACTGATGATAGGATATGGTTTGTTTTAAAAATTTACTTAGTTCAATAAAAAATCCCTTACTCGGTTCAGTTGTAGCGTTTACTTGGTCTTCCTCCAGGGCTCGTCGGTTGTACTCGATGGGCAGACCTTCGTACTGCAGAGATCTCCTCTGCATCGGCCCATAAATGTCCTCTGAGCTGTGATATGACTTCACGGCAGGAGCTTCAATAAAGACAACTTGGTTCAACACATGTTATTTACTAACTATAGCTGATGTCCGCGACTTTGTTTGCATCAGACTTATAAAACAGCACAATGCTTTTTAGTCATAATTTCAAGAAGTTTTCTGTTCCAGGTATTAGCCAGAACAAACAGACAGACAGACCGTCATAAAGAAAAAAAAATCCTATAATTCTTACTACACTCGAACTAGTTTGGTTTTTATAAGTGTCTTTTTTGATAGGAGGGTCATGAAAAAAAAACTCCATCCTATCCCAACCCACCCATCATCATCATCATCATCATATCAGCTGAAAGACGTCCACTGTTGGACATAGCCCACCCCCAAGCGTCGCCACAACGACCGGTCCTATGCGTCAGGCATCCATCGGATTCCCGTGACCCTGACCAGGTCATCGGTCCACCTTGTTGGAGGCCTTCCACCACTACGTCTTCCGGTACGAGGTCGCCATTCCAGAACCATTTCGTCCCCATCGACCATCTGTTCTGTGTGCAATGTGCCCTGCCCATTGTCACTTAAGTTTGGCGACTCTCCGAGCTATGTCGGTAACCTTGGTTCTCCTGCGGATATCTTAATTTCTGATGTGATCACGCAAGGAGACTCCGAGCATAGCCCTTCCCATCGCGTGACTTTGAGTCTTTTTATGAGGCCCATTGTAAGCAACCACGTTTTGGAGCCATAAGTCATAACTGAAAAAGCAACACGCACTGGTCATAGACTTTCATCTAGAGACACTGGGGTATATTACTACCCAGCCGGGTCGGATTCGACGTTTGACCTCTTTCTCTACTCAACTGGACCGTCTGTCCCAGGTATTGTACTTGTCCACAACTTCGAGTGACCGTCGCATGTAGATTAGATATTTATATAAGCTTATTTACCTTCATCAGAAAAATCAGAGAGAGAGGACAATATTTCTTGGTGCGCCGCCATAAATTCCATAGAGTTCATTACTATAAACAATACGGTCGCCATTTCCTGACATGGACGTCCCGCCATCTTGTTTCTTGATTTGAAAATAACTGAGTAGAAAGAAAAACAATTTACTAGTATTTAGGTATCCTAATTTTTAATGTTTGTGGAACACTGTGCGTTCAGTTAAGGAGTGGAATTCCCTGCTGGAGCCTGTGTTTCCTGAATTCCTGATAGCTACAATCTGGAAATCTTTAATACCTATGTCAGGCAGGAGTGAATAGGTTTCTTCTAGGCAAGCGTCCCCCATCGTCGACCACATCGTCGCTTTACATCAGGTGGGATAGTGGTCAAGTGCGAGCTTGTACTCCAGGCGTACGGTAGGCCAGCCTTTTGGTACCTAGTTTACAGGATGCATTTAGGAGAGTATGCGCAGGAATTTCATGGCTTATTGGTTTTAAACCAATCATTTAAAAACAGTATAGTACATCGGCATTATTATGTTCCCACTGTTGGGACTCTAGGCCTCCTCTCTAGAAGAGGGAATGGGCTGTAATCCACTATACTTGCCCAGTGCGGGTTGGTGGATGTCACATCTCTTTGAATTTTTGGTTCTAGGACATGATGTTTTCCGTCACTGTTTTGAGAGCAGTGGTGATGAATTACACAAAAAAATGCGCCTGGCTGGGTTTGAACTCGCGACCTAGAACTCGTAAGCCTGGACCATCACCACTCGGCTACCTCGGCTCTTACAGAAAAAAAAAAGTACACTATTAACACTACAGGGACCTTTAGTACTGTTTAACGGATGTTATTGCAACTCTAGTACCTAGTGTAGGAATTATTACTTCATCCAATCGAATACATGTATCCGGTTTCCTTTCAATGTATCCGTTTCAGTTTTAATTTAGTGCGTTTTAATATTCTTACACACGCATTCAAACAGGACATTTCGTCGGCTGTTGTTAAAAGTTACCTAATGTGTTTATTTATTTTAATTAAGTTATAAAACTTACCTAATATAAAATAGCAGTCATTTGAAGAACAGCAAATACCTATTTCAATGTTCACTACGATAACTCAAAATCCTAATATCCAATTTCCCAATGCAATAAAAAAAAAACAAATAACGAAGCTTATGGAAAATTTTATTACAATATTTACACGAAAACTATAAAAAGAAAAATTACTATATACATAAATAAACGATAGAGTTGAGTCTATCTACTAGAGTTTACACGTGACAATATTTTTATGACAGAACGAGAATTCTTTATTTGAAAATAATTTCGTGTTCATTTAATGCCATCCTTTGCCCCAGCCATAGCCCCCCCAGCCGCCGAGGGACGAGCCCCACCCGAGGCCTCCCCACCCGACGCTCACTGGGGCCGCGATGACGGGGGTGCGGATGATGGGTGCGGTGACGATTGGAGCTGATACAACATGGCGGACAATTGGGGCGGAGTAGACCACGCGCGGGATCGTCACGCCGTGGTTGATGAGGCTAGAGCTGACGGAGTAAGATGGCAGCACGATCGGGGAGGCTGGTGACAAGAGAACATTATAATAGTATACGAAATATGGGTCTGTGGACCAGTCTGGCTGCTGGCAACTTTGGGCGTAAACACTCAAGTAGGCTTGAGATGTTTTGATGTGTTTTCGCCCAATAGAGACCAGAGGGCCCCACCATGAACTTTAACGTGATCTATTTTACGACCCAAACTAGTTTTTTAAAGGGATGGAACTATACAAGGTGTAAGGGATAGCCCTCCGCAAACTTTAAGGGCTTGCTCAGTAGACGAAACTGAACAAACCCTAAAAAATCTTGTGGAAGGTACAATATTTTTTTCCAGGAAACGAAAAAAATATATGGAAGGTTGTTGTTTTGTCTACTGAGCAAGCCCTTAAAGTTTGCGGAGGGCTGTTCCTTAGACGTTGTATAGGGTTTATAGCTACCTCCCTCTTACTCTTTCGCATGCTCCTCATGCGACACTTCATGGTAAGGCCCCAGACAGGAAGCGGGATGAGCAAAGTCCACAGATATGTAGCTGTACAGGCAGTGTAGCTTAGGTAGTGTGTAGGACAGTAAGTGACAAGCTCAATGCCAGTTAGATTTGTGTTAACGCGATCGACACGATTATGACGTTTGGCGCTTTGATATGGCCTGCTCCACGCTCATGACCAATCAGAGAGCCATTCGCGCTATACGTTTAGATCGAGTTAATATAAAAAACTCGCACTCAGCGAACGTACTGAATTGAAAATTGTGGCCGTGAGGTGAGATACAGTATACAGCGTGTCTAATATAAGTAATGTGAGAATCTAAAACGTTAAGTCAAAACTGTAATCGATGCGATAATTGGTGAGCAATGGCGTAATTTCAACATGGCAGTTTCGCGATTCTATGTGAATTATAACTGCCATTCAAGTTACAAGTTAAAGATAGAAAACACGTTTATTTGGCACACAGGTTAAACGTAAACGCGAGCCTATTAATAATAAAAATGTACACACAATGAGATAACAATTATAGTATAGATACTTAAACTTAAAATACATCAACATTGTGTGTCTCACGGCTGCGCCAAATAGGTCCAGATCAGCATGGTGCCAGGTCACAACGTAGCAGTTGCCTGACGCTGGTTTTCAACAGAAAATTAAGTTCTGACACTTATGAAGCAAATATTTCAATAATCATTTTGCATAGAAAGCTGATTTTTATAATTACGTTTCCTAACGTTTCTATGATAAAATACATGAACTAAATAGGTAATTAATGCAGTTTAAAATATTTTATATGTGTGAGGGCAAGCAAACAGAATTCTGCTTACCTTAACGGAATTTTCTATGCATGGACTTGGATTTAGTGTTCAAATAGTGTCTATAATGAAATGAGGAGTTACCGAGGCCCAGTCCCAAAGGTGGGACAGGGTTGGACACCGCCAAGCCGATGAGAGCGAGTACTAATGCCACCTGCGAAAAGAGAACAAAACTTAGCACATTAATATATTATTCCACAACGCTGTCTAGCCCCAAGCTAAGCAGAGCTTATGTTATGGGTACTAGACAACCTGATATACATACTTATACATTTCTAAATACATACGAGTACATATCGATAAATTACACCCAGACATAGAACAAATGATCATGCAGATCACAAAAACATTTGTCCTGGATGGAAATTGAACCCACGACCTCCAGCATAGCAGTCAGGGCCACTAACCACTAGACCAACAGGCCAGTCAAAGAACTATAAGCTATAGGTATAATATGCTATTATATTATAGCATAGTCTGAAAGGAGCTTAAAGATCTCAAAGCTAACTTCAAAACCATATTTCGAACAACAAGAATTCCTTTTTCAAAAAGACACGGCCACTTACCGCACACTTCATGTTTGTCTATTTGCAGGTTTTCACTGACTTGTAAACTGAAGTGTTTCCGATCATCATTGCCCTTTTATATCGCGTGGAGCTGGCCACGGTCCGCCGGCCACACGTATCCTCCGACGGGAAGCTTTGCATCATTGCTGCATTATACATTAGTTATGGGCTGTCCTTTCGACAGTCTGTTTTTACTTTTGTAAGAGTAAAAACTGTAGTTCTACGGTGCCTGGAAGAAATCGCCGATTGCAATTTTTTTTTACGTTGGGCAAAAATCATCCAATGACAACCCCCGCTCTTGGGTGGAGCAAGAGATAGTGTCAGACTCTTACTGACTAAAACCCACCACATTCCTTCTAGCCTCTTCATACTGAGGCTCGAGCTTCCTTTCGGATAACCCTGGCCTTAGTAGGCTGCGACCCATCTTGTAGTTCAACCCTCCTGAGCGCCGATTGTATATTTTTAGGGTTGTGTTTCCTGATAGCTCCAACTTAGGGGTTTTTAAGTCAAGAGTGAATAGATTACATTTAGGCAAGCGTACTCCATTGTCGACCACATCATCGCTTACCGTCAGGTGAGATGGTGGTCAAACGCGAGCCTAAAAATAATAAAAAAAGGTCCAAACTTCAAATTCAAACGGAACCCTTATAGGATCATTTTGATGTCCGTCCGCCTATCTGTCTGTCAAAACCCTTTATCTCGAGAACGCGTAGAGGTATCAAGTAGAAATTAAAATGAATTATGCAATTTAGCTTCACTTTTCTTGGACTGACCGACATTTGACTATTCAAAAGTGCCTGCAAATGGTATATTAAATAATAATAATAATAATACAATAAAAATAATTCTGAGTTAATGAAAAAAAAGATACGGCCGTTTATGTCGCAATAAACGTGTATTTCGACACTCGCAAAGGAATCAAAATTCATAGGGTGCTCTACCTAGAATCCTGAAATTTGCCTTGAGGTATGGTCCATCCCTTTCTATCGCTCGCACGACTGTCAGTTTACACGTCATAGTAAGGCCCCAGATATGAGCTCCTTAGTAGTCCTAAGTTGAGCTTTTCGAATACTGACAAATGCTTGCACTGACTGGACGGGTCCACTCAAATCTGTATGGTTTTTTCCTCTAAAGACCATCTCAGACACTAGTCTGCATGGTTCCCATGTGATTTGACTATTACATAATTTCTGTATGGATTTTAAAAGAGACTTTGACCCCTGAGTTTGTATCGATGTTTCTTCTCAGGGTAGTCAGCTTGGAAACACCGGCCTCATCAAGTTTTATATTATAGTGTTAAGTATATTATATAAACTCTATTTGCAAAATAAATATAATTTATCATATGATATCTAGATCTACTGTTATCGTACTAAGTCTTCATACAATACACTGTAGGTACATTCCGAAAGATAAGGAGTTCTTATAGATACTAAATGGCAAAATCAACAATCAGTTGTGGTTTTTGTAGTCATTCCGTTATGTTTATCATAAAAAGGGACGGTGAGCCAAAATTATGAAGCTAAGCCGAGCTAAGATTTTCGGCTTAGCTTGGCTTTTAAGCTAAGCAGAAATAATAGGTCCAGTGCAAATCGGACTCGCGCACCGAGGGTTCCGTACAAACTAATACCTATGCGAATAGTTCGATTCCCGAATCTTTACTTAGTAAATTACGTTACTTCTGACCTCACGGCCACTCGGACGAGGGCCCCGGCGGCCCATTTTGCCAGCCTAGCCTAGTTCCCCTCCAGTTCCACCACTGCTGTCAATAGTAACTTCAACTAGTTTTGAGGGCTGGATCCGTGCTTGGAAGATGGGAGCCTGACCTAGGCGCTCACAAGTCACCTTCATACTTATTGCACTATACAAATCGGAATGTCTAATGACGCCAGAATATTAATACAATTATAAATATTCTGTTGCCATTGAAAACAATAAAAACAAACCAATTAGAATGTAAATGAGGCGCACATTACACACTAATCCGTTCGTTGTTGCCGTCTGTAAATAATCGTAGGAACCAATACATTATCGCGGAATTGCAATATACTATTAGGCACATTAATCACCATTCTTGACTGTATAATGCAGTTTTGATATGTTAATATCGAGTGCTAGATTGTTCCCGTGGTTAGGCTCGCTTGGTCTGTCCTGCAGATTTTTTTATTTTATTTCAAACTTCAAAAAAAGAAGGAAGTTCTCAAGTCTAGTACTACATGACTACCACAAAAAAAAGGAGAAACCACAGAAACAAGAGAATAATAGAAAAGGTTTTTTTTTAATATAATACTACTAGGGCTTCCAAAAACAAAAAAAAATAAATGATTTCGGAACTCGGTGTCAAAAAACTATCTTCCAGAATTGCAATTATTTAACAAATTTTTGGAAGTCAGTTGTATTTTTTTATAGACATAGGTACTCCTAGACATGATATTGTATCTTTTTATCAATAAAATAATCTTTTAATTAGATAAGTACATTAAACAAATTAACTTAGTAGCAAGAAGATGTCTGTAGGTGCCCTGGAGAGTCGAAGTCTACTGGGAACCACGGGTTGTGCGCAAGAGAAACTCGGTGTCCCAGAACGAAGGCAGAGAAGAAATATATGAGTTGGTTTTAATAAGTAATAGTCGAAACGCACTCCAGCTCCGCCCTAGAGCGAATTTCTGAATTTTTTAAACGATTTATTTGTGCTCCTGTGTTGCCATAGATAAATGTTTTATCTATCTATGTATAGTCCGTCTAAAAAGTCAAACGACTTGGGAATTTGGTATAGCATTAAATAATTTAAAAAATACTTATATTCAATACTTTTTATAAGTTTCTTCTATTAGTAAACAATATAAAGATATCTTAATCAATCTTAACCAGTGTTGACTGCATCAGATTTCATTTTACCTAAATAATTACTCAAGTCGTTTGACTTTTTAGACAAACTATATCAAATACATACCAATTTGATCAACTCTAACCTGAAAACCTATCAAACTTCGGCAATAAAGTTTGTAGTGTCTCGTCCATTCTGCAAATGCAGCATCATCACTCGCAAAGCCATGAAGTTAGAGTTATAAAAAGTCAAAAATAAAACAAAATTCATCCAAAAATTTAAACATTATTTAATTAAATATTCAGCATAAATATCAACTTAATAAAATCAAGATTAACAACTAATCGACTAAACAAAGCGGAACGCATCGCAAAACTAATGGCGCCACTGTAGCATGTCCCTACGATACTGGCCAATGACATCACACGCATAAATTAGGGCCATAATCACGAATTAGATGCCGGTTGTTGTAAATTTTATGAATCGTGATGGTCTATCATCAGTCTAACCAAGGAATTATTGGGTTATCTAGCAGAAACTGGGTCGTGGAGACCAGATTCTCGCAATATGGAGTGAAGCCAAACAACCACTGGTTTTCGACTGTATCCGGCTAGACTGGAAGTAAAAAAACTTCTTCATAATCATATTTTTCTTTCACATAGGCCTACATGGGCACCTAGGGCTATATTTCCCCGTGACCTAATGGCGGCGATCAGTTGCGCTCCCATGGTGTCCCGGTGAAATATAGCCGTAAGCTACCAAGCTAAACACCACACAGACACCAGAGTCACCACACGTCCGAGCTGGTCACGCCACCAAATTGGTTGCGCAACCAAACGGACACCAGGAGAGTAACTCTCTATAGAGCTGTATACATTTTGTTGGTAGCGGCGACTGGTCGCGCCGCCATGGTGCCTCGATGAAATATAGCCCTTATAAAAAGTCAGAAGCTAATGCAATCAAACGCCAAGAAAGTTTGGAAAGGGCTAAGTAGATGATGATAATCACCTGTAAACGGTTTTTTAATTTCAGAATAGAAAACGCGGGATGAACATGTACCTACGTACCCAGATACTCGTATCTATGTAAGTATTTAACTTATTTTAATTCACAAACGTTTAAATTTACTTTCAAAATTAAATATTCTTGATAGAGCAATGTCTGCTATGTTTAGCGTCCATGCAGGCTCTTCTGTCTTCAAATAAAACCTATCATTATGCTTCTTTGGCTTGCTACTGCCATATTAGAACTTCTTTACCTTAGGAAAAGCTTGTTAAGCTTCATAAAATATACGAAATTAAGAATTAAATCTGAAAAGAAGAAAAGAAAGCATTATAAACAATTTTTCCTGTAAGTATTATTAGAAATAAGCGTAACTCTTTAACTCTTTGAATGCTTTAAGTTCCACAGTGCGACATAAGTGTACTAATTACCGGTGATTAGCATTCAATGAAACAATGAAAAGGGCCCGAAATTCTCTGTTCGAATGCCAAAGATGCTAGTGCGGGGGCGACGATGCGCGACGTCATTAGGGATGCACTCATTGATCGACTTTTTAGTCTACTAATATTATGCAAAAGCCGTTTCATCTGCTTAAATAGTGTCGAGATCTTATATATTACCGCCATAATCGTGGCGTGCCCAATCGAGCCATGGGTAGCTCGCTGTCCGATCGTCCGGTAATGGACCAAGTCCAAGACGTCAACGGCGCGCACTGTTCCCGCGCGCCTAAAGGAGTTGTCAGCAGCAGGAGGGGCCCAGCTGGGTCGAAGCCTACTGGGGACAGGGTTGTCCGAAAGGGAGCTCGTGCCCCGGTATGAAGGCTAGAAGGAACGGGGTGGGGTTTTAGTCAGTAAGAGTCTGACACAAGCTCCCGCTCCACCCAAGAGCGGGTTTTGTCATACGATGATTTTCCCCATCGCAAAAAAAGACCTATACCGTCATTTTCATCTTCAGTCTGATTTTACCCAATGCTGGGCATAGCACTGTCTTTTCTTGTGCCAATCCCTACGTTATGTGCTCACATACCTCATCTTTATCGCTATGGAAACAATGTCGTCTGCTCGTGCCATCGCCGGACGATATAATTCAAATTAGGTAACAGAAAGTTTCCCATCCTCTGTACTTGTCTATTTCCATCTGTCACAGTCGTAGTCCCACTTGGAAGACAGTCCGTCGATGGGATTGACACGCAGTTCTAGCATTCTTCGCAGTTTTATCTTCTGGCTCGCGTGCGATAGAGTAGCTGGCAGGGGCTCGTACACTGAAAGAAGGAAGACTGTCATAGGACCCACAAAACAAAATTAAACTAATTTTTTTCAAAAATTTTTTTTTTTTCATAAAAATATAATTGATAGCTCTTAGGTTAGTTTTCAAAAGATATCAGAGATTGCGCTAGTTGTTACGTGTCACGTGACTGGCACATGGCACTATGACGCAATACCGAGCGCTAGTGCGATGTAAGTCGAAGACCGACAGGCAGTATGTTCGGAGCCTCGGTTCGAATCGCATGTGCACACTGCACGCTACGTGTTCAGTAGGGTGTCTTTTTTGTGAGCTCGGCTTCAAGTTCCACTTCGCGTCCGCAATTAAGACATTCATGCAGACGAAGCCACTGGCAGAAGTTAGTATTAAATGTTATGTGTATAAAGTGGAAGAATTTGCCTGCTGCGTTCTTCCCGTCAGCTTATAATTTAGGTACCGTAAAGTGAGGTAACTTTGACCTTAGGGTATAACTTACTTATTAACTAACAGCAACATTTCAAACTGAGAATACTGTGTTTCTGTTGGTTGATAAGCTTGTGCCAAAGTGGACCTCAGGGCCAAAGGTACACTGATTTACTCGGTACCTTCAAGTCTAGACTGAATAGGCTCTTAATAAAGTAGTGTGCCTCACTCTCAACGATTGCATCACTGCGTAGAATCAGGTGGGATTGCAGTCAAGCACTAGTTTAAATAAAAAAAAATCGTACTCTTCGTTTACGTTCATCAATCCAGTCATACAATAGTGCTGCTCTCTCTGAAGAATGTTACCTATAAACTCAGGAGTTTCGGGGTCATTTAAAGCTGGACGTACCAAAATAATGCAGGAACATAAAGGTCCAAAACGTAAAGGAGCAGAGGAACAGCCCAACGCCCACGATGAACTTCCATTGTCCCGTGGGGTGCTGGAACTCCGCGAAGGTCTGGCAGAAGGAGGCGCGGTACAGCGCCTTCTTTTCCTCGCAGCAGAGCATTCGCCAGTCACATTTCTCTTTCTCACGAAGTGCCTGAACATTTATAAATATTCGATATTATGACCAAGAAACTGCTGATGCCAAGTAATGGAGTAGGTATGTAAATTAAAAAAAATCGTTTATTATCAGGTATCTGTGGTTCTTAGATAAGTGGCACCTGACCGCGAAAGCGACGGAACACCATGTCATGAAGTTAAAAATTTTCCTTCAACATGAAAGGCAGAAAAGTGTTCGGGAATCATACCACGAATGCCTTGAAATTCACGTCTCTAGCAGTTGGTCCCTCAGTGCAATGCGACGACAAAAGACGCGTGCTTACCTCTGCCAAAGATACTGAGCTCCTAATAATAGTAATGATAGGATACCCAATAAATACTTCGTCTGGTCTGGGCATACATCCCAAAGAATCAAATGCCTGCCGGAGTCTGTGTTTCCTGATAGCTACAATTTGGGGGTCTTAAAGTCAAGAGTAAATAGGTTATTTCTAGGCAAGCGTGCTCCATCGTCGACCACATCATCGCTTACTATCAGGTGAGATGGTGGTCAAACGCGAGTCCATCAATAAAAAAATAAAAAAAACTGGGACATGTCATGCAACTAAGCAATTTGATGCACCATAATATCCTTGATATTAACTTCATCGTCATTAGTAGAAAGAAAGTCAAAGGCGTCTCCCGCTGCTTGACAGGCCTCCCTAAGAACTTAAGCAACACCCAGTTCTCTCGGATTCTGCAGGTTATAGAGACCTTTATCAGATATATTTATACCACATTATAAGAAGCCTCCAGCCCCGGTACTCGTCATTACTTCAGAACTTTTCAGCATCATCTGCTGTTACAGAGACTTTTTACTTTACTCGTAAACAGTTGACGTCAAGTTATATGAACACGACCAAAACATGGCACACGGGCCAGCCTCAAAACGAACCCACCAAACTATTTCCTTTAGTTTTCATACATTTTATATGGACACGCCTGTGGTCGCCACACGCCACAAATTGTCTCTGCTCGCTTCTTGCGGTAACCCACACCACTCCTGCTATGCCCCACCCCCAGTATTTTGAATTAAA
Organism: Mythimna lalbum; assembly: GCA_949319445.1. Classification (NCBI taxonomy): domain Eukaryota; kingdom Metazoa; phylum Arthropoda; class Insecta; order Lepidoptera; family Noctuidae; genus Mythimna; species Mythimna lalbum. The sequence goes on from OX439367.1 coordinate 17,342,688, forward strand.
GGCAACACACGCCCTGTGGTCTTTATTAACATTGATTGGAATAATGAATATGGATATAGAATTATTTCTATCAAATTTCAATCCCGTCGTCCCGCATGGGTTAAAAAAAGCATCCACGGGTGGCGACTACAACTGACTGTCACACGCGTCGGCTAGTTTTGCAGCCGCTTCTAGCTTCAGGCTGCGATATTTGAGGCTGTCGCGTGTCACCCGTGTACGACCAAGCTAAATAAAAATTTGTATACGTTACACAAATATCTCTGGTGTTCTCCTTGAACCTGATGGCGGGGAAGGGGAAGTGGGCGTCATCTTTGTAGTTGGCACTGCCGTTGACTCCAAACCCGACCCAGTCCCGGTTCCCGATCCTGCATCGACCGTGGATCCCTCTCCTCAACAAGTCCCCTCTTATTATAAACGACAAAAGAGGTTTTCCATTTAAAATTAGCAACGACATTTTCCTTCAATCTATTGACAAGATGACATGACCTGATTTTTGAACTTGACTTTTGAAGCGGTTATATGGCTGTAAAAAGGTTCGATTCAAAAAAAAGTTTAGATTTTTAGATGTAAACTTTTTACTATCTATACATATAATAAATCTGTAGAAGTTTTTTTTTGTTTAATTTTTATAAACTAGGGCTTGACTGCGATCCCACCTGATGGTAAGTAGTGATGCAATCTCTGATGGTTAGGTGCACTAGTTTGTTAAAAGCCTATTCACTCTAGCCTTGAAGATGCCCAAATTATAATTAGTTTTTAGTTGTGCACGCCTCACGTAAAATTTACCAAATCTATGTAGACAACTTTTATACATTGAAATCATGTGTAACTTGATATATTACTTAGGCTTTATTTCATCGGAATTGGTTGACTGTATCGAAAGATATACTATATTCATTGGCTATTAGGCGGCACAAAGTTTGCCGGGTCAATAGTTTATTATAATTATATAAAACAACACATACATTGTTCCTAAATATTCATTATATAATCGAGTCTGTCAATAAATTCTTCAATAAGAATCTTGACGCAGGTAAACTAAATCTTTTCTCTAGTCGTTTTTACATTTCTGCCTAAAGTTACGAATAAACGTTATCGATATTATCAGCAAGAGTTGGTTTTGCAATTTTTTTCAGATTGTGTTAATCCTATAAAGTTATGGAAATAAAGATGTCATGAATTGTTGAATATGGTTTTAATTTTAGTTTCAGTTTTTACTTCGTATGAGTGACCCGTCGAAATGAGTACATCTCATCAAGTAATTTTATGAGATGAAAATAGCTTCACTATTTATTGTTTCTGATTCTCCAAGTGGGTAGCATAGGACTCTTTATCTTATTGAGACTATGCTTTTTTTTTCTGTCGACGGGGAAAATCATCATTGACGAAACCCGCTCTTGGGTGGAGCAGGAGACAGTGTCAGAGTCTTACTGACTAAAAACCCCGCGCCGTTCCTTCTAGCCTTCATACCGGGGCTCTAGTATCCTTTCGGATAACCCCGACCCCGGTAGGCTTCGACCCAGATGGGCCCCTCCTGTTGCTGACAACTCCTTGAGGCGCGCGGGAACAGTGCGCGCCGACGACGCCTTGGCTCGGTCCGGACAGTTACTGGACGATCGGACAGCGGCCAGTCGATTATGGAACTTACGAGGGAATGCTCAAAGCCCACATCAAAAGTGTCTTACCAAGAAAACGTCTTGTAAAAGGGTTAAAGACTACGTTGAAGTCACGCTTGTTTGGCAACGACTGCATGAGCAAGCTGCGTTCTGCACATGTATCTTTTCTGGTAGTTAATTAACTGCATTATCGTCTATTAATTGTTCCTGTTTAATTTATACATATATGTATTTCAAAAACAAACTTCATTCTTTAATGATAACGAAGTTATCCATGGTTGAATGGAATTTTGTTTTACATCTTGAGTACAGTAACGAGTTTCTTTAATAGGTTCAGAATTAAGTATTTGTTAACTATGCATGTTGATTGTGAGGAAATAGTCGATGTGTTTGAAGAAATAACGCATATTTACGAAGTCGATAAAGATAATAAAACAATAAAAGGAATCGGCATTAAGATGAAATATACAATTGTAAAACATTCGTTGCACACATATCGATAGCTATATTTAACTTAATTTAAAAAAAATCAGATAGTTGGTTTTGGCAATAAGGGTAGTTAGTGTCTTTATATGACACCATATTATTAATTATTCATTAAAATCATAATTCAAGCATTTTGTACTTAGCAGACTTAGCTGACGAGATAGCTTCTTGAAATATTTGCTTAATTTGCTTGCTTGCTCATATTATTATCTTATAAGTTACTGTAAAAATAGACTGCTGATGGTTCATGTAAATTGTTTAAAAGTAATGTTAGATTGCCAACAACGTACCAAAGAAGAAGAAATCTCCAGAATCCAATATTTTCATAAGTAGTTTTAATAATACACAAGTTTTTACTCAATAATTAGTTTAATAATGTTAACATAATAAAATTAATACAAAACCACTTTAAAGAATAAACTAAACAATGAGCTAAAATTGTATTCTTTAAAAAAGGGATTGGAAAGAAATTACCGTCTTGTTGGATCTCAAAATAAACATTACATTTTTCTAAAGCTACCATTAAAGTTACTATTCTTAAGATTGAGTTTGTCGTTGTTAACATGCACATCCTTAGTATCATTATCTTGTCTTGTCTTATCTTTGTTGTAAGTGATTTGCCCTCATCTAAAACAGAATTGACGAAGGCAGAAGCTGGGTCTTGAACTGATCCAGGGCTGAATAGTTCTGAAGAGTTACCGGGGTCCTATGGAACACAAAGGACAACTGAATGAATACGGCTGGGTTTTAGTTAGTAAAAGTCTGACTTTCCACTCTTGGTCTACTTAAAATGGGAGAAGTTACTTCATGGTATCCTAAACAAAAGATAAATGATTAAAACTGGCCAAGTGTGAGTCGGACGCGCACGCGAAGGTTAGAACCCTTCGTGTATCTTTCGCATCGATTACTTCTACGCTACTTTGCATAAGCGATGCGCGTCAATAGCATAAAATAGACAGGTACAGAAGACAAACTCATGTATGTACTACACTTTTTATACCCACACTCGGTGAACGCACACTAATGAGCGTTTGAGCCGGAACTGTTCGACGAGTGCTCCGAGACGCTACCGAGACATTGTGTCCATGAGCGGTGTCTATGTGTGCGTTGCTCGAGCGCACTTTGTATGTAGATTGACTTCAGTACCTGTATATTTTGTGTCAATAGTGAGCAGAAGGCAGGCTAGTCGCTGTTGCGACTGGCTATCATACTTAAAACGATGTTTCGTAGATTGGACTGTCTATGCATGGATCGATGCAATAAGGCCTATATTTCACCGAGACACCATGGCAGCGCGACCAGACGCCGCTACTAATAGAATGTATACAGCTCTATGGAAAGTTACTCACCTGGTGTCCGATTTAGTGGTGCGACCAGCTTGGACGTGTAGCGACTCTGGTGTCTGTTTGGTGACTAGTTTGGTAGCTTAGGGCTATATTTCACCGGGACACCATGGCGGCGCAACTGGTCGCGCCGCCATGGTGTCCAGGTGAAATATAGTTTTAATGCTCACATTATGAATATTGATACCTCGAGTCAAGAATCCGGCAGGTGGCGAGAGCGAGAGATTAAGGTTTGGTGGTAACTAAACTACACGCAGTTGTAAATACATAGTGTCAATATATTTTGATTATAAAAAGGATAGTTACATATCGATGCTTCCGGCAACAAATGTCGTAAACGCCATTTTGGCGAAAATGAGTTAAGAATGCAGCCCTACGTAATTTTTGGCGCTGCGTCGATCTAAAAATGTGAAAAAAATATTCGCCTAAAAAAAATACTTTTACACCCAAAATTTTTACTAGTATAATCAAGATTTTTTAGAAAAGAGGGTATGTATAACTCATATTGCTTAGAATCGAATAATCGTGCAGGTCGTATAATACAACGTACAAACAGCTGTCGGTCGTAAAAACATGAATACATAATTAATTGTAATTACACCCCACAATCATTTTTAAAACGTAAGCTCTGCTGAGAAACAATTGTCGTAATGTCACTTGGTCTTGGAGAATTGGTTTGAAAATTGAATAAAAAAAATTGGTATGTAATCTGTAGGTATCTGTAGGTGGATAAGGGAAAAGGTACTTTCCGCCATTAACAATAGAGTCGAAATTCGCGTGAGTGACTCGCGAAGGACAAAGTAATAAAATTGATTTATGGCCCCGCGATGCGACTCTATTGTTCTGGATCTATCCCGAGACGTCAGTATCTAGAATTTTCTTTGCTCCGCGTATAAATACGAGCCCCCGAACGGAAGTGAGTCAGTTTTGCTCGATCCAGCCCGTCCCTTTGCTGCCCTCCCCCAGCGACGCCCTAACCCGGGGCTCGTACCCCACAGGGGGTGCCCTTAGCGTTGTCGCTTAATTTTAAAGTAGTTTTTAAGTAAGTCCTGGCTGGAGGCTTTGAATTTATTCAGGGCTGCCACAGGCAAGTCCGGTTGAGCAGACGACAACCTCCTAGGTTGACCTGCGAGAGGCCACTCATAAAAAAAAAGGAAGTGAGTCAGTTCTGATTTCGACTGCGAACAAGAGCGATCTACCTAAGTGTGCGAAGTGATTTTATCTAACGACCGAGGCGATAGTATACCGGAACTCTAGTGCTAACTGTGATTTGGATTATTGTTGACTGGACTAATTATTTATTGTTTGTGGTAAATAAAGTTCTTTATTGGTAAATCGGCATTTAGTTACCCACGTACGTAACAATACGATTTAAAAAATGTCGTGATTATAAAATCTTCTTGAAATCAATGAAACAAAATGATTACTTAACATTTTGAATTATGTCTGGCTGGTTAGGTACGCCGTTGGATGTAGAACACTATAGAATAGAATAGAATAAACTCACTATAGGCATCTTGTAACAAACGCTTGATTAAATTATACGGATACGATGCCTATAATATACTTACTTAAGTGTATTTTTATACCTTTAGGACCTGGCAAGTCAAAAATTTCGAGCCGCGACACAAACAATGATGATGAATGATGATTGATGTACAAAATCCTCTAATGGAAATTGAAGTGATTGGTTTAGACATTTTTTTACTTTGAATTTATATTAGTGCCTTGCTTAACCATTATTTTGATTAAACGATGACGGTCAATGAAAAAAACCTTTTTTAATTATGTCAATTTGTGTTTTATTTTATTGTTTTTATTACAAGTAATGAAAACTCAACTTACAGTCTTAAATTCATTGATTTGCTTCAGATATTTCCATGTTTGTTACATACCATCGCATCAGATTGTGGTGTTTACACTCATTTTTATTTCAGTACATGGTTTTTAAAACCAAACCCAGAACTATTGTATTTAAAAACTGGTGCATACTTCTAACTTCCGTTAGACAAATCGTTCTCCATTGATTTGTTAGTGGTCGTAAATACCAACTTTTTGAATTTTCTGGGGTGTATGTCCAAGCTAACTTTTAAAATAAGGCTTTGACATAAATAGCAATAATATATTATGAAACACCATCGTATTTTACGTATTTCTTGTATAGAACACAATTTTACAACTTTTAAAGTTAAAAAGATATAAGCCAAAAACGAAATTATTTTTTGTTTTTCGTTGATTACCAAAAGTGCTATTTTGGTGTTTACGACCTTTGTTGTCGGAAGCATCGATATGTTTCTTTCATATTCATCCATCGGTTTTTATAAATACTCTACCTTATAGTATACCCTTACCTATTTCCATCTGTCGTTCTCGTAGTCCCACTTGGAAGACAGCCCATCGATGGGATTGACGCGCAGTTCTAGCATTCTTCGCAGTTGTATCCTCTGTATAGCGTTCGCTAGACTAGGCGGCAGGGGCTCGTATACTGAACGGAAAGTCAATTGTTATACTCTTTTATTATGATACATGACGCGAGTACTACACTAGACCGTCGCACACGTGGACCACGCCTGATTTGTATGTAGCGGGGCGTTGCGTGGTGTGGATCTAATGTAGCTCTGCAAGTTTAGTTGCCATATAAAATGTATAGAGACCGACGCGACCAGATCGGCGTGTGTGGCACACGTGTGCGCAATTTAGTTCTACCTTAATACAGTTCTGCTTCTTTTTATTCAATTCAAAACCTATACACAACATATAGACAACGAAATATATATAAAAAATCTTAAATAAAGAAAATCTCTGGAATACACATCATAGACAACTTTTTGGAACTATATCTATGACAGAAATAAAGTGGGAAGCGATTGGTCCTACTCCTCATCCACGTTCATCAGTCTTGTCATATCACTAATAAGCATAAAGGTCCTGAGGTTATTTAACTCTTCAGATACCGTACGTACCATAGTAATGCAGGAACATAAAGGTCCAAAATGTGAAGGAGCAGAGGAACAGCCCAACGCCCACGATGAACTTCCATTGTCCTGTAGGGTGTTTGAACTCCACGAAGGTCTGGCAGAAGGAAGCGCGATACAGCGCCTTCTTCTCCTCACAGCAGAGCATTCGCCAGTCACCTTTCTCTTTCTGACGAAGTGCCTGAACATTTATAGACATTCATGATAGTTAGTTGCTAAAAACACTGGTGTACTAGGGTCCGATCTAGCTACTTAGACACACCGGCTAATCCTAACATCTGCCACCCTTTTATTTGGGGTGGTAAATTGAAAAGGTGAGTATAGACTACAACATTTTCTGGAACATTTCTGTGTAATGTGACACTCTTACGAATGGTACAATACAGGCAAAAGCTCAGTTTCCAAAGCATTTCCATGTAATGTAACGTTCCTGCGAATGCTCGGCGTTATGTTACGGGTAAATGCTCACAGCGAGGGTGCATTTACCAACATTTCGTTGTACCTTGCGTTAATTTTTTTTTTTAAATGTCACCCCGCAACCGCGCATCGCCCACACCCATGGTTCGATGAAATGTTACACCAATACGCTCGACGAAATGTTACACCAATATGCTCGTTGGTTTGTAACAAAGAGGCGAGCATGCTCGACGTTTAGTTCGTAAAAGGATGATATACTAGAATATATCATAGAGTGGCTCGTTGTTCTGTTACAAGTAAATGTTGTAGTTTATACTCACCTTTAAATAACTTCTTCAACTCTTTGTCGACTATAAGGGAGTGTCAGCTAGACTTTAACTGACTAAAAGCCACTAGTATTCCTTTAGTTACCCTTTGCATTCTAGGGCCACAAAGACTCAAATAATTCTAGACTCTATGAAGTACAAATGGAATGCAACGTGCCATCTAACCGGGCCTGGTCTTTATCGGACGGCTACCCATTGCTTGCCGCCAGCAATTCTTGACATCAACATCATTATCATCATTTGAGCCGAAAGATGTTTATTGTTGAACGTAGGCCTCCCCAAGTGTCGTCACAATAAACGGTCATATGTGTCTCTCATCCATCGGATTCCCGTGACTCTCACCAGATTAAAACCTGCGGCTGGGAATCACTGACGGGGCGTGAAGACGCCTTACGCTTTCTGACACCTCCTAAGCTAGCATTACTGCAGAAGGACTATTCCTTCTTATGTCCCCTTTCTTCGTATCATGGCCTTTTTCTATAGCCAGTTTCTTCCCGCCGAAGACGAACCAAACTTCCCATAACAGTGGCGCCTCTCTACCACTCCTCAAAGCGGAGACTCATAGCTGCGATTGTGGCGTTTCCTTTCGCCATTTACAACGACATTATATAATTATGCAAAATATAAATACGATCTTAAGCCTATTGTCCACGGACGCGTAGCTTTTTTTTTTTGTCGACGGGGAAAATCATCTTTGACGAAACCCGCTCTTGGGTGGAGCGGGAGACACTGTCAGACTCTTACTGACTAAAAACCCCGCGCCGTTCCTTCTAGCCTTCATACCGGGGCACGAGCTCCCTTTCGGACAACCGGCCTGTCCCCAGTAGGCTTCGACCCAGCTGGGCCCCTCCTGCTGCTGACAACTCCTTGAGGCGCGCGGGAACAGTGCGCACCGTCGACGTCTTGGACTCGATCCATTACCAGCTTCATAGACGCTATTTGTCATTATACGCTTGGTGTAGCGGCAACACCATGTTGGCATGCCATTGCAGCTTCGCCGACAGTTTCATAATTTTGCTGTGAGCAGGCGTACACCAAGCATATGAAGAATACGCGTCTATGAAGCTACGCATCCGTGGACAGTAAACCTAGGCCTAGGAATCATTGATAACGTTACACAAATATCTTTGCTGTTCTCCTTGAACCTGATGGCGGGGAAGGGGAAGTGGGCGTCATCTTTGTAGTTGGCACTGCCGTTGACGCCGAATCCGACCCAGTCCCGGTTCCCGATCCTGCATCGACCGTGGATCCCTCTCCTCAACAATTGCCCCCTTATTGTAGACGACCAGTACGATTTCCCATTTAACGTTAGCAACGACATGTTCGTTCAATCAATTGACATAATGACATGACTTTTTTTTTCTTTTCGTTCGCATTTTGCCAGTGTCAAGTTACGTAAGTATTTTAGTTTTTATACTTTGAGTTTCATTTGAATGTGGACGTAACTTATTTTGCAGTATTTAGAAGCAAATGGAATCAGTTCGCTGGTTTACAAAAATATTAGTAAGAACACACAAATAGTAAGGTTAAGCAAACATGAAGTAAAGGCTAAGGTGCAGAACATGCTGCATCTCCTGAACTACGCTCAAACTGAGGAACTACTGACCCTCACATAATCATCATCGATATCTTTAGTCTGGTAGAAGACTCTTGGCTTGTGCCCACTCAAACACACTCTTTCCGCACCACCACAATCAAACCGACACACCCTTATACCCACACACACTCACCATCACACATCATCATACCCATACACCATCACACCCTCACACCATCACACCATCACATAACAAACACGATTCGCAATCACACACACAGAATCAACCGAAGAGTCATTTTACTATTAATTTTAATTTAATTTAACTTTTAATTCAACCTTTTACTTTTATTTTTGTTTAATTCTTTTTTATATGTACTAATAATACATTCTTTAGTGTAATATCAGCTTACAAACTATAAAAAATCTTTATATGGGTGTATATATAGTGTCCAAGTAGCTGGAGAACACTGACTCCTAAGATACAGGAATTCCTAGTTTAGGAGTCAGGGTGTCAGCTTTTGTGTACCTTTATTACAACAAATAAAAAAAACTTAACTGATATTTAGCATGTTGTAAGAATTTGTGTCAATAAAGTATTATTATTATTAAATGGCGGAATAAGATATAATTATCCATACCGCAGACACGCGCCCCTGGGGTTACGTACAACTAGATAGATTTTCGAATCAAGTCCAGATAATAATTTGTAATGTATCTATGTAGAAAAAAAATATGCGCGTGTAACGTAGCCTTATTGGTCTTGGTACAGATAGACAAATACTCGGATTATTAATAATTATATTGGTCAATATGCACTAAACTAGTAGAGAACGCAATACAAATATTACGAGTATGTTATTATTTTAGCATTCCAATGCAAATAAGGCTGATTTCAGAATTGTCGTATACTTGTGCTACATGATATTGCTAGAATCATAACTCTAGTGTCAATTAAGTTCTGTATAGCTTTTCCAAAGGTTTTCTAATTCATTTGTAAGCGTCAAAACATAAACCTTAAACGGCCATATCTTTAGATTGCTTTGATTTTGAAGTTTGTTTTTTTATTGGAGTCAAGGGGTATCTGACCTAAGAATTTGATATTCCTTCGCATTGCTGAGAAAGAGGGTCAAAATTAACTCAATATTGCATTTGGTAATGATATATATTTAGATCACGTTGCTTTTTGCCATACGTTTATACACTCGTGTACACGCATTACAATGAACAATAGTAATCAGGTATCTTTCATCAGCAATTTATAAAGATCTTCATAATCCATCGTCTCTAGAAGCTTTTCGGAGCTGTTGCTTGAAAGTTCTTGCTCCAACTCTTCGGTTTGGATACTAAAACCTTCAAATCCTTCGTTTGTTTTACTCTCATCATCTGTTTTGTAATCTTTTCTTTCGTCATCTGTATTAACCGTGAGTGCAACTTCTTCACTAGGTTTGTTTTTTTTGTTGTCATTGCTATAGTCCTCTATGCTGTCAGCACTTTGACTTTTATCAGCTATTTGTAAAGATTTGTTGTCATTAAGATCTTGCTCGTTATTTTTTTTACTAAAACTATCCTCTTCGTCGCTCATATCATTGCCACTTTCATCTTTTTTACTCTTGTTTTCATTCGTATTAATGGCGTCACTCTGATCTTCTTCACTTTCAACTACACTTCTTGGATTCTCGCCTTTAAAGTTTTTCGCGTTAGTATTTGCAGATTTGTTTAATTCCGTATGTTTATGTAATTGGTCCTTTGCCCTCACCTGATGTTGGTCTTTAGGTGGACTGGTTTCTGATTCTAATATAGAGTCGATGTCAAGATTATCTATAAGACTTTCAATAGCTTCGTCAAAATCTTTTTCTGGGCTGGAATTTACACTTTCATTTTCATCATTACTGAAAGAAGGTGTACTAGAAGCTCTAGCTTTGTAGTCATTTTGAGACAATGAGGTTACTTTAGCATCGTTGATTTGGAAAGTAGTTTTTGGTAGTATATAAGCATTTTCATCAGCCGAGTTTTCGTTAGACTGGCTTTGCGACTCTATCGTCTTCTTAATTTTTATTTTGCTTAGTGGTTTTCTTTCTTTCTTGGTTTCTATTTCTGGTTTATGTCTTAATAGTTGTTCGATTTCAAACTCGTCTTCTTCGTTTATATCTTGAGCGGTTTCTTCTACAGAATCAGTTACTTTCCCTTCTTCACTTTCTTGTTTTTGTTGTTGTGCAATTTGTTTCTTCTTCTTAAACATGGTTTTTAAAAAGTCCCTAAATTCATGTTTTTTCTCTTTTGTTCTAAGGCTCTTACCGCGCTCGACTTTTGATGGGTCTGCAATTGGCGTGACTTTAAAAGGAGTGGTTTTTTTAAAGAAAGGTTCAGTAAACATCGGGAAAGTGACTTCTCTAGCTGTGGTCGCTTGGTCTCCTGACATCATTTCCTGTAAACGAAAGTTAACATATAAAAATATAAATACAATATTTATCATTCTATATGGTCCAGACACGTTTATTATTAAAGATTTTTTCTCATTTGAAAAGAAATATAGCGCCCTTCTATAAAACCATTTGCAATAAGGATTATTAATTAATAAATTTTCGGTTGATTTTTTTTGCCTCAATTAAACCTGGTAAGATCATAATTTCGTATTATGCACGCACTCCGCGTTCATTTTATATTTTAATAAGGGCATTAAATATTAGCCAGTGCATGGACCTTTGAAATAACTGATGCGCGCCAGTGCTCTCAAAATGCAACAACTATAGAATAAGGTTTGAACGTCACCTTTTCCAATATTTCCTCGATCCAATCAGTGTAGTAGCCGAGTTTTGTGAAGACTGTAGGAGCATCAGGAGTGCCACACACTGGTGAGCCGAAACTGATTACTCCGGTAAGAATGCCGCTTATAACACCGGGACCACCAGCATCATGCTAATAGACAAAATGGTTAGAAGTTAAGTAAAGAAAGATACCCTAAACTATCTAAAAAAGTAAAAAAGAATAACATACGTTACATGCACCGCCTCCCTTTGATAAGAAGCCAGCACAGAAATGACGCTCGGTCACGAATTCCCTGAAAATAAAACGGTTTAAGTATCAATACAAACTAAATACACGGTCAAAGATTAGTGTTGACATATAACGTGGCAATGCCGCCATCTTCACACTTCCAGTCGACAGCGAAGAAGTTACTGTGCAATTAGTTAAGTATTTTTGTTTTTCTGGTTCTATCTATGTTTAATTAATAAATGACAATCGACGGAGTGATGTGTAAAAGAGATGACGGATAAAATTTAAGAGGAGGAGATAAGCTGTCATACACTTCATAAACCTGAAAAGGGGGCATTTATTTTAGACTAGATTTTCTATCGTCCATGTTAGGGTCTGCTGTCTATTAAACCAGTTACAGATGTATATCAGTATTTTACATAAAGCAACTGTCATAGATGTTACTGAAAGAAAATTTTAAGCATAAGTATATAGAATATGATAGCTTACTTGCTATATATCTGTTGGCACTCAGCAAGTGGATAGAAGTCGAGAGTGGCATACGATAGTTTATTCTTCCACACACTAATCAAACTGGTGCCAAACTGAAACAGATTTAGAGTTAAGAAATATAATTTAGACATAGAGACAGTGCAACAAATTGTTTAGCTAATTGATTTTTCTGTCTAATCCTTCTGAATTCATCACGGAGTCAATCTCAACAGAGATTAGCCAAGTACGAAGAAGATATTATAGTACATAAGTTTGTAAGTAACAGCTTTACGTGCTTTCCAAGGTATGGGGTGTCATACCACCAACTTCCAATTCCTAATAGAAAAACCCAATAGCACTTTTTTCCCGACCTGGGAATCGAATCCAGGATCCCACGCACAGCAGTCATGCTTGCGACCACGAAACCAACTAAGCAGTCATATACGAGGGATGCCTTTTAAATTTTGTCGTTTGAAGAAAAAAAACACAACTAGAACTTTAAAGTATTATTTATTGTTTATCAAAGTATTCACCTCGAAGTTTTATACATTTTTCCATTCGCTCGAACCAGGTATTAAAACACTTATTCCACTCCAAAGTCGGTATATCCAAAATGGCCGACTTGAAAGCGTTGACTGCTTCTTCACTAAACTAGAACCTTTGCCCACGAAGAGTTTTCTTAATTTTAGGAAATGTAAAGAAATCGTTAGGGCTTAGGTCAGAACTGTATGGGGGATGGTCAAGAATTTCTACGTTTTCCTGCTTCAAATAATCAATTCTTTTCCCAGCGGTATGTTGCGTTGTCATGGTGTAGGATGATGCGTCGCTTTGGGTTAGATTTCCGAACTTCGGCGATGACTTGTGGCAAACAAATTGTGGTATACAATGCAGAGTGCATTAACTGTTTTATGATCTTCAAGAGCAATTGTTGCAACGTGACCGGTTTTCGCCACGAACATCTTCTTCAAAATGCTTCGAGAGCGAACAACTTTAGTGGGCCTGGAGAAGACCTAGGTTGTGGATTGCTCTTTGGAATCAGGGTCGTAGGCATAAATCCAAGATTCGTCAGCACTGATAATGTCATAGACGTGATTTGACTCTCGCTTGCACCTTTGGAAAGTTTTCTAACAGCATCTGACGCTGGGCACGCCACAATTATGGCGGTAAGTTCCCTCTTTGAGTCGTGGCTGAAAAGACGTCACGGCGTCCTTACCTTCCGCATGATGCAGGTTCTCACCAGACATGGCAAGTTCGGGAAGTTTTTGTACCGGATTTGTGTGAAACGCCTGGAGGACACGGTGGAGCGCACAGTCGAGGTGTGCCCTGCTTGGGCAGAGCATCGTCGTGCCCTCGTGAGGGCGATCGGGCCTTAGTCCAGAGTGAGGAGGAGTGGCAGGCGGTCGCCCCCTTCTGCGAAGCAGTAATGCTAGCAAAAAAGGAGGCCGACCGCATCAGGCAACGGCGGCGCTCACAGCGCCGCCGGGATTCCAATCCCGATTTCCGGCCACCGCAGGCGTGGGCTTGCGGACGGCGAGCATTGGGTGGCTTGCTGTCCGACCGTCCGGTAACTGTCCGGACCGAGCCCAAGACGTCGACGGCGCGCACTATTCCCGCGCGCCTCAAGGAATTGTCAGCAACAGCAGGGGCCCAGCTGGGTCGAAGCCTACTGCGGCCAGGGTTATCCGAAAGGAAACTCGAGCCCCGGTATGAAGAGGCTAGAAGGAACGGGGTGGGATTTTAGTCAGCAAAAGTCTGACACTATCTCCCGCTCTACCCAATAGCGAGGGTTGCCATTGGATAATTATGGCACACCGTAAAAAAAAAAACACCATCTGACGCGGGCCGCCTTATGATCATCGGAAAGCAAATGTGGAATCCATCGGCAAACTAGCTTTCTCACATCAAGCTCCTCATGCAAGAACTTTTGAACGGTTGTCCCTGAGATGCCTATTAACGCCTCTATCTCCCGATTTGAATGATATTTGTGTACTAAAGAATAGACCGCGCGTAGCAAGTAAAGTGCTGATGCAATGATGTCAAATTTGTACGTGCTTGCACTGTACACTCCCGATATGTCACATGACGATCTACAGATACAAACACTCGGAATACGAGTGCTCCGTCACTCCGCACCCCGTACAACAAAACCATAGCGCGATCTAATTCGATCCCAACGCCATTTATCGAGCCTAGATACAACTTTATTCGTTTCACACCACCGACCAAAGAGTATTAATACACCGACTAACCGATAAAGAAGGATCATAAGGAGTGGGTTTTAGTCACGTTTTAGTCAGTAAAAGTCCGCTCCCTCCCCTAAGCAAGACCACCTAAAAAAATAGAAGGCTACTACTTAATTAGATACGATGTACACTGTCTAAGACTAATATTTCCACGCTAGAGTTTTATATACCAGCGTTCGACAGTCCGTAGACAAGGAGCTTCATCATAAAACACAGATCTTAACTCCTTGAAACATTGAATCCGTGTTAGGCCTCTCCGAAAGTTGTAAAAAATTATAGCACGAACGTTTTCATTAGAGAGATTCATTTTTGTGCGCGACTTGATAAATTCAAAACAACACTATGACTAAATAGTTGCATCAATCCTAATTATTACAATTGTTTTGCCATTCTAAATTCAAAGTTAGTGGGAAATATTTAAACGACAGAACTTAAAAGGCATGCCTAGTACTCAAATTATATCACCTGAAACTTTGCTACAGTAAATGTGAAAAGCAGCAGAATAAAGAACTTACGGTTCTTGCACCCCAACCGACAACAACAATGTTTCCCACATTTGGTGGGAGTGGCCATGGGCTTCTATCAAAATCGATTTTCTTTATTTTAGAACGGGTTCTCCTCCACTTTAACTTCCTTCTTAACCTCAGCAGCGCCAGATTATGTCGTAAGTTCTTGGGATTATAGCTTGGATGGAAATGGATCTCCAAAATTGGGATATTCTCTCCTCCATGTTCGTACGAGCTACTGCCAACTTGCACGGAGAGGAACGCAGGGTTCTCGCTAAAGAAGCGATTGTTCCAAGCTCTGATGACAAACGTAATCATGAATGTGATGCACACAAATGATATTGGAGCAGACGTGACAGAAACAGGAAAAGAATATAACGTTGAGTCAAAATTCTGAAAGATATTATAAAAAAAAGTGTCTTACAATTGTAAACATGACGCTGAAGTGATGACCAGATCTGATTTGATGATGGTGCCCCCGCATTGGAATTTTTTAAAGAATTGGATACTCGCCATGAAAGGGAAACGTTTGATATTTGATTTTATACCGCTAAAAATGCGGCGGCCGCTTAGTTCTGAAAAGAATATTGTAATTTTAAAAAATGCTACTAAATTATCTCTAAATCAGATAACAATTACCAGATACTCACGCCAAGATTCAATACTGTCCAATACATTATTATCAGAATCATTTCCTGTTATATGCTCTTCTTTTAAATATGTTGTATTTCCAAATTCATTTTCATGATTATTAAAATGTTTTAGAATAGCTTTATTTAAGTTGAACTTTTTACTATTTTGAAGCTCATTTTTTTCCTTTAAATAGTCGAGTCTGCCAATAAATTCTTCAATAAGAATCTGTACGTAAACAGAGTTTGTTGTTTCGTCGCTTTTATTATCTTCATCTAATACTTCATTTAATTGTGTAATAAAAAGTTGAGTACCGTTATCGATATTATCAACTTCAGTTAGTTTTGCTATATTCTTCAGATTGTCGTGATCCCTCAAAGTTATAGAAACAAAGAAGTTATGAATTTTTGAATATTGTTTTAACTTGAGCTTTCGTTGTATAACCTTCAGCTTAAGAGAGGAAAATAAATTGTTCAGAGTGTCTCGTATTGCCAACTCAGTAGCAATAATGCCGTAACTATCTCCGGCAGGTAATTCAGAAGCACATTGAAATGAAACGAGAAAGTTCAAAAATGTGAAGCACAAGATTAAACTCATCCACGAACACATATGAAGGAATATATTATCAACGGTTTGAAATGTAGTCTAAGAAAAATATAGAAGTTATGGAAAATTTCACAATTGTAACCCAAATGTTTGTGATATTAAAGTAGTTGTTCAATGTACTAAAGTATTTCTTTTAACGATACTTGTTTTATTGCCTTATATTTCTTGCGAAATTTTACATATATATTTTTATTGGGTCATAAAATCCACAAAAGATGTTGAAATGGAATTTATAACTTTAATATTGGATTGTTCTGTAATCTTTTCCTTGGTTCCCATAATTCTTTCGAGTTTTTAGCTCGTTAAGTTACAAAAGATGTATCATGTTTTACTATATTTTTATACCAGGCCTCACCGTGCCACGTAGCCTGCCCTCCGCCAACGTTGGAGCTATCCAACCCCTTAACATCAGTCTTTTGGCACCTATTATAAACTAATTTTTTTAATTGCGCTAACATCTGGTCTAGACCACAATTGAAAGTCGAGGATTTCAAAAAAAAAAAAAAAACACTAACTACATAAAATTATTCTAAAAAATTTATAAAAACAGTGCACAATTATAGTAACTGTAATAAATATACTCAGGACTCTCTAAACGACACCCTGTTGAGAAACTAAAGGATTTCATTAATTGGGCGTATGCACCATTTTGGGAAATTCTTTGTTTTTGATAAAATAAGAAATCATATCTGAGATGAGAAAGAAACTCTTAGGTAAATAAAAAAAACCTTTTAATTCAAACTTTTTATTGCATAAACCTAAGTCAATCCATACTGATACTTATTTAAGTTATTTTATTACTTATGATGAAATTAACTTCAATGTTAATTGATTCTGATTCATGTGGTGGTAGCTAAACATCATCATAGGACACTTCGTCTTCTTGAGACCATATTATGACCCAAAAACAAGTTCTTTCTTTGATGACAACGAAGTCAGCCATGGTTGAATATAATCCTGTTCTACATCTTGAGTATGGTTACGAGTTTTCTTAAAAATCCAGAATCAAATTGATGTTAACCATGCATGATGATTGTGAGGAAACAGTTGATGTATTTGAAGAAACGATGAATATATACCAACTCGATGATGATAATAAAACAATAAAAGGTATTGCAATAACGCAAGATAGAGAAATAAATTAGAATTGTGAAACATTTGTAGCACACATTGTAATGAGTGAGCAGGAAATTGAAGGACCCCATAAAATTGAAATGTGATATAGTAGTAAAATACTGATTGTGCTTATCCACTTTTAAAGCTGTAGATTTCACAATTGTACACATAAACAGTCCTGCATAATTCCACCATTTGATATACTCGTATTACAGACTTTGAGATCATAGACTTATTATGTTTATTAATTATTTACTTTTAATTTTGATTGTAATTGCAGCATATTGAATATATTTATAGCTTCCTTTAATACATGCTTATTTGCTTGCTTGCTCTCTTTTTTATAAGGCTCTAGAAATTGCAATAAAAATAAACGCTATTATTGTAAAATATGAAAGGCGATCAGACAAAATAGTTGACATATGTAATTTTAGACTTCCGAAAATTCTTTACCGAATCTAATTTACATAAAAGTCTTTTAGTAAGATCCTGTAACAGAAGCAACAAGAAATATGTAACCAAATATTATATGTAACACATAATATGATTTAAAAGAGTGTCCATGTAGTTTCTTGCACGTTCTTCTCCATAGTGATCTACGCTTTGGAACGAGTAGTTTAGCTTAACTTTTCTTGGACTGACCGACATTTGACTAGGTATTCAAAGTGCCTGCATTTGGTCTATTTGAAATAAATGATTTTGTATTGTATTTTGTATTTGTACATGAAGTTTGCTATAATAATAATCATTTAACTTTTATTAGTAATTCCATAGTGTTAGTAGTAACAAAAGCTTAATATGTAATAATAATAATAATAATAATAATAGTTCATGCAGTTAGAAGAAAACGACGTAGGATCACATCACACGACGCACTAAAATGTTACACACTACATTTACTTGGCTTGGCCCGTAAATGTAGTCGACACCAGCTAAAGAGCTGAGAAAAGAAAATGTACCCGAAAATAATAATAATAATGTTATTTATTAAGATATCATGGATCCAATGGTTAGTAGAAAACTTATCATCTAGGTGTTAGTAAAATTAAAAAATTACAAATTCATATTACAATTAATTAGTTTTATACTCAGTCGCGTGGTGGATTACGGCCCATTCCCTCTTCTAGAGAGGAGGCCTGAGTCCCAGCAGTGGGAACATTAAAAAGGCTGATGATGATGATGATGATGATACTCAGTCAGCACCCTAATTTGGTGCTTTAGTAAAGGGCAGTCAAATTTATCAGCAACAACCGCCAGAATGCCATCGCCGCTCGCACGAACCCTGCTTAATAAGGAGGCCACATTTTTGCGCAAAATGGCTGCGAATCCGTCTGTACGCGCCTCCATGAACATACCAGATGCGCTGCAAAACCGTGGGAGCCGCAACAACATCCTAAAGGCGTTGTTGTATTGGACGCGCAAGGTGTCGAGGGTTTTTCGCGAATATGTTGTCCATAAGCTACTGCAATAGAAGTTTTGGCAGTATGCCTTAAACAGTGTAATCTTAACCTGCTTCGTGCAAGTTGCAAATCTTCTGACCAACATATTCGCTCTCACCGTCAGCGCCCTGCGTTCCCTATCAATGTCAGCGTCATCTTTTAGATCAGCCGTCACGATCTGACCTAGATATTTAAATCTATCAACTCTGTTAAGAGTAACATCATTCAGCATCACAGGTGGCACAGTATCAGGTCCTAAGCCACCCTTTGAAAACAACATAAATTCGCTTTTCTTAACATTGTAGCGCAAACCGTGAGTCAAAGCGTAAGTCTCACAAAACTTTAATAATTTTCTAAGTGCGCTGACAGATGGCGCCAGCAGCACCATATCGTCCGCGTAACTCAAGTTATTCACAAAGATACCATCTATGGAACAGCCGACCTGCATGCTGCTGAGGCCATCTATCAGGTTATTAACATATAGGTTGAAAAGTTTTGGAGAAGTTACTCCTCCCTGCCTCACACCACACTCCAAACCATATGCATCCGATAATTCACCTGCCCACTTAACATAATTGATCTGATTGTCATACCAATACTCAAAAACATGGCATAGCTCTTTAGGCAAGCCAGTACTTCGAAGTTTCCTCCAAAGCACTCCATAATTTACCATATCGAAAGCCCTGGAAAGGTCCAGAAAGCACGCGTATACTGGTGTCTTTCTATAGATACTATGTCGGTATCTCACGGTGTGCTTTAGTGTCAAAATAGCACTTTCTGTAGACAAACCTTTTCGAAAACCAAATTGTCCGTCATGCAGATTTATGTGCTTTTCAAGATAATTGTCCATTAAACGATCCAGAACCTTCGCAATAATAGTAGCCAACGATATCGGCCTGTAATTATTTTTATCCGCAATATCTCCAGTTCTGTTTTTAACTATTGGCACGACAATAGTCTTCATTAGATCCATTGGTAAATAAGAATGGGTAATACACAAGGAGAAGAACATAGCAAGAACCCGTGATCCTGCATACTGCAAGTGCTCAATGCTAAGACCGTCGTGGCCTGGCGATTTACCCCTACTCATGTTCTGAAGTGTAACCTTTATCTCCTTCGCCGTGAACCTAACACTACATGGCATGCCATTCTGTGCTGTCTCAGCACTGAGCACCCGCTCAGCACAGGTATTTAGCGGCGATTCAACGTGAAAGTTCTTTCTAAAAAGATTTGCTATGTCTTTAGCTTCTGTTTGTCCTGCAATGCTCACAGGGAGACCAGGTCTCAAATTAAGCTTATTTGTACTTTTCCAAAATTGAGAAAAATTCTTGGCAGATCTATGAGTGGCGATTATGTCCATTTTAATCTGTTCTTGGTTTTTTATACACCATTTTAATTTAGCCTTAAATTTTCTTCTACTTTCGCACATTTCATCGTATAAAATACCACTACTTGGCCTACCGTACCAAATCCACACCTGTAATTTGTACCTGGCCTCCCTGTGAACAGCACTCACATGTTTGTTCCAACCATGTGATGTTACGTGAATGATGCTTACTCTTTCTATCCTTATAGCTAAGACTTGCAGATTCTTTTAAAATATTTACAATATCGTCATACATTCTATCTATAATACTCTTATGAGTTACGTCACAGCAAAACTTATCCGCACACAAAGATAAATGTGCCGGGAAATCTATGTCCTTAAGTTTATCATTACAATATTTATAATAAGCATCTATTTGTGGTTTTGTCCGCTCACCCCACATAACATTATTAGATTTTACTTTCCCAGAAAAAGATTTCAAGCGAACTAGGTTTAAGTTACATTCAATCATCACTGGAAAATGGTCCGACCAAACAACATCATAACATACCTTAATGTCTCTAACGGTATCCCAGGCTGGTCGCGTCACAACACAATGATCCAGCCAAAAAGTAAAAGTAATGTTAGTAGGTACATAATTACAAACTAACCTATAACCCGCGAGTTATTATTTTATAATATGGAATTAGTAAAACAACAGCATATATTATGTTACAGACTTACAGTTTTAACTTGCTTTCAGTCATACTCGTAATTTTTTGCTGCTGTGCTTCTGAGCAGATTTAGTGTTAATATTTAATTCTTATTCTTTGAGTTATATTTACAAATGTTTCTCTCCAAACTTCGCTACGAAAATCACCAAACGTCATTCACCTTGCGTCATTTCACAATTTATAACCAAGGAATTAATAATATCATCATCAACTCAGCCGAAAGACGTCCACTGGTGGACATAGGCGTTCCCCAAGCGTCGCCACAACGACCGATCCTGCGCGTCTCTCACCGCATTCCTGCGACTCTCACCAGTTCAAATACAAATAAAAAATAAAATCCAAATAAGTCCAGGTTTAAAAATATACACTTATTTAATCATTAAAATAAAATAATACAAATATAAAAAAACTGTAAAGAATAATCTATCCGATAAGTTAAAATTTTAAATAAAAGGATTGTGCTATCGTCTTGTCAGGTCCCAAAATATCTTTATTTTTTCTAGGGATCCTCTCTTTTTTACTTTTTTTATGATTTTGTTGGTCGTAATTAACTGATACATCCTTAGAGTTAAACTCAATAATGAAAGTCTTTGTTGCAAATGATTTGCCCTCGTCGAAAACAGATTTGGCATGTTTAGAAAACTGATCATGTTTGATAAGCAATTCTTTTGTTTTTCCTTCTCTGCCATTTTTAAGAATAGATTGAGTGCCATCAACAGAATCACGTTTTTTATTAAAACCTTTTTCCTTTTTTGAAGTGTCTCGGTTGATCGCAAAAAAATCTCTTATTTCTTTTGAATAGTCAATTGAGTCATATGAAACTTGTGGGTCTGACTTGCTCTCAGAATTTGGTGACCATGTCGTTTCATGAGGGTCTTCTTTGTATCTTAAGCTTTTTATCGTACTATAAGGAGGTACTTCGATACTTAAACCGGATTTTTCTTCACTTGATTGTTCATAATTGTCACTGTAATCATTTGGTACAGCATCATTATCTGTTATGTAGTCCCATTCACCTGGATGTTCTCTGAGGATAAAAGCAGTTGAGCTTATCGGTGTCTGTGTAGTTGATTTGGGTTTTGAATCGGTTTCAAAATTAAATTTTAATGCCAACAAAGGATTAGTGGTGGGTTTATCTGTTTTTTGTTTTTTTGTGGAAATTAAGTCTTTTTTTAAATCTGTTTCTTCGTTAGACTTTAAGAATTTGGTGAACTCGTCGTACATTTCTCCGTAGATGATATCTTGTACCATGGATTGGTCGTCGTTTACTAATTCTATAAGTGTATCTGCGAGTGCTAGCTCATCCTCTGGTCTGTAATTGTGATGGCCACGTATCTTATTGTTTGACGACTTGTTGGATTTAATTAGTTTTTTATTTGAATGCTTATTTCTTCTACGTGTGTCAATATTATCATAATTGGATTGATTTCTTTTTTTGTGAGCATTCTGGAACAATTTGAGAGAGGGTATTCATTATAAGATAAACAACGAATTGTGTCTAATATATGCAGTTTTATTAGTCTCTCTATGTTTTTGTTCTTACCAGGACGCTTTTAATCCAAGGCACGTAGTAGCCAAGCTTGGTGAAGACTGTCGGCATACCCGCCGCCCCGCACTCCGGCGCTCCGAAGCTGACCACTCCCATCAACGTTTCGCCAACTAAGCCTGGGCCTCCAACGTCTCCCTACAAGCATACATGAATTATAATGTGAATAAAATACTTATTACCAAATATTGTATATCAAACAATCCGTATTCATACTTAGCTTCGCTTAGTATGAAAATGTAGGTTATATCATCTTCTGCAATTCTAACCATAAGCACGTCGATGCACCTTTCTAAACATATCTTACAGAGCAGTGGACGGTCGATTTTTTTTAGATATCCTGTTTTGTCCTACTCCTGGGCAAAGGCCACCTTCCACTCCTTCATTCTTTCATGGGCCCGCACATCCTCCTTCCTGTTCTGGTAAAATCTGACTAGATCGTCCATCACCTTCGTGGTCTACCGTGACCTCGTGTTACTGTCTTAGGGCATCAATTTTGCGTTACTTATACCTACAGTTTGTTTAGGTATGTGGCAGACATGTCGTGCTTACATCCTGATTCAGCAGCTCAATATAGCGTTTCGAACTCTATCCGTTAATTTAATATTGTTATTGCACTTGATATGTAATTCACTTTATAAAAAAGAAGTGATGTATTATACACATTACACATGTAGAGCAAGCCAAGCAGTGACGGTGATCGCTGGAGTTTTGATTCTTCTTCGGAGGACGGCTAGACGTCATTCTAGGGTTGTCCTTGCTTACTGATAATTTAGTTGTTTAATTTATAAACCCTAATCCCTAACAGGTGATTTAAGTGAACACCACATTGAGTATAACACTTATGTAGACCTTAACAACCGTAAATCCTTAGTCATCTTCAACGAAACCCCAGGAAAGAGATGATTATTAATAGAGTTTTGAGAGCAGTGGTGGCCGAGTGGTAATGGCCCCGACTTACGAGTTGTAGGTCGCGAGTTTGAACCTAGCCAGGCGCATTACTTTGTGTAATTTATTTCATCATCACTGCTCTGGAAAACATCGCGAGGAAACTGGCATGTCCTAGAACCAAAAATTCGAAGACATGTGGCATCCACCAACCCGCACTGGGCCCGCGTGGATTACAGCCCATTCCCTCTCCTAGAGAGGAGGCCTGCGTCCCAGCTGTGGGAATATTATAAGGCTGATGATGATGATAATGATGTGAATGAAGTACTTGCAAAGTAGATAAGTGCTAAAATGGTTACTAACGTTGCACGCACTGCCGTTTGTTCCATTATAAGCAGCGCAAAAGTTTTCTTTGGTGATGAAGTCTCTGAAATAATAAAACTATGTAACATCTATACTAGTATTATAAAGGGGAAAGATTTGTATGTTTTGTAATGAAGAAACTCAAACACTATTGGACTTAAACTACGGCTGACATCAAAAACTATGAAAGTATCGATGAAGCGGCCATTGTGCCGTCATGCCATCGTATCGTTGTCGCTACACATAGGCTATATACATATTTTCGAGCGAGCACCGGAAGACGTAGCACTGGAAGGCCTCCTACAAGGTGGACCGATGACTTGGTAAGAGTTGCGGGAATCCGATGGATGCGACACGCACAGGACCGTTCATTATGGCGACGCTTGAGGGAGGGTTATGTCCAACAGTGGACGTCTGTCGGCTGAAATGATGATGATGACGATGACGTGATCAAAGCCGCTAGCAGAAGCGAACCTATAATAAAAACCTTTAGTACTTTTAAATGATGCCCAACAGTAGCTTAAAGTTGGGCTGGCGACGATTAAAGTTAAAGAGTTAAATTACATTATGATATAAGTGTGTAATGTTAGTGATTACCGTTGAGGCGGTATTTAGACCCGGACCATGGCGAGAGCCTTAAGAGAGCCGAGAACGGTAATCATTAATTACTCACGTGTATCATACGACGTTTTTCAATACACTTGTGAATAAAATAACTGTAAAACTAGTAAACTTTTGTGGCGGTAAAAAAACTGTTCTCATATGCGTGCCCATTTTGTTTTTCTCTTGTTCGTGAGGGACAACCTGCGCCCATCCTGATACGATAAATGTCATAAAATTATGACGGTGGAGAGGTTGAACAATAAGGTTTTAACCACATTATAGCACTAGTGCGTAATGGTAATCAAAATGTCACTGTTTGGTAACAAGTGCCATTATATACCTAAGTGCAGTGCAATAAGAGTCACTTAATGAGCAAGTGTATTGAAAATATACAAGTAATGCATTAGAACCATTAGAACTTACTCTGTGTACTTCTTCCTGCAATCTGTAGTGTTGTATAAGTCCAGTATACTCACTCTCAACCTCGGGTGCTTTTGCGTCACTTCATCCTTCTGAAAAATAACACTTGATTTAATTATTGTTATTTAATATTATACAATGAGAGCAGTGGTGGCCGAGTGGTAACGGCCCCAACTTACGAGTTGTAGGTCGCGGGTTCAAACCCAGTCAGGTGCATTACTTTGTGTAATTTATTTCATCACCACTGCTCTCAAAACGATGAAGGAAAATATCGTGAGGAAACCGGCATGTCCTAGAACCAAAAATTCGAAGACATGTGACATCCACCAACCCGCACTGGGCCCGCGTGGTGGATTACGGCCCATTCCTTCTCCTAGCCTGAGTCCCAACAGTGGGAACATTAAAAAAACTGATGATGATGATGATGATCAGTATTACACAAGGTAAGGTGGATGGGCTGAGGCTGCGTAGCAGATCACCGATGCGATGGACTGATCTGATTAAAGTAGGTATTGGGCGACCCATTGAACGAGTGCGCCCAGATGACTGCCAGCTGGCAAAAATGACAGGAAGTCTTGTGACGTACCCTGACAGCTTCTAGAAAGCCACTTTCGTGATAGCCACGACTAGTCTGGCAAGAGTGTAACGACCAAGAAGAAGAAGATTATCTACACTAATCTACACTAATATTATAAAGAGGGAAAATTTGTATTTTTGTCCCGGTTTCAAAAAATCTTTCACCATTGGAAAGCTACATTCACCTTGAGTAGCATAGGCTATATTTTTTGGCCGTGCGAAGCCGAAAAAAATATTTTATACTTTTAACTTGCCTTTGTGGCGCCCCATCCAAGAATAAGTATCTGTTTCGTATCATTGGGTAAACCTCCTGGGGTCTTGTCCCACATGATGCGCCTGA
The DNA here is from genome assembly GCA_949319445.1 of Mythimna lalbum. NCBI lineage: Eukaryota > Metazoa > Arthropoda > Insecta > Lepidoptera > Noctuidae > Mythimna > Mythimna lalbum. The sequence continues at coordinate 17,368,172 of OX439367.1, forward strand.
TTTTCCTCTGCTTCCTCGAGAAACGAACCCTCTTCTCCAACTTTATTATCGCCAGGTTATTTTGTAAGTGTTTCGGCTCATATTCGGGATGAAAGTACAAGTTTTGTACTGGTATCGTCTCTCCACCTCGCGTTGTGTGGTCACTGACGAGTCGTACGTATATTGATTTCAGGTTCCTCTCAAAGAAATCGTTTTTGTAAGCTCTGGGGGAACAGCAAAAAGATTATTTGATTTGGAGATAACGTCATTTGGTTAATATTAACAGTATAAAGCTGGAAATACATTAGACCGCCGCACACGTAGACCACACCAGCCCCCCCCTAGCCAAGTGACAACCGTTTCGCTTGCGTCGAACGCTTCGAGTTGGCCTTGCCGCCAATTCTTTTGTTCTGATCACGTGACAGCGTTGAGATGTCAGATGTGAGACGTCATTCCCGTACATTTAAAGCTTTCTATTGCAGATTAGCAACTTGGCTAGGGGTACTGATTTGCACGTAAAACAACGACGCGTGGCGTCTCCTGGCAGGGATCATAGTTTTCATATAAAATGTATGGAGAATTGGAAACTGATGCACCCAGATCGGTGTAAGTGGCCTACGTGTGCGTAGCGTAGTTCTAGCTTCACCTTTTTACAGTAGAGATAAGAATAAAAATATTTATTGAACATAATAAGAATAGATGAAGAGCAAACCATAATTTTATGACCAGTCATACAAGAACGAAATAATTTATGGTTTTAAATCCACCGAGATCATCATCTACTTCAATGTAACAAATCTATTTGTCAAGTTATCGCAATGTTTTTCTTTCTTTCTTTCCTTTTTCTTTCAACGTTATTATATCCAGTAACCGATTAAGGAAATTCGGGTAATGATACGATAAATATTGACAATGTATAAGTTGAAGAACTTTGCCTTAGCATTTTCCCTGCCACTGTCATACAAGAACAAGTTAGAGACAAATTAAATAATTAATTGTTCAAACATATAGCAGAATGGTCTTGAAACCTGTAGCGACATCTATGGCGTCACATTAGAACTACACTACCACATCCTTCATCTTACAGTTCTTCGAACGATTTGAAATCATCTATCGGGCAGTTGCCCAGATCAGACATAAAACCCGTCTGATCGAAGGATCCTCCTTTTTCAATGGGCTCTACACCTTGTTCTGCACATCTCCATATTTACAGTAATCAAGCCTACGAATGTTTGAAGGAGACCTATGGATACCAACAGTGGATAAGTTTTCAGCTAAAATGATAACTGGGTCAACTGACATGCCCAAACAGGAAGCTGCAGTGATGACGAAGTCTCTGCTGATGATGCAGCCGGAACAAGTGAACTCGCCCATGATGTGAATGCTGACCATAAATGGAAAGGAGTTCACACGCGTCTTCGAACCTCTGAAGATTCTTCTAGTTTCGCTTTCTTCGAGGTCAAATATTAGACTTGATGGTGCTTCTGGGGAAATAAAGAAGAAGTTAGATGCTTGTGAAGTTAAACGCGAATCGGAAAAGTTTTAACTAGTTAAAAATACGGTAGTTGATGAAGTCTTGTATTGTTGTACATCTGATTAAATACGGAATGTAAGGAAACTTAAGTGGCAGTTGGTAGGATACATTGCTCACAGAACAGATGGTCGATGGAGCCAGCAGGTTCTGGACTGGCGACCACGTACCGGAAGACGCAGCATTGGAAAGCCTCCCTCAAACGCGTTGTAGCGTCACTTGGGGGAAGGCCTAGGTATATCCAGCAGTAGATGATTTTGGCTTATATGACTTTTATAAGTGGTTGCCCTTTATTATCAACAATTAAACTTACCCCACGCTTTAAGATTATTCTTAGATGGAACCGTAGGTTTGCCATATTTGTATACATTGCCAGACTTCTGGAAATCATGTATAGTAAGATTATTAACTTTTGATAAAAAATTAATGGCAAACTGTCTAAATTCTTCACTGTCTTCAAAGGCTGGATTATTATTTGCTTTTGTCTCTTCGTCTTTAACATTTGATTCATGCTTATTGGGTTTTTTATATTTTTCTTTAGCACGTTTGTGTACAGTTCCTTTAATTGCTCTGTATACATCAAAATTCTTTTTATTTAATATTTCGTTAACCATGGTGTCAAATTTATACACGTCCACTTCAGTTTCATTAAGTGAATAAATAAAGTAAGATTGGTCAGTGTCATTATGGGTTATTTTCTGAATAACATTGTAGGTCTCGATGGCTATATCCACTATATTTCTTAGATCCTGATGCATAGTTAACAGCAATTTCGTGTTTGTTTGATTTGTGAAATTCGTACCAAGATCAATAGAGTCGAATAAATCATTGACAACAGAGTGGATGGCTTCATAAACACTGGCAAAGAAATCATTGTTTTGACCTAAATTGCTATGATGATGTTTAGCAATTGTTGTTGTTATAAGAAATATGAATACTCTGGCTGCCATTATTTTTTTATTAAATATTAAAATTGTCGACACACACAAGAATATGTTCGAATTCAAACAAATGTAATTTGTGGTAAAGTTACAAAACTCAATTTTAGATAAGAAAACAATACTATTTTGTGCACACTGCCACAAAATTTATATAAATACTATATTGAGAAATAATATGTATATTAATCACCCTACAATTTTCCCATTGCTGGGACACAGGTTTCTTCTCTGTGAGAGAGAGAGGGCTGTGATCTACCACACAGACCAAGTGGATCTGGCTGGATTTAATTCAACACACGGCCATTTTATACGATAACATAGACACAACTATCTATCAAGCTGTTTTTTGTGAGTGGGCTCTTAATAAACCAATGTAGCTTCACCATCAACGATTGCGTCACTGCTTACCATCATGTGAGATCACAGTATAGATGAAAGAGGTCGGCCTTGTGGGTGAGGCAGGCGCGCCACAAAGTAGGGCAATGCTCATAGTTCAAATACCAATAGCAAACTTACGATCTGAGTGTGCCTTTTTTTGTGGCTCTTGTGCGACGGTGCCGCCACAAAAAAACGCTTGAAGCCGCTTCAAGCTTCTCTGGCCACAAGCTGTCGCGCGCTTCAGCAATTTTATTTCGGCTTCTAGCTTTTTTTTGTGGCCGCTTCTAGCGTTTTTTTATGGCGGCGTTTTTTTGAGGTCCGTGTGCGGGGCTACTAAACACACTCGCCTACGGCCCGTGCGTATTAGATAAAATAATTAAAATAAGAATGAGATTTTCTTATATTAAAAGCCAGGAATATGCTATAACACCCCCTTGCATATGTAGCTTGATACTATTTATTTTCTTTGTAGAGTTTTGGACAAGTAAACCCATTGGGTTGGTCTAATGCACGTTGGTAGGTATATGGTGGACCACGTCACTGACTCCGTGTGTCCCAGGCAGAGATACGGGACAGGAGAATAAGGTGTTTGCTCACAATGGGCCTCATCAGAAGGCTTAAGTCGCCCAAAGCGCAACGGAAAGGGCTATGCTCGGGGTTTCCTTGCGTGATCGAATCAGAAATGAAGATATTCGCAGGAACACTAAGATTGTTGACACAGCACGAAAAATCGCCAAACTTAAGTGGGCAGGGCACATTGCTCGCAGAGCATCTGTACGTCGATTCTGTAAAATTCAGACAACAACTCGCATTTCACTTCGATACTCACTCTCACTTCGCATAAGGTTCAAAACGACCTTGATTTTGCATTCTGTAAGCATCACCTAGGCACTTGCGAAGTGAAGTGAGCTCCGAAGCGACCAATACTGTACTAGTGATTACCACACTCAACTAAATGTAAGTTGAGATTTATCGGTTTTTTATTTTACCAGTTTTTGACACAGAATTTTAGCTATTATGGATGTTTAAATTAAAATATCTTATTTAAAGGAATTTGAGGCAGCTAATAAGTAAAAAAAAAACAGAAAACTCTAAGTTCGTGCCGTGAATATAATCTATGCTTACCTTACGAAAAAAAATGACTGACAGATAATATCATTAGTAATCTGTGGACAATATTTATGCGTTGAAGTTTTATAGTGCGTTGCATTGTTTTGTTTATTTTTGGTCGTTCAGTGCCGATAATAATTGTAAAATAATCATGAAGTAAGTTTATATTTCTGTTTGTAAAAATAGTATTAAGTAATAGAAGTGTTTATTTGGTTTTCTAATCCAACATTAATGTTTCAGTTCAAATGAGACGCGTTCCTCTCACCCATCATCGGCTCAGCTTGAAACTCTGGTAGAGTTTATGGAAAGAAACCCTGGCATGGCGAAGGGTTTCTTGAGAACTCCAAATGCCAGAGAGCGAAGTCGACGCCAGTGGGAGGAACTAGCCGTGCGTCTAAATAGTATAGGTGGCACTATCAAATCTTACAAACAGTGGACTAAGGTTAGCAGTGCTTTTTTTTTTCATGTTAGAACCACTTAACATAGAATCACTTAACATTCCTTAAAGCAAACCACTTAAAATGTGCTACGAATCTTGGTTTAAAGTGTGTTCCTTGATTTCATAAATATCTTATTTTAATTTTACTCAAGTCTTGACTATTTTAATAATAATTTCTTTAACTAAATATCTGGTTGTAGTATTGGTCTGACAAAAAAAGCGCCATAAAAAAAAAGTTGCTGCACGCTCTGCTGCTAGGCGTAGGACTGGTGGTGGGGTGGAGGATGAAGTGGAGCTATATCAGAGCTTGAAGAAAGAGTTGTTGCTTTATGTGGTGGTGAAAGTTTTTCAACAGGAGATGCACATTTAGGCATGCAGCCATTTCCGGTAAGAAATTTAGAAATGCAATAGTTTAAGTAAGAAGTACTGGGAAGAACTCTGCAAGATTTGCTGTCGTTTTTTATAGCACCAAATTTTTTTTTGTAGATTTGACCCATTCTAATGTAAATTTGAAATCATACCCTTTGTAATGTAAAGTGAATTTTTATTAGAATTTTTGGTAAATGTACCTACCTGTTTCAGGAAAATGATACTCCATCTCCATCACATGAAGTGCAACAAGTACAAGATGCTGATACTGACAATGTATGATATTTAAATTTAATTCATAATTGTATGGGATTAATTAATGATATACTCTTATCTAGCATTTATCTGTTTATATTTACTTATTATAGATTCATGTACCACAACAGCAACAGAGTCGGGCACCTACAGAGGAGTCACCTACACCTACTAATGTATTTTATGTAAGCTATATTGTATTAAATACTGTGTAGTACCTAGTCACATCAGATTTATATAGGTACATGTACCCACTATTATAAATCTGATGTGTCTAGATTATATTCCATAAGATCTAAATCTAGTACCTATAAATATTCAAATTCATTACTAATATAATTCAAATAGTAATTTATCTGTAGGGTACATTTTATCCAATTTACTTTTCAGGATTCCAACCTGATTGACGATAGGCAAGAAACCACTCGTAATTACAGACCACCACATCGTGCAATTTCTAGAAAACTGTTTGCATCCTTATCCAGCTCAACTGTTGGAACAAGCCAAAGCATTTTACAGGTAAGTGTCTGAGTAGAGACAGATTTGAGTTGTCACAGCAAGTGTATCCTGTAACTATGATGATTCAAATCATGCCTTGAGAACAGATCTGCTACACTCTAGCTCAAGCTATAGGGCTTTAGTCGGGTAACCATGGTACATGTTTTTTTTTTTAATTTAAAATTTGTTTTTGAAATTTCAAGTGCTTTAATTAATATTATTTATTGTGTCACTAGCAACTTTCCTTGGAATTGTCATTATTTAATAATAATATTAGGAAGTAGGTTTCCTTTTTAAGATTGTTTCTGTTGTTTCAGAATAACCAGTTAGAAGTCACCCCTCCTCCAAATCCTCATGTATATCATCCTAGCCTGTCCCCTCCAACTATAACACTGTCACACACACCCACACCTTCACCTTCTCGCCGTGGTTCCACCCAAGTATCCTCCCCAGTGATTCATCGATCTATTGCTTCATCATGTAAGTTAAACAACTTTTATTAACCCTTCAGATACCGTCGGTGGTCGCTTGGGGATTCATGAATTAATATTAGTTCGAGTATTTTTAAGAAGCTCATGCTCAATGATGAACTCAGTTCATAATATATTTGGGTTGATTTGTACTTTTATTTTGTACAACTTGATTTAAGAAAAATATTTGAAATTAAAGGTAGTATTAGGAATAGAGCTGCCAACTTATGGAACCTGTATGCAAGTTATGTAAACATATATCTTTTTAGCTTCACGTCACGCAGCTTCAGTTGCTTCACCTTCTCGCCGCTCTAGGACAGTTCGTGGTAGTCGAGGTGGTTCTGTGTGTAAGTACACAAACTAAAAATAACTATCAAAACTTCAGTTTTGAAACAAATGACAACGAAAAGCTGCTATTTATTTAAGAGTTTTTATTAACGCATATCAGTAATAGGTATTCTCTTTTCAGCATCACGTCACACGTCTTCAGTTGCTGCTCCGCCACCATCACAACGGCGAACGGAATTCTCCACCACCACCGATAGATTCCTGAGGGTGGAAGAACAGCAGCTGGAGTTACAAAGACAAAATGCACAAATCTTGCACTCCTTTCTGGAGAGGAGTGTAGAGCGAGACACAATTTTAGCTGAAGCTGTGGCTGCAGTCGGGAAAGGGCTGCAAGCCTTGGCAGAGGCCAAGAGTAGAGATAGGGTGTAGCAATATAATTTAATAGTAGTTTGTTAGTAGTAGTATTAGTATGTTTTAGTTTTTAATTTAAGATTTTTAAGTCCGGTTTTTTACATTTAAATTAAACACTTTTAACGAATACTGGCACAGTTTTATTCAAAGACCCGCCTCACACACCACAGAATATATACAATAAATGACACCACCAATCAATTAATTATGACGTGAACGCCAAAGCCTATTTACTATATTTCGCCTACGTAATTGCCCCAGAGCTAAATCGGCGTTAGATGGCAAATCCCTAGTTTGCCTCCTTTGAATATCAGCAATTGTTTGCAGCTCTTCTAGTCGCTCTTCTTCCGAAATTGTGAATGCCGGCAATCCAGCGCGATTGCACATGTTGTGCAAAACACAACATGCAATAACTATTTTTGCAACCATGTCTGGATGATAGTTGAGCACTCTGTGTACTAACAGGCACCTAAATCGTCCTTTTAGGAGGCCAATTGTTCTCTCCACTGAATTGCGAGCAGTTGAATGATGGTCATTGTAACAAGCTTCTGGGGAATTATCTTCAGCACCACTAATTGGTGTCATAAGGTAGGCGCGCTGAGCATATCCTGAAACACCTGAAAAAAAAAATCAAATAACTATGTAGGTAGTTTTTAGACCTAGTAATTAGATTTATTTTCTGAAGTAGAGGCAGGGAGGGATTAACTAACCAAGCAAAACAACTTCTTCACCAGCATTGGTTAATGCCTCTAAGTGGGCTTTTATAACACTATAGTTAAAAATGAAGCTATCATGAGTAGCTCCACCATATGTTGGATCCACATTTAAAATATTAAGATCTGCATCTGTTATCTGAAAAAATAATAATTTAAAAGACTAATTGAACATCTAATGACAAATTGATTACAACATTGAAATCCATTTTACCAATTGCACGTTTCTTGCATGGTAGCCTTTGCGGCAGTAAAAACGTTCTTCATTCTCTGCTGGTGTTTTCATTGCCACCAGAGTGCCATCAATACACCCAAGAGCTGCTGGAAAGCCAAACTTTTTGTAGAACCTGTAATTTACAGTAACCATGATCTACTGTCACAAAAAATTTAAAAATCAAAGGGAGTGACCCTTTAATTATAATATACCTACTAACCTTTCTTTTAACATTTGTCTTTCTTCTTTATTTTGAGGAAACCTAATATATTTTTTTACTATTTCCGGATTATTGAGAGCTTCCACAACTTCATTTATGCAACGAGATGCTGATGGTTGCGATAAATATGTCCTTATATTTTCCTTAATAATTTTCTGATAACTGCCATTAGCCAAGAATGACAAGGTGCATAATAACTGTGAAAAAAAAATCAATAAAAAAATTAAATACCTACTTAATGTAGATCTAGTCAAAACAAAAAAGGGACCAATTCTGCCCCTAAGACAACCCTCAGTGGGTTGTCTTAGGGGCGGAATTGGTTCTTTTCATGCATAATAGAATGCCAATATTATAACTATACAGGGTCCTTAGACTAACATGAAAACATATAGCTAGTGGGGAAACCACCTAAAGGGAATACTCCTTATAATTAAGTGGTTTTCTTATTATGGTGGGCTTGTTTACAAATCTTTCAGGTATAAACTGTGTAAATACTGTGTACTTAGAAAATTAACTTTATACTTAGTAAAATGAAGCACTTACTTTTACACGAGTTGAAAGTCCTTTACCTCGACGTTTTGTGGGCTTTATTAGAGGCAGTAACTCATACTCCAGTTGGTCAATTAGCTCCTTTGACAATCTATACACGCTCACATAGTCGTCATCGCGGGTTAATAAAGATAAACTTCGAATTTTGGTAGATTGTCGACGCTTGTCTAGTTTATCCAAAGCATGAGCTTCTTCTAATAAAGATTTAAACAAAAACATTCTTGCCATCGTTATCGCCTAAGTAGATAGGCACTTATTCAGTTTAAAACTTTATTTTAACACTATTCAACTATGATTTCTTCTATTTTCACTCGTAAAATAGACGCTTTTAATTTGACACTTTGAATCGGGTTCGAGTGCGAAGTGAGCTTCGAAGTGACGGGGGAATTACCTTATAGAATGCCACTTTATACGTCATCTCATACTTTATCTGTCAAAATCTCACGGTCAATTTAGTTCAACTCGCAAACACGCTCGCAAGAGCAGCGCTAGTGTAGATTCGAATTATCAACCGAGTTTCAGAATGCCAATCAAGAAACTCACGGCGGATTCAGATGCGAAGTTTAGAATGAAGTCTTACAGAATCGCACTGCTGTTCTGGCCGTTGGGGCAAGAAGAATCTGGAGTGGCGACCGCGTACCGGAAGACGCAGCGTTAGAAGACCCTCAACAAGGTGGAACGATGACCTGGTGAAGGTTGCGGGAAACCGATGGATGCGAGACGTACAGGATCGTTCATTGTGGCGACACTTGGAGGAAGCCAACAGTGGACGTATATCGGCTGAAGAAGCCGTTCGCTGCATTGGGAAAATACAGGCTAACAATAATATTATCTCCAACTAAATGTGGATAGCGGCGGCTGCCACCACACAACGACTTTTGTCCTTTAGCATTTTGGGGTTACAAAATAATTAAAACATTAATGGTATATTTATTGGACTGGCCTGTTGGTCTAGTAGTTAGTGGCTCTGACTGCTATGCCGGAGGTCGTGGGCTCGCTTCCCACCCAGGACAAATGTTTATGTGAAGAGCATGATCATTTGTTCTGTATCTGGGAGTAATTTATCTATATTACGTATGTATTTAGAAATATACAAGTATGTTTATCAGTTGTCTAGTACCCATAACACAAGCTCTGCTTAGCTTGGGACTAGACGGCGTTGTGTGATAGTTGTGGAATATTATTATTATCTGGGTTAATTTTTTCTTAGCTCTGGGCTAGTTTTTAAGCTATATTAACGGGCCAGGCCAAGTCAGTGTAGCATGTTGTGAGTAAAATGAGTATTATGTGGAGAAATTACATTTTATTATGATTATTATTTAGTGATATTCAGATATAATATTCTTTTTATTATTGGTGTATTTAGTTATAATAGTCTCTAAATCTCAGGGTTATATTTTCTTCTGTTTCTGAATAATAGAATTCTTTTGTTTCTGAAGATTCTGTGGCAGCTTCTGCTGTGGCAGCTTCTGCTGTGGCAGCTTCGGCTGTGGCAGTTTCCACTGTGGCAGTTTTCTTTACAGTACTTCTAGTAGTGCGTGCAGTAGTAACCATGTGCTTCCACGCGGTGTCAGTCTGAAATTCTTCGCCCGCTGTCAAGAGATCGACGATACGAAACGACGTGGTCAGCAGTGGTCTCGGTGTTAGTTCAGGAGAAGGTAACCGCGTCCATTCTGGCTGATATAGATCTTCCCTATACGCCGATGTAGTCAGACGAATTGGACTATACTTTTCCTTTTGCGTGTTTATAGAATGGACCCCAGGTATCGGGACCAAGCTCTTGTTCACCAAAGGGTGTTTCATTGCACTTTCCATCACTCGAGTTGTCTTAAACATGTCGTTAACATCTTCTGTTACAATTCCATAGTCATTATAGAGCCAGTTTCGTATCAATTCTATCGGTAACACTATGGGAAATCTTGTGGTTGGAGTATAAGGAAACAGTTGACCAAATCGAGTTCTGGGTGTCGTTCGCCTTCTTACAACATGCTTAAACTGTAAAAGATTGGAAAATATGGCGAATTTAGATGCGTTTTAGTGTTTAAACGTTGTCTTCTTTGTAGTAATTGCAATTTTTAAACCTCTTCTCCGTTTTCTTCTGAGTATACTAGCAGTGGCTCTATGTATCCTCTTGTCGTTCTATACGGGGAAGACGGTGGGGGCTTTTCAGGGTCGACGAAGTAGCGGAAACCATGGTCGTATGAATGGGTTGTTCTCTTCGCTATTGAGGGACGCTCCTGAAAAATAACGTAAAAATTGGTTTTTTTTCCAGTTTTAGACTGTCGGGTGAAAAATTTTGCAATGGGAAGCTAATTTTAAGGGGTCGAAGCGCGTAGCTGATGCGATGGCCCCAAATTTGGTCAGGATCGGACCACAAAAACCGGCGTTAAAAAATGACAACTTTTTGTGAAAATCAAAAGATTTTCTTCCAGAAAATGTCTAATCTATCAACAATAAAAAAAAGGAAACATCAATCGAATCTGTTTTTCTTCTTCTAATAATATCGGGATCGGCTTTCAATCAATTATTTTTATTTTTTTGTTTGTAGGATCTGGAAATACTGATGCGATTGCTAAATTTTTTTCAATGAGTGATTTCTGAGTGACATAGGCACACAGTGACATAGGTACACAGGAGAAGCTGCGGGCAAAAGCTAGTTTGTAATATTTTTGGGAACGCGAGATTTTTCATTCAAAATCCTGGGACGATTCATATTAATATCTACATTTCGATGCAAGTACATGAATAATTACTTAATTCCGACCTCTGATAATGATATAACAAAACTCACCAGCGCTACAATGCTGTCTATCCATTTGGCGTAGTGACCGAGCTTGGTGAAGACTGTGGGTGCATCGATGGCTCCGCATAGTGGAGCTCCAAAGCTTATCACTCCAACTAACTCGCCCCCGACGACTCCTGGACCACCAAGATCTTTCTGAAAACATTAGTTGCAGCCGATAAATAAGCGACTGGGTCGATGTAAAAAATATTGGGGCCTTACTATGTTATGTTAAAATGTCTGGCGTGCGAGTGATATAAATGGAAGGATCTGCCCCCTAGCCAAGTTACAACCGTTTTGCTTACGTCGAACGCTTCGAGTTGACCTTGCCGTCAATTCTTTTGTTCTGACCACGTGACTGAGCGTTGAGACGACGTCGTTCCCGTACGTTTGAAGCTTTCTACTAGCGTTAGCTATTGCAGATTAGTAACTTGGCTAGGGGTACTGTACATCCTATATAGCTCCAATCCTTTAGTAGTTTAGGTACTTAATCCATGATCACGTTTGTCCGTCGATGTCTGAGACACGGTGACATAATGCCCAAGCGCCCGAGCAGTGCCATAAAACAGTGACTTTCTGAACCCTACTCTTTGGTAACGGCCAGGTTAATAGGTATGAAATAGTACATTGTTACACTAGGGGTGAAAGTTACTTATTTCGTCCCTAATTCGAGGGACTAAATAAGTAACTTTAACCCCGAGGTAAGCATTGTGCTTTTCATTACGAAAACAAGAAGATAGACCTAGATTTTTTTAAAAATAATTTGACAGTTGTTAGGTGAAAGTAAAACTCCCTAGGGATGAGAAGTGTTGTACTTTTCAGCCCGCTCCTCAGGCAACTTCAGACCTACTTTCAGAGTATGAGTAATGAAAAAAATATATGTTTACAACATTATTAATATATCAACAATTGATGTCATCATCATCTTCCTGCCCTTGTCCCGTTTTATTTGGGGTCGGCGCAACACGTATTTTCTTCCATTCTGTCCTGTCACTCGTCACGCTATCACTAACTCCCTTTTCTTACATATCACTTCTCACACAATCCATCCATCTTTTCTTTGGCCTACTTCTCCATATCAACTCTATATCAACAATTGATGTGTTCGTGCGATTAATACTTTTGTCAAAAAAAATATTCAGCAATTTTGCAACTTTTCCCTACTTCTTCAAAACGGCTTAGATCCTTCATCATTACACAGAGAAACACACACAGACAAATACAGAGAAATTGGTGGTATTTAACCTTTGAAGAACGTTTTCTTCAAAGTGTACCTACACCTACATAGCATTATGTAAATCAATCAATATTTCGCAAAGAAAATGGATTTAAAGATCAGCTCTATGAGGGCGCAGCTGGCCAGAATTACACATAACATAACATAATCAGCCTATTAATGTTCCCACTGTTAGGACTCAGGCCTCCTCTCTAGGAGAGGGAATGGGCCGAATTAACTGGACACAATACTCGTAGCCACCTAGGCGGCAGTACGAGTATCTGTGCTAGCTGTTCAAAGGATTATAAGCCTATAGGTACTCGTAATATTCCAGTCTTTCCACTGACGTCATTTAAGTACCGTTTGTATACAAGCTGTAAGGAACAGCCCTCCGCAAACTTTAAGGGCTTGCTCAGTAGACAAAACTAAACAACCTTCCACAAGATTATTTTTAGGAAACAAAAAAAAAATCAGCCTCACCATACAAAATGATAAACTTGGACAATTTGTATGGCAAGGCCGATCTATTTTTTCGTTTCCTGATAAAAAAAATTGTGGAAGGTTGTTTAGTTTCGTCTACTGAGCCAGCCCTTAAAGTTTGTGGAGGGCTGTCCTTTACACCTTGTATATTACCTTTTATTCAATCTCTCAACATGACTAAACTTTCTCAGCCTTTTAAAACAATAGAAAACAATAGTGAACAACAATAAACAATTACGCAAGTTGAACTAACATTGCACGCCCCTCCACCAGTTGACACGAATCCAGCGCAAAAGTGCTTATTGGTCACGTACTGCCTGAAAATATTAAAAATATATAACAACAGGAAAAAAATGCATTCCTGATAAAAAGATTTGGTTCTCTTATGTATCTAATAAAAAAATCTATACAATTACAATCCTTATTCAGAAATTTTACACAATTGCCAACATTATCATACATATATGTTTAACATTATTATAATGTATTACTAGAAAAATACAAAGTTTGTAATAGTGCGAAGTGAAGTGTTATTAACGTACCCGATGTTCCACAAGGGTGGTCCTAGTACCGATCCCTGCGGAACACCGCACGACATCTCTCGCCATTTTCACTCTCACTTGGGACCGGGAATCTTTATTAGATTATAATTTCTCAATACATTACAAAACAATTGTTTTGTAATACCTACTGTAAGTACGATAAATCACATCCAAATTCATTAGTTTCCCAAACTGTCTTGCGGTGCGTACAGACTATGTAACATGTTATATAACTTGTGTTATCAGCGGCGGCCTTACCCATTGCGAGGCTCCGGGCGGCAGGTCTTTGCGAGGCCTTTTGTCCTACGGAAAAGTACCTACGTACGGGAAAGTACGAAAGTAGGTCTGGTTGTTCGGTAGGTATTCGTTATGTTTGACGAAAAATGCTATAGTTATACAAATAAATAAAATTTGAGTTTTAAAATATTTTACTTACATTGGAAGATTTACAAAATTAACAAATACAGAGATGATAAATTTTAAAATTTGTTTTTGCGGCTTTTACTAAGATCAAATTCTTTATTTAAAGCACAATAATCTAACGAATGAGCTACGTCATTTTCGATTAAAAGAATAACAAGGGCTGAAAGAACTCCTTTCAGCAGACGCAACCGTAACAGGTGTGGTGGCAATAATTCTCAGATTTATTTCGATAGTGGGGTAAACTTCAGTTGAAAAAATCTGTATTTGTTTTAAATTTGCTTGACGCGAGGCCCCTGCAAGGGCGAGGCCCCGGGCGATTGCCCTGTTCGCCACCCCCTAAGGCCGCCGCTGTGTGTTATACTCGTATAACACGTTCACATTATGTAACCTTGTTATTCAAAATTGCAACATAAAACAATACCTACTGTACACATTAGAATAACAATGCAATATAACAATGTTATATAACAATTGTCGTTTGTCGTTCTTCAGTGCTATCCGTATATAACATTGTTGTACTAACGAAGACAGAAGTCCATGGAGAATTCCAAACCAAAATCGTTTGTACTGGGTTTCATCGCGTTAATAATATGTCTTGGATGACATAGATGGCGCTAGTATAGTAGTTGGATTGAAAAACATACATCTCTCGTTAAAGAATATTATCTTGCTTTTTGCTATTTACAATATTACTTAATTTTAACACAAATTCTCCTACGACATTACAAACCTTATAAAGCAAAGCACGTAATAACTAGGATTTGAACTCGGTAGCATAAAATTTACCGATACCATAAGCCACTGGACCATTGCGTCATTACGCAATTAGTTGAAATTATCCTACTCTTTATTATATTGAAGTTGTTTAGAGACTTTAACCCGTATCATAAATCTCAAAAGAATTGAGGGTAGTTTAATATTGGCTATATAAAAATTAAATCTTTTTGTTCAATCATAACGTTCTTTACTATCTTTGAGTGAGTTCGATTACGATTGCGTTTAACAAGTTTTTAATATTTATTTTTATCATGAGTTCCCGTTCAAATATTGATATGGCTACGAGGGCCCAAATAATAACATTGCATAATCAAGGCTTAAATTATTCTGAAATTTCGAGAGAAACTGGCTTAACCCTTCAGATACCATCAATTAGAGACACAATAGTAAGACAATAGATGCGCGGCCACCGGTGGTCGCTTGGGGATTCATGAATTAAACGTAAGTAATGTTTTAAAATCACTGTCCGTTATTTATTTTATTATCCCTGGTTATCGATACACGAAATATCGAATATATATATATATATTTATATTTTCCTTCCAGGTAAAGACTGTCACTTTATGGATAAAGCGGTTTCAAGACGAGGGTTCGTTGGAACACCGTAGTAGATCTGGCAGAAGACGCCATATTGACTCAGACCAGCGTCAACTTATGGTGCAAGGTTATGAGGACACCAACAAGATATTACGCAGAGTTGTTTGATACATCTTTGCGGACGGTGTATCGTATTCTTCACAGTGAAGGTCTGCATTATCGTCGACATGCTATTAAACCATTGCTTACCGAAGCTAATAAAAGAGCACGATTGGAGTTCGCAATGAAATACAGAAATTTTGACTGGAGCAACGTCATCTTCAGTGATGAAAAGCTTTCAAGTCTAGCCAGCACGGGCGAGTTATGTTGTGGCGTAGGAATAATACGCGTTATGATAGTGATTACGTTGTGCCTAACTGTGAATCCGGTCGTGTAACAGTGAACATGTGGGGATGGTTGAGTGCTGCAGGACCAGGAGAATTTACTGTAATACCCAGTCGTGCAAACAGTGTAAACTACATAGATGTGCTGAATGACGTCATGTTACCCACCGTGCGGAATGTTTTTCCTGTAGAAGACGTGCCAGTGATAACGTTCGTGCAGGACAATTGTCCTATACACCGTTCAATAATTGTGCAAGAGTGGTTTAGCCAGCAATCGGACATACGGATTATTCCTTGGCCTGCGAGATCGCCAGATTTAAACCCTATTGAAAATTTATCGGGCGTTATGGTTCAAAGGTGGGACAATAGGAATGAAAGGACTAAGGAGGCACTGAGTACTCACTGCATGCAGGTATGGGATTCTATACGGGGTCAAAATTTATGTGAAAAATGTATAAACTCCATGGGTTCGCGCTTGCAAGTTGTCAGCGATCAAAATGGCGGACACACGAGTTATTAAAAAAAGAATATAAAGTGTTGACTATTGGATTGAATATTAACAAAGACCGGGGTAGCTATAATTTATTTGATAAATTACAGTATTCAAACTTAGCGTTAGTGGGATACATTTTTTAACTACTTTATAACAACAAAATGTTATTACAGTAATGATTTTAATTTCTTATAAAATATAAGAAATTAAAATAAAAACAATATAAATATAGATTCCTTTCCAATATAATAAATTATTTATTTATTAATTCATGAATCCCCAAGCGACCACCGGTGGCCGCGCATCTATTGTCTTACTATTGTGTCTCTAATTGACGGTATCTGAAGGGTTAATATAAACAACTCGGTCCCAAAATGACAGCTATAACCCGGTCTTACAATTGTTATTTTGATTTGAGGTTAAGCTTCAATTTCTTCCTCGTTTTGGAACGAATACTTAAGCTATGAACCTTAGTCATAACATAATGCACAAATCAATCATTATAGTCAATACCACTAACCATAATTATATAAAACGTAATATTTTTTTATAATTTATGAGTAAGTAAAATATTAATAACAGAACTAAAGTTGCATTATAGTGAAAGGTATTATAACATTATGTAAATAAAACTAAATAGTAGAAGAATAGCACAACATTGATTTGATTTAGAATACTTATAATTTCTATTAAACAGTTTTGCTTTGTTAATGTCTTCCATTTTGTAATGTAGTTATTCAGTTATAAATTTTACTTGTATTTCTCATAAAGAGTGAATTAAATAATTGTCGATTGGGTGTAAAGCTGTTAGGTTAGGTTATACATAGTATAAGAAAGAAAGAAAGAAACAAATTGTATTTTTCTTTGAGAATTAAAGGTTTGAAACTATAATATCACTACAATAGTTTTATTTCTTATCCTTTCGAGAATTAAACTTCGTAAATCTTAATCTGTAAGAAAAATATGTCTAGATTTTCTTACATATTTTTTTTTACTAATAATACCTACTAATACTTACCACCAATTATGAAAGTAATTTTTATATATATAAAATTTATATACAGGGTTATTTGTAAAACACTAACAACCTTGCAGGACTGTATTAGTAGGTAACATCATAAACAACAACTTTTGTTCTATGACCTTTTTCAAAACATAATACATTTACCAAAAACAACCCTTAAATATTTCCTTGTTCTATTCGGCGGGCGTGCTTGACGCGACGCTAGCGCATCAAACACCCCTACCAACCAAACCTCCTCCCCTCCGCTATTGTATTATCGCTTGCTTCGCATAAAATTCGTAATATTTAGAACATTATTTTTATTTTTGTATGAAAATCTGATAAATAAAAATATGATACATTTTTAAGTCATAGAACAAAAGTTGTTGTTTATGATGTTAGTAACATAGTCCTGAGAGGTTGCCAGTGTTTTATAAATATCCCTGTATGTTTACTTGTATAATATGCCTTTATTCATTTATACATCTTATACCTCATATTTTTATACTATTTATATAAAAAATAAAATAAAAAATGTTTAAAATTATAAAAAATAGAATATAAATTATATTACACTTAAAAAAAGTCGACAGAAAACTGGGATTCGAACCGGTGCCCAGTGGAACGAGCTGTGTTATTCTGCCATGTGTGACTGTTCCAATATGACCCTAGGCTGATAAAATTTTCATTTTTCCTGATTTTCCTACATGAAGGTATGAAAGTCGGCTCCCCCTTAAGGGGAGAGGACGAGCCCCACCTTCCGCTCGCCCTTGTGGCCTTTCAGCCTATTGACTTGGATAGGCCCCCACCGAAAGTAATGGATTCCCAAGAAATATGTCCCCTTCTCCCGACTTAGAAAGCTAGGGGATTAGGTGGGGAATTGAGAAAAACAAAGTTAAAATCAAATAAGGATGGGAATCCATTGATAAGGAGATAAGGAAGGATAATCTACTTTTCTTTTGAGTTACGAATATTACGGGACTTAGAGGGCTGCAAAAGGGTATATAACACGTGACGCTTGTATATGCAAATTAAATTATTTAGCAATTACTTCAATGCATTTTGCTCGTGCGTGTCCTGACCAATCCTACGGCAAAGGGTTGTGAGGCCTCAGCTATTGGATAGGACACACTTCCTTTAACAATTGACTCCTTATAACGGCCTACTCACGCATTACTCAGACCACGGAATAAAGAAAACTAGAGGAAGTGCCTCTTAAATATGGCGCCTGTGTCAACAGTAGGCGAAATTCGCCTATTACATATTATATACTAGTGCAGGTGAATATGGCATCTATTTCAAAGGCACTAGCGTTCTGAATAGAATAAATTGGTTACAGCGCCATCTAGCGTTGAGTAGCCGAACTCGTTGTAAATTGGTTAAAACTTCTTTATTGTTCGTGTCATCTATACTAATATTATAAAGAGGTAAAATTTGTAAGTTTGTAAGTTTGTAAGTTTGTAAGTTTGTAAGTTTGTATGTAGGGGGTAATCTCTGGAACTAATAATCCAATTCTAAAATTTTTTTTACTGGCAGAAAGCTACATTATTCCTGAGTGCTATAGGCTATAAATTGTTTCTATAGCATGTATATTAACCGAGCTATCACAACTTTTGTCTAGCAAGTCGGAAAAAAATACCTCATAAAATATAATTATTTGCATGCGCTGCCTAAACAGTTGCTTAAAATTAAAAACAATGTATGGCTACCTGGTTCGTCTTAATTATTTCTACAAAAAAGTCCGCGGTACCATATCTCTATCTTTTATATTTCATCTTTTATACTTCTTTTATTGCATTAAAAATATTTTTTTTCGGCATACTTACGTTTGGTTGATTATTTGAGCAACAAAATATTAATTCTTATGACAATAAATTATTTCAGTATCACAAGAACATTATACAGATAAGATTTGCCATTTACAGCATAGCAATTGGTCATACAGTTTCGAAGATAATATAAAATTACTAAAATGCAAAATGCCCTTAGCGTAACTTTCATTGTGCAGACGTTTTACCTATTTTTTTTTAAGGTGGGCAAAAATCATCTTATGACAACCCCCGCCCTTGGGTGGAGCGAGAGATAGTGTCAGAATATTACTGACTAAAAACCCACCCCGTTCCTTCTAGCCTTCAAACCAGGGCACGAGTTCCCTTTCGGATAACCCTGGACCCGGTAGGCTTCGACCCAGCTGGGCCTCTGCTGTTGCTGACAACTTCTTGAGGCGCGCGGGAACAGTGCGCGCCGTCGACGTCTTGGGCTCGGTCCATTACCGGACGATCGGACAGCAAGCTACCCATGGCTCGCCGTCCGCGAGCCCGCGTCTACGGTGGCCGGAAATCGGGATCGGAATCCCGGCGGCGGCGGCGGGGGCGCCGTTGCCTGATGGGGTTGCCTCCGCCTTTGCTAGCATTACTGCTTCGCAGAAGGAGGCGACCGCCTGCCATTCCTCCTCGCTAAGGACCATGGCCTCAACCAGAGCCCGTCGCGAGAGGTGTCCGCCGCCGATCGCCCCCACGAGGGCACGGCGATGCTCTGCCCAGGCAGGGCACACCTCGACTGTGTGCTCCACCGTGTCCTCCGGGCGTTCCGCACAGTGGCGACACTCGGGCGTCTCTTCCGCTTTAATTCGGTGCAGGAACCTCCCGAACTTGCCATGTTCGGTGAGGACCTGTGTCATGCGGAAGGTAAGGACGCCGTGAGGCCTTTCCAGCCACGCCTCAAAGAGGGGACTTACCGCCATAATTGTGGCGTGCCCAACGTTTCACCTATTTGCCCATAGATGGCGTTCTGCAATTACGTAATTTTTCTGAATCGCGGTGTTAAGACTTTCTGTGGATTGATGACCCTCTCGAATTATTATGCCCACGTTGTCGTTAGTTGGAGTTCTTCTGTCAGTTGCTTATTGGTTTCGGTTGTTTCGTTCGTATGGTTGTTGTTGTTGATAGATACCTCATAATCGAAAATATCGTAATTTCGTTGTACGTTTTTGTATGTTCGTAGTTTCGTACTTCGTTCTATCGTAATAATCGATACGAGTTATTCGATATTACGATTGTTTTGTTTTGTAAAGGCGGACGGTGTTCGAGTCGCTCTCCTTTTGTTCATAATTGTTTTCAAGTCTGTGCGTAGTTTGTTGAGAGCATGTCTAAAAGGAAATCTCAACTGTCCCGGCAGACATCACAGACAAGAGCCGCTCGAGTACGCCGTACGGAAGAATCTGCCCCTGAAAATGAGCAGCGCCTCTCGAGAAATAGAGAATATATTTCGCAAGCACGCGCTAGAGAATCTAGCTCCGAGCGCTCACAGCGCCTCGCTAGCCAAAATGTGAGGACATCGCGGGCCCGTGCTCGAGGAACTAGCGCTGAACGTGCGCACCGTCTATCTGAGTTAAGGCAGCGTGTCTCTGAGACAAGGGATAGGGAGACTAGCGCTGAGCGCTCGCAGCGGCTCGCTAGGCAAAATGCCATAACATCACAGGCCCGTGCTCAGGAATCTAGCGCTGAACGTGCGCATCGTCTAATCGAGTGTAATCTTATTTTAAAACAAGAAATTTTCCGCGGACGAAGTCGCGGGCAGAAGCTAGTGTCAAATAATAACAACTTTCTTACGTTGTAATAGGACCTAATTTATGAAAGCAATAAGAATATGATTTGTAAAAGTTAAGTTTGTTATTCGTAGCTTCGTAGCCAATCATATTACTGTTTTTTATGTGTGTAATGTACAATTTGATACGCAAATGTGTGAGTTTGGCGACACTGGTTCCCGTGCTTAGCCACGTTAGGGGCACTTCTACCTATATTTTCTGTTCTGTGACAATACAAAACTTAAACAAGCGCGACGCATCGTCAGTCGGTCGCAGAACTACTCGTATTTACAGTTGCCTTGCCAGACGCCGAAGTGGTTCATATTCGTAACTTCTCACTTCCTTACTCTACCCACAGGTGAGGACATCATAACCTATGCCTCCGAGCTACGTCTAGCTGCGAAGTATTCCAGAGATGAGTCCAAAGTACGTGTCTCGCTAAATATTTTTTTTTTTTGTATCAGTAAGTGGCCTACGGGGGCCGGGTGTGTTTTAACGAGATACGTTCCCTAGCGTTCCTTAGAACGACTATCAATTCAGTTAAGGGTACTTGGTGAAGCCTACCCCCGCTCCCTGGAAGTGTGCGTATAACAAGAGCAATGTAAATCAGTCTACTGTCAGTCAGTCCTTAGGGGGAGGTAGCCATTGCTAACGTTTGGTGGTTCGTGATCTCAGTATAGCTCAAACTGGCCATAACATGTAACGAATATTTATTCGGTTCGACCTTCAATTGGCAGTGATTCAGTCATGATTGAGCCAAGTATGGCGGGAAGTGTAAGTTAGTGTTAAGCTCACTCCAAAGGAAGGCCTTCTCCGAGTCCCTAACACCAACCGCAAGCTCAGGTCACCTTGTCATAGGATGGAATAAGGAAGGATAAAACAGACAACACTCACCCATCCAGTCTTCAACACCGTCACTGAGATTCACTCGCGTACTTACACACTACTTACTAGATCACAATCAACGCCCATCCATTCGTACTCTGACTCACTCACTCTGTACTATAAATATTAGCTAAGCCTAAACTCGACTCAGTCAATCTATATCTAATACCGTATCACGATACGGGCACTCCTAAGAATTACAACGGGATCGCTCTATGATAATAAGCTAAGCTAGTTCCTCGACGTGTGTCGTCTATCGGGCCCTCACGCTACGTGTCCCTGGACGTCTGCCTTCTACGCGGCCCTGACGCTAAGTCCCACTGGACGTGTGCCTTCTCCCCGGCCCTAGCGCTAAGTATCGCTTGTCCATTCCCACGCCTTGCTAACTAGTTTTTATTGCTTAGTTTTTTGTATAGTCTCCTAATTGTTTCTAAAGAGGTTTGGGTCGCCATCCTCACGACTTATCTGGCTTGCACATGTAAGGGCTCTTTTGGTCCTTTCTTTACAATTGTGCTAAAATATTTCTTCGAAGTGGGTTTTTTGTAATTGGTCCTTTCACATTAAAAAGGCAATTTATGCCCCTTCGTCCGGCGCCACGTGTTTAAAGTGCCATGGTGTATAAAGTTAAATATAATATTTTGTTATTAATTTGGAGTAAGTGACAGACAGTCACACATGCATATCCACCTGAGCTACCGATCTAATTACTACATAATGCGAAAATGAGAGCTACTTTGTGAATGTAAGGATTCTTTATTATTTATGATCTACGCCATCTGTAATCAAATTAACTAAGATACCAATTGACTTATTTGGTTTGGTTTAGATGGCGCTGTATTAAGTACTCGGAAAGAAGAAAATAAAATAATTTATGTTTATTTGAATATAAATATATTATTATTTCCAAGTAATTATTTTAGGTATTATAAAGCCTATTATGTGCCTCTGCATAAGAAGGTTTTTAAGTTTTGCAGTGTTAATTTCATTTTTGAACAGCGCCATCTAGTCGTCTCATGAAAAGTAATGCAAAACCTCACAGCCAAAAATCGACCTTAAGATACCCATGGACTATTGTTTATGATAGTACATATCAATAACGTTATTATAACATGTTTTATAACATTCAGTATCCACATTATCTAAAACATGTTATATAGCAATGTTGTATAACATGTTATGTTATATAGTCTGTAAGCACCGTTAGAAAAAACAGATTGAAATTTTTTGCGATATTTTACAATCTTACGGTGTTTGTAATTATCTGGTAACATTTACAAAGAACAAGAAAGGATTTTTTTTTTAATTCACCATTAAACAGGTGTCCAAAGTTTGTATGGAGAAACCTACTTTCAAGGTAAAATCGCTGGCAGAACCTAAAAAAGTCTTTCAAATAATAAATAAATAAATCGATAGAAAGCCACTATTGTTGATTGTTATTATTTGTTGTTGTTTCGGTAAGGGGAAGAAATAGAAAATGGAAGATGTAAAATGTCGATTGATGCATCCGGATCTAAACTTACTTAGAATATATTTGAGCGCATTCGTTTAATTGGTATACTTCCAGCCTGGCTGCCATTATTCTCTCGTACTGATCTATGACATTGTTTCGCTGCAATAATAAAATACTTGTTATAGTTAAACGAAAAAGAAGTGATATTAAACAAAAGGGAGTTGATGATAGCGTGACGAGCGACAGGACAGAATGGAAGAAAATAACGTGTTGTGCCGACCCCAAATAAAACAGGATAAGGGCAGGAAGAAGAAGAATATGCTATAAGAGTGAATGGGTAACCGAGTGAAACTCTCGCTAGGTAAAGCGCCATTCAATCAGTGATACCGATTATATTATTGTCAAAAATATAAAAGTGGGTATACGCTAAGAGAGCCAAACACAAGCGGAGCACGAACCGAGCTGAAATTCGTGTAGTGTGGACCGTCTCTAGAGGAACCGAGCTCGAGCGTCTAGTGATGGCAACACTACCCACTAAAAAGATCCAGTGTCGGTGGATTAGGAGACATCCGTAAGCCCTTCAATTTGGACCCGAGATATTGGCGCGTAGTCTTCCACGCACATCTTTACAAACACTCGAACAATGCCCTCTTCCAACCCCAGCTGGATGAGGACATTGTTCTCCCACGACGCCTGTTGGGCCCGGTACGGGGAAGGGAAAAACTCGTATTTTCCTTCAGAAGAAGAAAATCTCCGTATCCCAGGACTCTGCGCTCCCGTCCATAGACCGAGCCAAGTCCGGCAGCGACCGATCGCTTCCGACTTCCGAAACGAGGGCACGGCGCTGTTCTTCTCTTTTGCTGGTAGAGAATGCCTAGGGCATTAAGTCCGCCTTGGTACTTGTTGCATGAAGATTAAATAAATAAATCACTCAACGGCTGTAAGATAAGATTAACATAAACAGTGAACCACATTCAACTCACCTTCCTGGAGCCCCACCCGAGCACAATAATGCCATCGGTGTTCGTTGCCAAGTTTTCCGGCGTCCTGTCATACTTTATCTTCTTTACCTTGCGCTCCTTTCTCTGGAAGCTGATGCGCCTTATCATACGGAGGAGGAGCAGGTTGTTAGCCAGGGTCTTAGGGTTGTAGGCGGGGTGGAAGTAAGACTCGAAGACGGGTATCATCTCGCCCCTTCCGCTGTAGTAATCACTGCCGATGCGGACATAAACAGTCTTCGGATTCTCTCTAAAGAATCTATTGTTGTGAAGTCTGGAAAATGCAATAGGAATTGACCTCGTTATTTTGTCTTTTATAAGGACGTTTACTTTCTGTATAATTATGTATCGCTGAGCTACAACAGATCGTCTCCCTTTTCTTTTTCTAATTATCTTGAGATCAGCTTTTTCTATCCAAGGAGTATCCAGAAAACTGACCATCAGTCTATTGATGATTAGACTTTCTAGAGTCTTACTACTTGTAATGACTATCAAAGATCACAACACAACAACAACCGAGATCAAGTTTTACGTGTTTTTTGAGACACAGGGTGTCAGTAATGTCCTAGATTAATAATTATAATAAACGAGGTAAATGCCCGATTTTGAAACTAAATTCATGAGAAGCGAGTGCTTTAACCACTGGGCCATCGTGATCCAGTCAGTCATGTGTGTGGCAGTGGCTTCGTTTCTGCACATAATATTTACTCCGTACATCATCACTTACATTTGCAAGCACGAAGCCGCAGTGATGATCAGGTCACAAGATATGATGGAGCCGGCACAAACAAACGTGCCCATCATATGAATGCTGGCAACAAAAGGATAAGTCTTGGCTCTGCTCCTTTTGCCTTTAAAGAGCCTTCTGGTGTTATTGAACTGTCCTGGTGGTGGCGGTTCTGAAAAACGGTTTAAGTATATCTGTGAAAATGAGCGAGCAGTGGTGGCCGAGTGGTAATGGCCCCGACTTACGAATTGTAGGTTGCGGGTTCGAACCCCGCCAGGCGCATTACTTTGTGTAATTTATTTCATCACTTCTGCTCTCAAAACGGTGAAGAAAAACATCGTGAGGAAACCGGTATGTCCTAGAACCAAAAATTCGAAGACATGTAACATTCACCAACCCGCACTGGGCCCGCGTGGTGGATTACCCTCTCCTTTAGAGGAGGCCCGAGTCCCAGCTGTGGGAAAATTAATAGGCTGATTATGCTATGCTATGTGAAAATGAATCATCATCGTAGTTTTAGCGGATATACTTCTGCTTTTAGACGTAGGCCTCTCCGCAGGTACACACTGATCCTGTGTGTTTCGCACCCAGCTGCAGTCTTCCATCATTGCATATTTTGATGCACGGTTATCATTGCAGAACCTTTCAGTGCCGTCGAAAAGTTTGCTTCGTCCGTAATCGTCCCCATTCCAACTTGCCTGTTTCGTATATTCACAGTGCCACTTAAGTTTGGCAATTCATCAGACTAATTTGGCAAACTTATTTCTACGGCAGATAACTTCATTTTTTATTCTATCACGCAAAACAACTGCAAGTATATGCCACTTTATTACTTTTGTGCGGTTTTATGCTTTCTAATGTTTAAATTAACAAAAAAAAAAAAACATCTATTTACTTTTCGAGCAGTGGCATTGAAGCATAAATTATATATATATAAATAATAAATCTTTGGGTAAATAAAGATTTATTATTTATTATTATTATTATTAAATTCCTTACTTTTATAATTTTTAGTATGTAATTTTTTTTTCTACTTACCCCAGAATTCATTCAAAGGTTTTGTAGTACTTTCTTCAATGGGTGGTAACAACGGTGTAGACTTAGAGAAATCTGTTTCATTTAGCTTATCAACTTTTTTAATGAAGTCCTTTATAAATTTCTTGAATTCTTTGCTGTCAGCAAACACAGTATCGGATGGACTGATATTTTCCAAAGAGGTATCTGTTTCTGATGATATACTTTCTGCTGGTTTCTGTACTGTGTTGTCAATGGCGTTTTTATGTAACTTATTATTTTGTTGTAGGGACAGGTTCGAAAATTCATCATCTAACGTTTTTCTTATTAGCTTAAATAATGCTAATCCTTTTGAACTTTCATTACCAGGCGGTCGGGCAGCTTCGGTTATCTTTTTGAATACGTCAAAATTTTTCTCAGCCATATTATTCAAATCATAATGCATTGTTAACAACAATTTGATTCTTGATTTTGCTAGGAAGCTCGGTGGTAAGTCCAGATCATCGAAAAGATTGTTCATTACGTTTTGAACATCATTGTCTACTTTTGCGTACAAGTTATTGTTGGACTTTAATATACTCTCAAGAACTGTCCTATGAATATGTCTAGCTACCACCACAGGAATAAGAAACACAAATATTTTAATTAATTTCATTTTATATATATTAAAATAACTTATATAAATACAAATACAGATTGACTTAGGTGTATACAGCAAAAAGTTTAAATTAACTGTAAAGTTATCAACGTATAAAATGTGTTTCAATTTAAACATTTATTGCTTGGTTTGGCAATTTTTTTACGAGCGATTTCTCAATAGTAAGGAAATAAAACAAACGCCATAAAACATATTTCAATATATTGAGCAACTACTTTAAACACAAAAACATTTTGATACCGTTGTGAAATCTTCCATTATTGTTTTGAGTTCCATCGTTTTTCGTATAAAAAAGTATCTTTTTTACATGTACTCCATCAAGAATATTATTTTATATTACATTGTTTTGATTATTGTTAACCAAGTCCAGAGCCTTGTTGAACTTCGGGAGGAAGACAAGGTTTTGGCTGTTACTGAGGCGGCAGTTCGAAAGACCGTCAATAGTATATTCTCCATCCTCAAACTTGATTACGGTAAGCACAGAGCCAGGTTTGGGGAGTTCGCAGCAATTCACAACTTTTTCGTCACCATCACCTTTGAAGATGACGACCATCTGAAGAAAATTGCCAAACTAGCGAGAGTTGATAACATCGATAACAACACACAACATTTTATTACTCAATTAAATGAAGTATTGAATGAAGACAATAAAAGTCACGAACCAACAGAAGATGAATATGTAACTGCACATATAGACACATTTATAAGAAAACTTGAGTATTTAAAATTCAAGTATGGCTTTGCTGCTAATGATGCAAGGTTTGATATAAACACGCAAGTGTTAAATCATTTGTATTTGGCTGATCATTTGCAAAACGCTACGAAAGCAAGCAAAGAAAGAAACTTCACAGATGATAATCTTTTAAATAATGATGAATTTTGGAGTAAGTATAATTAAGTTTTTGGTTAATTTTAGTATCACATTCTATTTGATTCGAAAAATATTTTATTTAAAAAAATAGAAGAGTGTACTCTCTTTTTCTTTCTATATTCCAAATTTTTAAATATACTTAATTATTAATTATGACATACATTACAGGTCCTGGTGGGAGTCGTCGTATTTTCGAAGGACATAAGGGAACGATCAAGCGGTTTCCTTTCATGGCGAGCATCCAGTTCTTCAAGAAGTTCCAATGTGGCGGTTCCATCATCAAATCAGATCTGGTCATCACTTCAGCGTCATGTTTGCAACTGTAAGCTTTCAGTATAATTAGAGTTATCTACCATACCTCTGCGGCTCTCACTAGGTCATCAGTCTGCCTTCTCCTATGCGTTCTATACCTTCCTACTCATCCGTTATTACGGCATGTTTCTAAATGGTTTTTTTTTACATCCTTCAGAGCTTGGAACAACCGTTTCTTCAGGGAGAACCCAGCCTTTCTCTCAGTGCAGGTCGGCAGCGATTTATACGAGGGAGGAGATGAAAACATCCCTATCCTAGAGGTCTACTTCCATCCGGAGTACAACCCTAAGAATTTGAGAAACAACCTCGCCGTCATGCGTCTGGTCAGGGTTCTGAAGTTTGGGAAACGTGTATCTAAAGTTAAGAAGATTGATTTTGATAGGAGCCCTACGGCTTTGTCTGAATATACTGCAGGCATCACCATCATCGGTTGGGGTGCGAGACATGTAAGTGGTTTTGTTTTGTTTTTTTTCTAGAGCTACAAACTAAGCATGATACAGTGAAGTAGGTACCTTTAAAAAAAGGAATAGGGGCCTTATCATGACTTGTTAAAATATCAAGCGTGCGAGCATCCTTCTTTCTCACTCACACGATTGTCATCCCTTTAACAATTCAGTTTAATTCAGTTTGGCTCGTGAAATGGATCGCCTTAAGATTTCGTGGTAGGCTCTTAGGTTTAATAATGAAATACAAGACCAGTAAAGATACTTCCAGTAAACTCCTGGTCCGTATGTAATTTTAACATCATCAGGAGTTATTCGGCAGTGTAGTTGCTTAGTTGCAGTTGCTTAGGTGCATATTAGTTGCAGGATGCTTATCTCAATTATTGTTTTTTTTTTCAGAGCTCAAATATTGTTTTAAATATTTTTAAAAATCGACTAGCGTATGCGGTGCTCGATTACTACCCACTGAGGGAATGTCAGGAGGTTTATTCGAAGTGAGTGCTATTTATGCAGGTTTATTGGTATTGTTTATGATGGTGCTGATTGGACTCAACGTATTTCTGGCAGGACCTCATAAAACACCTTCTTGCAACAATTAAGCAAGCGAGGAAGCTTTACTTCTCGAGAAAGCTTTTGTATCTTTTCCCAGAATTCGTTACCTACGAATTTTTTTTATAATTAAAAAGAGAAAAAACAGGCTGAAGTGAGAGTGGGCTGGTCACATCGCAATGCACCCGGTCAGATGGCCGGGGATTGACCCTCAATGGATGACTGAGGGACCTTAGGTGGACATCGTCGATGTCAACCGCAGCGAAGGTGGTGTGACAATCTGGTGGGTTACCATGACTGATGATGATGATTGTTCCAGTGTGGGTAAAAGACAGAGCTATACAGATTGTCTAGTGCCATCTCTTACCCACACTGGAATAAGAATAAAACAATCTTACTTTGAACGTCATGTAACCCACCTGATCATGTTTGCGGGGCAAACTTGGCCAGAGATCGCCCTAGACAGATAGGTTTGGAAAGAGAAATAAGAGGCTTTTGCCTAGCTGTGGGCCACAAAATTGGTATCACTATCACCTCCTGCCGGGAATCCGTTGAGTTACTAGCGATCCTTTTTTTTTATAATGTATAGGTTCACGTTTAATCACTATCTCACCTGATGGTAAGAGATGATGTGGCCGACGATGGAACACGCTTGCCTAGAAGCAATCTTTTCACTCTTGACTTAAAGATCCCTAGGTCATAGCTATCAGGAAACACAGAATCCGGGAGGGAATTCCACTCCTTAGCTGTACGCATAATGAATGTATTCCCAAAACGCTTTGTACTGTAACGTCTCTTCTTTATAACTAATACGAATTATTGGATGATAATATATTTATTAACTTACAATATTTAATAATATTATTTTAGAGAGTTCGTGACCCGCACAAATTTTTGCGCTGGATTCCTGTCCAAAGGGGGAGGAGCATGTAACGTAAGTTTAAAGCTAGAACTATAATAGACCGACGCACACGTGTAACACGCCTGACTTGTACGTAGAACGACGTCGCGTGGCGTACACCATGTGTAAGTTCTGCGCGACCAGATAGGCGTGTGTGGCACACAATCATGTGAGCAGTGTAGTCCTCCCTTAGGGAAAATGATGAGATGTAGGTACAAGTACATTATTATAAATAAGTATTAAGAACCTACGTTAATCCATGTGATATTGTCATTATAGAGAACTGAGTCGGACATATACTCGTAAGTATATGTCCGACTCAGTTCTTCACTTTCACGATGTCACGATGTTTTCCTTCACCGTTTTGAGAGCAGTGGTGATGAAATAAATTACGCAAAGTATTGCGCCTGGCTGGGCTATTACCACTCGGCCACCACTGCTCTCATATGTATCTATTTACATAAATTGTTAAATGAATAAATACAATTTATACGGGATCGGCGCAGCATGTCTTGATTTTTGACATCTCCATTCACCGTTATTACATCTGATACTTCTTTTCCAACCATTTTATCTTATACACAATCCATCTTTTGCTTCTTTGGTCTTTTCTTATTTAATTTAACAAGGATACTGTTGTGACAGCGAGATGCTGGTGGCCCAGGAGTTGCGGGAGGCAAGCTGATGGGAGTCGTCAGCTTTGGGGCCCCGAACTGCGGCGCCCCTGATGCGCCTACCGTCTTCACCAAACTCGGCTACTACACTGACTGGATTGAAGGCATCTTGGAAATGGTCAGTGTTTTAATATTTTTTTTTATTATCGATAGGCTCGAGTTTGACCAATATTTCGCCTGATAGTAAGGGATGATGTTGCCGACGCTGATGCACGCTTGCTAAGAAGTAACCTATTTACTCTGGACTTAAATACTCCTAGGTTGTAGCTATCAGAAAACATTGGGACAGGGAATATTGGTTAATTAGTTTGAGTTCGGGTGAGTGTTAAGATGGTCCTTTTCCACTCGCCTATCGTAAACATCGAAAATACAAACAAGCTTACTACAATATAGCTCAGAAAACATAAGGCAGACTTGCCTCCTGCTGCTCCTGATTTCTGAATGAAGCATTTTGATTTGAGTATTTCTCAAAATCTACTTTCATCTGATGGTATTAAAGTCGGGTTTGAGTAGTTCTTAGGCCCTTCGCTCACGCCGACTTTTGTAGCGATGCCATACCGCGTTGGTAGCACGTTGGCATTTTTTCTATAGCGCTTGCAAATGTGATTAACGCGCGCTAGTAGCGATGCTATCGTCTGTCGCGCGCTTACAAATCGCGTGACAGCATCGCTACAAAAAGTCGTCGTGGGCGAGGGGCCTTAACTGAAAATACTTAACTCAGAAATCGGCTCTTGATAGTTTAATTTATTAAATAACTGACAAGGTTCACTAAACCTGTCTTTATAAAAAACCTCAAAGTTTGCTGTAAGAAGTTTCAAATGCTGGGTTTAAGCTCACCTCATATTTTTTAATATGTATTTATGTATGTGGTTTTTTTGGACAAAAAAGTATAAGAAACTAACTTTTGCCTGCAGCTTCGCCTGCCTATTAATATAAAATATAGCCTGTCACTTAGGCATAAAGCAGCTTTCTATCGGTGAAAAAAATTTAGCAATCGGACCAGTACTTTTAGAGATTACCTCATACAAACAAAAAAAAAAGCTCTTCAACTATCTCCACTCTTCAACTATCTCCACTTAAGAAATCACGTAAATTCGTCACTCCGTTTTACCGTGAAAGACGGACAAACAGACACACACACTTTCCCATAATATTAGTATGGATAATTATATTTATGCAATTTCAGGAAACGCCACAAGGTGGGAGGAGTACTACTCCGAAACCGACCAGGCAGATCTATGACGGAGATAGCTTTATAATAAGTACGACGAAGATATTCAGAGTTACTCCCATCACTAAACCTCCTACAACTACTCCTATTCCGAGTGCAGACGCCTTGAGAAGTTTAAATGAAAATGAAATTTTCAAAGAATTTATAACTACGATGTTTGGTAGCGATGAAGTAAAAGAATATTTAGACCAATTTGAAACTGATTCACAATCATCTAAAACTGATTCACAATCATCTAACGAAGCAACCACAAGAGATATCGTCCGGTCTGCTATCGTCAAGCCGACTACTGCCTCGACCACAACAGTGGATATCGAGGAAGACATTGCTGACGGTTACGACTATTCTGAAGATCAGAAGGGATCAGTTAGAATGGTAACTACAATAGACGACTTTGAAGAGATGGGAACACATAATAGCGCAGAAGCAGGATACACTACGCCGTCATCAGAGGCATCCATACAGAATGAGGACAATGACGAAGATGTGCAAGCGGAGCAAAACATTGCAAAACTTATTGATGATATTGACATCCAAGAACTATTAGCATCTGATACTGAAGAAAAATCTAATGAAGCTGAAAAGGTCGTTATATCTGAAGAGATCGTCAAACCTCAAAAGATTAAACGCAATAAAAAAATCGAAATATCTAAACCACAAAACAATATACCCAAAGAACAACAAAGTGAAGAAGAATCGATAGAAAATACGGTTGAAGTAGTATTTGAGAGAGAGGAAAGTACTAACAATGGTGGTGACGATGAGGATGAGTACGATCAACCCACTGGCGATCAGTCAAATAGTAAAAATGAGGAAATTGACCTAACTAGCACTACTAAGAAAGTCAAGAAGATAAAGAAAGAGAAAAGGGACTTGTATAAAGACGCGACCTTTAGACAAAACAGTACTTCTGGTGGTATTTTGGATATATTTTCTCGAAACGATCTTTTGAAATTGTTCCATGCGGCCGTGGCTGATGCAGCAGCTCAAAATGCTAAAACATCTACGTCTACTACGACCCAACAACAACCAACGAGAGGCGTTATTGAACGTCGAGATGCTGGACTATCTATTCCAGTTGTGTAGGCAGGACTCGTAAGTAAGGCGTTTATTAAGAGGCTGTTTTTAAGGTAGGATTATGCGTAGACAATTTCTTCACGTAAGCAATGGCAGCCAATCACCTCTACGCTTGAACGAGAAAAAAAATCATCATCATCATCAGCCTTTTTAATGTTCCCACTGCTGGGACTCAGGCTTCCTCTCTAGGAGAGGAAATGGGCCGTAATTCACCACGCGGACCCAGTGCGGGTGAATGATATATGTCTTCGAATTTCTGGTTCTAGGACATGCCGGTTTCCTCATTATGTTTTCCTTCACCGTTTTGAGAGCAGTGGTGATGAAATAAATTACACAAAGTAATACTCCTGGCTGGGTTCGAACCCGCGACCTGCAACTTGTAAGTCGAGGCCATTACCACTCGGCCACCACTGCCCACTAAGAAAAAAATACTATACGATAATGCCAGCCTTAGATTAAATACCTATATATCTAGATATAGTCACTGCGTGGCCGCACATGAGACAGCACTATAGAATTTCAATGAGGTTATTACGTAAACTTTTCCTTAAATATCATCACTGAAATACACTAAAAACTTAACTATTGGAGTCTATTTCTCATACATACACTAAAACTATTAATTTAATTGCCGAAATTATTCTAAAAATATAAAAATTGACTCGGTTGAAACTGGTGAAAGTGACAGGCTTTTGACTCATTTTTTCAAAGTGAGCCAAGCGAAAAACCTGCACGCTGAATGAGATAGAGCATGCTATGTTTTGTCTCAATTTTCTTACATATTTCGGATACAGGGTTATTTGTAAAACACTGGCAACCTCTCTATCTATCTATGGTACTGACATCACAAATAACAACTTTTGTTCTATAACTTTTAAAAAAATATCATATTTTAGTTCATTAGATTTTCAAAAAAAAAAAAAAAAAAATTGTACGTTCTAAATGTTACGAAGTCTATGCTGGCGTATCAATTTCCTAGTGTGATGAGTACACGAAAATGGTGTGAATGTTTGCTAGGTAGGTGTGATGACAAGTTTCGGAAGCCTGCCAGTGTGCTGGAGGCGTAGTACAGCAAAATACAGAGTTGAAATGTGTTAGATAGAACAACGAAATTTTGAAGGTTTGTTTTTGGTCATAGAACAAAAGTTGTTGTTTATGAAGTTCTTAACTAGCACATAAGAGGTTGCTAGTGTTTTACAAATAACCCTGTATAATATATGCTTCGAACTTTCACACTTCACTACAGAGTGTGGTAGATCTATCTAGAGGTATATAATCTAAGATGCCAGGTGAGGTGATGTTTCTTACTACCGTAGAACCTGGCAACTTTGCCTTTGAGGTTCGACTTTGCCCAGATGTGTATTTTTTTTTAAATTCAATATGTAGCAAATTTGTCTGTAGTTTGAAGTATTTTTTTATCTGCGGTAGAAAATTCATCATTTTTCTGGCAACACTATCTTACGTAATGTCACCGATGTCACTTCAGTTACCTGTCAGAACCTGTTAAAGTTGGTCGTGTTTTTTGCGGGCAAAAATCGATCCAGAAACTTTTCTAAAAAGTGATAGTTGCAGTTACACCAGGTCAGTAATTTTTTTGCCACCGTTTATATGTTTAAAATGAATAATATAGACTTAAGATTACATCCAGAACCTCGAATAAATCGTCTTAAATATTGATGGGCAAAGTCACAAGCATGTTTTGGTGCCTTGTTGACGACATTGCCCACCAGTTTTATGCCCGTAGGGTTGTCACTTGTAACATTTTAGTTTATTAATATTGTATTATGATGTGCTCATGAAACGAATTGCAAAATGAAAGGTACTGACTCCTTGCAAATAGTATTTGTGACTACTTTTGATTGGGAATAGTAATTTACTATAGGTCCTATAGTACATTACTATCGTACCGTACATACTTATACTATAGGTATATTGTGGTGGCTGCTATTTGGAGACTGATGATTATGTCATCTATCAACTACCATGTACAGAATCGAAGATTAGGAACCAGTGGCGTGTCTAAGGGTCAAACTTCTATTCTGATCACATGTACCAAGTACAGTGACGAGACAGCAAATTGGTACCCGCCCGAGAGAATAGGGCATGGCCAATAAAAAAATACACACACATATGTAATTGAATTTTTTTTTAATATTTTCATCCTATCGGTAGGTAGGTACGTAGGTACTTGATTTAAGAACCTATTACTTAGCGTTCTATGGGTAACCAGTTCGTCGAGTTCAACGGGAAAGATAACACAATAGTCGCCAATAGATGGCTCATAAAATATAAAAAAAAACCTATATATAATTTTAATAGAAAATAAATAAAATTAAAGTGTCTGTTGGTAATTTCAAAATAACAGCTATTTACTCAATGCCTAAGAAATTATATATCTATATAAATACAGAATCTCGGTTAAAATAGATAGGAAAAAACAATGCAGTAATGAGTGTGTGTTGATGACTGCATCGCTAAAACAGTGCAGAATTGTTCAGTTTTCAGCTGGCATCTTGGGTATATGGTATACACATAAAACACTACATACTACACTTTCTGTTCGGTGCGATAATCTATGATACTATTGATTAATGTGTAACAGTGACATTTACGTCATTGTAATGTACCTGCTTACATCGTATTGATTAACAATAAAAAGTGACAACCCTAGCACTTCGTTTCATTTGTATGTCAAATTACAAAAATAATGTAACGACTTTGCCCACTTAATTTTGTCAGATAATATGCACGTTTAAATGTTTTAATATAAGGTCGAAGATAGATTGATTATTTTTCTAATACAGTCCCTAAACTTATGAATTTAAGGTAGAAAATACCGACGTTACGAAAGCTTCTGCAAAATGGGCAAACTTGTAAAAAGTGCTACATATTTGGCCCGCTGTCCAAATTGAGGTCTTTATCACACAAATATACATTTTCTTGAAATTATTATATATTCTGTGCAAAGAACAGTACATTTACTAATGGCGTAACACAACCACAATTTACAACTATCAATATTATTTAAAATATTTCAATTTGAATAAAAAAACCTAAGAAATCTGGGCAAAGTTGTAAGGTTTTACGGTACCTACTACATATTTGACAACTTAACTAGATTTTGCAGCTTTGTTTTATCTCAACAATCGGATCTTCGAAGTGAGGAAATCTCTTTCATCAATTATCATATTAACATCAATCCACCTATCCTTTGTAATTTAATAAAATATGAATTGGGAATTGATTGCCTTTTTTATTTATTTTTTAGGGCTCTGTACCTCAAAAGGAACAAAATGGAAGTCTTATAGGATCACTTTGTTGTCCGTCGGTCTGTCTGTCTGTCTGTCTGTCTGTCAATATTCTTTATCTCAGGAACACGTGGAGTTATCAATTTGAAAATATACCTACTTAGGTCTGCGGTCCAAAGCTGAGAAAAAATAAAATTTCTTAGTGTTTGAAAACAAAAGATACAGCCGTCGCAAAAAACGTGTATTTCGATTTTCGACACCTCTCAAGGGAGTCAAAATTCATAGGGTACCTACTTTAGTTTAAGTTTCAGTAGCAACATGGCCAGTGTGTACCTATGCCCCCTATGCCCACTAGAAATAACGCGTTTGTGTGCTGTTTAATTATTTTATTACACTTATTTACTGAACGAATGTGCCCCGCGAACGAAGAATTACCATTTTCCCTTATACATTACCTTCCTTACCTTCCTGCGCTTGTACCACGTTATTTGATGACGCCACCCTTTAAATTACGTATCATTAGGTCAGTTAGATGACAGTAGTGAACAAGTTTGTCTTCCTCTTGCAGTCAAATAGAGCAAGATAGGTACTTTATAAAAGCTGCCTGCAGTAAAATCAAAATATTGTTTGATTCACAGACTTATAAGAAAAACATAAACCTTCTGGCGGTCGGTCGGGTAAAGAAAGAGTAAACTATTAAGTCTGTGGTTTGATACACCACTAATTTGGGGTGGCGCCACCGTCAATTTTATTTACAAATACTAATTAAATCTAATAAGAATTTACGATAAAAGTTCATACAATATATTCACTCAATATATATTCACTAATATTGATATTTCTCTTTTTTTTTTGTATTATTCTGATGAATAACTTATTATCATAATAGGACAAATGCGTACAACGGAACATAAAAAATCAATTGTGAATTACTTACCTACTTTCCGGCAGATGTCGCCTGCGCTCTAAATTTTCAGACTTGGGTGGTGATAAGATTATTTTTCAAGAGAGAAACCACATTTTCGAGGTAAAGAAACCTTATTTTACTAATAAATACTGTGTTTTGTGTTCTGTTACTTATCGTTTTGTTACTTATTGGTGTAGTTGCTTTTATAAAAAGGTAAGTTGCGACGAAAAACATTCTAAAGCCGAAGTTGTCAAAAATACGTAAGTGGATTCCAAATTTAAATTTAACTTTATTTCACAAATCCATAAAATCTTCAATTGTTTCTTGTAGTTTCGTTAATGAGAAGAGTAGTTAATTGTTTCTTTTCGTTATATCATAATGGTAGATATACGTAGCTATGAAGTTCATGACGTTATGTAACTCTTCATATTGATCACTGCGGGCATAACCTATTACTTATGTCAAATATTTTCATCAAAATTATCCTGTATTGAAACAAATGTATTGTACAACGTGTACCAGATAGAAACTTCGCCTTTAAATATATTCGTTTTTTATGCTGAACATGAAATACAGTTTTCGAATTTAGAACTTGGGAAGTTAAAAATATAAAGAATGTTATGTTAAAAACATAAGTACAATCTCATAAAAAAAAATGAAACCGCATAAGTACAGGCGGATGTTTTTCTTAACATCAATGGATTATACTTTTACGTATTACTTCTACTAAGCATACTTTATCTATCAGATAATAGTTTTGAAATTCACCTACATAAATTTGTAATCTGAGTCCAACAATCAATGTACTATAAAAAGAGTTTGAGTTTGCGCAGACAAGCAATGTTTGCGGAATGAACAATGATGTTTACGAACGTTACCTTGAAAATGTTCATATCATCAATGAAAACATTGGAATGTATGTAATAAACATTTGGTAAATACGTATATTAATTGTTTTAAAATCAATAACACTATCTGCCGCACTCAGAGACGCCCATTAACGCTAATCTCTGATTTACTAATTTTGTCATTGAATAATAGTCTATATCTTTATGACGTTAAGTACCTTAGGTTTTGCTTTAATTGACATTAAAGTTAAATGACGTCTCTGAGTGCGGCAGTATAACCATAAAACATAATTTTTTGGGAATAGAATTATACTACTGATCCTATCATTTCTTTGTATGGTTTGTTTCTTTTTATTGAAAACTAGCTTTGCCCGCGCGGCTTCGCTCCCGCTCTTCCCTACTCCACCCTACTATACCCAACTCTACCCTACTCTACCCTACTCTACCCTACTCTACCCTACTCTACCCTACTCTACCCTACTCTACCCTACTCTACCCTACTCTACCCTACTCTACCCTACTCTACCCTACTCTACCCTACTCTACCCTACTCTACCCTACTCTACCCTACTCTACCCTACTCTACCCTACTCTACCCTACTCTACCCTACTCTACCCTACTCTACCCTACTCTACCCTACTCTACCCTACTCTACCCTACTCTACCCTACTCTACCCTACTCTACCCTACTCTACCCTACTCTACCCTACTCTACCCTACTCTACCCTACTCTACCCTACTCTACCCTACTCTACCCTACTCTACCCTACTACTCTATCCTACACTACCCTATTTTTTTTTCCATAAGAACCTTCTCCTCACAATAACAATCACAACAAAAAAAAATCAGCCAAATCGGTCAAGCCGTTTTCATGCCAAGTCGTGACAACGGAAAACGGGGGTCATTTTTATATATATAGATTTGAATGAAAAAGTCGATGGGTCCCAACTCCCAAGAACAAAATCGTATATGAAAAATTATTAATTTATGGTATTAGAAATTAACATTCCTTTTTTTTTATAATGAATAGTCTCACGTTTGACCAATATCTCACCTGATAGTAAGCGATGATGTGGCAGACGAAGGAACACGCTTGCCTAGAAGCAATTTATTCACTCTTGATTTACAGACCCCTAGGTTATAGCTATCGGGAAACACAGACTCCGGCAGGGAATTCCACTGTGTGTCACAAAATACATTGTGTTCTATTTTTAGATATGATTTTGTTCTTGGGATCCGTTGAAGTAGATCATTTTTATATTAATCACAAAAAAAAAAACAATGCACCACCAACATAAATCTTAGTGCATTCACAGTTCCATGATACA
The DNA here is from genome assembly GCA_949319445.1 of Mythimna lalbum. Classification (NCBI taxonomy): domain Eukaryota; kingdom Metazoa; phylum Arthropoda; class Insecta; order Lepidoptera; family Noctuidae; genus Mythimna; species Mythimna lalbum. The sequence continues at coordinate 17,406,882 of OX439367.1, forward strand.
TAAGGACCTTGGTGATTAATAGTCAAACAATTACAACGTTATTTTTTATCTCTTTTTTTTATTGTGTTTGGGCTTTGTGCTGTACCAAATAAATTATATTTCTTTTTTCTTTTTCTTATTAAAAAAATGTTCTAATGACATGAAAATCAGAACTAATATGTGTTCCATTATTTTTACTTCTTAAATGTCTGAAATAAAATAAAAAGAATAGGTAGGTAGAATATTATATTTGTTGAAAAATTTTCCTTGTCATAAAATATGCCAGCATAGGTACAATAATATACTATAATGTTGTATCACCTATAGATAATAATTTGTTGTATATCTATGGATTCTATTTGTCATACATCGGTAATATTAATCCGTTGGCCGAGAATACAGTGTATTTTAAAGTGACAGATATTTATTTCCGCTAGAATAAAATGGATACTGGCAGTTTTTGTATGAAAAACTAATTACATTCCAAAACTATTCTTTAGAAGATGAAAATATTAGGTGGATATATTATTTTAATTAATTACCACTGACCCTAAAAGATTTGAGGAATTGATTTTCCCAATTACTAAGCTGTTCTGCTCAGTGTTTAAAGTTATATCAGAAGGCCTACCACAAGCTCTCAACACTATGTTTTGACAACCTACACTGTACTGTTTTAGGGATATATAGTTGTATAATTCCATCCCGCTTTCTCGTTTGCATGCTTGACATTTTAACACGTTATGGTACAGCCACAGGCGATGGCATAACTGATCTAATCATCACCAGCCTTTTTAATGTTCCCACTGCTGGGACTCAGGCCTCCTCTTTAGGAGAGGGAACAGACCGTAATCCACCACGCGGGCCCAGTGCTGGTTGGTATGATCTAAAACCTGTGGTAATTTCATTGAATAGGGTTCCAGAAAAGTAGTTATGTGATAAAATTTTGTAAATAATATCAGTACTTCTGAGCTTGCGGTCTCTGATCGGGGGCTAGTAGCATTTTGGCAGCCTTGCCACCCTATAGTTCAGCCCAGGGGCCGCAGGTGTGTATTACCCAAAGGGTTAGCCGTAGCATTGTTTCGTAATGTCATACAATTCTTTATTTCCACAGCAACATGGCTAATCTCCTGCTGCGCCGTGCAGTGCTTGACGCGATCCGGGTGCCCGTGTGCGCGCGTGCCTCCTCCTCCCTCGGAGAAGTTGCCAAGGTAAGGATCCCATAGAGTAGAATCAAGTAAGAACTCCTGCATCCCAGCTTAGACTCCTATTCGGCTGTGTAGGTCCTAACTACCATAACCAGCCTTGCGCCTCCTAGAAGCACTAAACCTGCCCTGATGTACCACTGTTGGTGTACACAGATTTCCTTAGGAACAGCCCAGTCAATCCCCGGATTTGTGCAATTCAGGGGTATTACAATTCATTGGAGATGGATACATTTCATTAGAGAAACTTTCAGACAGTCATGAGCCTGTAACCGATTGGACCTAGTCCCAACAGGCGCGTAGTGTCCCATGCGTGGTTCAAAGAGACGTCAGCAAAACCATTGGAGCCCAGCAGGGTAAGGCCCCTAGGGCCACTGGAAATTTCTCAATGTTTTTTTTAGTTAGTTTGATACGCCCTGCCGCTCCACGCTACAGCGGAGTAAAAAAAACTTGTGAAGTGTGATGTTTTACCAACCTGTTATATTAATTACAGATTGGCAACCGCGAGTGGGTAGGCTATGGCTTCAACGGCCAGCCCAACTACATGGACAGGCCCGACTTCCCCCTGCCCGCCGTGCGCTTCCGTGCCGACACCCCCGATATCAAGGTAAGCAGATGCTATATACTTCCTTAATTTCAGCATTCAGGATAAATATGTGAGCAGTTCTATTTTTAGATTCGTCCATCATCATCATCATTTCAGCCGAAAGACGTCCACTATTGGATATAGACCTCATTCAAGTGTCAACAACGAACAGTTCTGTGCGTGTCGCACCCATCGGAAATCCGCAACAATCCCACAAGGTGGACAAAAAGCAGTTTTGCGACAAAAAGTTTTTATGTATAAGGCACTGGCCACTTGTTATTTAAAAGTAAAAATACCATTGTTCGAATTTTGAATTTACCTCCACATTTTTTGATGCGCGCACACAGGTCCACAGAACACAGGAATCATCAGACTTCTGTTCTGTGTACAACTAAAAACTTCTACAGATTTATTTATAAAAAAAATAAAACCTAAAAAGATCTTTAATTTGTCTTCATACTCTTTAGGAAAATGTCCTTCATTTTCTGCCTGTTACCCCCAGGTCCTCCGCGAAAAGGAAAAGGGCGATTGGCGCAAGCTGACCCTGGAGGAGAAGAAAGCGCTGTACCGCGCGTCCTTCTGCCAGACCTTCGCGGAGTTCCAGGCGCCCACGGGCGAGTGGAAGGGAGTCCTGGGCTGGTCGCTCGCCGTCGCCTCGCTGGCCGTCTGGATCTACATGGGCATGAAGCTCTTCGGTAAGAAAGCGCTGTACACTGGACTCGCGCCCTGAGTGTACCGACTGCCGTACAAACTTATCTAAGTCAATAAAGAGTTAAATTCCCGATTGGATTAGTTTTTTCAAAATCGCAAAAGTTTTTTTTTCGTGACGTAGGTAATACAATAAAAAAAAACTTTCGCGAGAAATTTTCTGTTTTCAGATACCTTTGCTATAACACCTTGCTTTATGTAAAATTTTAGGATTCAGAGCCAAAGGGAAGTACTCTATAAATTTTGATTCCCTTGTGAGTGTCGAAATATACATTTTTTGCAACATAAACCACCATATCTTTTTTTCCCTTTGTCTTAGAAGTTTGATTTTTTTACACATTCAAAGAGCGCAGATCTTAGTATATGGTTTAAAATAAAAATAAAGATTTATTTATTAACAAAAAAATGTGTATGTTTCAGTGTACAGTCCTCTGCCCGAGACGCTGAGCGAAGAGAGACAGAAGGCGCAGCTGAAGCGTATGCTGGACCTCAAGATGAACCCGGTCGACGGGCTCGCCTCCAAGTGGGACTACGAGAACAACCGCTGGAAGTAAATGTGACAGTAGGTACTATATTTATCATACACAGAACATATACAGAACTACGCACAAATGTGTCACACACGCTGATCTGGACACGTCGGTCTCCATACATTTTATATGGAAACTAGACTTGTAGAGCTACACTTGATCCAGGCTATGCAACGTCGTTCTACGTATAAATCAGGCGTGGTCCATGTGTGCGTCAGTCTAATGTGGGTGCAAACATAAAGAATCCCGATATGTCGGTATGGGTCAGTACCGGTAAAACCACATAATGAAATGTAAATCTGTACGTGTAAAATATTACACTGGCCTAAAAGAACCTGTTTCTTTGCAATTGAGCGCATAAGAACACAGGAGAATTATACCAGCCCCAACTATCTAACCCTATAACCAAGTTACAATCGTTTCGCTTGCGTCGAACGCTTCGAGTCGACCTTGCCGCCAATTCTTTTGTTCTGACCACGTGACTGAGCGTTGAGACGACGTTATTCCCGTACATTTGAAACCTTCTACAAGCGTTAACTATTGCAGATTAGCAACTTGGCTAGGGGTACAGCACCGATCGGTACCGACCCGTATAGACTTGCCTGCACCAGTTTCTTTATGTTTGCACCCTAATTCTCCATTCACATTTAAGGTACTCACATGTGTGAATAGGTAACTAAAATGTGTGACATGGTATTTATTGTTAATTTTATATTTTTATCTTACTTTTTCCTTCTTTTAACCCAAAAATTTCATTATACTGTTATGGGTACTGGTGAAAAGATTTCTGTTATTGTTTCTACCCTTATAGAATCACTGGTCCCCAAGTCACAGACTATAAACCTAGTATGGAAGCCAGGAGATATAATACTAACACTTGATGCAAATTACTCAACTTGTAATCTTGGTCAAAAACAATCCACCAATTCGCATTGTGGAACCTGTGTGGTGGATTACGGTCCATTCCCAAAGAAGAGATTCCAGAGAAGCAGGGCCCCCTAACCTAGCTATTTAGCCGCTCCGGGCAAAGATAATTTTCGCCGCCCTTTATATACAGAAAACCATATAAGTCATGAGTCTCAAGTCTTAAATGTTTCCACTATCCAACCTGAAGTAGGTTGGAAGCTGGCACATAACTTTCTCAACCTTCCAACTTTGGTGTGGATAGCAAATGGCTAGGTTGGGAGATAGGAGTAAGTCAATTTTGCTGCCCCCCCTAGATCGGGCCCTGCAGAGAAGAGGCCTGAGTCCCAGCAGTAGAGAAATTATTAGGTTGATTATGCTATGCTAAATTTTATACACCGCTAAATTTTGATCGCGAGTTCAATGACCTGTAGTTAGTACGCAACACAGACTACTACCTACAGGTCATTGGACTCGCTCAGCTGACGTTTTCTTAAAGAAATTAATTTCGTACATGCGTAAATTAATAAGAGTTACAAATCGATAGTGTTCCATGTACCGGATCGACCCTCCATGGGATTAAAACAATCAAAATTTAGCGGTGTATGATATAATATGAGCCATAATTGTATAATATATTTTCATATGTTATTTTCTTTATTTCCAGGTAATGGGAGGGTGCTATGCCTGCAGTTTAGTTACTCCGGGCCTAGAATAGACAATGTAACATAAGTGATAATATCTGTGTAAGATAAATAAATTGCAATTCCACACCGCTATTGTCTTTTATTACTGTTTATAGGGTTCTATACCTCAAAAGGCAAAACGGAACCCTTATAGGATCATTATGTTGTCCCTGTCTGTCTGTCACAACGCTTTTCATTACTCATACTCTGAAAGTAGGTCTGAAGTTGCCTGAGGAGCGGACTGAAAGTAACACTTTTCATCCTTAGGGAGTTTTGCTTTCAACTGACAGCTGTCAAATTATTAAAAAAAAAACTAGTTCTATCTTCACATTTCTATTTTTTTTTTTAAAGTAAATAGGTAATATTTTAATTTTGGTAAATTTTACATTTGGAACTAATTAAATTATAAAATAAACTTAAATAATTAAAAATAATATATACACTAAAGGCCTAACTAAATATGACGTCAAAAAACTCCTCCGCATCGCTGTCGACTGGAAGTGTGCCCAAAAGGCTGGCAGCATTGCCACGTTGTATGGCAATGCTTAATCTCTGACCGAGGTAGAAGCCAGCCCTTGGGTCACGCGAAGAGTCAACTGAGCGTTTGGATAAATCTTTAAAAAGCATATGAGCACTCGGACCCCACGGCCCAAGAGTTGAACATTTCTATTGAACCATGTTAAAACTTTCTGTACAGCCAGTCAATTACAGCGCGATATAAAATTGAAATAAGTCAAAGATAATAATTAATTAAATCATATAATATTTTTAAGTGACCTATTTTTTTAAACTATACCTATCTTTAATATAGGTAGAGTCCGTCTACTGAAAGCGTGACCTGAGAAAAGGAGGTTGAAACCCAAAAATTTGAATATGGTATTATTGAAATAGTCGGAGAAAAAAGTTTAGGTACTTGAGTATTTTTTTATATATGACGATTGTACAATAGTTGTATAAGAACTAAAATGTGTGTAGATTTATTTATTGGTAGATGTATGGTAAAGGTTAATAATACACAAAATGTTAGTTATTAACCCTTCAGATACCGTCAATTAGAGACACAATAGTAAGACAATAGATGCGCGGCCACCGGTGGTCGCTTGGGGATTCATGAATTAATCCAAATTTATTTTATCTGTTCTCTCAAATGCCGTATATAATATTCTTTATTTACAATTTGGCATTTTGGCCTTCCGACAAGAATACCAAGAGCACAACACTGCGATAGTCAAATAAAATAGTCATCATCATTCATACCGTAAAAATATCTAGTGGTCAATCAACAATGATCAAGATCATAGTGTCACAGTAACTTAAAAATCCAAGATCGTGTAGGTATAAACATTGTTGTTTTTCTTAGAAAACAACTTCTTTCTCTTCTTGTTTTTGTTTAAACTCACTGATGATAGTGTGTAGCAGCTTTCGCATATAACTTTATATTGTTTTACCCATGATAAAGCAGTTATTGTTGATAAATAAATATCTGTTTCAAAAAACAGACAATTGCAATCATAGACTTAGACGTGATTTTGGCGGCAAAATAATGTTGCCACTTTAATTTAAAAAAAAAACTCAAGGTTACGCTTTCATTAGACAGACTCTATATATTTTTTAATTATAAATGATTTCAAATTTTTCGATAATGAAAAATAAAGGCTGAATAGTTGGCCGACCACAGAAAAAATAAAACAAAATGGCGGGAAAGTGTCAATCAGTTAATGGTTTTTTCGAGTTGTTGAGTTTTGTTTACATTTCCGTACAACAGAGATTTAAGTTCCATCAGATTAAAATAGTAATTCAGCGCCGAATTTATAAGAGAATAGGCTAAAGCAGTAGTGGGAAACCTTTTACAGCCTAAATCAGAAGAAAGATACCTACCTACCTAAAATCATTGGTATGTTGACTCAGGTTTTATAAACTTTTTATTTTATTTTTACTTTCCTTGCTTGTATTCGTAATGAAAAGCAGTGTTTACAATCTAGGGTAACAATGTACTATCTATTATTTCGGGAACGCGTGGAGGTACCTATCGAGTTGAAATTAAAACCATATAGGTACTTAGACGTAGGTACCTACCTAAGTTTGCGGTCCCTTGAAGCTGTGAAAAAATCAAACTTCTAAGTTAAAAAAAAAGATACGGCCGTTTATGTCGCAAAAAACGTATATTTCGACACACTCAAAAGAATCAAAATTCATAGGGTACTTGTTGTTGATCTAGAATCCTAAAATTTCTAGGAAGCAAGGTCTATACTTCTATAGCACAAATATAGAAATAAATCTGAAAACACCACCACCACCACACACATCACAGAGTTGCCTTTTTAACCCAAAGATTGACTGGTAGAGAATGCCTTGTTGCATTAAGTCCGCCCATGTACCAATACTGTAGGTAGGGTAAATACGCCAAATGTCGGCCCCCCTTAGCGATTTTCTGACTGCCGATTGCTCTAGCACCTTCAGTTTTCAACGAAAGATAGCTTCTGAAGCGGTTTTGGATAGTTTAACTAGTCTATTTTATGTTTATAGGCATAAGATCGACTTTTCTACTAAAAGAAAAAAGTAATAAGGTTTAGATGCGTCAAGAACAGAAAAACCCTAAAGTCGGCCATTCACGGCCCATGGTCGGTCGCGTTTTTCCCAAATGTCGGCCGGGTATAAGGTGTTTCAATTTAAGACAGTGACCAATATTATTAATGTGATTTATTTTGGCAGGATTCTAATATAACACTAAGTACCAATGTAATTGTATTTGTTTAATAGTTAAATATATTTTTATTTCCCTTCATCAATATTAGATAAGTACTAAAATTATAACAAATTAAAACATCAAAATGAAATAAAACAAGAATTAATAACTTTAATATGTGATAAAAATTAGTATTTAAACCAAAAATAGAATAGAATTTTAAATAAGTCAAAAAAAAACTTCAAAAGTAATTGTTTGATAAACTTTTAACGTCTTCGTAATAATATTTATTTATTATTTTTATTTTTCAAACAAGTCGGTAAACATTTAAAAAATTCGTAACCGCATAATTTTCTTTGATTCCGTGAAGGCTTTAGATCTCCCTGTTTTGTCATTACCTACCTTAAATTAAAAGTACTAAGTGAAAACAAACTTAGTATTTATCTAAGGGCTGCTTTTTGGTACAACAAAGATTCTCGACCAACCATTTATATGTTTTAAGCTAATAAGAAGTGTTTAATAGATAGCAAGTTCCAAAGAGAAATTCATATTATTTATATCTTAAATTCCAAAACCATAAAGCTACCATAAAATAATATGTCTTCAATGCTGTTAACTCCTACATTTAAACTTAACTTCTTTAAATAAGTTTGATAAACAAATAAAAAATCACTACCCAATCGATGCATCAGCCTGTATAATGGCGCTCGAATTCGACGCTGGTCGACATTACGATCTTTAATGTTTCTAATGTCGGCCCCTATTCCTTGTACCTGATTTTTCGAGATTCGATTAATATCACCCCGGCCGTTATTTGGCGATTAAACGTAAAATAGATTTATTTATTTAGAAGCTTTGCAAATTCTCTTATTTAGCCAATGGAATTGGTACAATTGGAATTCATAAAACAGACTGCATTTACTTTAAGTCGGCCACGGCCGAGAATCCGGTTTTAAGTCAAAACTGTTGGTAGCGCCATCTCTTTTTAATGTCGTAAATCAAGGATATGTTTTTTGATATTTCGCGGGCGATCGATATCCTATCCTATATATCATTCCTTCATTCATTCCATTTCCTATTTCGTACGCCTTCAACACGGGTCGACAGAACGAACCGAAACTTCTACGTGAACGGTCCCCGTGTCTCAACCGCCGGCTCCAAACCTCATGTCTGGAGACTGATGCATCTAACTCGTTAGATTGCCGAGGACCTTATAAACGCGTCTATTGCCCGCCTCTCGGATACAAAAACAATTGTGCAAACTGTGTAAAGTGTGGAGTGTGATTGAGGCCGTCGCCATCTTGGAGCAGAAGATCACCAGCTCGCCGGTCTTCGCGCCACGTGGGCTAACTTCGAGTCTCAGGTAAGGCGTACGATCCTCACAATCCCATATTACAGATCGCCCGATTGCATCCGAGAATATTTTCCCGCCTTTTAGCGCAACAATTGCCAGCCGCCTTCAAATACAGTCCACTATTGAAAATAGGCACGAAATTATAAGGTTTCTCAAACCCGCTATACCATTTTTTTGGTCATTCGAACCGGGTATATTTCTAAAATATATCCTTTTACCATAATTTCTTACGTAGGAATCTACGTAAAATTCCTACTTGGGTCGTGGCACCTAGCCGCCTACCCACATAATCAAGTTGTAAATGTAAACCCAATACGTGGTTCCATCAACACCGCTATAGCAGGTACACATAACGTATCTACTATAATTCATTCTTATTTAAAACTAAGTGGTCGTATTGTAAATTTCCATATTCCAAGCGCCCTCTAGTTTAACCGCCCTTATAGGAATCACCTACCTCCAATTATAAATCGTGAATAAGTTACGTTCCGAATACCGCGGAGTAGACATTCATTCTATAAGAGAAAAATAAAATAAAATAGGTGTACTACTTGTAGGTACCTACGCAGTATAAAATATCATAACTTTACCGAATACGTTTCGACGATTGCGGGCTATAAGTTGCATATTTATACCTACTTATTTGTCTTAGACAATATTCGTACTTAAAAATAAAACTAGCGTGAATAGTGATGCTATTGGCGTATTGTACTTCAATCTAAATATTTGGTTTAGTGGGTGCTACGAAAAAACTTATTTAGTCATTACCTACGCAGCTGTTAATGCGAATACCGTTACCGCAGTACAGTCACACACAGTAGTATTACTTTTCTACATACAGTTGTCCGTTTAAGTTTTATATACATAAAAATAATTACTTTTGTTTGTGTGGTTATTTGTAACTACATTACATAAACATGTCGCGTGATGCGAAAGCAATCACTTCTTCGGAAGATCAACAGTTGGTGATTTTAGAAGCTAAGCGTAATATACTTTTCGAGCGTATGCAGTCAATTTATGATCGCTCTAAAGTCGCTAACACTTCCGAGGCTGAGAGGGAAGGCTTTCTCAACTCTTGTGTAACAATAGATGATATTCGAACGGACTTTCATAAATTATTGGATGTTTATAATGCAAGGTTACTGGCTGTATGTCCCAATGCAAAGCCTAGCTATCAAGCCTACGCCTCACTCGAGGATATGTATTGTTCCGTTAAACGTGTGATGTCACAGTTTGAAGATAAGCCGTCCGGGAAGCACAGTGTGGTTGATTCTGCAGCATGCAGACCAAGGTTGCCGCCAATCGAACTCATGTCATTCGACGGTGATATACGAAACTGGCCATTATTTTATGCAAGTTTTAAATCTACCGTTCATGACAATATGTCGTTGTCGGATGCAGACAGATTGTACTATTTAATAGGTAAGCTGTCGCCGAAGGCTCAGTCTGTGTTCGCGGGCGTCACACCCTGCGCTGAGAATTATAAAGTCATATTCCAGGCGCTCCTTGATAGGTATCAGGATATTCGTGCCCTCGCATCTACCTATTTGGATCAAGCTTTAAATCTTAAACTGTCCGGTCCCGCGTCTGTTTCGAATTACCAGCTATTCATGGACAACTTCGTTACTGCAATTAATCCCCTTAAAAATCTTAAGTTAGTTGACCTTCTGGATTTTATTTTATTGCACCTCGCAATAAAAAAGTTTGACACTGAAACTATTCGCGCTTTCGAGATGACAGAACGTAATCATAAGATGCCCACTCTAGATAGTTTTGTCACCTTCGTCAAAGATCAGTGTCGGATATTCCGTAATACCCAACCATCCTCTTCTAACAATAATAAGTCTAATAATTCAGACAATTCACATAAGTCGAGTAAATCGCGTAGTTTTAATAATAAGATTTCCGCTCCTAATTCGCAATCATATGTAGCTTGCTCTGAGTCAAATAATTCAAACAAGTGTCTGTGGGAATCAAACCTACATGAACACTTATATAAATGTCCCGCCTTTGATAATTTGACTCCGACGGCTCGTTTTAAATATGTGAAAGACAACAATGCGTGTGTTAATTGTTTGAGTATTAGACATAAGACAGTTAGCTGTTCTTCTAAATCAAAGTGTCGCACATGTAATCAACGTCATCACACATTGTTGCATTTTAATAAAAACGAGCGATTATCATCTGCTGTGATGTCACATCCAGAGTCGGTTCCGACGCAGACTATTACGTCACAATCCGAGGTATCGTTGTGTACGACATCTGTCGCCTGCGCTGCTCAGTCGCGTTCGATTGACGCTCGGTGCGTTTCGGCGTCGCCGTCGGCGAAAGATAGCGCGCAATGTACGGCGTACACAACCGTTCTGCTCGCTACTGCACAAGTAGTGATGTACGATGCGGATGATAAGCCGCACATAATACGTTGCTTACTAGATAGCGCTTCACAGAGTAATTTTATTACTTCTGAATGTTTTAAGCGTCTAAGACTTTGGAAAAACTTTCATACTTCTAACTTAATAGTTAAAGGAATCGGTGGGTCGGAAAAACCAGTTAAGGGTTCCGTAGATATTAAATTATATTCTCGTTTTAATAGTGATATTAATTTTAACGTTTCATCGCTTATTGTTGAACGTATAACGGAGGCACTGCCGACCGCTCTCGTCGATGTCTCTAAACTTACACATCTCAAAACATTACCGCTCGCAGATTCGAAGTTTGCGGAGCCGAGCGGTATCGATGTTTTGATTGGTGCTTCTATATTCCCGCGCTTGCTATTGCCTAACATAGTGCATAGCGAGCAACATAATATACCGCCCGCTATTGAAACTGTGTTGGGGTATGTGGTTATGGGTTCCGTACCTACAGCACATACTTCACACTGTTCGAGTACAACATCATGTTGTTCTGTTCTTGAAGAACCCAGTTTAGATTCGCTTCTCAAGCGATTCTGGGAGCTTGAACTAATCTCCGCCTCGCCCTCGCAGAGCCGTCAGGATCTCGAGTGCGAAGAACATTTTCGCGCTACCACTGTTCGCGATGAGAGTGGTAGATATGTTGTGTCGTTGCCATTTTGCGACGACCCGTATTCGCTAGGCGACTCGTACGCCGCCGCACTTAGGCGTTTTCATTGTTTAGAGCGCAAGCTTGATGCATCCTTAGGGTTGCGCGGCGCTTACAATGACGTCATACGAGACTACATAAATAAAGGATATTTGAGTCCAATTGTAAAGGATGACAATGTTGCTAATCTGTCGTATTATATTCCGCATCACGGTGTCGTTCGCGAAGATAAGACTTCCACTAAACTTCGCGTGGTTTTAGACGCTAGTAGCCAAACTACATCGGGTCAGTCGATTAACGACATTCTACATGCGGGCCCCAATTTACAGGGTGATTTATTTAATATCATAATTCGTTTTCGTCTCTTTCAAATAGCCCTGTCTGCTGATTGCCGCCAAATGTTTCTCAATATCGGCGTTCGCGAATCAGATCGTAGATTTCAACGCATCTTTTACAGATTTAGCAAACATGAACCTATAACGGTTTATCAATTTAATCGTGTTTGCTTCGGATTTAAGTCAAGTCCATATCACGCTTTACGTGTAGTCCGCCAGTTAGTCGCTGATGAAGGCGATAATTTCCCCGCAGCAGCTGCTGCTGCTTCTTCCGCATTATATATGGATGACATCGCCTGTAGTGTCATGTCCATACCGCAAGCAATTTCGCTTTGTGATGAGCTTATTCAGCTCTTCAAGCGAGGCCAATTCGATCTTGTCAAGTGGACAAGTAACTCGAAGGAGGTTCTCGCACACATACCTGATACTCATAAGGCTTCTCCTGATATCGAGTACGAGAAGTCTGTACCGCATAAAGTCCTGGGTTTACGCTGGGACAAGTCCTGTGACAATTTCCGCTTTGACGTCGTCACACCAGATGACAAGTGCACTAAGCGAACCATGCTTTCCACAGTGGCTCGGCTATGGGACTTAATGGGGTTTGTCGCCCCCACTATTCTGTATGCCAAGCTCTTAATTAAGGAGCTTTGGCTGTCAAAGTGTGACTGGGACGACATACCACCTGATCATATAGTCACCGCTTGGAAACAGTTTTGCGCTGAGCTTTCTGCGCTTAATGAAATTATTATACCGCGTCATCTGGGTTTGATCGATGGATGCACCATGAATTTAGTAGGTTTCGCTGATGCCAGCGAGCGTGCTTACGGCGGAGTCGTATACATGCAAATAAGAATTGGTTCTAACTACTCCGTGCAGTTAGTTAGTGCGAAGTCTAAGGTCTCACCTGTGAAAACCATTTCGGTGGCTAGACTGGAGTTGTGCGCGGCGCTACTGTTGTCTCAGTTGCTTCGAAAAGTACAAGACACAGTATCGCCCCACTACCGCATCAATAAGATATACGCATTTACTGACTCTAAAGTAGTGCTCGCCTGGATAAATTCCTCACCGCACCGCTGGCAAACTTTCGTTGCCAATCGGGTTACTAAGCTAACAGAGCTTATACCCGCTGATTGTTTCAACCACGTCGCTGGTACTGAGAACCCCGCTGATTGTCTGTCTCGTGGTGTTACGCCAGCTAAACTCTTGCATCATCCATTGTGGTATAACGGACCCTCATGGATTTCTCATGATCCATCTGAGTGGCCCATACATAATTTTGACCACAATGCACTGCATGAGGGCGTACCCGAACAGAAATCAGTCGCTCATGCTGTGGTTTCCGATGTTACGGAATCACCAATTTACGCGCTAGCACTACGTGTGTCGTCATGGTCTAAATTGCTGCGTGCGATTGTTTACGTCTATAAATTTTTAAGACAACTGCCTAGTGCACATACTGTATCAAGCTCTGATCTCAAATATGCAGAAATTAAATTGCTGCGAGCTGTACAGGATGTTCATTTCCGTAACGATATTCTAAATTTAAAAAACAATAAGCCATGTACGCCCGCCCTACAGAAGCTTAAGCCGTTTCTCGATGATTACGGCATCATACGTGTTGGTGGTCGTCTCACGAATTCTGACGAACCCTACGAATATAAACACCCCTGTATACTACCGCGTCATGACCATATTGTCGATCTACTTGTTGATTTTAGTCACAAAAAACATCTTCATGCTGGTCCAGAGTTGCTTATGTCCTTACTCAGGCATAATTATTGGATTTTAGCTGCTCGTCGAATAATTCGCCACAGAATCCACAAGTGTAACACTTGCTTTAAATTCCGCCCGCGTCCCGTTCATCCACTTATGGCTGATCTACCTAGCCAGCGTGTAAACCAAGTCGACAAGGCGTTCACTCACACCGGTTGTGACTATGCAGGCCCACTGCAGTACACACCATTTCGTGGTCGAGGTGTCAAAAGTCGTAAGGCTTGGCTATGCATTTTTACGTGTTTGACAACGCGCGCCACGCACATCGAAGTGGCAACAGATTTAAGCACAGTAACTTTCCTTGCAGCCTTAAAACGCTTTCTTTCGCGACGCGGTCCTATAAAATGCTTATACACCGATAACGGTACTTGTTTCGTAGGTGCAAGTTCTTATTTGCGCGACCTTCATAAATTTCTTAAAGATTTTCGTCCTCATCTCGAGGAAGAGCTTTTCTTAAATCATATAGATTGGAAGTTTATTCCACCTGCTTCTCCACATTTTGGTGGATGTTGGGAGAGTATGGTTAAGGTGGTTAAAACTCACCTTTTCAAAGTTATAGGTCAACAAATCCTCTCCTATGAGGAACTTATAACTGTCCTTAGCCAAGTTGAGGCTATAGTTAATTCGCGGCCACTCACCGCTATGAGTAGTGACCCTGCTGAACCATCAGCGCTGACCCCTGCGCATTTCTTGCACACGGCGCCATTGTTGTCTCTACCCGCTCCTGAAGCAGACACGCTCAGCTTGCTTCAGAGACATACTCTGCTAGACAAGCTTGTGCAGTCGTTCTGGCAGCGCTGGCGTTCAGAATACTTACATCAACTTCAGGCTAGATCCAAATGGAATAGTCCTGCACCTCCTATACAAGAGGGTACTCTTGTAGTTATCATTACTGATAACTCTCCGCCTCTTTCATGGCCGTTAGGCATTATTGAAAAATTGCATACCTCTAAAGACGGTACAACCCGTGTTGTTACTGTGAAGACCGCGAAGGGTAGCTACGTGCGCCCTGTTGTACGTCTGTGTCCGTTACCGACTCAATAAGGCCTGGCTTGATGGTTAGGTCTCTTAGTTTTAGTTAGTTTCCGACGCAACATAATTGCTTCTCTTAAAATTTAACTGTATAGGTATGTAACTTATGGTATTATGCAACTCGCAGCTATTATTACTCTTAATTTTAATATTAAATTTTTCGCATCTTAGTCTGTATTACTGAATAGGTATTTGGTAGTACACCTCATAGAGCTAAGTTTAACTTTCATTAAAGGTGACCCTTTAAGGCCGGGGAAATGGTAGCGCCATCTCTTTTTAATGTCGTAAATCAAGGATATGTTTTTTGATATTTCGCGGGCGATCGATATCCTATCCTATATATCATTCCTTCATTCATTCCATTTCCTATTTCGTACGCCTTCAACACGGGTCGACAGAACGAACCGAAACTTCTACGTGAACGGTCCCCGTGTCTCAACCGCCGGCTCCAAACCTCATGTCTGGAGACTGATGCATCTAACTCGTTAGATTGCCGAGGACCTTATAAACGCGTCTATTGCCCGCCTCTCGGATACAAAAACAATTGTGCAAACTGTGTAAAGTGTGGAGTGTGATTGAGGCCGTCGCCATCTTGGAGCAGAAGATCACCAGCTCGCCGGTCTTCGCGCCACGTGGGCTAACTTCGAGTCTCAGGTAAGGCGTACGATCCTCACAATCCCATATTACAGATCGCCCGATTGCATCCGAGAATATTTTCCCGCCTTTTAGCGCAACAATTGCCAGCCGCCTTCAAATACAGTCCACTATTGAAAATAGGCACGAAATTATAAGGTTTCTCAAACCCGCTATACCAACTGTGATCCTAATGGCGGCCTCCTATTTTGCCCTGAAAAATATACGCAAAACGCTGAAAAAACTATCTCAAAATATAGTAAAAATAACCCTTTAGTGATAATAAAGTTTAAAACAAAAATAAAGAAATGTCTTATCGTTGTAATATCAATCCCCGAAGTGTGAGTATTCACATCAAGTAAGCTACTTTTAATGCAAACTTGACGCTTCATCGACACAATCCCTGCTGATGCTCAGTGTGCGAAAAGCAAGTGACTTAATCGGATAATAACGGTTTGTACATATAGAGTATGAACTAAAGTTGCAATTCGAGAGGTAAAATTATCACTTAATTACCTTTTGAATGAATGCAAGCTAAAAACGTGCAGACGGCCGACGATTGGGGGGAGGCCGACATTTGGCGTATTTACCCTACATGAAGTTTAAATAAATAAAACAGTAAATTTGCTACCTACGTCACAAAAAAACTTCCGTTTCGGAAAAATTTCGAGACTTCATTCGGGAAATGAACTATTTACATACCTACGTAAGTTTGTAGGTACGGAAACCTCAGGGCGCGATTTTGGCTCGCACTTGTGCAGTTTGTTTATTGCTTGATCTCACCAGCCCGGGGTAGCCAAGGTACATCCGTTTTGCTTGCGTCGAACGCTTTGACGCAAGCTTTCGTCGAATTCTTGTGACTGAGAGTTGCAATGACGTCATTCCCTTGAAGCTTTACTACTAGCGTTAACTATTGAAGATTAGCAACTTGGCTAGGGGTACTGTTGGCAAGCGATGATGTGGTCGACGATAGACCTCGCTTGCCTAGAAGTAACCTATTCACTCTTGACTGGTTGTTGTCCGGTTAGACCAAAGCTCGGGTGGACGACGTCCATTCCACGTGCGTCTCAAAGAGTTGTCAGCAAAATTGTTGGGGCCGACCATAGATACCTATATAGGATCCGTGCGGCCGACGCATCTGGGACCCGTTCATACAACATAATTTCAGCCGGTATACATCCACTGTTGGACAAAGGCTTCCCCCAAGCGTCGCCACAACGAACGATCCTGTGCGTCTAGCCTCGCTTCCATCGGTTTCCCGCAACCTTCACCAGGTCATCAGTCCACCTTGTTGGAGGCCTTCCAATGCTGCGTCTTACGGTACGCGGTGCCACTCCAGAACCTTTCGGCCCCAACGGCCATCTGTTCTGCGGGCAATGTGCCCTGTCCATTGTCACTTAAGTTTGCTTAATTCATGAATCCCCAAGCGACCACCGGTGGCCGCGCATCTATTGTCTTACTATTGTGTCTCTAATTGACGGTATCTGAAGGGTTAATGCTCAAAACTCGATTTTCAAAATGAGGGTATTTCAAAAAATTAACTATGTAGGTAAGGGTAGAATGTGTTACATCATTTCTACAAATACTAAATCAGTAACTGCTACCTGCTGTCCAGTGCATCAGCTCAAAGTTTACTTTATTATACCCATATTATTAATTATACGATAACGTTCGTGAGTTTGTAGAGTATATTAAAACTCTTCTCGTTTCTGCAAGTAATCGTCATATTTAATTGAAGTGCATCATGGGCAATCATGGCTGCAACAAAGCAAGGTGGTTATTTTAATATTGGTTTTATTACCTAATCTTGTCTCTTCGTTATTTAAAACACCGACTTCCGAAATTAAAGTTATTTTGTACTTTTTGAAGTCGGTTTAATTTTTTTGTAAAAAGTTTTTTATTTTTCACTTTTTAGTTATGGTAGCACCACTAAAAAGTACCTACCCTTCAGCTAAACATAAATTACCTTATAGCCAGAGTGCATCTCATAACGATTCTTATAATCCCAAATACGGTTATATTACATGAATTTACCCCCTCCCCCTTTTTACCGACTTCCCAAAAAGGAGGAGGTACTACGTTCGGCTGTTTGTATGTTTTTTTTTTTTTTTTTTTTGTATGTTTGTTCGTCGAATACTCCCCCAAATGTGGACGGATTTTCAAAATTCTTTTTTTGTTCGAAAGTAGATAGTTCTGAGGTGGTCCCATTATCACCAAATTAGGATCTGATGATGGGATCTTGGAGAAATCGAGGGCAACCTTCAAATTTTATAGGCTCACTTATGGATTTTCGCATATTTTATGAAGTATCTTGTGTATTTGCGTATGGTCGTCACCATCTCAGGTAGCTGGGCTGATGATGGAAGGTACAACTCCTTAACAGTAAGAAGTTACTCGAACAGGCAAGGACTGTTTTAGTAAATTGTTTTGATGTTTGATAGGGCATTTGCCACATTTGGTCTCATGATCATCAAGTCATGACCTGATGCTGCAGTCAGGATAGTCTGCAGAGTACCTAAGCCCTCGACAACAAACAGCAGATATATCGAGTTTAGGCTCATTGAAAACGGCTCGATGTGTGGATAAACGTACTGCTAATACACCAAAGTACATAGAGACCTGATACTGAAGCCAGGAGCATCAGGAAAAGTACAAACCTTGAAATTACAGCACCGTAGTCGTGTTTGGGCTCATTTTAAACAGGGCTAAATTTTAAGTTCATTGCAATGTTGACATAAATCTGGCCTGATGCTACAGCCGGGATTATCAGCATCTAGTCTAATGACTGATTGAAAGATTTACCTTTCGGCTTCATCATCAGATCAGTTCGATATATCCTCTCCCCCTCTTCTTTCAAACAGTCATTAGACTAGATGCTGGAGAGGGAAAGGATATATCGAACTGATCTGATGATGAAGCCGAAAGGTAAATTAATGTAATCTAACCGTGTTTGGGATTATTAGAGCCGTTATGAGATGCGCTCTGACTATAAGGTATTTAAGTTTGACTGAGGGGTACTTTTTAGTGGTGGTACCATAACTAAAAAGTGTAAAATAAAAAAAACTTTTTACAAAAAAAAATATAACCGACTTCAATGATAAAAACACTGAAAAGTATCAAATAACTTTAATTTTGGAAGTCGGTGTTAAATAACGAAGAGACTAAACTATTATAGAAACACCGACTTCCAAAATTAAAGTTATTTGATACTTTTCAGTGTTTTTTATCATTGAAGTCGGTTATATTTTTTTTGTAAAAAGTTTTTTCTTTCAGTCAGTCATCGACTACACGTATAAACAAAGCAATTTTACTTGTTACGACAATTCTGCTATGATTCTATGAGGAGTTCTGTTCCATATCTTCGAAGTTCATGATCAGATCATAACAATATTTCTATGGGACCAACTTGGAAGCATAACCTTTCAATCAAAAAAAAATTTTCAAAATCGGTCCACAATTGACCGAAACATCGGTGAACATACATACAAAAAAAAAAAAAACATACATTCAGCCGAACATAGAACCTCCTCCTTTTCGAAGTCGGTTAATAAATACTTTTATTCGGTACAGACACATCACAACAGTTATATACACAAAGTAAACAAGAACTAAAATACAAAGTGCGCCGAGCGTGCCCGCACCGGTCGGGTGACCACCTCAGCATTTGCTGGGCGTTAGACACCCAGCGCTGATTTTCAGTTGGCACCCCGCAGTGACGCACGGGCTAGGGTAAAACATATACCTATATATAATACTCGTATGTGTAATTGAAATAAATATTGATGTTGTGTATCTCATCATCTTCCTGCCCTTGTCCCGTTTTATTTGGGATCGGCGCATTACGTTTTTTTCTTCCATTCTGTCCTGTCACCCGTCACGCTGTCATTAACTCCCTTTTCTTTCGTATCACTTCTCACAGAATCCATCCATCTTTTCTTTGGCCGGGCTTCCCCTCCATCCATCCACATGTAAACTCATAACTTTTTTAGCAACATGCGTTTCGTCCCTCCTTTTCACATGACCATACCAAGACAAACGATTCCCTTCCAACTTTTCAGTCACTGGCGCCAATTTCAAACTTCCCCTGATGTAGGTACTCATTTCTCACTTATCCATTCTCGTCACACCACACATCCATCTTAACATTCTCATCTCTGCTACATGTAATCTTTTTTCATCCGTCTTTTTCACAGTCCAACATTCTGATACATACAGTACGACAGGCCTTATCAACGAATTGTAGATTTTACCCTTCAACTTGAGGGGCATCCGTGGTTCTCGCGACCTGTCGCCATTTCATCCATCAGTTGTGTACCTACGTCAAAAAAAAAAAAACATTAGCCGACGCGCGGCGCGATGATCAACGCCATGACGCATAATCGAGCCACCGCTGCACCGGCCCGGCAATTAGCCGTCACCATTACGTAGTACATAACAGGGTTATTTGTAAAACACTAGCAACCACATCTCATGTTACTAACATCATAAACCACCACTTTTGTTCTATGACTTTTTAGAAAACATTTACCAAAAACAAACCTTCAAGATTTTGTTGTTCTATCTAACATATTTCAACTCTGTATTTTGCCGTATCTACTTACGGCTCCCACGCACTGTTCTCGTAATAATAGTAAGCAGGCTTCCGAAAAATTGTCATCACATCTACCTAGCAAGCATTTAGACCATTTTCGTATACTCATCACACTATAAAATTGATACGCCAGCATAGACTTCGTAACATACAGAACGTTTAATTTAAATATTTCTATTTTTGTATGAAAATCTCACGAACGTAAATATGTTTTTTTTTTTAAAGTCATCATACAACAACTTACTAAACAAACTTACTTACTTAACTACACCACGCGGGCCCAGTGCGTGTTGGTGGATGTCACATGTCTTCGAATTTTTGGTTCTAGGATATGCCGGTTTCCTCACGATGTTTTCCTTCACCGTTTTGACCTTCACCGAGAGCAGTGGTGATGAAATAAATTACACAAAGTAGGTAATGCGCCTGGCTGAGTTCGAACCTGCGACCTACAACTCGTAAGTCGGGGCCATTACCACTCGGCCACCACTGCTCTCAAATTTTGTTAAGTTGTTGTTTATGATGTTCTTAACACAGTCCTAAGAGGTTGCTAGTGTTTTACAAATAACCCTGTATGTCGATGGGTGTCACCTAGGACTTATACCATAACTATAAATAAATATACGAACCTTAATGATCAGTACTTTTGGTTTAATGACTAATTATATGCTGCCGCGCTAGCGATAAGAGCAGTAAGTATGTTTTTCGTGTTTTGAGTAGTTGTCGCGCAGTTTTTGTTTTTCCGGACTTCTTTTTTTTAAGTTATATTGTGGTAGTTGAAACGTGAAGCCCAAATAAAGCGCTTTTATATTCTTCACTCAATAGAATTGTACATATATTAGAATAGTTTTAAATGACGGAATAAAAGGATTTTCCTTTTATTCAAAAAATTGTCTTACTGCTAATATCGCTAGCGCGGCAGTATGGGACGGTATGGTTTTTTATGTACTGAATCAAACATTTTTAATTTCGGATTGTCCGAAGGAGTTTCCGCAATCCTCACCAAATGGGCAACTGAAGGAACACTGGGCCCTTACTCGAAGGTATTTGATGACTTACCACGTACAAGAAAGGGTTGCAATAAATAAAAAGACATTTCGGAACAAATTTTCTCTATATTTTTTTATAAAAACAACGTCTCAACATAAACAATGCCTTCCTGAGCATATAGTACACAAATATCACCACTACCGTGATACTGCTATGGGGACACATCGCGGATAACTACGTGCATCCTTTTATATAATTTTTACTATCACTTAGTGCTTGTAAACATTTTAGTTTTACACTCAGCCTACCTTACATTACATTTGCGAAATATCATGATCGCGAAAGTTCACCATCTTAATTTAGGAATGGCCTGTTGATCTAGAGACTCTTTGTCACTCTCTTGGGCGGAGCGGGAGATAGTGTCAGACTTTTATTGACTAAAAACACACTTCTGTTCCTTCTTTGCCACTGTTCCAGAGCCCAGGGCCCTGAAGGGGGCGGAGATCCGCGCCCTTGGGCGTAGCGGGAGACAGTGTCAGACTTTTACTGACTAAAAACCCACTCCTCTTCCTTCGTTGCCTTTCGTACCGGGGCTGAATCTTTCTTTCAGGAATAGATCCCTGGCCCCAATAGAGTTCGACCCTGTTGGGCCCCTGGAGTTGATTTCGGGCTGTAGAATATTCTAATCGCCCGAAGAACTCTAATACCGCGATGTAGGATTTTGAATTTTGTGTGGGCGAAGTGGGCACTCGCCCACGGCCTCACATCCAAAGGGGCCTCACCTGATGGTAAACGACGATGTGGTCGATCAATGGGTTGCGACAGTTGCTGTTTCGTTATCGATTTTGTAAAAGAAAGAGGCTTCGCCAATGCGCCATCGCCCACGTCTAAATTAGTCCAGACTACGCCACACGCAGGGATGTCACAACCCTCAGCCTTGAGGATTACGACGCAAGGAAGAGGACGCCACTGTTAAAAGATACAGATGTAGCTGACCCTAACAGAGTCCCCTTTGTCAATGTTATTCTTACTTCAAAAGATCCACTGCTGTGTAATTTACCAGAGAATTTACCGTGTGCGAGCGAAAAAGAGCTATACTTACACCCTATACAGCTCCCTACCTTTTAACAGTTCAGTTTAGGTCGTCGAATGGATTGCGGCTTCTATATGCATAATATGTTAACATAAAATACATTGAATGTTATTCTTTTGATTTAAAATTAAGGTTGAGTGGAAAACTAGCATGCAGCAAGCGTATTTAGAATTTGTCCGTTAAATATTATAAAGTAACAAGTTCTTCAATTTAAATTTCGAATGAAAATGGTATTTTGTTACGAAGCCATCTTGAATTTAATCGTAATTAATAAAGTGTCGTAACATTGGTGTGACGCCATCTTGAATTTAATCATAATTAATAAAGTGTCGTATTATAACTTTATTAATCTATTGTGTTAAGGTGAAGCTAACTGTGAATTTATCGCTTCTCCTTTACAATTAGCATTTAACTTAGGCATACATGAAATGGCATGAGTAAATAAATAATGATACTTAAAGATTATTGTTTTATTTTGGTTTCAATCTCATTAGCCTGCCTCATTGGTCTATTGGTCGAAAGACCGGCTGCTGATTTGCTGATATCATTCTATATAAGCGGTTATTCTGATCCATTAATAAGCAAACTGTCACAAATATTGGAACTTGTAATTTTATAGTATTTAAACTTAATTTAAGATCTTGTTCATTAATTACAAAAATACTGTTGGACAAATAGTAGGAATAACCTACATTTTAACTACTATGTTACCCGCCAAAATGGTTACATAATTAAAATGTAATAAATTCCAATTAATCGTTACAGTAATTATAATATAAATTATTTAAACACACCTATCACATTCTTAATAATTTAAGTCTCAACATCGATCGAATATTATTTTATTTATTTTTAACAAATTCATATTTTAAACTTATCTGTATAAGTCCAAAATAAAATAAATAGGAATAATTAAACTTATTACAAGTTTTAAAATTGTGAGAAAGGCGCAGGAGGTGAAGAAATTATTGAACGCCAGTTACTTACGACATATGATTAAAAATACGACAAAGGATTCATACGACAGAGTCATAGCGAGTATGACAGCACGAATATAATAATATTTTAGTTCTGTTTTTTTTACACATAGATTTCTGAGGTAGAGTTAGACAAACAAGTAGGTAGTTTACTGGCATTCAGATATTTTATGTCAATCATATGCAGTACAAATTTATCACCTACTGTTCTCTTAATATGATCTGTGTAGGATGCTGTGGTCCAAGTTATACGTTACATACCTACTGTTACTCTTGCCGTGACGCTTCTAAAGAGTTCTATCTATGATAAGTAGTTCACTACAAACCATTATTGTACTACATATGAAGTAAGGCCTAAAGACATAATAATATTTTGAAAGAGATCAAGACATTGTGCCCAAATTATACAGATACATAGATTTTAGACTAAGTGACTAGATTTTACGACTAGAATAGTCAAAACTAAATAATATCTCATTTAGACATAACGTGCCTAAGTATACTTTTAAAGCTACTTCTCTGACATTGAAAGCGACATAGAAATATATAGATAGATAAAAGTTGATACATTATACATTAAAATAAGTTATCTTCTCCTTATAGTAATCATAAGAAAATTTTCAAGGGTATTTTTCATCCCTTTAATTTAGTTTGTGGTCAATTTTGGACTACAGAAGAGATTGTTGTCTAATTAACGTAATGTCTAATTGTTTAATGGAATGTCGTATTGTATAATCTTTTGTCGTACCTATGGCAATTATTTTTGAAAATTAAATACATTTTTGTTAACGTACTAATACGCGTACATAAGGAAATAGTAGATGGTAAGACATAGTTCGAAAAAAGGGCATTATTTGCCCAAATTACAAAAAAAAAGAAAATGGTACAAAATTGCCCACAAACATGTCACGTAATATTTTATTTTAAAATTAAATACGATATACTGTTCCTAACACACCAACGATCGTAAACATTTATTGTTTTTTTTTTTTTAATTTTATTTTATCTAGTTAGCGACGTATTTAGGCTTATAAGATATAAATTGTTATTTTATAACTGTAAACACAGTTATGCACCATTACTGAAATATTTAGATACGTTTAAAACCATGTTTTAATTTTTGATAATGTCCTATTTTAAGCGCATGCTCCACAATTGAGGTTATCGTGACGATATTATCGCCCGGCTTCTTCATTCTACAACAGCAGGCCTAGCTAAGTTACGACCGTTTCGTTGCAATTCTCTTTCCACCACGCCACGCCTCCAATTCCTTTGTACTGACCACGTGACTGAGCGTTCAGATAACGTCTTTCTCATACATTTGATGGCTACTAGTGTTACTATTGTACATTATAAACTTGTCTAAGCTCTCAGCTTTATAAATGCAGCGCGACAGTCATGAGCAAAACCATCAACGATACGCCGCTCGTCAACCGTGAGACAGGAGGTACTCGCCGCGCTCTTCGCCAGACACGAGTGCACATGCTTCAAATAAATATACCTATTTGCTTGAAAATTTTGTCATCAAAATAAAGTTGAATCGCAGCGATAAATAGGGTGAAGAATAATCTCGCGGAGATCACTCGACGATAGCAGAGGGACTCATGGCGATACACTCGCTTCTGGAAGTAGCGATACATTCGCTTCTGGAGGTAGCGATACACTCGCTTCTGGAAGTAGCGATACACTCGCATGTGGAGGTAGCGCTATCAGAAATAAATTTGCTAATATTAAAACTGACATTTTTTAAACAAAACACAAAAAAAAAAATGTTTCCACTTCGACATAATCTATCTATGTACCTACATACCGTCTAAAATACGATTTTTCGGTTTCTATTCGGGTTCAAGGCATTGGGGTCAAAACATGGTTTTACCGGATTTTAAACTTCTTTTTATTCGTCAATATTTTACTTAATTATGTACACAAAATGAATCCGACATAAATAATGCTCTAGCTAAAATATACAATATTATTTTTAGTATATGCGAAAACTGAAATGGTTTGTTCAGAATCAGTAACTGAATCGATTCCAATAATGTTTTCATCATATTATATTTTATCTCAAAAATATACAAAAAAGGTAAAGGTAAAGGTCGACACCGACACTAAGAACAACACTAGCCATGGCAGGTCATAGCGGTCATTAGGCGCATATCTTTAGTGATTTTTCAAGAAACAGTTATGACATTTTGTTGCTCTTTACATAAAAATACTAGATTTTCGGGTTTCGCAATACTAAAACTAATGTTATACTCGTATTATCGGCTCTGTCGTAGGTACAGAACGAGCTCATAATTTGATTAAAATCGTTTTCTTTTAGACCCAAACACGCTCTCTAATTTCTATAATCTTTTTCTTTCAAATCATTTAAGTAAAAATTTGGCATTTTAATACAATAATCGAATCTTGCCAAGCCTAATTAAAATTATTTAAAAAGTTTTTGTTCAAATTTTTTATTGCATTCAAGAGTTTCCCTCACTATCCGATTAGAGGAAACTTCTTTAAATGAGCGCCATCTCTTGTCAAGAAGAGAAAACTATTTTTGATTTTATTTCATCGCAACATCTTGTTCTAGGCTATTTTTACTTCCACAGACAGGCTTTATTACCTACAGAACAATTTCTACGTAAAATAGTTGTCGCATTGTCGCGTCACATCTGTCTGCCGGAACCTTTAACAATGTCTGTAATCTGTACGGAACAGAAAAAACAGTGGAAGTCCAAAGTAGTTGTGGCAGGCGTGCTCATATTATGCGGAGTTACGCTTACTTTAACCCAGTCGTGCTCAAATATCATAACGGACCGCTAGTCTCGCTGACTATCGCTACAACCACAGAATATGTAATAGTATTAGTACAACTACGTTTTTCTGTTCCGTTTGCTGTGAATTCTGATTCCAAGTTAATTTAGAAAAAAAACTTGTAGTTAATCTTTTACTTATCTCGGATTTGGCCAATGCCTTTTCAATTACATCTTTTCTCACTTCAAAAACATCTATGAGGAATAAAACAATCTTCTCAAAAAACCCACTCAAGGATCGAACCACATCCATTTCTTCGCAAATGTCTAAGGGGAGGCTGCGCCAGTCCCCTCGTCGTAGGACTAGTCCCTGAAGGGGAACAGGCCGCCCACACCGCCGGTGTCCCAGTCCGCCACCTCGACGGGCCCGAAGCACTCATCGAAGAACTGCTCCATCGTCTTGTGAAGATGGATCGTGGAGCGCTCGAAGCTGTGGCCTTCGTCGGGGTATACCTGGAATATAATGATTGCTGTTTGAGAATCGGTGCAGTTAGTTCAGGTAGTGAAGAATAAAGAGTTTCTCTTTGGATTGTGATGAGGACCACAATGTGGCTTAAAGCCACTCCTGTGCTAATAGAGTCATTTAAACCTAGCAAGCGGTTGGTCCTCACAGATGAATGGACTTATGAAGGTTGAGAAATATGCTCAGTGCGAGAGGCAAAGAACGGGAGACTGGTCATCGTTGCTATGCTTGGCGAAAACCTCTCTTTCGATTGAATAAAAAGTGATTGGCCTATTTATAAGTAGTTTTTGAATGATGAAGCTAAAAGGTTCTAGAGGAGCGCACGCGTACCGGAAGACGCAGCGTTAGAAGGTCTCCCACCAGGCGGATCGATGACCTGGTGAAGGTTGCGGGAATCCGATAAACGCAATAAGCACAAGACCGTACGTTGTGGAGCTACTTGAGAAGGCCGATCTCCAACATATTTCCAAGAGTCTACTACCACATGGAAGAGTCGGATTGATCTGCAATCTATTAATACCAGGACTTCAGGAGGTTACCATAAACAAGAGAGGTAAACAGCATAGAGCACGGTCTTTCTAAGCAAAGCCAATCACTGGTGTCAACTCATGGTGCGGATGCAGTGAGAAGTGCTATGACATTGACGGACTTTAGCCAGTCTTGTCTGTATTGATCAGGAGACCTACGTCATGTATAGAGTACAGTATTGCTATATAATGCCCTTGCTAATGCCAAGCGCACGGTGAGGCGGTACGATTAGGTCAGCAATTTTTTTGAGTTTTGTGGAGGAAGCTCTTCAGTATTGCGTGACTGTACCAAGAGTGCTTAGCTAACCTGATGTCTAACCAACGTAGTATTCCTTAACAGGGCCAACGCTAGTGCCTGCGCATGGTGCCAGAGTGCTAAAAGGTCCGCTGTGGCATGTGCCAGGAGAACTCTTCGTATAAGAAGGCTTAGCCTTGTATGTAACTACCAGGAGTGCAGAAGCTTACCTGATGTGTATACAAGGCAGTATTCCTAATCAATGCTCTCGCCAGTGCCAGTGCATGGTGCGGCGGTGCCGTCAGGTCCGCTGCTGCATGTGCCAGGAGAACTCTTCGCGGAGGAAGGTTGCCCGCCTTACGCCACACGGCGTTGACGCCTAAAGTGCCCGCCCACGTCGAGCCGTAGCCGCTGTAGCGTTCCGTCCAGTAGGAATCTGGAAGAATAGGTGTTGATGAAGAATGATGGAGAGCGGAGAGATAGAATAGGTACTTTAAAAAAAAGAAATGATGATAAGCGCGGATCTACCGCTGTAGACACGATGGGCATGTCTACAATCCTAACCTTGGCTTATGACGTCACATTCATACCGTGATCCTGGTACGTAAAGGGTAACTGTAGCGAGGATTCAGCCCTCAAAAATGATTGTGGTCACAGCTGTGATGTAGGGAGACGGAGGGGAACACCTTGTGCACGCATGTGTTTATGTTTGTTACTTTTTCACGCTCGAACATTGAATGGATTTTGTCCCCACACGCCCACGGAGCCGCTGGCAGCAGCTAGTATGAACTAAGTGTGACTGACTGTGATGCCTGAGGTCGGTGAGCGGCGCGACGGCGGCGAGGCAGCGCGTGACGTTGCGTGCGTCGTCGGCCGCGAGCGCCGCCGCCGGCAGCAGCTAGTATGAACTAAGTGTGACTGACTGTGATGCCTGAGGTCGGTGAGCGGCGCGACGGCGGCGAGGCAGCGCGTGACGTTGCGTGCGTCGTCGGCCGCGAGCGCCGCCGCCGGCAGCAGCTAGTATGAACTAAGTGTGACTGACTGTGATGCCTGAGGTCGGTGAGCGGCGCGACGGCGGCGAGGCAGCGCGTGACGTTGCGTGCGTCGTCGGCCGCGAGCGCCGCCGCCGGCAGCAGCTAGTATGAACTAAGTGTGACTGACTGTGATGCCTGAGGTCGGTGAGCGGCGCGACGGCGGCGAGGCAGCGCGTGACGTTGCGTGCGTCGTCGGCCGCGAGCGCCGCCGCCGGCAGCAGCTAGTATGAACTAAGTGTGACTGACTGTGATGCCTGAGGTCGGTGAGCGGCGCGACGGCGGCGAGGCAGCGCGTGACGTTGCGTGCGTCGTCGGCCGCGAGCGCCGCCGCCGGCAGCAGCTAGTATGAACTAAGTGTGACTGACTGTGATGCCTGAGGTCGGTGAGCGGCGCGACGGCGGCGAGGCAGCGCGTGACGTTGCGTGCGTCGTCGGCCGCGAGCGCCGCCGCCGGCAGCAGCTAGTATGAACTAAGTGTGACTGACTGTGATGCCTGAGGTCGGTGAGCGGCGCGACGGCGGCGAGGCAGCGCGTGACGTTGCGTGCGTCGTCGGCCGCGAGCGCCGCCGCCGGCAGCAGCTAGTATGAACTAAGTGTGACTGACTGTGATGCCTGAGGTCGGTGAGCGGCGCGACGGCGGCGAGGCAGCGCGTGACGTTGCGTGCGTCGTCGGCCGCGAGCGCCGCCGCCGGCAGCAGCTAGTATGAACTAAGTGTGACTGACTGTGATGCCTGAGGTCGGTGAGCGGCGCGACGGCGGCGAGGCAGCGCGTGACGTTGCGTGCGTCGTCGGCCGCGAGCGCCGCCGCCGGCAGCAGCTAGTATGAACTAAGTGTGACTGACTGTGATGCCTGAGGTCGGTGAGCGGCGCGACGGCGGCGAGGCAGCGCGTGACGTTGCGTGCGTCGTCGGCCGCGAGCGCCGCCGCCGGCAGCAGCTAGTATGAACTAAGTGTGACTGACTGTGATGCCTGAGGTCGGTGAGCGGCGCGACGGCGGCGAGGCAGCGCGTGACGTTGCGTGCGTCGTCGGCCGCGAGCGCCGCCGCCGGCAGCAGCTAGTATGAACTAAGTGTGACTGACTGTGATGCCTGAGGTCGGTGAGCGGCGCGACGGCGGCGAGGCAGCGCGTGACGTTGCGTGCGTCGTCGGCCGCGAGCGCCGCCGCCGGCAGCAGCTAGTATGAACTAAGTGTGACTGACTGTGATGCCTGAGGTCGGTGAGCGGCGCGACGGCGGCGAGGCAGCGCGTGACGTTGCGTGCGTCGTCGGCCGCGAGCGCCGCCGCCGGCAGCAGCTAGTATGAACTAAGTGTGACTGACTGTGATGCCTGAGGTCGGTGAGCGGCGCGACGGCGGCGAGGCAGCGCGTGACGTTGCGTGCGTCGTCGGCCGCGAGCGCCGCCGCCGGCAGCAGCTAGTATGAACTAAGTGTGACTGACTGTGATGCCTGAGGTCGGTGAGCGGCGCGACGGCGGCGAGGCAGCGCGTGACGTTGCGTGCGTCGTCGGCCGCGAGCGCCGCCGCCGGCAGCAGCTAGTATGAACTAAGTGTGACTGACTGTGATGCCTGAGGTCGGTGAGCGGCGCGACGGCGGCGAGGCAGCGCGTGACGTTGCGTGCGTCGTCGGCCGCGAGCGCCGCCGCCGGCAGCAGCTAGTATGAACTAAGTGTGACTGACTGTGATGCCTGAGGTCGGTGAGCGGCGCGACGGCGGCGAGGCAGCGCGTGACGTTGCGTGCGTCGTCGGCCGCGAGCGCCGCCGCCGGCAGCAGCTAGTATGAACTAAGTGTGACTGACTGTGATGCCTGAGGTCGGTGAGCGGCGCGACGGCGGCGAGGCAGCGCGTGACGTTGCGTGCGTCGTCGGCCGCGAGCGCCGCCGCCGGCAGCAGCTAGTATGAACTAAGTGTGACTGACTGTGATGCCTGAGGTCGGTGAGCGGCGCGACGGCGGCGAGGCAGCGCGTGACGTTGCGTGCGTCGTCGGCCGCGAGCGCCGCCGCCGGCAGCAGCTAGTATGAACTAAGTGTGACTGACTGTGATGCCTGAGGTCGGTGAGCGGCGCGACGGCGGCGAGGCAGCGCGTGACGTTGCGTGCGTCGTCGGCCGCGAGCGCCGCCGCCGGCAGCAGCTAGTATGAACTAAGTGTGACTGACTGTGATGCCTGAGGTCGGTGAGCGGCGCGACGGCGGCGAGGCAGCGCGTGACGTTGCGTGCGTCGTCGGCCGCGAGCGCCGCCGCCGCGCCCGCGCCGTAGCCGCGCCCCCACACGCCCACGCGCACGCCGTCTACCATCTTCAGGTTGTCGCGCAGGTAGCTGGAACGTAACGTACACTAAGCTGAGAAATAACGTGGTAAACCAAGGAATATAAAGATGTGACTACATCTGGCGATTGCGCTATAAATGCGCCTCTAGCGATCCGCACGCGAGCTACGTGCGTTGATTCCAAGAACGCGCGCCACCCCCGCGCCCCGGCCGCGCGCCCCGCACGCCGGTCGTGCCCCGGGCAAGAGGCTAGTTGACTAAATTTTAATAACGGCTTAAAACTTTAGCTTATTACCCATTTTATTAGAAAAAACGTTTTATTTATTTTTAATCGGGCGTTTACATTATAAATTTCGCGATTTAAAAAAACAATTTAAATTTGGTGCCAAAACGCACAATACTATCATGGCGTCTTCAATGACGTCACGCCGTGGTAAACAAACAGAGTCTTCGTAAGATAAAGTTAGTTTTTATTGTTTAAAAATGAATGTTTCATATTATAAAAACTGCATAGTGCCCCAGTGTGAAAGCACATCTATAAAAACGCCAAACAAGTTATTTATATATGTTCCAAACAACAGAGAAATACGGAAAAAGTGGCTAAAACTTGCTAGAAGATATGATGCTCATAGTTTATCAACAAGTTCTAGAATGTATTTTTGTGAAGATCATTTTGATGTAAGTATTTCACACAACACAGTCTATTACTTAATTTGAGCAAATTAGATGCGTTTTATACAATCCCTATTTTCCTAATAATAAAAACAAGAGTTGAGGTTAAGTGGTTTCACTAAAGGGAGTTTTGTAGTTTTATTTTAGTTTCCTGATTAATGTAACAAATTCTTTTATTCTAGTTGCCAAATGATATGATTAATTATATGGAGTATCACATAAAGGGAACAGTATCACAAGTGCGCATGAAACCAGGTTGTATGCCTAGTAAATTTGGATGTCAAGAAGACAGAAGAAAACGAACATGCAGCAGTACGGAACGACCATATATTCTAAAAAAACAAAGGATAATGACAATAGCAGAGTGTCTGAATGAATCGAAAGAAAGTTGTGCACCAAGTTCTTCTCAAGATACAAGTACTGATACAAGTTCAAGTATGTATAATATCAAAGAACATAACTATATAGTTATTTATAGTTTGCTTCAGCAAATTTATATTAATAAATATATTATTAAGAATATTATAAAGCTGAAGAGTTTGTTTGTTTGTTTGAACGGGAAAAAATCTTTCACTGTTAGATAGCCCATTTGTTGAGGAAGGTTATAGGCTACATATCACGCTATGACCACCAGTAATATAATAATGCTACCATTCAAAAGTTAACCCGTACTTATTTATTTTTCAGATATTGAAACAGTTAGAGGAAATGTGTCAGAAATGTTATGTCAACAGTCGGTGGATAAATCTGTTCAAGCATTTTTAACTTACAAGTTTAGAAGTAAGGCGGTGCAGACCAATGTGAAGTTGATAGATCAGGCATCATCACCTTTGAAACATTCTTTAACATCCAGGTCCACATCACCATTTACAACCGTAACCATTACAAAATCACGACCTTCTGTGTCTGGTTTAAGCAAAGTTACAAAAAATATATTTATTGAAGAAGAACAGTCTGACAGTGATATTTCTTTATATATACCATCCGTAGCTGTCAATAGTCCCTCACTATCAATGGCTTCACTACAAGTTAAATCATCTTCTGACTGTAGTGAATTAATTGAAGAAGACAAAACAATAGAAGCTAAAAAGGCCATGTCAAATACTATTAAAAAAATTGAGAAAAAGCCAAGACTGTACATAGGTGTTCCAATTATTGATTTATTAAAAGATTGTATTAATGTTCCTGAACACTATATAGTACTTTGTTTAAACAAAATAAGATTAGACAGTAAATTTAATCAGCTGTCAGATGATTATGGATTAACTCCATCAAGTCTAAGCAAGATATTTTTAAAAACTATACCTATAATAGCCAGTGTCATGCATCCTTTTATTGTTAAATTAGACTGTGCAATGACTAAAAAAACTTTACCTATGCCATTCAGGCATAAATATTATAATGTTAGTTGCATAATAGATTGCCTGGAAATTGAAGTGCAGAAGCCATCTAAGGCAGTAAATCAAGCTATGACATGGTCAGAATACAAGAAAGCAAATACTATAAAGTATTTAATATCCTGTACCCCAAATGGATTAGTAAACTATATTTCTCCAGGATTCGGAGGGAGAATCACTGACACATGTATAGTTGAAACATGCGATTTTATCAAGACTTTAAAAAGTGGTATGTATGTTATGGCAGATAGGGGTTTTAAACATGTAGAACGATATTTTAAAAAATCAGGTGTTGCACTAGTAAGACCTCCGAGTATTGAAAAAGGAGTGAAAATGAGTAAAACAGAAGTGAAACAAACTAAACAGATTGCCAGCTTGAGGATTCATATAGAGAGAGTTATTAGGCGTTTACGTGAATTTTATATGCTTAGACCACATGCATGTATCTCTTTCAAATTTGTGAAAATTCTTGATGAGATCATCATCATAGCATGTGCATTAATTAATTTGCAAAATTCTTTAATAAAATAAAACAGAAAAACTTTCAAGAGTGTTTTTTATTTCAAATAATGTCATAGTTCTACACTTTGATACAACAATGGGTATACATTGGTTTTCCAAAAGTCAAGTAGTTTATTATTGATTAAATTTTCTACATATTCTATATCAAATGGAACACTTAAAATCTCTACCTTTCGATTTTCACTATATTCTGGGTCTGCTACACAATATAAACAATTTTTCTTGTCTGACAAGTACATTTGTAGCTGCATTTGGGCATAATATTTATCTGTAGCTTTTCCATTTTTTATATAATTTTTAAATGTGTTGGCATTTACAGGACATTTAATTTCAATTATGCCATCTTCAAATATTCCATCTGGGGAACCAGCAATCATGGGATATTTTGAGTTTAGTAGCAGGCCACACTTATTTATCTTTTTCTTCAGTTTTTTTTCCACTGTTTCTCTTACCTTATCTTCTAGAAGACGGCCACGTTTCATAGAAGTAGTATCTGGGATTTTACCACCTAATATGACCGCTAAAAGTGTTCCATCAGTTGTTCTACATCTACTAACTTCAAACGCTTTTGAAGCTGTAATTCGACCATACCTGAGTTCAAACCAAAGGCTGTTCTTGGATTGTTCTCTAGTTTTTTCTTCCACTTTCTTTATTAATGCAGGTGATATTTGAACTTTTTTTAAAAATGCATCAACACTTTTTTCTTTAAAATTGAATACAAGTTGATGCATTGAGAGGGCCTCTTCTTCACTTAGACAATAGGTCGGTTGATATTTTAAAATTTCACAATCATTAATTTTTCTTTTCAGTCCCTCTTCCAAAAACTTTTTAAAAAGTGATGAATTTACTGGTAACATGGACTTGCCCTTGGACAAGTCTTTTGCTGTCATATATTTTAGGCTGCTACCAACTCTAGACAGTTTCGATTTTGACCAATAACATTCCACTGAAGTACATGATGGTTCTTCACTTCTACGATGAACCCACATAAGAAATGCCATTGCGTGTTTACATCCCCCCTGTGAAGCTACGCAGTCTTGACATTCTACGGAGATTACAGTATCGTCTTCTTCATCAACAATCAGTGTGCACCCATATAATTTTGAATGAACTTTATGTTCAGGGCATATTTTGCACTTGACAATACAATATTTGCCGTCACGCTTAAGTTGAACATAACTAATGGCGTCATCTCCATATGAAGCTCGCGAAGACCTGAAATTAATATTAGTTTATTAATATTTTGCATTTTTCATATTTTGTAAATCTAACCTCAAAATCAATAAGTTTAAAATCTTGCAAAATGTATGTCAAAGTTATTGTAAAAAAACTGAAATATTTAAGCTTATAATAACTATTCTTTAGTCTTGTTTACTTACATGGAAGTCTTAACATTGCGAAATTCAGATGAGCAGAAGTCACTGTTCGATGCGAAAAAGTTTCCAATCATATCGGAGTCGATTCTGGGCAAATTATTACTGTCTGCTTTGCTGAATCCTGATTCCATGGTTAATTCTTTGAAATGATTAACTAATAAACAGTGTATTAACTAGATATTAGTCGTTAATAACTAAAATTTTGTTAGGAACCTGTAAAATACTATAAACGTCAATGACAATAGTTGTTGTTTCCCACGGCGTGACGTAACGCTTTCTGATTGGTGTTCGCTGTCACATAACTTTAGGTTTCATTTTACGTAATTTATTTTGTCCAAATATTAATAATCTTGAACTCTTTTAACAATTAAATTGTTTCGTTAGTTTCTCAATAACATAAGTAATCATTTTAAACCATTATCAATTATATTTATTGTTAATGGACACAAGCCTATTCAAGTGCTAAAGAAGCGCACCAATCAATTACAGTCCTTGCAGTGAAGAACAGCTCACATGCATTTGCACATTTTAATTTACTACGTTGCAAGCGTGGGACTTACGCGAAAACTCACTTTAATTATGATTATCCCTTAGAATCGTATTCAGATGTGTCATATGGCAAAATATTGTCGTGCAGAGTGGTTGGATAACATTCTTGGAAAAATAGATATACTTACGATAGAACAGCGATCTGATCTTCTACATCCACTGATAGAAGCTTGTGATAGATTTCTGTCCTGAGTTCCTCGCCCTGCGGATATTAAAAAAGATGTATTAGTAGAATTCTGAATTTATATAACGTCATTGGTAATGATGCCCTCATCGAGTCAAAGCTGTAGTCTTGCATTGAGACACCGATTTGCTAGCCTCTCGGTTTTGTAACGGTTACAATTCGGGAAGCGTTCGTCGGATTTGCACAATCTATTTCCAGCCATTTCCTCATAATACTGGTTATACATTTTGAATCCATCGCATTCCTGTGATCCCCGCCAGGTTGTCGATCCAACTTGTGGAAGACCCACAACACACACACTGCACCCACCATGACGCTGCGTCTTCCGGTACACACACAGTCACCACTCTAGAACCTTTCGACCCCATCGCGCGTTTTGCGAGCAATGTGAAAACAGCCAAATAACTTATAATTCCATATCTTAAGACTGAAGTGTACCTGTCCCCCGGAGCCGCGGGCGTCGATCTCGGCGACGATGAAGTTCCGTGCGGCCGCCAGGTACCAGCCCCAGCTCGGCTTCCAGCGCTCCGTCACCAGCTGCCCGCCCGGCTGGGCAGACCTGCACAACACTCATGACATATATGGTACCGTAGTCAGGCGGAAGGGCCAATAAATAATAAAAAAAAATAAGACCTATCTGGAAGCATATAGACATTATTTATTATACTGTTTGACACCGACCAGCAAAATGCATGAGCATGCATGAATTTCACAGGCTACCTTGGCTCTTACTTAATGGGTTAACGTCAAGGTGTATTCTTGCTTTACCAAGGCAGTTAGTATTAAGTTTACAGAACAGTGGTATAGTATCGTCTACTCACACGTGCAGCACCAGCGGCAGCGGCAGGTCGTCTGTTTCCCTGAAGCCTGGCGGCAGCAGCAGGCGCACGCGCGCCGCTCTGTACGCTTGCACCTGCAAACGTTTATACAACACATAAATAATTACACCATGGTGGAAAGGAAGTTCCTCCATGCTTCAATAAAAAGGCAGGGTCCTACGCAGTTTCTGCGATGGTACTCCCTTTGTCGTTACCGGCTACTGTTGCATTAATCTGATAGACGCCACACACGATTCAGTTTGCAACTCGCTTGTAGCGGCGTCCAGTATACTTGATCGTATGTGGCGATAGCCAATAGTACTGATAAGTACGCAGGACAATTCTACTGTCTGTATAAGCGATCAAGTATCCATGCCCAATAGAAGGCGTATGGGAGGAATGGAGGCCTGCAAAGACCGGTTTAGCACAGGATAGATCCGCATTGCGTTGCTCTTACCTCTACTCGGAAATCCTTGACTTGAGGATGCGCGAGCGCCTGGAAGTGCGTGCTGAGCGGGCGTCCGTCCCACAGTACTGCTCGCCGCGCGCCCCAGTGCGTGCACACGAATGTCGCTGGAGGACCTGGACCTAGGCACTCCTGCAAACAACCCTAGTTTAAAAAACCAGCTGAAACAGGTCCAAACGAGCTTCTTGAAACGCCGCCAGGGCCTAGTTAAGGTACTATAGAAGATGTAGTGCCAAAAATTTAAAAAAGTGTGCTGAGATTGTTTTGTCTTGTCGAAAGGATGAATTGACGATTTAACCACTTGTGTCAGATTGGTCCAACGAGTGTTTTCGTGTCCTATTCGTCGGGGTCGTGCGATTGCGACTGGGTATTCCATCTCGTTTAACTCTTTAATCCTCATAGGTGACAGAAGAGCTGACAAGCAGGTGTATTTGGTTGTGTATGTGTAACCCTGGCGGAAAAACGCGAGAAAGTGCGTCGGATATATTTGATGTAGGTGGTTAAAAGCGACAATCAAAAGGGAGACGTGACTGGAAGCCCTGCGTCTGGGGAGTAACGGTGTGATCCCTAGCCACCGAAGGCGCTGGCTTGCGGACGACGAGAAACAGGTAGCACATCGACCGCCCATTCGATGACAACTGAGCCCGAGTTGCCAACAGCGTATAGTGTTCCACAGTTGCTTCAAAGAGATGTCAGAAAACCTTGGGAACCCAGTACGACACATGCCAGGTAGGGCCATAGGGATTTTCTGAATAGCGTGGTCCTAGAACATATAGAGCCACTGCAGTGTATGTGCAGTGGGGATCGGCCCAGACGGCCGAGCGGTGCGCTACCTATGGCTTGTCATTCGCAAGCCTTTGATAGCCGGGGGTAGCCCTGCGACTCCCAACGCCTAGCACCTTAATCTGAGGTTTCCTTGGTGATAGATCCTTACCTGCACATAGTAGGAAAAGTTCTTGCTGAACAGGATGCGGTTGTAGAGGCACTCTGTGGGTAGTGTGTCGTTCTCGTCTGCGATATGCGGTAGTACCGTCGACGTAGGCCAGGCAGGTAGTGCTGATGTCGCGTTCTCGAATTCCTGGTAATAGCACATCAGTTTGAGAAGAAAACTAATGGTACTACAGAACAAAGTGATCGCTGGCTTCTACGCTTAAAGCGCAGCTTTTAGGAACCCTGTATTCCTCGCATCAGGTGTAAAATACAATCCAACTCAATTTTTGACAATTCACTTTTGACTTAAGGATTCCCGGGTTGTAGCCATCAGGAAACAAAGAATCCGGAAGGGAATTCCTCATTGTGCCGCAAGTTTATCTTCATAACTACCAGGTTCTTGAAGCATATGGCTGACTCGAGCCAGAGCTTTAGCCCACTACCTACCCCATAATCTGCATGGGTGCGTGCATAGCATCTTCTTCCTTTCTTTCTTGTCTACTAACCGGGTCATCACTGACAGGTTCTGCGGTAGCATCAGGCGGCAGCAGGTCGGTGCCGGGACAGGTGAGGCAGACTGGAGGGTCGGGCCAGCTGGCCGGGTCCATAGGCACTTTCACGCGGTACAGGTGACGCTCTCCAGCCTTCTCTGGGGCTGTACCTATGACGTATCTGTGGAGGAGAGAATGTTTTTTGGAACATGTAAAATCAGTAAAATGAACATGAAAAAAAGCAGGTACATCAAAAATCGTTTTTGTTTATGTTTTAATTAATTAACAAATTTTATTGTATTAGTTAACAGCAGACATATATATAACTTAATTATTAAATATTAGAAACTTATAGGTATATATAAACTTAAAGTAAAAATATGTCATGGCGTCAAAAAATTCGTCCACATCGATGTCAATGGGAAATGTGCCCAGAACGCTGGCAGCATTGCCACGCTGGATAGCAATGCTGATTCGTTGACCGAAGAAAAGCCCAGACCTCTGGTCACGCGAAGAGTCGACCAACTGTTTGCTGATATCTCGAACAACTCGATGAGCGCTTGGACCCCATGTCCCGAAAAATCTAAATAAACTCTGTCTTTAGAGTTTTGAGAACACAGAAATCTAAATGCCTCGTTTTGCTTTGATGGGCGACCAGTCTACCAAACTGAGACCCCTGTTCTGTAAAATTGGTTTAAATATGCTACCTTAGCTGCTATCTATCATAACATATTTTTTCAGGGACTCATTTTCAAAGCTACAAGACACTGTGTATACTCGTATGGACAATGAAAATAATTAAATAACTACTCCCACTCTGGGTCCAGCGAGAGGGAGTGTCTAACTATGGTTGGAACCTTCATTTGTCCTTTGCGTTCTAGAATCGCAGTGACTGCTTCAAACAATCGCCAAGAATTAAAAAGGTAATAATAAATACTACTCACAAGAACCTCCTCTTTTCATCCCAGCCCATCAACTGTGTGATCTCGTAGCTGCCCAGGGTCAGCGTCGTCCTGGAGTCCTGGGTGAGTCGCACCGCATGCCTCCACCACCCGCCCGCGCCTCCGGGCGGCATGTCGGCTACAGGCATGGTGGTGTAGATGGTGGACTTAGAGCCCACCAGCGCCATGCCTGCGCACCAGCCGCAGTCGTCTTCCACGGGCTCGGAGCCCAGGCCTGACCAGCGGGAGCCGTCTGACTCGTCGCGGTAGATCTGGCGATGAGTTGAGGAGCAATTAGTAGATTGTTGTGGTTCGTGACCTGTCAGTGTTGATAAGGTGATGCTAATCGATGGTCGATTTATAGAGATGTGACAAAAAATCAAAATCAAATCAAATCACTTTTATCGACGTCGCGGAATATTATGGAGCTCCGCAACCGTACCCGATATAAAAAATCTAAAAGAACGAAGAACGAACGAAGTCTAAAAGACAACTTACGACCGGTTCTTGTTTGTTTAAATAAATGGTCATCTAAACTACAAATAAAAATCAAATATTGCTTTTTCTTTAATGTTTTTACTTGGAAAAGTCACAAAGAGTAAGAACATTGAACTTTCATTTTCTTTATGACTTAAATAAGTACTTACTTTAAAGATTCCTAGGCTGGCAGACACCCAAAACTACACAGACTTAAGTCTTTTTCACATTAAGGGTACGCAGAAACTACAGAACGCTTGCTTCATTCAACGCCTTTAGTTTATACATCAGAACATTTTGTTGTTTTAGTTTTTATGTGGTGATTTAGCTACAGTATGAAGTCGATGCAAGTCATTAAGGATTGTAGTACCAATCGTTAAGGAGTGCAACTCCTATGTACTATTTTCTCGAATTATGTTAACTACCTGCCGCGACATGATCAGTTGGTCGTAGTGCAAGATTCTATACTTTCTTTCACCATCAATATAAGCGGAGTAGCGACCACGTACTGGAAAAAGTAGCATGAAAGGTGGACCGATGACCTGGTGAGATGCGAGACGCACTGGACCGTTTGTTGTGTCAATGCTTGGGGAAGGCCTATGTTTAACAGTGGACATACTTCGGCTGAAATGATGATGATGATGGTGATCATTATAATACCGTAATAGAAAGTACTTACATCTTGACAGTTGTAGTGCACGGCGCTGCAGACGCTGATGAGTGATACGTTCTGCGGCCGGTTGAGAAGCAGCACCGCTAGCTGCTTCTCCGACGTCCAGCCCGTCCACCTCACGTACCAGCCTGCAAATGGACGACGTTTATTACAGAATAACTTAGAGAGTAGAGAGGCATAATAAGGACTCCCACAAGGTGGAACGATGACCTGGTAAAGGCCGCGGGAACTGATGGATGCGAGTCAAAATCAATGCACCATGTACCATTACGACTCCAGGACTCCAGGACGACGCTGGCCCTGGGCAGCTACGAGATTACCCATGTACCATGTGATGTTGTTACATCCTCAAGATCTATAGGAATTGTGTAGATAAGGCTAAAACATTAGTTGAACACAAAGTTTTGAGAAGAGCATGGCAACGGAACTGAACGTACATGATACGTACTGCCATGGACTTGCGTGTCGATCTAGCATTTGAGTACAGAGGGCTTAGAGCATTTTTTTTTATTTACACGATTATATAACTATTCGCTAATGTCAAATCGTTTGGAAAAAAGAGCTTTTCTATTAGTTACACAGAAGGTACTTATTTAATTTAAATTTATAAACTAATTAATGAAAATTTGCACTAAAGCTTCAGTTACCTTCGGGGACGGTGGTTATACTCTTAGTAGTAAAATATAAAATGATACGTACTGTCATCGACTTGCGTGTTGAACTGTATAGCGTGTGAGAACAGGTACTTGGGCGTCTTCACGCTGACCACGCTCACCGTCACCACCGGGTTGTTGGTGTTCACCTGCAAAATAAATCAGCAAACGTTTTTGACATCTGGAAACCTCTCATTCCCTTTCAGCTCCGTCTCATGGATGTTAATTTAGCCATGATAAAAAAGATATTTCAGGTCTATAGGTGGATGTAACCATTTATCATCAGATTAGCCAAGGAATTCTTTTTGGGGCAATTTAGCTACATTTTTCCCTACCACTTCAATTCCTGATAGATAGTCCAGTCCATAGTTCAAAGTGGTGACCACCGAAAAAGCGTCGAGTCAGTAAAGCTGAAGAGTTCCGGAGACGCGGTTCGACTGTCTTGGTTCCCATAACGTTTAAAAAAAGAACAGCGGAGGAGGGGGCTCTCCTTCTAACAGATTAAAATCAGGACCCTGGGCTTCTAAACCTTTGGAAGGCGTACGGAGGAAACGCGAAGCACGAATTGACGTTGCAACAAAGGGGTAACATATCTCTCGGTGCTTGAGGAGCACGCCTATCAGGACAATCTTGGAAGTACGGTCTAAATTCCAACTAGCACCTTACTATATCCTTCTCTGAAATACGTTTGCAAATATTTATTATTCATAACTTTAGTGGCTCAGTTGAAAGGGTTTGCTTTTGTTTCTCTTGGTATGGTCATGTAAACAGCAGGGATGAAACGCAGTTACTGAAAGAGTTATGAGTATACAAACATGTGGATGGATGGAGAGGAAGAGGGAGACAAAAAAATGAATGGATTGTGTGAGGAGTGGTATGAAAGAAAAGGGAGTTAGTGAAAGCGTGACGAGTGACAGGAGTAGGACAGAATAGAAGAAGAAAAAACGTGTCGCATCAACTTCAAGAATATGAGAGAAGGACATCAAGCAGATGATGAGTTTCTCACCTTAGGATACCTCAGAGCCCGTATGGTAGGATACGCAGGAGGCTCCTGCAAGTCCAAGCCGTACCAGGGATACTTGTGCGGCTGCACGAGTGAGTCGTTGTACGTCACATACATGAGGGTCTGCCCGTCGGGGCTGAACCAGAGCGCCTTGTCCAGGCGCAGCACTTCTGTCTCGTAGAGGAAGTCTGGCACGCCGTTGAAGATAACGCCTGGGATTCCTGGAAAAGGTATGGAAGATGTTGGTTCTATATTTTTGAGATGAAATACCTATACCCACAGTGTCCCTTTAGTTGAGTTTTTGTGAGGGTTATAATAACACTGACCCCGTCAATTTTGCTGATATCTAGTTGAGGCGCACTTGGAACTGTCGACCCAGGCTTGGTCCCTACCGGACGG
Source organism: Mythimna lalbum (assembly GCA_949319445.1). Lineage (NCBI taxonomy): Eukaryota > Metazoa > Arthropoda > Insecta > Lepidoptera > Noctuidae > Mythimna > Mythimna lalbum. The sequence continues at coordinate 17,448,868 of OX439367.1, forward strand.
CCGGATGGCGAGCTACCTAATGCTCGCTGCTCAGAAGCGACATATGTACCTATCTAACTTGTGTAGTGATTATATTTTTTTTTTAAGGAAAGTTCTTCAAGATCATCTTATTTGGGGGCTTTTAGTTTTAGGTGTGCCATGCTGTATGTGTGATTTGCTAGGTTCGTTGTCATAATAATTGTCAACGACCAAGTTTACTTTGTTCACTTATTATCTATCAATTTCAATCAATTCATTTTTGTAGATGATGAAAATACAAAAGGTTGAAATTCAGACATTTCTAACTTTCTGTTTAAATCGTATTGAAAGTCGTTCTGCCCGAGCAGCCTGAGGTTTAGGCATACCAAGAGATCCCTAGACGCCCTACAGTGTAATAACTTTTTCAGGATGGTGTTCGGATTATTGCATTATTGTAGTGCGCCGGGTGTGTTCGCATCTGCTTACTTTTACGCGGTGATCGGAAAAAAGATCTGCCCCCCTAACCAAGTTATAACCGTTTCTCTTGTGTCGAACGCCTTAAGTTTACCACGCCTCCGATTTTTTTGTTCTGACCACGTTACTGAGCGTTGAGATGACGTCATTCTCGTACATCTGAAGTTTTCTACTAGCGTTAACGGTTGCAGATTATCGACTTGGCTAGGGGTACTGTTCGATTCTGACAATGGCGTGGTCGAGTTCGAACGGCATCCCGAAAGCGTCAGTGGTCAAAAGAACTTAATTTATCTACATTTTCTTTTTTCAGTGGCTAATGCTTTGTTTTGCTAAAATAGTTTTTAACAATTTTTGGGCCTAGTTGACATTATTAACAACAACAATTATTATTATTACCATTGTTAGTGATCCGACAGACCAGAGTCTTGAAGACCTTGGGCTTGTAGTAGATGTCGTTGTCGTGCACGAATACAAGCGTGGCGCCCACCGGGGACCACTCCGCGTACTGGATCAGCGGCGCCGACCGGTCGTCCTCGATTGGGGACACCGGGATCTTGTTCCTGAGTGAAGAAAGTTTAATACATTTATTTATTCACAAAATCCACAGCTTATTTGCAAATTTTACTTACCCTTAGGTATTTTACTTAAACTTTATTTTTAAACTAATTTTACCAAATGTTACAGCCAATTAGGGATTTACAATTTATTATCCAAACATTTATGCATCAGAAACAAACAGAATAAAACGCTTATCATCCAAGCGTAGTGCGTAGTGTGTGGTGTGGGTGGGTCAGGTGGATGTGTTGGAGTGAATGTGAAGTGTTGAAGTGGTGCATGAATTTGTGTATGAAATACTGTTATTAGTCACCATTACTATTACATATATAGTTTAGGAGCTGGATGAAGATCATGGAGCATTCGCAAACCCCAAGCGAACGCCGTCGTTCGCGCTGTCATTGTCTTTCTATTGTGTCTCTAATTGACCCTATCTGAAGAGTTAAGAGGGCACTTCCCCAATCGCCTATAGTCAACGCATGGTTTAAAAGCTTGTCGTTTCATCCAACGCAATACAATACACATAGCATTGGTTGAAACCACAAGCTGATTGATAAAGAGGCAACGCTAAAAAAGTGAGATAACGCCTAATTTATCCAAGAAATGTTTGTACGTGTTTTTTTTTAAACTTTAAACGTTTTTGGAAGAAATTTTCGTTGTTCAGGATCACGATTAAATGTGCTTCCATAAATATACATACATACTCCTTTACTTTTTTGATTAACGAACAAATTATAATGAATCAACAAAGTACACGCGAAGTAGCACAATTTCAGAGATCTTTACTGGATTAGTCTTACACAATAAATTGATTTTAACAGAAGCCTAGATAAAATGTAACGTTAAAATCACGCAAAAGCGGCTATATGAAAAATAGTGAAATTGTACGTCGAATTTCATCCCTTTAATTAAAATACCTACAGCTTTATACGGGCCTGCAAAGTGTAAAAAAACTTGAACTTTGTGGGCTTCAGTATCCCCTCGACACTGACCTATTGATGACGTCATACACGTGGTACCGGGCGAGGCGCGCGTGCCTCCAGCCGGGCCTGACGTCAGAGATCAGCAGCACGAACTTCAGATCTGCTGACACCTTGAAGTCCACAGCGTTTAGTTCTCTCTGGAAAAAAAAGTTGTTGAATAAACAAAAATTAGAGCGGTGAACATTATTAGGGAAGGTTATATTTTTACACTATTGAAAAAAAGAGAGTATCATCACAACATCAGAATTTTACTGATTTTAGTCAGTAAAAGTCTGATGTCTGTTCCACATCTGTATCTGTTAGTTGCCCTTTGCTTTCTAGGATCACGGTTTCCCTTCCAGAACTTTCCCTTGGCCCTGCTGGGGTGTTATTCTACAAAAAAACTGCCTTGAACGCAGCGCTTGCCGCAGCGACGAAATCCAAGTACGTACATAGGATTAACAATCCAATGGACCTATACATTGGGTTGTTAATTCAATTTACTACGCTCTCGACTCGTTGCTGCGACCGACGGTGCGCTCAAGGCTGTTTTCTTAGAGAATAGCACCGCTAGGCCCCTCGGGTCGCACCAGGTCCTCAGGATTCCTCTTAACACAAGATGTTTTATTTTAGCACAAATGATGTCTTACAGCTTAGAGCAGTGCATTTAATTAAGTCATCGGGTGTGCCTAACATTTGGTTTCAGGTGGCGGGTGTTAATGGTGGGTAATGCTAGCGAAGCGAGAAGGTGGCGGCCGCACGCTTGAAGGTACAGACGTACGACGTCGACTTCCAGCCACCGTAGGCGAGGCCGAGCTATGGGTAGCTCGCTGTCCGGCTGTCCGGCTGTCCGGATCGAGCTCGCATGGTGTTCCATGCGTCTCAAAGAGTTAGCTAGCAAAAGACCAAAATTATAATCAGAAGGGTGCAGGCAAATTATTCCAATCCTTCGAAATACGCGGTATAAACGACGAGACGAAGCTTTTAGTCCAGATCGAGACATGTTGTCAACGTAAGGGACTATGTATTATTATTATTATTATAGTTAGGCTATATTGTCCCAATGCTAGGCAAAAGCCACTCCACTCCTTCCAACGATCACGGTTCTTCGCTTTCTCATTCCAATTCTTAAGGAAGCCATCCAGGTCGTGCCGCCATCTCCTTCGTGGTCTACCTCGGCCCCGCGTTGCTGTGTCCAGGCTCTAATCCTGGGTTTTACGCGCCCATAGCTCATTAGACATGTGTGAACACTAGCCGTACTTAAAAAAGGCCTACTACCTATATCCAAAAAAGTGTAAAAGTAATTCAATCAACTGTCGCTTGGAGAATACAAAGTACGTTTTTAAATAAAATACACGCACGGCCGCCTCACGAGCCATTAAACGCCACATTGTTTCAAAAATTAATGGGCGCTTGTGACGAGTTGCCTTTTCGACAGCTCCGTAGTGCCGGGAGCTCGTGACTGTTCCACAATTTATCGTCACTCAGTACTTAGAGAAGAATTCTGTGATTTTTGTTAAGGTATTTATTATTATGGAAACTTGCTGTTGTGTATCATTTATTTTAATACAGCAAAATAGCCGTTAATACCAAAATACCTTTCACTCTGTCTTCTTCAAAAATTCTTTAGAATCGCAAACTTTCTAATAATATTGTCTTCATCACCAAACAAATCTAATCCAGGGTAGGCATTCCTCCACGAGCGCGTTGAGCATCGTTAGCATAAGTGGTATAGGGGAGATAGATCGAGCTACAGTGCGACAAAATAGGACATCAATAATTTATGCTTTCTAGAGCGATTGTAATTATTCGGAGTGTATGAAACACGCAAATGTGATCTCTTTCTGAGTAAGGAATAATATTGTAACTAGATTTTGAAGTCATTTCGAGTTTCAATCATATTTGTTGTTCAAAAAATGTACAATGTGAATTACCTGAAACTGTTTGCAAAATGTAATTTGCCTAAAATTAAATAATAATTTACAGAATGTAAATTACCTAAAACTGAAATACCATTATTGCTTGCAATATTGAGACCAGAACTACCACGGCTTTGAGAGACATTATGAAATAATAATTGATCAAAAGATCAGATTGAAATTTCTGCTAGGAACTTTTGACGATGTGAGGCATATTTTCCTAAAGCCTCTGTACTTTTGTGTGCATAAAGTAAAAAATAAATAGTATTAACATAATTCCTGGTAACCAGTCCACTTAAGACCCCAAAAACCATACCCTATATTAGTCTTCCCACATGTTGCAATAGTTTCCCTTGAGCCGGGGGTCCTTGGATGCACTAGCATAGCGCATACAGGGATAGTCGCCGGTTGGTACCACAATCCATCAAAAGGGTCTCTGCGAGTTGGTTTCGGCTCCTCGTACGCCTTCCAAAGGACCAGGACCTTAGGGTCCTGAGATAAATAAATATATATATAAAAAAAAATTGTATTCCGTCATTTCGCATAAACAAATTTCTTTTCTCTCTTTTTTCTTTCGCGAGAAGTTATTAATTAATTTTGCCACCTAAAAAAAGGACTCAACCTTGTAACACTGCCTTTAGTGTCAAAATCACGACTAGATACACATTTCCATTTCAGCAGCTCAGCAACTCGACACCATTCAGCTAACAGCATAACAGACGAGGCAACAAATCAACTAGTGTGATAAAGCGGCTATATCCAAGGCGTGCACAAAGCTCGCTATATTTCAGCACAGCTGTCTATTATTGATTTATGTATCGCACGCGGTGGCTCCTGGACTATTTACGTAGTTAGGTTGGCTACATTGAGTAATGTTTGACGTTTTTTATGGGCTGTAATATTGGCAAAAGAATCTATTGTATACTAGCTTTGGCCCTCGATTTCGCTCGTGTATATAAAATATAGCCTATGTCACTCAGGAATAAAGCAGCTTTCTATAGGTGCCCGGGTTGGCAACACCCTGTGCGGAACGCCCGGAGGACACGGTGAAGCACACAGTAGAGGTGTGCTCCGCTTGGGGAGAGAATCACCGTGCCCTCGTGAGGGCGATCGCTAGCGGCGATCTTTCGCGCCGGGCCTTGGTGAGGAGGAGTGGTAGGCGGTCACCTCCTTCTGCGAAGCAGTAATGCTAGCAAATCAGGAGGCCGACCGTATCAGGCAACGGCGCTCACAGCGCCCCAGCCGCCGCTGGGATTCCAATCCCGAATTCCGGCCACCGCCGACCACCGGGCTTGCGGACGGCGAGCAATGGGTAGCTCGCTGTCCAACCGTCCTGTGGTAACTGTCCTGACACTGTTCCCGCGCGCCTCAAGGATTTGTCAGCAACGGCAGGGGCCCAGCTGAGTCGAAGCATACTGGGGCCAGGGTTAGCTCCGTAAGGTACTCAGCCCCCGTTATGAAAGGCAACGAAGGAACTGGGGTGGATTTTTAGTCGGTAAACGCCTGACACTATCTCCCGCTTCGCCCAAGAGCGGGGGATGTCATTAGATGATTTTCCCACTGAAAAAAAAAAACTAGGTCATCGGTCCACCGTTTGGGAGGCTTTCCATCGCTGCGTCTTTCGGTACATGGTCGCAACCCTAGAACCTTTTTGTCCCTTTCCCATCGACCATCTGTTCCGCGAGCAATGTTCCCTGCCCTCTGCCACTTAAGTATAGAACACCGAATACAAAATAAAGTGATAAACTCAATTATTAATTTCAATCAAACATGGCCGCTTTATTTCCCGCCATTTATCGACGCGCACCGCGAAGACCGAGATCATTAAACGCTCATTTAAGGCGTATAGTCCCTGAACATCTGGCCGGAGTTAAATGCACACATACTTTACACTTTAAAGTTGTCGTTTGTTTTCATACGAGTACTAAATTGTATAGTATTTTCTGTATTGTACAGTATTCTAACTGCTTTTTAATTTAAATGTATGTGTGAGGTACGAATAAACGTTTTTCTTTCTTTCTTTCTTTCTTTTCTTTTAGTCGTAATGCTGCCTGCAGCTGTTCCTTCTTTGCGAAATATTGATTGATATACGTCTGCCATGTACAATTGTACATTCTGAAGATTATATAACAAGCTATTTTTTGTGTAAACATATTTCTAAACATCAAAGCAAAGGAATTATATATTTTATTTTTTAAAGGAGTAGGGAAAACAAGGGATTATGTCATGTTATTAAATTACCTATATTTTTTTGGACCAAAGTATTAGTCATACGTCAAAAATCATATGTTGATAATTTTATACAGGGTTTTTTGTAAAACAGTGGAAACCTCTCAGTACCTACTATGTTACTAACATCATAAACAACAACTTTGGTTCTATGACTTAAAAAAAAAACATATTTTAGTTTGTCAGATTTTCATACAAAAATAAAAATACGAACTAATAGAACGTTCTAAATATTACGAAGTCTATGCGAAGCAAGCGAGAGTACAGTAGGGGAAGGAAGTAGGGTAATGCAGTCCAGCAAGGTTGTAGTGTTTTACAAATATCCCTGTAGGTATATAAACCTATAATAAATATATGTTTTCTAAATCTATTAACTCAGCCGTTACCGAGGACTAGAGTAGACTTCGGAAATTCTATTTTTTACTATTGATAGGGTTGCGTTTGACTATCTTCTCACCTGATGGTAAGCGACAATGTGGTCAACGATGGAACACGCTTGCCTAGAAATAACCTATTCACTCTTGACTTAAAGACCCCTAAGTTGTAGCTATCAGGAAACACAGACTCTGGCAGGGAATTCCACTCCTTGGCTGTATGCACAATAAATGAGTCACTGTTTTATATCACTAAATGGGAGCAAGAGCCTTAAGCGCTTATTTAAATCGTCACTATTAATGCGGCCGCTCGTAAGTCGTGGCTTCATTTACAATAATAGCCTTAATTAATATTCTGTGGCTCATATTAACGACATGTCGTGAACGGACGCCATTCAGGCTTTTTGTGTTCATTAATTTGTGACGTATTTAAAAGAGATTTATTTATTTGTTCACTAGTTTCTACCAACGGCTACGCCTGCGCGGAAATTGAAAATTTTTCCAAGACAATGTTCTCTTGGGAAAATAGTAGATTAGACATATTGATATATGATACATATACAGAACAGACGGTCGATGGGGACGAAAGGTTCTAGAGTGGCGGCAAGTACCGGAAGACGCAGCGTTGGAAGGCCTCCAACAAGGTGGACCGACGACGATGACGATGCGTGACGCACAGGACCGGTTGGTGTGGCGACGCTTGTGGGAGGCCTATGTCCAGCAGTGGACGTCATTCGGCTAATATGATGATGAGATAAATATTGAATTCCGAACGAAATGAAGACTGCTAAGTTTTGATCCCGAACGCAGTGAAGGGATTTTTGCAATTAACTCCTAAACACTGCGAGGGAGTTAAAAATTTGCTTGAAGTTAGAACCGCCAACAAACAACAACTACCACCTAACATCGAGTGTTACTTGAGCATTTTCTCAAGTAAGTAACGTGTGCTACGATACTATAGAATGAGATTTTGTAATTAAAAATGTAAGAATTCTATCCTTAAGAGGTCCTTTTCCACCTCGCCTATCGTCAACATCGAAAATGGTTTAAAAGCTTGTTACTTCATCTAACGCAATTCAACGCGATGTTTGACGAAAAGGCCACGCAAAAAAGAGATATAATGCTGAAAACTCATTTAGTATTCGGTAATTCAGAGATTTACTCGAATATTTCACAAAACTTGCTCCAGGAAATGGCTGCTTTTTTTAAACCCTTAAAAGTTTTTGGAAAAAGTTGTCGTCATTTAGAATTTTAATAAAATTTGCAAGGCTTCTATAGTTTTCCTTTTTTTACTTTTTAATTTTTAGGCAAATTATGAAAGTGTATAAATAGTGTGAAAGTGTGTAAGTATTCGTATGAATACTTACACACTTTCACTCCACTCCACACACTCCACTCCGATTTTGTATAAAATAGGAGATTTTCAGTGGTCTTTAGTGGATTAATTTTACACAAATTTAGAAATTGATTTAGATAGAAGCCTAAATAATATCCACAAGATACTGTGTTTCCAAAATATCTTATGAAAAATGTACGTCATAATCAGTTACGAGCGGTTGTATGAAAAACAGTGAAAATGTGTGTCGAGATGCATCACCTTCAGTAAAACCTCCCACTCAAACTTCCATTCTCTTCCTTGTCTCCTTTATAAATACGGATGTAAAAACGCGATTCAGAATTTTTGAATTTAGTTCCTATAAGGAAGGCCTCATTCGCGATATCTATCGCTATACACGATCCTAACACAGTTGGGGAAAGGCTAGACAGATTGATTGAAAGCCTGTACACATCAAACAAAGTGTGTGATTGATGTGAGAACTCTTACCGTGCCTGTACCAAAACAGACAGAGGCAGGAACGACCAGTGCCGTAACTAGTATTATAAATGCCCGGTGCGAGAGCTTCCATAACTAGCCCCTTAGGGCCATGTTCACTGAAACAAATTTAAACGTTGATTGCTTTAATACCGGCCTGTTAATATTTAAACAAGGAGCCTTTTTTATCTGTTCGCCATCACCTTTTGACGTTGGGCTACTTAACCGAGACATAACGGAGCGTTTTTGAACGAGTGAGTGAGCAAATGCAATACTACCAAATAAAATGTCCATCATAAAATCTCGTCTAAGCTTACAACTTTTTAAAATTGCCAGATAATTTTTGAGAGCAGTTCGGAGCCATTACCATTCGGCCACAACTACGGGTTGTGGCCGAGTGGTAATGGCTCCGACTTACGAGTTGTAGGTCACAGGTTCAAATCCTGCCAGGCGCATTACTTTGTGTAATTTATTTCATTACTACTGCTCTCAATACGGCGAAGAAAACCATCGTGATGAAACCGGCATGTTCTAGAACCAAAAATGGATTACGGCCCATTCCCTCTCCTAAAGAGAAGGCCTGAGTCCTAGCAGTGGGTAACATAAAAAAAGCTGATGATGATGATGTAGGTATAGTTTATGCCATAAAATGTAAAAGTTGCTGTTCATTGTTTCTTTCGCTTTACAAGAAATATATTTTGCGTTGGACGGTTTATTAGCGCGCTCTTTCTGGTCTGTCAGTATCATTATCGAGCTCGGTTAATATAATCATCCGGTCAACGTCAAAAACCGATGTTTAGGCTGTGGTGAACTGGAAATATTGCTTTAAACAAACATTTTAATATTTAAACGGTCGGTTTATTGTAGGTGAACACTGGCCTTAAAAAAAGTTTTGCTCTCACCTGACAAGAACAAAAGAAAAATGAACGGTAATAAAAAAATAGGCGTGACGCAATACTTCAAACACCTCCAACGCTCACTATTTATCTTTTGTGGGTGCTGGAGCCCTGAGCATATTATACAGAATCGGTAATCCTGGTGGGTCGCGTATACAAACGTAAGTAGTACGAGTATGTACACGATAAATAGTATTGCTCCTTAGTAGTCCTAAGTTTGAGCTACACGAATACTGACAAATGCTTGCACTGACTGGACAGGTCCACTCAAATGTGTTTGGTTCTTTCCTCAAAAGACCATCTGAGACACAAATCTGCATAGTTCTCATATGATTTGACATGTTCTTTACTGTATGGACCCCTGAGTTTGTTTCGGTGTTTCTTCTCAGGGTAGTCATCTCGTTAAACCTGACTCAAAACAAAATTGACGTGTAAAAGTGTTTTTTGAAAACCTATTTACAAAATAAAGATCATTTATCAATAATCTATCTATATATATAAAAATGACCCCCGTTTTCCGTTGTCACGACTTGGCATGAAAACGGCTTGACCGATTTGGCTGATTTTTTTTTTGTTGTGATTGTTATTGTGAGGAGAAGTTTCTTATGGAAAAAAAAATTAGGGTAGTGTAGGGTAGAGTAGGGTAGAGTAGGGTAGAGTAGGGTAGAGTAGGGTAGAGTAGGGTAGAGTAGGGTAGAGTAGGGTAGAGTAGGGTAGAGTAGGGTAGAGTAGGGTAGAGTAGGGTAGAGTAGGGTAGAGTAGGGTAGAGTAGGGTAGAGTAGGGTAGAGTAGGGTAGAGTAGGGTAGAGTAGGGTAGAGTAGGGTAGAGTAGGGTAGAGTAGGGTAGAGTAGGGTAGAGTAGGGTAGAGTAGGGTAGAGTAGGGTAGAGTAGGGTAGAGTAGGGTAGAGTAGGGTAGAGTAGGGTAGAGTAGGGTAGAGTAGGGTAGAGTAGGGTAGAGTAGGGTAGAGTAGGGTAGAGTAGGGTAGAGTAGGGTAGAGTAGGGTAGAGTAGGGTAGAGTAGGGTAGAGTAGGGTAGAGTAGGGTAGAGTAGGGTAGAGTAGGGTAGAGTAGGGTAGAGTAGGGTAGAGTAGGGTAGAGTAGGGTAGAGTAGGGTAGAGTAGGGTAGAGTAGGGTAGAGTAGGGTAGAGTAGGGTAGAGTAGGGTAGAGTAGGGTAGAGTAGGGTAGAGTAGGGTAGAGTAGGGTAGAGTAGGGTAGAGTAGGGTAGAGTAGGGTAGAGTAGGGTAGAGTAGGGTAGAGTAGGGTAGAGTAGGGTAGAGTAGGGTAGAGTAGGGTAGAGTAGGGTAGAGTAGGGTAGAGTAGGGTAGAGTAGGGTAGAGTAGGGTAGAGTAGGGTAGAGTAGGGTAGAGTAGGGTAGAGTAGGGTGGAGTAGGGAAGAGCGGGAGCGAAGCCGCGCGGGCAAAGCTAGTAGATATTGTTTGTAAGCTATGACAACTAAGCATTATCTAAAACTTTACACTGGTTGGATTAATTTGGATTAGACGCACAATGCCACATTCGAAAACACGTTGGATTTTTGCGAAATGTCATATTCTCAAATTTTCATAATCTCAAAACAGCATACCGCAAAACGTCACATTAGCAAAATACCATTTTCGCAAAATGACATTTCGCATAATGTCTAAAATGTCATTTCGGGCACAATATATTTTTTAATGTAACGTTTTCAGAATGTTTAATTTTGATAATGTGGCATTTTGCTAGTGTGGCATATTGAGAAAAGTCGTTTTGTGAATGTGGCATTTTGCGTCTAATCCGATAATTTCCGCGCCTTGTGCATGGACATCGCTGGCATTGCCTTAGTTACGGCACTGGGAACAACCCACGTTGCGAAAAACCGAGCAAAGTTTAATAATAAAGATATCTTTAGCGACCAGAGACACGTATACCGATGGTCGCCATATTTAATATAGAGCGACAGTTTGGCGCCAAAATATCGGCGGAACGTTGGCAGACATGTGTTGTTGTTCCGTGCGGAATACGTAATGAAATGAGCGGATATTAACCCTTCAGATACCGTCAATTAGAGACACAATAGTAAGACAATAGATGCGCGGCCACCGGTGGTCGCTTGGGGATTCATGAATTAAAACGGAACGGAAAAACAGGTGCGGGGGGGGGGATGTGAAACACACGGATTTTCACTTAAAATTGGTTGAAGAAGGCGTTACGTCATGGTGAAGTGATTTTTAATAGTAATTTTGTAGGAAAATGCTCGTGCTAGGAATATTTGATTTGACCTATTTTGGAGGTATGCGGAACAGGGCGTATAGTCTCAAATACCTCCGTTGAAAAGGATCCTCTGACCAGACTGGTGTTATGTCTGGTGGGTAACTGTCCGTTAGATGATTTTGGACTGTTCTATATGTTCAAATCGCGCGGAGAACTTTAATTGCGTGATGCTGGATTAGTTATTATGTGACGCCATAGATGTCGCTACATTATGGAGAAGAATCGGCAAAAATCTACCCGGTCATTTAAAAAAAAAATTGATTGTAATTTTTTTCCATATTACTATATGAAGTCGAGATGGCTGTAGTCTAAACAATCTTACACAGCCCTTCTCAAACTTTAAGGGCTTGCTCAGTACCCCTAGCCAAGTTGCTGAATCTCCAATAGTTAACGCTAGTAGAAAGCTTCGAATGTATGGGAATGACGTCATCGCAACGCTCAGTCACGTGGTCAGAACAAAAGAATTGGCGGCAAGGTCAACTCGAAGCGTTTGACGCAAGCGAAACGGTTGTAACTTGGCTAGGAGAACATTAGATGAAACTGAACCACCTTCCACAAGACTTTTTTTCAGAAAACGGAAAAAAAGTCAGTCTCACTATACAAAATTAAAAACTTGATTGGACAGTTTGTATGCAGAGGCCGATTTTTTTTTTCATTTTTGAGAAATTACGGAGTCATTTTCCACCCCAACCTTGGACACAAAATAATGGGGAGCCAGTAAGTACAGCATTTGGCATAAGAGTTTCCAACACAACAAAAGCATTTTCGATTCCCAAACCATACAATAAAATATTCGTTCAATAAATCCCCAAAGAGTTTCTTGCTTTCAACAGAACGTACTTAAGCCGTTCAGCACGCGTACACCGAGAACCAATACAATACAATAAAGCTAAGAATACAATACATACAGTACAACACACTTGGCGTTCACAAAAAATACTGATAAATCTGTATCAAGTGTTTTATGTTGCTGCGTGTGATCGGGCTTGAGCTTGGCCGCATGTCACACCGAAGCGAGCATTGAGAGTTGCCGAATTTTTTTTTTATAAAACGTACACTAGGAAAAACTTCTGTATCATGGGCGAGTTCACAAACATGTAAACTTCTGTATACACGGGTACCGATTTCTTCTGTCGCTTAAGCTAAGGTCTTTCAGACAGAAAAAAAACAGTGGCTATGTAATATTTGTAATGCCAATATGTAGTAACTTGCATTGATGAACGAGTAATCAGGTACACCAATATTGAAACATTAATTTAAACATTTTAACCCTTCAGATACCGTCAATTAGAGACACAATAGTAAGACAATAGATGCGCGGCCACCGGTGGTCGCTTGGGGATTTATGAATTAATAAATTTAGTTGAAAACTTCTCAATTTAATCGACATTAATAACATATGTGTTACATCAAAAATTACGTCTATTCATAGTTGTTATAATGCATTTTGCCGAACAATGTGTTCGCTAATTTATGTATGTTCCAAATGTGTTAATATTTTACTCATTAATCATATTCACGGTTCCATTGTTAGCTTAATGTCTAAACAATCATGTAATCTATTTGTTGGTTTTGTAAAAGTTTAGATGAAATCCTTACTAATATTATAAAAGCGAAAGTGAGTTTGTTTGTTTGTTTGTTACGTCGTCACGCCTAAATGGCAAAATCGATTTTCATGAAACTTGGTACACGGATAGACCATGTCCTGGAATAGGATATAGGAGACTTTTTATCCCGGAAATATGTTCCCTTGGGATAATTTTCTGCTATCACGCGGGCGAAGCCGCTGGGAGCAGCTAGTTATGAAATAAAGAGAGGCTATATACAGCGGAAAGTGTGACCATGATACAAAGTGAGTAATGTACATACGGGGCAGTTTTGGGATTGCTCCTATCACGAACAAAATTATATAGCACCGCCTAAGTTAGTATGTACATGAAATGAGGTGAAGCGAAGACCATATGGTAAAAACCACACTTAATTTACCTGAACAAAAGAGAGGGAGAAGCCGCTTGCCATTAACCTGATAGTGTAATATCGAGAGAGACCTCAAGAAAGCCACATTACCAAAATCGAGCACCCAGGACAGACTGTCCTGGCGCAGAATTGTGACGAGACCCGATCCCAGATAATGGGAGTAGAGACGGACAAACAAGAAGAAAGAAGAGAGACCGAGCCGTCATCAACGCAATACAACGCGATGTTTGATAAAGAAGGAATGTGAAAAAGAAAAATAAATCCTGTATTGGGCTGTTGGCATTCAATCATTCTGTCACTCATTCGAATGTTTTACAAAACTTGTTCCAGATAATACGTGTATTTTTTTAAATTTTAAAAATTTTCGTCTTTCAAAATCTCGATTAAATGTGCAAGTAAGTTTTTTTTTAAAAGTTGATTATGAAAGGAGAAAGTTCAAGAAAACCAGTAAATTTTCAGTGGTTTTTACATTATTTTTGTTTTACACACATTTATAATTTCATTTCAAAAGAAAAATAGATCTACAATATACTATGTTACCAAAATATTTATAGAGAAAGATGTTTAATAACATCATAATCACGTAAGAGCGGTTGCATGTAAATTTATCTCGGGTTGGGAGCTTTTAATTTACGATCAAGGGAGCCATAAATTAATTTATTGTCTAATTTTCTTGACCCTGGACCAATTTTGTATGTAACAGTGGTTGTTTTGTATGCTTACAGCTTATGAAGTGTAAGCCTCTGACCATATTTCAGTCTCAGTGGCCTAACTCAATTGGAGATTAGCTGAGTTGCCAAAATATATTACGGAGCACCTCTCGGTCCGGACAAAGCGTTTTGCCTCGTTGTTTATACCGCGTATATCGAAGGACTGGAACAATTTGGCTGCTGCGGTCTTTCTAATTGATTATAATTTGGGTGTCTTCAAGGCTAGAGTGTTTCGCCTCGTTGTTTATACCCCGTATATCGAAGGACTGGATCAATTTACCTACAGCGGTCTTCCTGTCCGATTATAATTTTAATTTGGGTGTCCTCATGGCTAGAGTGGCTAGGCTGTTAAGAAATTAGTGCGCTTCACCATCAACAATTGCAATACTGCTTACCATTAGGTGGGATCGCAGTCAAGCCCTGGTTTATACAAAAAAAAACCCACAAGTGTGTACACAAATAGGTATTATCTCTTCCTTTACTCTAATTGATGACCAATGAAGATGATGAACGATCCTGTGCGTCCCGCATCCATTGGACACACACAGGATCCTTCATTGTGGCGACGCTTGGGGTAGGCCTATTATTATTATTTTCTTTATTGTTAATACATATTAAAATATCACAAACAAATTTTTTTTCTATGTACCTATTGCAGTGGACGCCTATCGGCTGAAATGAAGATGACAAATGACACAACCGTGAAAAAGATCAACGGTTATACATATTTTCCGAAGTATGAGGAATTCTGCGTTTATTCGGAGAAATTCCAAGTGACTAAATATTAGAGCCAGTTTTGATATTACGTATCTGCCATCTACCATAACACTGTTTGTTTTTTGTGTTAAAAATTTGAAGTTGAGTATCTGCTAATCTAGATATTTTAGGTTGAAAATCAGTTAAACTTTGGCATTTATAAAGAGTTTAACGTAATTGTCAATCTTAAATCGCTATTATGTCATAGCAACATTATAGCGAATATTCATGTCTCGTAGCTACGTAAAAAAACACAAAAAGTGAACTAAAGGGTTCTGTTTTTTTTTCTTTTAAGGTACTGCACCCTAAAAAGACCATTGACAAATATGATAACAGTTGTTTCATTTACCGTTCTGCAATTTTTAGGTTTGCACGTTACACTTCGGTGTGACAATCGCCTTCATACAAACGCCCAGCAGATGAGATACACAAAATATCGCTTTCGCAAAGAATAAGATCGGATACGCGGGATACCTTTGTGTTCCAGCACTTTGACAAACAATATAATATATGGGAGAGACGTATTAACTTTATCCGAAGCCTTTGAGCAATGTCACTGTTTATTCTCTGGATAAGGAATAGGGCTATTTTTCAACGACTTAGCTCAAGTGTTTTTTTTTTTTGTAAATAGCTTGAAAAGTAAACGCATTTGTTTGTTTCTTTCTAGTGCTTTTTTGTGACCTCAGGCAAGCTGCTTGAGACGGGAACATGTTTTATTGTCAAGACTTTTTCACTCTTTACTTAAAGACCTAAGTTATAGCTATCAGAAAACTCAGACTCCGGCAGGGATTACCAATCCTTAGCTGTACGTACAATAAATGTGTTCCCAAAACGTTTTGTATATATGGGTGGGATGGGATATCAACCAAGTATCGGTGGCGCAACGCGGTATGTCTAGTGCTCCGATGATGGAACGGACTTGGCGGAATTAGATTGTGCAATTCCGGTGCACACTCCCCGAAATTTTCACAACAGAAAACCGACAGGCCCGGCGGCGATGCTTAAGGCTTTGGAGCTTCAACTCGACAAGTGCATTATTTCCGATGATCCTCTTAGCTCGCTTCTCAATCGACTCTTGTACATCAAGCTGGTATTTGGCAGACCCAACCCAAAGATGAGAGCTTGCGCTTCATATTTCTATGTTTACATAAATCATTTAAAAATCGAAAGGTTGTCAAGGACACAATGTTTGCAATCTATGTAATGTCTTCGTAGATTCTGTCTTCTAAATATCTTGTACAAAAATACCCACACATCAGAATATTATCCGAGATCGTCACGTAGCTAGCGTATCGTTGCAGTCTCATTTCCTCCGACACGAGGTGAGCAGTAATCCGTGGCGCGATCGTACGTGTTTCTTATCTGCCCGCTATATATACCTCGCGAGGTAAGCTGCCTGCTAGGTTATGCGGCTATTAACACGAACCACGTGAATGTAACAGACATAGCTGACAGTGGATTTATTTGTCACCAGGTTTAAAATGTGAATAGAATTTTAAAACGGTGGCATGACAAAGTACATGAAGCTTGCGGTCAGTGCCGTTTTTGAGCATTTAGGCTGTTAGGGAAGGTGACGGACTGGGCTTCGGGAGTCACAAGGCGATTTCCAATCACGGGACCTTTGCGGATGGTGAGCAACAGGTAGCTCGCCGTCCGACAACAACCCGGCTCGTTGGCGCGTAGTGTTTCGAGTGAAAAGTAATATTAGCATGAGTGACGGGACTCGACAAGGCCGATGTCTGCCAGAACCACGATATTGTTTAACCCTTCAGATACCGTCAATTAGAGACACAATAGTAAGACAATAGATGCGCGGCCACCGGTGGTCGCTTGGGGATTCATGAATTAAAAGAGTTACCGCAATCCTGAAAAAAGGGCAATTGGAGGAACACGGGTGACTTTTAGTCAGTAAAAATCTGACACTCCCTCTCCAAGAGCGAGAGAATTTATTATTAGAAGCAAAAAAGGTGCTATTTTGGCAGTTACACTTCTTGAATTCTCTTTGTTGTTCAGTAAGGGGTCATAAGTGCTGTTGCACTCTTAAACAGTCTAAAATTTATTTGTAGAAAATTTTTAATGGTTCACCACTAATTTAATTAAATAGAATAGGATCTAAAGTAATTAATTTGTACTACTAAAAAAATTTTTGACACTTTAATTAACAGTAGAGTTCCACAGTAAAGTGCAGATGCACCAATGTTGAGTGCATCTGCACTTTTGACCCCTAACTGTATATATAAATTATCTGAAAATCCAATAGGTATCAGAGAATGGGCTCCTAAATTGTACCTTCTTAATTTCCAAATGTAAACACACCTTAAGGTAAAAATGTACTTTACAAATATGGTTGACGTTATCGCAAGATTGTATTTGCTGTTAAGAGCTCTTTCAAAGTTACTCAAAGGAAATGAGAGCGACGCGAACGTTTTCTACAATAGGCACGACCTGTGGACGTGTTGCCAAGGCTTCGCAGCTCTCGGTGAAATTATTTCGATACTTGTAGTGTGTATCGTTGTTTTATCTACACTAATATTATAAAGAGGGAAATTGGTATTTTTGCGTGTATGTTTGTAATGAATAACACTAATAACCAACACTAATAACTGATTACCTAAATATAAACCAATTTTTCAACCGTACACTCGAATTAAGGTTCAGTTGAAAACCAGCGTCAGGCAACTAGTAGTTGTCTGGCATTTTTGCTGAACTGGACCTATTTGGCGCCACCGCGAGACACACATTTACTTTTCTTTCTAATGAATAAAAACGTGTTGCGCCGACCCCAAATAAAACGGGATAAAAGCAAGAAGAAGAAGACTTTGTAATGAATAAACTCAAAAACTACTGCGCCGATTTCAAATATTGTTTCACCATCGAAAAGCTATATTCACCCTAAGTAACATAGGCTATATTTTTTGCCCGTGTGAAGCCGAGCCGGGCCGCTAGTATTGAATATTTTTAATCCCACTCTTTTTTTTTCGGTGAGGAAATAGAATAGAAATACTTTTATTGGGGACAGACAGCCCAATGGATGTAAACACAAAGTAATAAATAACAAAAGTACTAAGTGAAATTTCCACTGTTGGACTTAGCCCCCTAAGTGTCACCATAACGACAGCCTTATGGAAGGTCTCCGTCACCACTCCAGAATCTTTCTGATCCATCGACCATCTGTTCTGCGAGCAATGTCACTGCCCACTGCTGCTTCAGTTGGGCGATACTTCGGGCTATGTCGATAAGGTTCTCCTGCGGATATCTTCATTCCTGATGTGAGGTGTGTCTGTGATAAGGATACTCACGAATGTAGAATTGTTCATGAGGAGTCTGGTGGTGAAGTTCTTGACGTTGAACAGCGTGAGACCTCCCCATCGATCTCTGAATACCAGCTCCTCATCTGAAACAAGAGAAACAAAGGTTTCAATGAAATTCGCATTTTGTTAACTTTTGTGAGAGATATTCTGGTAAAAAAACTGGACAAGTATAAGACGGACTCGTGCACGAAGAGTTATTCATCATTGTAAATGTTATTTTTGTTTCTGGAGAAAAATATTTAATTTTTTTGGGTAACATACGTTAACAATCTACAAAGAGGTAAAGTGTTTCTTTGTTTGTAGGAGATAATCTCTGGAAGTACTGGTCTGATTGCTTAAATTTTTTCACCGATAGTAAGGCTACTTTATTCCTGAGTGACATAGGCTATATTTTATGTACGCGGGCAAAGCTATGGGCAAAGGCTAGAACAATATATAACGACTGACCATATACAAGCCTCCACATAAAATATGGGTGAGTATTCTTGGAAGTTACAGAAGTAATTGAGATGAAGTTTAGTTGGAAGACCTTATGAAATACAATAATGTAAGACAATTACAAGCTTTTAGACCTAATAATGTTTATATTGAGTTAAATTTTATTATGTAATACGTGATTGTTCCGAAGAGTTACAAGTCCTATGTTCTTTTCTTTATTAATTATGCATACAACAAAATAAGATTTTTTAGTTCTTAACAAACTAAAAAACCCCGGTCGAGTGCGAGTCAGAATTGCGCATCGAGGGTTTTTTCTAAAATTTTCCGAATCACAAAAAGTAATAATTTTGTTATATTGTACTGAGTGAGTTGCAGAATCCTAAAAAACAATATTTTATCTGCTAAACTCTTATTAAGTGAGTATACTCGTAACTTACACTAGGGGTTTTTTCAAGTAGATGCCAAAAGAAAAAAAGGGACCCGTTTTTTTGTGTAATAAATTCATGGAAGGAATTGTCAGTCTAGACTTTTGCTGACTAAAACCCGTCCATGTTCCTTCGGTTGCCTTTGCTCTTTCAATCCCCTGCCAGGACGTATATAACCTGACCTTCATACTAATACTTTCCACTACCTTAGCAAAGCGATTTGCACAGCGGCGTGGAAACAACGAGGGTTTTATTACAACTTATGTGAGAAAAGGGTTCTGTACAACTAAAATCGACGGTAGAATGTTCACGGTTCAACTAACATTGGTTTTAATAAGGTTATTGTGTGTTTCCATTCTAGTTTGATACGGTATGAATAGGGACCAAGTTACGCTGGGTTTTGTTATAGCGTTGTTTAAACCTTGTTATTTTCGGTTGATAACAGAGTTACAAAGGAAAAACTTTCGGTTCCAGAAGAAAAATAAAATAGTAGAAAAGTACCTAAGTTTATTTTTTGGTGTTTTAAACCTTCTGATCCTGTTGACGGCGAGCAACGGGTAGCTTGTTGTCCAGTCGTCGGGTAATGATCAAGTCCGATTGCCGCCAGTTGAGACTGGTTATCTCTTAGCTGCCAGGACTTAATTTTTTTAAAATTGTTTTTACTTTTTTACATTGTGCTCACTTAATAGAAGCAAAGAGAAATATGTAACCAAGATTTGTAACTCATAATAAGATTTAAGAGTGTCCATGGAGTTTCTTGCACGTTCTTCTCCATAGAGATCTACTCTTTGGAACGTGCAATTTAGCTTCACTTTTTTGACTGACTAACTTACATATTGACAATTCAAAAGCGCCTGTAATTGGTCTATTTGAAATAAACGTTTCTGATTTCCCGTTCCAAGTACGGCTCGAAGAGTCACAACCTTGCAGTGTATTACTAACATCATAAAAAACAACTTTCGTTCCGTGTTTTTACAAAACATAACACATTAACCAAAAACAAACCGTTAAGATTTCGTGGTTCTATCTAACACATTTCAACTCTGTATTTCACCGTATCTACTTACTAAGTTCATGTTCATCTACCCTCAGCTATGGTACTATCGCTTGCTTCGCATAGACTTCGTAATATTTAGAATGTTCAATTGAAATATTTTTATTTGTGTATGATAATCTGATGAACTATAATATGATAAAATTTTAAAAGTTATAGAATAAAAGTTGTTGTTTATGATGTTCTTAACATAGTCCTGAGAAGTTGCTAGTGTTTTACGAATAACCCTGGTAGATATCCCGACCTATAAAAGCTTGCTATAAAAAATTGATTTTCATTAAAAGCTTGTTTCATATACTAAAAATAATATGTACAAGGATATGCATTATTCCAGTTACATGTTTACCTGCCTTACCAACCCCGTGTTTACTAAGTTGGGGTTCAATTTGGCAGTTCTCCCCGGAACCAGGCCGTCATATGAAGTAGTTTGTCCGTACCTCGATCAATCACGGGAAGGGTAACTACACTGGTCGGCTTTTACTTGCGACACTGACATACAGCCGCTTAGTTCCGACAGCTGAAATAGGGCTTGTATTTTTATAAATGAGTGTCATTTTTTTCGTGGTTAGTCATGAGTAGGAAACTTTCTATCCTGAATGCAACTTTATACACACTGATTATTTTTTCTACAACTATCACACAACGCCGTCTAGTCCCAAGCTAAGCAGAGCTCGCGTAATGAGTACTAGACAACTAATAAACATACTTATAATATAAATAATATAAAATCGCTTTTAGCGATAAGACCGCCCATTGTGACACCCTAATAATTTTAAGTTTCTGTGTAATTTTTTATTTTTGGTGTACAATAAAGAATTTATCTATCTATCTATACATTTTTAAATACGTACATATTTCGTTTCGTACATTCTTCACACTGTAAGAGTTTTGCTAAGTTTGTTGTGTAGCTCTGTTTATTATTGAAGTACTTGGTCGTTTGACTACCACTCTTTATGCACTGGGGGAGGCCTATGTCCAGCAGTGCACTTATATCGGCTGAAATGATAATGATGATGATTTATGTACTATTGTGGTGGGGTTTTAGACACTTTTCTTGAGTGTTAAGTTTATATAACATTTACACTTATTTGTTATTCAATTATTATCAAGTTTCATCATTTATTATGGACTTATCTTAGTTAATTATACTTTTAAACAAAAAAAATAAAACATCGTGGAGCTGATTTCAATGCATAGATACACAGATATATAATTATACTAGATTTTACCCGCTGCTTCGCCCGGGTTTATTAATATACTTTACTCTTTCTCCTCCTATTCTCACTTAAAAAAATATGCCTATTTCCGTCTCCAGGGTCCCAACTATCTCTGTATTAAAATTCATTAAAATCGGTTTTGCCATTTAGGCGTGAAGACGTAACAAACAAATAAATAAACAAACAAAGTCACTTTCGCTTTTATAATATTAGTAAGGATACATATCCTGTATAATAGGTACATAATAGTATATATTATTACATACATAATTATTGAAAACAATAGACAGAAATATAAATGCCTACATTTAATGTTGGTCATCTGGTATGGCCGTGTGTAGTTTTTTGCTAAAAAGCGAAGAATTGGTCTCACAAGACTGCTAACTGTGATTTAAACTAGACAACATAATTATACTGTTGGTAATTACTTGATTCTCTTCGTACCTTAATGGTTTTGGGTAGTTTATGTTTATAAGTTTTGTGCCCCCATGGCTTTTTTCAGGTTGGAAATCATCCAATGACTTCTTCCGCACTTTGTGTCAGACTTTTACGGACTGAAACACACTCTTATGTTCCTTCTTAGTCATGCGGTCCAGGAGGTCAGGTTTCCCTTTCAGAATCGATTGCATAGCCTCAGTAGGCTCCGGCCCTGCTGTGCCCCTACGGCTTTGTTGACATCTCCTTGAGGTGTACGTGGGATACTGAGTGCCGTCACCCGTCTTTGCAGAGGCGCATTACTTTATGTAATTTATTTCATCACCACTGCTCTCAAAACGGTGAAGGAAAACATCGTGACGAAACTGGCATATCCAAGAACAAAACTCCGAAGACATAATAATATGGCATTCACCAACCCGCACTGGGCTCGCGTGTTGGATTACGGCCTATTCCATCTCGTAGAGAGGCGGCTTGAGTCCTAGCAGTGGGAATATTAAGAGGCTGATAATGCTGGATGGCGTTCTGTGAAAGTTATGGAATATTATTATTATTTTGTGCATAGTTATCAACTGTCACGACGGCAAAACCACAAATTATATAGGTACAGAAGTCAATCTACATACAAAGCGCGCTCGAGCAACGCACACATAGACACCGCTCACGGACACGATGTCTCGGAGCGTCTCAGCCTACTTGTCGAACAGTTCCGGCTGAAACGCTCATTAGTGTGCGTCCACCAAGCGTATACATGAGATTGTCTTCTGTACATAACTATTTTGTGGCGAAGCCGCTGACCAAATTAAGTCGTAATGTGGGGGAGCATTAGGCGCGCGCGTAACTCGGGCGTGTGAGCGGCGCGGACGCCGCGAGTACGCTGCGTAAGAGTCGCGTGTTACCGCCGTGTGACGTGTGTGCAGCGAGCGCGCGGAGGAAGGGGTAAGAACGCGACTCGAGCGCCGCGTGCACTCTCCACACACGTAAGCGTCGCGTGTTACCGCCGTGTGACGTGTGTGCAGCGAGCGTGCGGCAGCAGGGGTAACAACGTGACTCGAGCTCCGCGTGCACTCTCCACATACGCCGCGTGCACTCTCCACACACGTAAGCGTCGCGTGTTACCGCCGTGTGACGTGTGTGCAGCGAGCGCGCGGCGGAAGGGGTAACAACGTGACTCGAGCGCCGCGTGCACTCTCCACACACGTAAGCGTCGCATGTCGCCGCCGTGTGACGTGTGTGCAGCGAGCGTGCGGCGGCAGGGGTAACAACGTGACTCGAGCGCCGCGTGCATTCTCCACACACGCCGCGTGCACTCTCCACAAACGCCGCGTGCACTCTCCACAAACGCCGCGTGCACTCTCCACACACGTAAGCGTCGCGTGTTACCGCCGTGTGACGTGTGTGCAGCGAGCGTGCGGTAGAAGGGGTAAGAACGCGAATCGAGCGCCGCGTGCACTCTCCACACACGTAAGCGTCGCGTGTTGCTGCCGGTGACGTGTGTGCAGCAAGCGTGCGGCGGAAGAGGTAACAACGTGACTCGAGCGCCGCGTGCACTCTCCACACACGTAAGCGTCGCGTGTTACCGCCGTGTGACGTGTGTGCAGCGAGCGCGCGGCGGAAGGGGTAACAACGTGACTCGAGCACCGCGTGCACTCTCCACACACGTAAGCGTCGCGTGTTGCCGCCGTGTGACGTGTGTGCAGCGAGCGTGCGGCGAAAGAGGTAACATAGTGACTCGAGCGCCGCGTGCACTCTCCAAACACGCCGCGTGCACTCTCCACAGACGCCGCGTGCACTCTCCACACACGCCGCGTGCACTCTCCACACACGCCGCGTGCACTCTCCACACACGTAAGCGTCGCGTGTTACCACCGTGTGACGTGTGTGCAGCGAGCGCGCGGCGGAAGGGGTAACAACGTGACTCGAGCGCCACGTGCACTCTCCACACACGTAAGCGTCGCGTGTTGCCGCCGTGTGACGTGTGTGCAGCGAGCGTGCGGTGGAAGGGTTAAGAACGCGACTCGAGCGCCGCGTGCACTCTCCACACACGTAAGCGTCGCGTGTTGCCGCCGTGTGACGTGTGTGCAGCGAGCGTGCGGCGGAAGAGGTAACAACGTGACTCGAGCGCCGCGTGCACTCTCCACACACGTAAGCGTCCCGTGTTGCCGCTGTGTGACTAGTGTGCAGCGAGCGTGCGGCGGAAGAGGTAACAACGTGACTCGAGCGCCGCGTGCACTCTCCACACATGCCACGTGCACTCTCCACACACGTAAGCGTCGCGTGTTGCCGCCGTGTGACGTGTGTGCAGCGAGCGTGCGGCGGAAGAGGTAACAACGTGACTCGAGCGCCGCGTGCACTCTCCAAACAGGCCGCGTGCACTCTCCACACACGCCGCGTGCACTCTCCACACACGCCGCGTGCACTCTCCACACACGTAAGCGTCGCGTGTTACCACCGTGTGACGTGTGTGCAGCGAGCGCGCGGCGGAAGGGGTAACAACGTGACTCGAGCGCCGCGTGCACTCTCCACACACGTAAGCGTCGCGTGTTGCCGCCGTGTGACGTGTGTGCAGCGAGCGTGCGGTGGAAGGGTTAAGAACGCGACTCGAGCGCCGCGTGCACTCTCCACACACGTAAGCGTCGCGTGTTGCCGCCGTGTGACGTGTGTGCAGCGAGCGTGCGGCGAAAGAGGTAACAACGTGACTCGAGCGCCGCGTGCACTCTCCACACACGTAAGCGTCCCGTGTTGCCGCTGTGTGACTAGTGTGCAGCGAGCGTGCGGCGGAAGAGGTAACAACGTGACTCGAGCGCCGCGTGCACTCTCCACACATGCCACGTGTACTCTCCACACACGTAAGCGTCGCGTGTTGCCGCCGTGTGACGTGTGTGCAGCGAGCGTGCGGCGGAAGAGGTAACAACGTGACTCGAGCGCCGCGTGCACTCTCCAAACAGGCCGCGTGCACTCTCCACACACGCCGCGTGCACTCTCCACACACGTAAGCGTCGCGTGTTGCCGCTGTGTGACGTGTGTGCAGCGAGCGTGCGGCGGAAGAGGTAACAACGTGACTCGAGCGCCGCGTGCACTCTCCAAACAGGCCGCGTGCACTCTCCACACACGTAAGCGTCGCGTGTTGCCGCTGTGTGACGTGTGTGCAGCGAGCGTGCGGCGGAAGAGGTAACAACGTGACTCGAGCGCCGCGTGCACTCTCCAAACAGGCCGCGTGCACTCTCCACACACGCCGCGTGCACTCTCCACACACGCCGCGTGCACTCTCCACACACGCCGCGTGCACTCTCCACACACGTAAGCGTCGCGTGTTACCACCGTGTGACGTGTGTGCAGCGAGCGTGCGGTGGAAAGGGTAAGAACGCGACTCGAGCGCCGCGTGCACTCTCCACACACGTAAGCGTCGCGTGTTACCACCGTGTGACGTGTGTGCAGCGAGCGCGCGGCGGAAGGGGTAAGAACGCGACTCGAGCGCCGCGTGCACTCTCCACACACGTAAGCGTCGCGTGTTGCTGCTGTGTGACGTGTGTGCAGCGAGCGTGCGGCGGAAGAGGTAACAACGTGACTCGAGCGCAGCGTGCACCCTCCACACACGCCGCGTGCACTCTCCACACACGTAAGCGTCGCGTGTTACCACCGTGTGACGTGTGTGCAGCGAGCGCGCGGCGAAAAGGGTGACTCGAGCGCCGCGTGCACTCTCCACACACGTAAGCGTCGCGTGTTGCCGCCGTGTGACGTGTGTGCAGCGAGCGTGCGGTGGAAGGGGTAACAACGTGACTCGAGCGCGGCGTGCACTCTCCACACACGTAAGCGTCGCGTGTTATCCTCATTACCATGTTTCTGGCAAATAAAGTACTTTGACTTTAACGTGACTCGAGCTCCGCGTGCATTCACCACACACGCCGCGTGCACTCTCCACACACGTAAGCGTCGCGTGTTACCGCCGTGTGACGTGTGTGCAGCGAGCGCGCGGCGGAAGGGGTAACAACGTGACTCAAGCGCCGCGTGCACTCTCCACACACGTAAGCGTCGCGTGTTGCCGCTGTGTGACGTGTGTGCAGCGACCGTGCGGTGGAAGAGGTAAGAACGCGAATCGAGCGCCGCGTGAACTCTCCACACACGTAAGCGTCGCGTGTTGCTGCCTGTGACGTGTGTGCAGCGAGCGTGCGGCGGAAGAGGTAACAACGTGACTCGAGCGCCGCGTGCACTCTCCACACACGTAAGCGTCGCGTGTTGCCGCTGTGTGACGTGTGTGCAGCGAGCGTGCGGCGGAAGAGGTAACAACGTGACTCGAGCGCCGCGTGCACTCTCCACACATGCCACGTGCACTCTCCACACACGTAAGCGTCGCGTGTTGCCGCCGTGTGACGTGTGTGCAGCGAGCGTGCGGCGGAAGAGGTAACAACGTGACTCGAGCGCCGCGTGCACTCTCCAAACAGGCCGCGTGCACTCACCACACACGCCGCGTGCACTCTCCACACACGCCGCGTGCACTCTCCACACACGTAAGCGTCGCGTGTTACCACCGTGTGACGTGTGTGCAGCGAGCGCGCGGCGGAAGGGGTAACAACGTGACTCGAGCGCCGCGTGCACTCTCCACACACGTAAGCGTCGCGTGTTGCCGCCGTGTGACGTGTGTGCAGCGAGCGTGCGGTGGAAGGGTTAAGAACGCGACTCGAGCGCCGCGTGCACTCTCCACACACGTAAGCGTCGCGTGTTGCCGCCGTGTGACGTGTGTGCAGCGAGCGTGCGGCGAAAGAGGTAACAACGTGACTCGAGCGCCGCGTGCACTCTCCACACACGTAAGCGTCCCGTGTTGCCGCTGTGTGACTAGTGTGCAGCGAGCGTGCGGCGGAAGAGGTAACAACGTGACTCGAGCGCCGCGTGCACTCTCCACACATGCCACGTGTACTCTCCACACACGTAAGCGTCGCGTGTTGCCGCCGTGTGACGTGTGTGCAGCGAGCGTGCGGCGGAAGAGGTAACAACGTGACTCGAGCGCCGCGTGCACTCTCCAAACAGGCCGCGTGCACTCTCCACACACGCCGCGTGCACTCTCCACACACGTAAGCGTCGCGTGTTGCCGCTGTGTGACGTGTGTGCAGCGAGCGTGCGGCGGAAGAGGTAACAACGTGACTCGAGCGCCGCGTGCACTCTCCAAACAGGCCGCGTGCACTCTCCACACACGTAAGCGTCGCGTGTTGCCGCTGTGTGACGTGTGTGCAGCGAGCGTGCGGCGGAAGAGGTAACAACGTGACTCGAGCGCCGCGTGCACTCTCCAAACAGGCCGCGTGCACTCTCCACACACGCCGCGTGCACTCTCCACACACGCCGCGTGCACTCTCCACACACGCCGCGTGCACTCTCCACACACGTAAGCGTCGCGTGTTACCACCGTGTGACGTGTGTGCAGCGAGCGTGCGGTGGAAAGGGTAAGAACGCGACTCGAGCGCCGCGTGCACTCTCCACACACGTAAGCGTCGCGTGTTACCACCGTGTGACGTGTGTGCAGCGAGCGCGCGGCGGAAGGGGTAAGAACGCGACTCGAGCGCCGCGTGCACTCTCCACACACGTAAGCGTCGCGTGTTACCGTGTGACGTGTGTGCAGCGAGCGTGCGGCGGAAGGGGTAACAACGTGACTCGAGCGCCGCGTGCACTCTCCACACACGTAAGCGTCGCGTGTTGCCGCCGTGTGACGTGTGTGCAGCGAGCGTGCGGCGGCAGGGGTAACAACGTGACTCGAGCTCCGCGTGCATTCACCACACACGCCGCGTGCACTCTCCACACACGTAAGCGTCGCGTGTTACCGCCGTGTGACGTGTGTGCAGCGAGCGTGCGGCGGAAGGGGTAACAACGTGACTCGAGCTCCGCGTGCATTCACCACACACGCCGCGTGCACTCTCCACACACGTAAGCGTCGCGTGTTGCTGCCTGTGACGTGTGTGCAGCGAGCGTGCGGCGGAAGAGGTAACAACGTGACTCGAGCGCCGCGTGCACTCTCCACACACGTAAGCGTCGCGTGTTGCCGCTGTGTGACGTGTGTGCAGCGAGCGCGCGGCGGAAGGGGTAACAACGTGACTCGAGCGCCGCGTGCACTCTCCACACACGTAAGCGTCGCGTGTTACCGCCGTGTGACGTGTGTGCAGCGAGCGTGCGGCGGCAGGGGTAACAACGTGACTCGAGCTCCGCGTGCATTCACCACACACGCCGCGTGCACTCTCCACACACGTAAGCGTCGCGTGTTACCGCCGTGTGACGTGTGTGCAGCGAGCGTGCGGCGGAAGGGGTAACAACGTGACTCGAGCGCCGCGTGCACTCTCCACACACGTAAGCGTCGCGTGTTGCCGCCGTGTGACGTGTGTGCAGCGAGCGTGCGGCGGCAGGGGTAAGAACGCGACTCGAGCGCCGTGTACACTCTCCACACACGTAAGCGTCGCGTGTTACCGCCGTGTAACGTGTGTTCAGCGAGCGTGCGGCGGCAGGGGTAACAACGTGACTCGAGCTCCGCGTGCACTCACCACACACGCCGCGTGCACTCTCCACACACGTAAGCGTCGCATGTTACCGCCGTGTGACGTGTGTGCAGTAAGCGTGCGGCGGAAGGGGTAACAACGTGACTTGAGCGCCGCGTGCACTCTCCACACACGTAAGCGTCGCGTGTTACCGCCGTGTGACGTGTGTGCAGCGAGCGCGCGGCGGTAGGGGTAACAACGTGACTCGAGCGCCGCGTGCTCTCTCCACACACGTAAGCGTCGCGTGTTGCTGCCGTGTGACGTGTGTGCAGCGAGCGCGCGGCGGAAGGGGTAACAACGCGACTCGAGCGCCGCGTGCACTCTCCACACGCGTAAGCGTCGCGTGCACTCTCCACACACGTAAGCGTCGCGTGTTGCCGCCGTGTGACGTGTGTGCAGCGAGCGCGCGGCGGAAGGGGTAATAACGCGACTCGAGCGCCGCGTGCACTCTCCACACACGTAAGTGTCGCGTGTTGCCGCCGTGTGACGTGTATGCAGCGAGCGCGCGGCGGAAGGGGTAACAACGCGACTCGAGCGCCGCGTGCACTCTCCACACACGTAAGCGTCGCGTGTTGCCGCCGTGTGACGTGTGTGCAGCGAGCGCGCGGCGGAAGGGGTAACAACGCGACTCGAGCGCCGCGTGCACTCTCCACACACGTAAGTGTCGCGTGTTGCCACCGTGTGACGTGTGTGCAGCGAGCGCGCGGCGGAAGGGGTAACAACGCGACTCGAGCGCCGCGTGCACTCTCCACACACGTAAGCGTCGCGTGCACTCTCCACACACGTAAGCGTTGCGAATTACCGCCGTGTGACGTGTGTGCAGCGAGCGCGCGGCGGAAGGGGTAAGAACGCGACTCTAGCGCCGCGTGCACTCTCCACACACGTAAGCGTCGCGTGTTGCTGCCGTGTGACGTGTGTGCAGCGAGCGCGCGGCGGAAGGGGTAACAACGTGACTCGAGCGCCGCGTGCACTCTCCACACACGCTGCGTGCACTGTCCATACACCTAAGCGTCGCGTGTTACCGCCGTGTGACGTGTGTGCAGCGAGCGCGCGGCGGTAGGGGTAACAACGTGACTCGAGCGCCGCGTGCTCTCTCCACACACGTAAGCGTCGCGTGTTGCTGCCGTGTGACGTGTGTGCAGCGAGCGCGCGGCGGAAGGGGTAACAACGTGACTCGAGCGCCGCGTGCACGCTCCACACACGAAAGCGTCGCGTGTTACCGCCGTGTGATGTGTGTGCAGCGAGCGCGCGGCGGAAGGGGTAACAACGCGACTCGAGCGCCGCGTGCACTCTCCACACACGTAAGCGTCGCGTGTTGCCGCCGTGTGACGTGTGTGCAGCGAGCGCGCGGCGGAAGGGGTAACAACGCGACTCGAGCGCCGCGTGCACTCTCCACACACGTAAGCGTCGCGTGCACTCTCCACACACGTAAGCGTCGCGAATTACCGCCGTGTGACGTGTGTGCAGCGAGCTCGCGGCGGAAGGGGTAAGAACGCGACTATAGCGCCGCGTGCACTCTCCACACACGTAAGCGTCGTGTGTTGCTGCCGTGTGACGTGTGTGCAGCGAGCGCGCGGCGGAAGGGGTAACAACGTGACTCGAGCGCCGCGTGCACTCTCCACACACGCCGCGTGCACTGTCCACACACCTAAGCGTCGCGTGTTACCGCCGTGTGACGTGTGTGCAGCGAGCGTGCGGCGGAAGGGGTAAGAACGCGACTCGAGCGCCGCGTACACTCTCCACACACGTAAGCGTCGCGTGTTACCGCCGTGTGACGTGTGTGCAGCGAGCGTGCGGCGGCAGGGGTAACAACGTGACTCGAGCGCCGCGTGCACTCTCCACACACGTAAGCGTCGCGAATTACCGCCGTGTGACGTGTGTGCAGCGAGCGCGCGGCGGAAGGAGTAACAACGCGACTCGAGCGCCGCGTGCACTCTCCACACACGTAAGCGTCGCGTGTTACCGCCGTGTGACGTGTGTGCAGCGAGCGTGCGGCGGCAGGGGTAACAACGTGACTCGAGCGCCGCGTGCACTCTCCACACACGTAAGCGTCTCGTGTTACCGCCGTGTGACGTGTGTGCAGCGAGCGTGCGGCGGAAGGGGTAAGAACGCGACTCGAGCGCCGCGTGCACTCTCCACACACGTAAGCGTTGCGTGTTACCGCCGTGTGACGTGTGTGCAGCGAGCGCGCAGCGGAAGTGGTAAGAACGCGACTCGAGCGCCGCGTGTACTCTCCACACACGCCGCAAAGCAGCAAAACGTGACGCTCACGCAGCGCGCTCGCGGCGCCCGCGCTACTCACACGCCCGAGAATCGCGCACACCTAATGTGGGGTCAGCCTTAAATAAAAAGCTTACAGTAAGCTGTGCTAATATGATTTTATACTCTTCTTTAAAAAAAAAGTATAATGGGTGTATAGAAACGCTGAATGTCACGGTAATGTTATGACTAGGCTATCTGTCAGCTGTCGCCTCCCGTCAGGGCTGGCACGCAGATCTAAAATGAATAACACACACACACCACACCACAACCCCCCCCCCCGCCCGCTCCGCTCACTACATACATCTCTCTAAAAATCTAACAAATATTTTTGGTGATTTATGATTTGACAGCCGTTATGGGTGGACAGAGGCCGGAAAATCTGATACTGAATGGCCCATTTTGGTATTGTTTAATGACAGTTTTTAGAAGCTAAAAGTGACTCCTAAGTTGTCAATGAGCAATGTCTTACCAAGCTCTACATTTTCCAGATGTTACTGTGATGTTGACCGACTCTTAAGCATGTTGGTGATAATTTAGTATCCACTCTCTAATTTATTTCTTAGATCGCGGCAAGGGCTTAACTGACTATTTCGCGTAAATAATAGTACATTATAGCACTAGTGCGTAATGGTAATCAAAATGTCACAGTTTGGTAACAAGTGCCAATTTAAGCGCAGTGTAATATTGAAAAACTGTTTTTCTTCTTCTGTTTGCCAAAAAGTTGGAGATCGTAGCAAACGTGATACTCTTACTGACTAAAAACCCACCCCGTTCCTTCGTGCCTTCATGACGTCATGATTGATAGTCATATGATAAGGGTAAGGAGTCTATTGGTTATTGTTTGGACAGGTAAAACGTAATTATCGTGTCGTGTAGCGAGGTACTGCTTATATGAGACCACATATACACAGGTGATACTACTACTATTTATTTTTCTACACATTTCTTCCAGCGATGCCCTCATCTCTCTAATCCGTTTAAATAGTAGCTGGCGTTTTTCTCTGTATAATAATTGTTCACGAAGGTATATAGGGAGGCAATTCTATTTGAAGAAAATCTCTATCCTCTGAGTGCGACTTCCTTTTGTTCACTAATTTTTTTCTCTTTTTGCTTGGGACTAGATCTGGTGATTACCTAAAGTGGATGATAGAGCAGTTTAAACCGTAATTCGTTGATTTTTGAGGTGGTAACCACTGGGGTATGAGATGGCGCGTTGTCTTGTGAAAAAGGATTTTCTTTTTCTGCATCAATTCACTTAGCCAAAACAGTCAAAAGATGCACAACTATGTTCACTAGCAATAGCAGTGGGCAGGGCACATTGCTCGCAGAACAGATGGCCGATGAGGACGAAAGGTTCTGGAGTAGCAACCGCATACCGGAAGACGCAGCGTCAAAAGGCCTCTCACAAGGTGGATCGATGACCTGATGAGAGTTGCGGAAATAATTCAAGAGGCATGATGAAATAATGAATTATTCTGATTAAAGTTCAGTTCTTGGCAACCCTGCTATAACATTACGTAATACAGTTGGCAACACTTGTGACGCTAAGAGCGGCGAATCATTTTAAAAGCTTTCCGCTTTGTCTTTGGTTCGTCCGCCATAGCTGCCCCCCCCCCCCGCTCCGTAATAAACATTTACTTTTCAAGCATTTTCTTTTAAAAATGAAAGTACTGACAATGCACGCATGTGTTATGTTTGTGGTTCTACTGTAAAGATGTAGAAGAAACGTTACAATTATTGGCCATTTCAACTTTGATGGCCTAAAATAAGCAATAACCCAGAATAGTAGATTCAAAACCGTTTGCTGATTAATCTAGTTTTGAATCTGGTTAATTTGCCAGATTTTGACACTGCTGAACAAACTCTGTGGCAGCCCCAACGGCATTCTACGTGTTGCGGCCGGAACGCAAGACAGCCCGCTTGGTGGACCGTACATTGTCGCGATTTATAATTGAGGACTAATATAGGATAAGACATCGTGAGGAAACCGGCATATCCTAGAACCAAAAATCCGAAGACATGTTATATTCACCAACCCGCACTGGGCTCGCGTGGTGGATTACGGCCCATTTCCGCTCCTAGAGAGGAGGCCTGAGTCCCAACAGTGGGAATATTTGAAAGGCTGATGATGATAGGATAAGAATATTGTTACTAACGTTGTCGGTTTACAATAGTACACTGTTACACTAGGGGTGAAAGTTACTTATTTCGTCCCGAGAAGCAGTTGGTCGCTAATTCGAGGGACTAAATAAGTAACTTTAACCCCGAGGTAAGCACTATGCTTTTCATTACGAAAACAAGAAGACCTAGTTTTTTTTTTTTTAATAATTTGACAGCTTTTTTTTTTTTTTTTCTCGACGGGGAAAATCATCTTTGACGAAACCCGCTCTTGGGTGGAGCGGGAGACAGTGTCAGACTCTTACTGACTAAAAACCCCGCGCCGTTCCTTCTAGCCTTCATACCGGGGCACGAGCTCCCTTTCGGACAACCCTGTCCCCAGTAGGCTTCGACCCAGCTGGGCCCCTCCTGCTGCTGACAACTCCTTGAGGCACGCGGGAACAGTGCGCGCCGTCGACGTCTTGGACTCGGTCCATTACCGGACGATCGGACAGCGAGCTACCCATGGCTCGCCGTCCGCGAGCCCGCGTCTACGGTGGCCGGAAATCGGGATCGGAATCCCGGCGACGGCGGCGAGGGCGCCGTTGCCTGATGCGGTCGGCCTCCTCCTTTGCAAGCATTACTGCTTCGCAGAAGGAGGCGACCGCCTGCCATTCCTCCTCGCTCCGGACCATGGCCTCGACCAAGGCCCGGCGCGAGAGGTTTCCGCCGCCGATCGCCCCCACGAGGGCACGGCGATGCTCCGCCCAGGCAGGGCACACCTCGACGGTGTGCTCCACCGTGTCCTCCGGGCGTTGCGCACAGTGGCGACATCCGGGCGTCTCTTCCGCCTGAATCCGATGCAGGAACCTCCCGAACTTGCCATGTCCGGTGAGGACCTGCGTCATGCGGAAGGTAAGGACGCCGTGAGGTCTTTCCAGCCACGCCTCAAAGAGGGGACTTACCGCCATAATCGTGGCGTGCCCAGCACTGGGTTGCGATAGCCGTTGACGCCATTTCACCATGAGATCCCGCCGGAGCTCTGTCCGCCATGCCTTGACATGTTGCGGCAGTGGACTTTCACCCCGGCGTTGCATCTCCACGCGCATGTCGTGCATGTGTGCAAGGACTGTTGCCTCCAGATCCCACGGTGGTAGGCCAGCCAGAAGGCTCGCCGCTTCGCGGGAGATCGTGCGGTAACCTCACACCATCCGTATTGCCATGACCCTCTGGCAGGCGTTCAGTATGGACGCCGGTCGCTTTGCCAGCGACGGCGCCCACACCGGCGCCCCGTAGAGGGCCATGGACCGAACGATCCCCGATAATTTGACAGCTGTTAGTTGAAAGTAAAACTCCCTAGGGATGAAAAGTGTGATAGTTTTCAGCCCGCTTCTCAGGCAACTTCAGACTTACTTTCAGAGTATGAGTAATGAAAAATAAATTATTATTATTATAACACAAGCTCTGCTTAGTTTAGGGCTAGACGGCGCTGTGTAATAGTTTTGAATTATTATATTATATTACTTATAAATCAATCACGCAATTCCCCCTTTTTTACGACCTCAATCGATAAGAACCTTCATGTTACATCTAAAATTACTCGTACTACCCTTCGGAAACCCCTCTTATTTTAGCACCTCCCCTTAAGTACGTGAGTGCTTTACTAACGTTTGAAATACATTTCAACTCGGGCCAGAGTTACAGCCATATTCCAAGTCATAATACAAGTCCTTTTAGACTAGAACCTTTTATTTCTGAATTATTGATTGACTCGCATCTAATCACTATTTTACCTGATGGTAAGCGGTAATGTGGTCGACGATGGAGCACGCTTGCCTAGAATTAGTCTATTCACTCTTGACTTAAAGACCCCCTAGGTTGTAGCTATCAGGAAACTCAGACTCCAGCAGGAAATTCCACTCCTTAGCTGTACCCACAAACAATGTGTACTTGTATCAAAGTACACATTGATGACCGACACAGTGATGTGGAGTGTGTGTGTTTGTTTATTACATCTTCACGCTTAACCGAGGTACCCAGGCAGACCATGTCCTTTTTGGATTGGTACAGAAGACAATCTCATATATGTACTTCACTTTTTATACCTACGCTCGGTGGACGCACACCAATGAGCATTTGAGCCGGAACTGTTCGACGAGCGGGTCGAGACGCTCCGAGATATCGTGTCCGTGAGCGGTGTCTAGTGTGCGTTGCTCGAGCGCGCTTTGTATGTAGATTGACTTTTGTACCTATATATTTAAGACACATAGTATACTTTTTATAGGAGTATGCTTCTATAATTATCTACTATCACACAAGCAAAGCCGCTGTCATCAGCTAGTATGCTAAGAACTACAAAACAGTGTTTATGAACCTTGTATAATAATTTATTCTTAGAATCGAAACAAAAATTAATACTTTTAACAACAAATAATAAACACAATAATTAAATAAACACTAGTATTCACACAAACTATGAAAGTATGAACTTCAAACGCCGATGTCAGAAACAGAATATTTATTAATTCATGAATCCCCAAGCGACCACCGGTGGCCGCGCATCTATTGTCTTACTATTGTGTCTCTAATTGACGGTATCTGAAGGGTTAAATTATTACACGGTTAAATACCCGGACAAACTGCCGGAAAGGGTATGTACGGGTTAGTGTAAAGGGGTGTGTACAACTACTGTCCGTCCGAAATATGATTCTTAACCAAAACTGTAATCAAATATTCGGCTTCTCTTTCAGTTTCGGCCTAACCCGAAGCCGTAACTGAAACTCACGTAATAACAGAATAACTGAAGAAAAAAGTATTTTTTAAATGATTAAGTCATTATCTTCCTGCCCTTGTCCCGTTTTATTTGGGGTCAGCGCAACACGTTTTTTTTCTTCCATTCTGTCCTGTCACTCGTTATGCTATCACTAACTCCCTTTTCTTTCATATCACTTCTCACACAATCCATCCATCTTTTCTTTGTTTTAAATGATTAAGTATTATACAAAATTCCCAAGCCGTTTGAATTTTTAAACAGATTACATTTTAGGGTCTATGGGTATATTGTAGGGTCATAGCCTCTCTACTTTCACAATAAAATTGGTATGAGGCCGAGCGGAAACCGGTTTTTAATCTAAACAAGCCCTAATACCCATCTATCTATATGCCTCAGAGGCTAAGCGTGGCTTACCCGGAGCAAAACCCGGGTTTTTTAAATCCGGATGTGGGTAGTAATAATTAAAGTGGCTTATAAGAGTTATGGGGCGAGATTTATTGGGTTTTTTACGTGATATTAAGGTGGGGATTTCTAGGTAAAGCGTGTTAAGAGATTTGTTGGGTTTTAATCGGGGATGTTATAGATATAATATATTTTTTATCTGGATATATAAATAATATTATACCGGTTTCAGATACGGTTACGAATACGAAATTATTTTGAATTTTCCACTAGTTTCCGTTACGGATAGTAGGTATTTTTTTATTGATATATTGCATTTACTTATACATAAAAAAACTTAAGTAACTTACATAAGTAACATTCACTAAAATTAAAATAGAAACTTAAACTGGCGTCGAAAAAATCACTTCAAAGACTGGTGGCTTATATTCTGTCTAAGGTAAAATCCAGTCTGCTACAATGGTAATAGCCTATTAGTAGTATAACTATTACTAATAGGTGTACTTTCATGTGAAGTTGAGTTAACCCGCGTGAAAACTGATAAATATAGAAGGTGCTAGAGCATGGTCAACATAAATATCAAGTTTTATTTAAATTCGTTTAAAAAATAAAATATTTAAATTATGTTTTTTTTAATGATTTTTTGTTTTAATCAAAAATAACATATTTAAATTAAAATTAACATGAAAATTTAAGACTCAAATCAAAGTCAAATTATTACATTAGGGTACCTAATAAGAGATTTCCATAGCGGAGAAGAGATCCTGTTAGCCACAGTCTCCAAAATTCAGATTAGACGCTAAGAAGTGAGGAGGCAACAGCCATAGTTACTTTCACAATATCAGTAGGGACTAGTATCAAACCGCCGCGCAGTTGCTACGGCGGCGTGTCTGAGAAGATCACGTCATGGCTACGCTTACTACGCCGTAGCTCAGTTACTACGCGCGTAGCTCTCGTGCTACGGTCTCGTAGCGACGAGTTGTCTCTTCATGATAATGATAATAAGGGAAGGAGATACTTTATTTTGGCTCCTTGAATGTTTCATTTGAATAATTCGTAGATAAAGTTTATGTTAGCAACTTGGTGCTATTGTATAATTTTGTACTACGGGGGTCTCAGATTGCAGATGCATCAAAAATAATAAAAATATTAATATACTAGCCCGTCCCGGCTTCGCACGGGTTCTTTTCTAGAAATAAATACAAAAACTTAACAAATTAAACACAAAAACATCCTCGAGAATAAAGCTATCGAGTGGTGCCCGCTTGAAAATCGGTGCAGTAGTTTTTGAGTTTATCGCGAACAGACAGACAGACGCAGCGGGGGACTTTTTTTATAATATGTATTGATACGCAATAATTAAATTGCTAAATCAGAAACTGGTGACAAGGAAAAAAAAAAACTAAAAAAAAAACATTATTCAAATGTCCTTCGCGGCTCAACCACTCTTCAAAGTGACTCTAAGGGCCTGTGCACCAGGTTTTTAAACGCGTCATTGACGCACGTTTTAGAAAAGTGCGTTAACGGCGCACTTTTATCCTTTACGCGCGTTTAAAAAATGTGGTGTGCACAGGCCCTATTCATGGAAACGCGCATCAGAAGTTGATTAGGAATGGTGTTGATTTCTAATCGAATGTTTTGTCATTTACACTTTTTTAGAGACTCAAGGTCTCTATTGTTCAATCGTTGTTGTTTTTTCCATTGTTGTCTAGTACCCATAACACAAGCTCTGCTTAGCTTGGGACTAGACGGCGTTGTGTGATAGTTGTGGAATATATTATTATATTTTTATTATTATACTAGCTTTTGCCCGCGCGGCTTCGCTCCCGCTCTTCCCTACTCCACCCTACTATACCCAACTCTACACTACTCTATCCTACTCTAATCTACCCTACACTACCCTAATTTTATTTTTTTTCCATAAGAACCTTCTCCTCACAATAACAATCACAACAAAAAAAAACCAGCCAAATCGGTCAAGCCGTTTTCATGCCATGTCGTGACAACGGAAAACGGGTTTCATTTTTATATATACAGATAGATTGTGTTTTAGTTGGGATATTATTAAATAACTCGTCCCATTTTGGGAGGACCGAGAGGGTAAGTCAGACTTTTACTGACGAAAATCCAGCTGAGTTCCTTCATATGCCCTTTAAATTCCAGGGCTGCGTGTGTTAACTCTTTAAGACAATCCAGAAATTCAGGGAATGGGAACGCTAAGATTCATTTTCAATAGCCTGTTGTTAGTGGTTAGTGGCCCTGACTTCTATGCTGGAGATCATGGGTTCAATTCCCACTCAAGACAAATGTTTGTGTGATGAGCACGATCATTTGTTCTGTGTTTGGGTGTAATTTATCTATAATAATGTATGTATTTATTAGTATGTATATAAGGTATGTTATTGAGGATTTTCCAAATAAACCACAAATTGTTTCTCTGAAAATCAAAGATTTGTTTATTTAATACGTCTTTACTATATTACAACGTTTAACTATGACCATTACTACTATAACTTACCTGAAAATCAAAGAAACGACATTTAAAGTTTACTAGTATCGCTTCCTCAATTATATCCCTTTATTTTATCTTTTTACAATAGAATTTTTAACAATAGAATATGCAAAATAATCTAAACATCATCTGTCATTCAATCACACGTCACCCCGTTCCACAGAATATAAATTCCATTGACAACTTCAACGCGCTTTATGAAATGTCATTTCATTACATGTATATTACTTGTCTAGTATACATGCATAAGCTCCGCTTAGCTCGGGATTAGACGGCGTTTTGTGATAAATTTGTTTTGGAAAAATTATTTAAAAAACATTCAAGCCTGAATACCTCTTTCAAACAATTTTGGAACCTAGGGACTTGGGACACTGAGAGTATTTTTCAATGTTTTAATGTGTTTTGCCGGTAATGCTCATATTCCCTTGAGACAATCTTCTCGTAGGCGAAGGCGCTGGCAGATAGGTTCTGCCACTATCTCCGCTATAACTACGAAGAAATATGTTTAAAAGGATACTCAAAGGGAGCCCGCGAAATTCAAATTTTCTTAAGTAATTTGCAGGTTAGTTTTAAGTGGTATGTTTATTAAAATACTAGCTTTTGCCCGCGGCTTCGCCTGCGTACATAAAAAATACCTATGTCACTCCGGAATAAAGCAGCTTTCTATCGGTCAAAAAATTTACGTGATCGGATCAGTGCTTCCAGAAATTACTTCCTACAAACAAAAAAACATAAAAACTAACTTTACCTCTTTATAATATTATAGTGTAGATAGTATAGAAGATTGATAAGTATATAATCAAAGTTCGTCTTAGCCTGTTGAATGGCTTGGCACGCCACAATCAGTTCGGTAAGTCTCCTCTTTCAGGAGAGGCTGCAACGGCAACACAGCATCCTCACCATCCTCATGACGCAGGTCCTCACCGGACATGGCAGACACAGGTCCTCACCGGACATGGCAAGTTTGGAAGGTCTCTGCATCTGATTCAGGCGGAAGAAACCCCCGGAGGTCACCACTGTGTGGACCGCCCGGAGGACTTTTAAAAAGGAAACCCGTAGTCCTAGAACGCAAAAAGCAACTGAAGGACACAGGTGTGGCATGTCACGGCCTCCCATCCCACCTAGAGTAGGAGAAGTCATTGGATGATTTCCAACCTTAATTCATTACACCCCAAGCGAACGCTGGCGTGAATCAAAAAGATTAAAAATAAAATTCACGTTTTGTCCCTTGACAATACAAAAAAAAAACATCAAAATTCTCCAAAGCTAAGAAGCCAACGTGATCCCAACAGCCTAAACAAATTCTCAGCTCCACTTACTAATGAGCGGCCATTTTGTTTGCAGCACAACATGGCGGCGCATCCGGCCGCGCCGGAAGCTCCTCGCTCACACCGGACGTCAATTTGTCCGATGCATCACGAACGGAATACTTTATGAGCCAACACAAACGAATATCGGTATTTTTAGAATATATTAATATTTGTATCTACCAGTAAGCCACGGAGACTGTGATTCCTGTTAGCTACTACTTGGGGGTCTTTAAGTCAAGAGTGAATAGGTTACTTCTAGGCAAGCGAGCTCCATCGTCGGCCACATCATCGCTTACCACCGGTTAGTGGTCAAACGCGAGCCTATCCTTAATACGCGGGCTCGCGGATGGCGAGCCATAGGTAGCTCGCTGTCCGACCGTCCGGTAACTGTTCGGACCGAGCCCAAGACGTCGACGGCGCGCACTGTTCCCGCGCGCCTTAAGGAGTTGTCAGCAACAGGAGGGACCCAGCTGGGTCGAAGCCTACTGGGGCCAGGGTTATCCGAAAGGGCGCTCGAGCCCCGATATGAAGGCTAGAAGGAACGGGGTGGGTTTTTAGTCAGTAAGAGTCTGACACTATTTCCCACCCCACCCAAGAACGGGGATTGTCATTGGTTGATTTTTGCCCTCCAAAAAAAAAAGGTTGTCTGGTAGATATCCCTGTTCGCGATAAAACCACCATTTTAATGTTGTTGTTGTTGTATGTGTAAAAGAGTTTGGTCTAAAACCCACCTGTATTCCTTCAGTAACCATTGGCTTGGTTCCTTTCGGATAACGCTGGCCCCAGTAGGCTTCGACCCAGCTGGGCCCCTCCTGCTGCTGACGACTCCTTGAGGCGCGCGGGAACAGTACGTGCCGTCGACGACTTGGATGGTTATCGGACGGTCGGACAGCGAAAGTATATTCCCTTGAGATAATTTGGCAAAGCCACTGTCAGAAGCTATATTACTATCATAAATCTTATAAAATGCACCCACAACCTTATCCATTTATTAATTAAAAACCCTTTCTTTAAAACAAAGAACGAACCACTAATTCTTTTAATTTCACAGGCAAAAGACTTTTAAAAGTCTTTGAAAGCTGTTTGTCTGCCGGTAATCACAGGCAGCTAATTATGTACCTTTGAGATAAATAAAAAGAAGTTCGCCTTTCTTACCGCTCACTGCTCGGATTTATCTTTTTTATCTTTTTCAGTTGAGTTTTTATTCAAAGGGGTAATAGCAGTGTTCTACTATGAAAAATGGCTGCCGTTGTCTTGTTCGTGAGTATAGGGACCTCACCATAATGCTTTAAAATGGAGCTATACACCCTATATTGCCTATGACAAAAATATTATTTGCGGTTGGTACAGTAATCGGGTCTAGGGACCGAACAGTAAAATTAAGTTTGTTTTTTTATTGTATTTTCTTTTTCGGGATAAAAAGTACCCAGTGTGGTGCCCAGGACATTAAAGAATAATTATACCAAGTTCCATCGTAAACGAACCGGTAGTTTTTGCGTGATGCCTGAACAAGCAGACAAACAAAAAATATTTTAATCACATTTTTGGGTTCTAGTCCTGCCATTTATTTTTTTGATATTTTCAATGTACAGAATTTTCACATACAGATTTATTATAAGTATAGAAGATATAGATTTGACTATATGACCAACCGTAGGGCTAAAATCAAAACATGATAATTAATTCCAACACCACAGCTCTCAAAACGGTAATAAAAAACTTCTTGAGGAAATCGTCCTAGAACAAAACATTCGAAGACATGTGACTTTCACCAAACCACACTGGGCCAGCGTGGTGGATAACGGCCCATACCCCCTCCTAAAGAGAAGGTCTCAGTCTCAGCAGTGATAGATTTATTAGACTGGTTATGCTTATACTAAGTCAATTTTAGTCAGAAAAATCTTTTTTTTTCGGTGGGCAAAAATCATCTTATGACAACCCCCGCTCTTGGGTGGAGCGGCAGATAATTTCAGACTCTTACTGACTAAAAACCCACCCCGTTCCTTCTAGCCTCTTCATACCGGGGCTCAAGCTTCTTTTCAGATAACCCTGGCCAGTAGGCTTCGACTCAGTTCCTGTTGCTGACAACTCCTTGAGACGCGCGGGAACAGTGCGCGCCGTCGACGTCTCGGGCTCGGTCCGGACAGCGAGCTACCCATGGCTCGCCGTCCGCGAGCCCGCGTCTACGGTGGCCGGAAATTGGGATCGGAATCCCGGTGGCGGCGATTCTCCACCTAAAAAAAAAAACTATTGGAATGCGTCTCAGTATTTCCATTCCAATGGAGTGTGAATAGAACGCCCCGTACATCGGTTAAGACATCGTACTTCCATAAACTATCGTAATACATTCCCAACTCACTCAGATAACTCGTATTTATGCGGGACTCGCTATCATATTCAATCCATTCATATCACCACTTTGAAGGCAACGCTCGAGGTACTTCATCTAACACATCTGTCTATAGTAGAGTCTATATAAGGCGTTCAATTACCAGAGAATGGTTCACCAACGCAAATACTAGCTCATTGAGTGAACGCGGTGAAAATATACGGGGACGTGATTTGTACTGGGACGTTCTTGAGGCCTAACGTGGTCTCCTAAAGTCTTGTTCTGTACTCTTGGCAGACAATTTGACACTCAAGATCTATATGTTTTTTAAACTCCTAAGTGGTGCGAAGAGAAATGGCAGGCGGTCACCTCCTTCTGCGAAGCAGTAATGCGAAGGAGGCGGCCGCACGCACAAGGTAACAGCCCAATGCCTCAGCTGTCAGAAGCCGGAATTCCGACCGTCCGGTAACCGTCCGAACTGAGCCCAAGTCATCAAGGGCGCGTAGTAATCCATGGCCTCAAGGAGATATTAGCAATCGTAGAAGCCCAGCATGGTCGAAGTCTACTGAGGCCATGGGTTAAGTGAAAGTGAACCCTGAACACCAGTCACTCCTCAAAGAAAAAAAGACTACCAGAGAGAGAAGTAGAAGGGACTTTTACCGCGGCCTATGTTTGTTACTTCTTCACGCGATGAACAGATTTGGATAGGTATACGGGTAAAGTATGTTATGGTTTCTAACCCAACTACTTCTCTTTTCATACAGTACGAATTGAGGAACTCACTTCCAGCTAACATCCGTGACGCTAAAAATATATCTGTCTTCAAAAAGCTAGTCAAAAATCATTACCTCTCAACCGTCTCTTAAAGTTATATTTTATATTTATTTATGTATTGTATCTATTTTTGTGTTTCAATTACTGTTTTTTTTATATATTTATATATGTATTATAAAAGTTAATTAAGGTAATATAGTATATTCTTAATTTTCTGACTCGTTTGTATACACTGTGTCTACATCTCTCATCCTACTCTCATGTCGCAGGTCTGCTGGAAGAAATTTCATTTGAAA
Organism: Mythimna lalbum; assembly: GCA_949319445.1. Classification (NCBI taxonomy): domain Eukaryota; kingdom Metazoa; phylum Arthropoda; class Insecta; order Lepidoptera; family Noctuidae; genus Mythimna; species Mythimna lalbum. Next base: position 17,491,893 of record OX439367.1, read on the forward strand.
CAAGCAGTTCCTTTGTACTCTTTTATCTGTACTTGCCGATTTAATTTTTTAAGTCTTTGTGTGAGTGTATAAATTAATAAATAAATAACAGGACTTCACGCGGGCGAAGCGCCTGGTAGAAGCCAGCAGACACGTGCCTGCGGTCCCGCTAACTCACCCTGTCAGTATATTTTGCCTCTAGCAATAGTCATTAAAATGATTACGCCGCGTTGGCATATCAAGCTATTGAACTGATTCAATTATTGAACACCAAGTTCGAGAATACGGCCGAGTCAGAAGATGAAAATCTCTGGCTCAACTTTGTAACGACTTTTGATGAAGAAAGCTGTATAAAATTAGTGGCCAGACTTTCTTGATGGATGTAGTTTTAAAGCGGTATTTCTTAAATTAAAAAAAAAAAAAAAATGTTTTTTTCATTAAGTAAAGATATTGAGATTGGAATAAAAGTTATGTTTTTGCTTTGCACAAAGAGGCGACTCTCGCTCTGGATCATGGCTTGAACCAGGGCGTGGAGTAAAAGTCCACAAGATCGTCTCCATGAAGAAACGGCGTGCTCCGCCCAAGCGGAACAACACGTACGCCGTAATGGGCACGTTGGTCTCCATTTATTTTATATGGCAACTAGACTTGTAAAGTTACATTAGGCCCTCGCCACGCGACGCGATTCTACGTACAACTCTGGCGTCGCCCACGAGCGCATCGGTCTAATGTAAGTAGTTCCCGCTTAGAATAAATTACTTACAAATAAAAAAAACCCTTCGACTAAGAACTCAATTAACTAAGAAAAGTACTACCATTAGTAGGTAATGCTCAGGCAGTGTTTATGGTAATAGTTCCATAGCAGTAGGATATTGCTATGAGGCGGATTAACTGTAGAGTGTACGTACTGCGAGTGTAATTACCGAGCGCCATGTTTTTAGAATAGCTCCATCTTGTAGCACGTGCGCGAACTACTTGTTGGTTATAACTTTGTTTCTTAATTATGTGCTTGGCTGACTTTGTGTATAAAATAGTATAAGTTTTTTTTTAGTAGGGGACAATAGGGAATTTGATTGCATTAACAATCTGCTGATTAGTGTTTAAGTTACACCAGCATAGTTAGCATATACCAATAACTGCTTGATGCACTTGATTCGATTGAGAAGCGAGTCAAGAAGAACAACGGCAATGATGCACTGGTCGAGTCAAAACTTCAAAGTCTTGAGAATCGACGTCGAGTTGCTAGCCAGTCGGTTTTCTATCGTTTACATTTCGAGGAGTGTGCTTTGGAATTACACAATTTAATTCCGCCAACTCGCCAAGTCCGCTTCATCATCGGACCGCTAGCCGTACGGCGATGCACCACCGGTACATGGCGGACATCCGACCCATACGTAACAAGTGTTTTGGGAATACATTAATTGTGCATACAGCTAAAGAGAAGAATTCCCTGGCGGAGTCTATAGCTACAACCTAGCTCTAAGAGATCTTTAAGTCAAGAATGAATAGGTTACTTCTAGGTAAGTGTGCTCCATCATCGACCACATCATCGCTTACCATCAAGTTAGATTGTGTCGGTGAAAAACGTTCACGAGTAGTTTGACCCCTCTTATGAAATAAGTCTCGGTACTTTTACGAAAGCAGTGGTGACCAAGAGGTAACGGCCTCGACATACGAGTTGTAGGTCGTGATCAAACCCTATCAGTGGCATTACTTCGTGTAATTTATTTCATTACTACTGCTCTCAAAACGGTGATGGAAAACACTGTGAGAAAGACATGTAACATTCATCAACCCGCAATGAGCCCGCATGGTGAATTACGGCCCATTTCCCCATCCTAAAGAGGAGGTCTGAGTTCCAGCAGTGGGAACATTAAAAGGCTGATTATGCTATGCTTCAAGCTACTTTTACAACACGATTACTGCTTATGATGACAGTATAGATACCTAAAGTAATTATTAACTTGGTTTGATCCTGCTCCCTGATGGTATTCCAATAATGAAGTTTACGTAATTATGTCCTCAAAGTGTGGGTACAGACGAACAAGTGAGTTTGTATAATGTACACCGCATCTAAGGTACGTACTCTTGCGTGATCGAATCAAGTATAATGACATCCGTAGGAGAACTAAAGTAGCCGACATAGCTCGAAGAATTGCCAAACTTAAGTGGAAATGGACAGGGCCAATTGCCCGCAGAACAGATGACCGTTGGGGCCGAAAGGTTCCGGAGTAGCGACTGCGTACCGGAAGACGCAGCTTTGGAAGGCCTCCTACTAAGTGGACCGATGACCTGGTGAAGGTTGCGGGAAACCGATGGATGCGAGACGAACAGGAGCGTTCGTTGTGGCGAGCTTGGGGGAGGCCTATGTCTAACAGTGGACCCATATCGGCTGAAATGATGATGATGATGAATCTTGCGAAACATGAATTTCTTTAAGGTGTATAATGCCCAACAACGAACTTGAGCATCTGGGCGGAGTTAAATTCACACATACTCGTACTTGCGAGGCACGCACACACTGTCATGTGGTCATGTGATTCTTTACCACAAAAACGCGAGCGAAGCCATTAGCAGCAGCTAGTTTTATTTATAAAGAGGTATTAGTTTATATTACTACCACTGAGATAAACGCTCTTCACAGATATTTATATAGAGCCTTAGACACGGACTAAAAGTCCAGTAAAAAAAACGCGCTGCCCGCTTATAAACTATAATGGTGTGCCTTAAAAATAATGCTTTTACGTATTTTACTCACCACTTGAAAAGATAGAAGATACTCATCTTGTTGCCCATGCCCAGTAACTGGGTTTTGTAGGTCTGATAGGCAATCACTCCATGTAAAACTCGTGATGATTAGACTGAAAGTCAACTCCAAATTATTTAAGAAAAGGCTAGGGCGAAATTCATCACTTGAGAGGCAAAAGGACTTGTTAAATTCGTATTCTTATTTTGTATTTTCTCAACGATTAAATTTACCAACTCATAACAATCAGCCGTAGGGTGCGAGGGATATTTTCTTTATGAGAGAGGTTACCCACAAACTTTGCCGATTGTACCTTTCGATGGGCATCTATTGGACTCGATAACGAGGGATCGAGTGAGAGTTTTCAATCCTAAACAACATCCCTTTTCAATGACCTGTCTGCAGGCGGTTTACCCTGGCGGGAAACCCTTCGTGTTTATTTTACAACTACCAATTATTCTTGGTGAAAAGATAACTAAATGGCTAGTGGTAATTAAAAACGGATCTTGAGCGCTGGCTTCAAGTTGCGCAGAAGTAAAATGTCGGGTCTCTTTAGTAGTACGAAGTGAGATGTGGGGACGGGGAGCGTCAGTGATTGGCTCGCCGCGCCATCGTGTCATAGACGTCACTCGTGATTCGTTCCCTGCGCTTGCTGCATGTATCTAACAATGACGCTGATTGGCTGTATGGAATAGCGATCCCCATTCTGACGTCGAGCGCTCAAGATTCGTGACGGTATCTGTATATAGTAAAGATATTACGGAGGTCCGATTATAATTGTGATAGTTCAGAACTTTCATTTTTTTTTGCGCTTTCGATTTAGATTTTGGTTCCGGTATTGCAAGTTATATCGGAGGTCGATGCATAGCGGCTTCATCGACCTTGGCCAGTAGTTACAAACAAGTTTACGCTTTACGCGCGTTGAGCCATCTCCTCGCGCTTTCTATTTATAATATTTCTTTCATTTGTGGTTTGCCTAGAAGCTTGACTGTCAATTACTTCAAAAAGATTTGAATGTTTACAGTCAAGGTCTAGAAGTCCCCTTACACCGCAATGACCATTATCGCTTGCGCTATAAAGGCTGCAAATATGCCTATACACACTAGAAGTACGTATTCATAAGAATTTACGTATACTTACGCATATTTATCCGTGTACTAAAACTTGCTTGCGATACTTAAAAAACATTTTGCATGTTTGATGTGAGAATCGAACCCAAACGTTCGCCATGCGAGGCCCAGTGCTAACCACTTGGGCCACCGTAACGCTTACGAACTTATTGAAATTTGTAATAACAATCATAATTAAGCGGGCAACAAGTTGCCAATGTAGGTAAGTGTTGTCAGACGTTCTTATAGAAGAAGGTCGTAAGTACAACTAATATTGTTATGTCATAGTATTGTGAGATTGGCAGTCGACTTTTGACTGATATAGTACAGTACATACATAATTATTCTAATAGTAAACAAATGAACTTTTCATATAAGGACACTAACCACATGGGTTAAAGGACTTAGTATCCAAGCCAAAAACAAGAACAAAAAAAATGCAGCGCTGTCAAATCAAACAAGATGGCCGTCTGTCAGGTCGCTGTCATTCGTCCTGTTCCTTTGCGGACAGTGAATTTCATTGATTTGTGTCGATAGTCTCACTGATTTATCGATGTCTCTTGTCTGTAGGCTGTGTAATTGGTCGGCGTCTCCAATCAATCAAGCTGCGGAATTTGGGGCAAACTTTGAGATGCCACCTCGAAGTTAATTGAATTAGAAGGAGGAAAAAATATAATTTTGATTAAACGTTTTGGTTTTCTTAACAGCTGAGCTTTGATTTTTATTTGAATTTGAAATTGAATATACCGTGCATTTCTTAAAACGGAGACGGAAAATTACGTGTGGAAACTGACATGTCTTAGAGCTAAAACTTCGAACGAATTTTTCTTCGAGTAATGTTCAGTTAAGTGTACACGGGCTTCAAAAAAACGCCGCTTCAAGCTTCTTTTTGAGGCGGATTTTTTTTGTGACTCGTGTGCGGTGGTGCCGCCACAAAAAAACACATGAAGCCGCTTCAAGTTTTTCTCGCATTTTTTTGTGGCGTCAAAAAAACGCGACAGCTTATGGCCGCTCCACCTAGAGTGGGATAAGCTATTTGATGATTTCCCACGTGATCAAAAAGGTCCACTTCAGCTCTAAATACCTCGGAACTAAATCACTTTTTTCCTTACAGACCCTGACCTAGAAAACGCCAAGCAAATTGTTATTAACCCTTCAGATACCGTCAATTAGAAACACAATAGTAAGACAATAGATGCGCGGCCACCGGTGGTCGCTTGGGGATTCATGAATTAAAACCCCAAAAGACAACCTATTTTCACACAATTCTACATTACATACAAAACCAAAAACTGTTCGCCACCACTCAATAAAAATCCATCGTATCATTGCTGCTCCACTAAGGCTACGATGTCAAATCGTCAAAGTAATCCCGGCAATGTATATCAATATAGGCGAAGTTCTCACATCGTTGACAGCCGACCTAATTGCTCAGTGGCCAGTATTTCGTCCTATTTTTTTTTCTGTAGGCTGTGCGTCACTTCAAAGGTGAGGGTATTTATAACATGGGTTACATGTGACAGGTTTATTTATGAATAGATTTTATTGGGAAGAAATGTTAAGGCTATATGGTATTTTTAGAGATACGTACATCCGAATGAAAAACGGAACGACATTTTGTTTTTATAATTCTTGAGTAGTGTTAGCCAGTTGGACATTTACCGCCCGCGTGGTAGATTACGGCCCATTCCCTCTCCTAGAGAGGAGGCCTGGGTCCCAGCAGTGGGAACATTAAAAAGGCTGAGTACAAGAAAATAAATTGTGCATACAAATAATTTTCCCCCTTTTCACTCCTTTAAACTTTGAATTTTCAAAACCCCTTAGCGCTCGCCTTCATCACAAACGGAAGCCTTGTGAAAAACTACAAATCCCATAAGTCAGACAGTCAGATCCTTCTTTAATTTTATTTATAAATAAATAAATATAAATAAATAAATCCTACACAATCATACTTAAAAATATTGTAAATATAAATCACTTGTATAACTTCAAATACCATAATTAGAGATACAATAAAAAGACAATGAGAGAGCGAACGGTCATCATCATCAGCCTTTTTAATATTCCCACTGCTGGGACTCAGGCCTCCTCTCTAGGAAAGGGAATAGGTCGTAATCCACCATACGCGCTCAGTGCGGTTTGGTAAATGTCATATGTCTTCGAATTTTTGGTTCTAGGACATGCCGGTTTCCTCACGATGTTTTCTTTCACCGTTTTGAGAGCAGTAGTGATAAAATAAATTAAACAAAGTAATGCGCCTGGCTGGGTTTGAACCCGCCACCTACAATTCGTAAGTCGGAGCCGTTACCACTCGGCCAACACTGCTGTACTTGGAGTATAATGTATTAAAAGAGTAAGCATGGAGTTTCTAATCGGTTCTTCTCTAACGAGCACTTGGAATCATGTACTATCTTCTGACGTTTTATAAGTGCCCATAAAAAGTATTTTGAATCGAATCTCGAACGCTTTCTACAAAGTAAAAATATACTTTCAATATCGAGCTCCCTGATGTAAATCGAGTCAGCCAAGATAGGCTCTAAAAATAAAAGCCAGGTCGATCCAGGCTAAAAGCATTATCTTAAACGGATTGAAGGCTGCATTGCATGCTCCTACGTTTGAGTTCACGAGCGTCGAAAACGCTGAGATTTGAACAGGGTTAAGAAATAGTTGTTTGAAGTTCCCTTCAGACTCGAAAACAGCAGTAATTATACTTATAGAAAAAAAGAATGAAAGAGAAAGAAGGAAAGAGAAAAAGAAAGATAGAAAAATCCCAATCTCTTACTGACGACCTTAGGATTGGGTGGATGAAAGGAAATAGATGTGAGGCAGTCACTGTATAGTGTTATAAAATTGTGACGGGGCGAGCACACGCAGTTTTCTGCACTAGTGCGGAAAAAAGTCTATTGCGTGTCTAAAAGCGGTGGTATAAGAGCAGAGCAAGAGCTTTTCGAGTAAGTGTATTCAAAAATCATATGAACACTGACTGCTCCTTTATCTACATCTTCTTCCTGCTCTTATCACATGTTACTTGGGGTCGGCGCAACACATTTTTCTCTTCCATACTGTCCTGTCACCCGTCAAACTATCACTAACTCCCTCAATCCATCCATCTTTTCTTCGGCCTTCCTCTCCCTCTCCATCCATCTACATGTATGCTCCTTTATCTACATAAATGTATTAATTAGACATTATTTGTTATTAAAAATACATAATTATATAAAATACCAGTAAATTAATTAACTTTTGATCGGTTTTCGATGTCTTAGCAAACAATTGTAAAGTCGGCCGCTCGTCTGGGCCTGCTCATCGCATTAACACTAACTAGATTGCTCCGAGCGCATGTGTGCCGAGATATGCGAGGCAGCTCGAGGATTGTGCTCCAATTATATTCCTTCTTCAATTCCACAGCGTAATCTAAGTTTACTTCTATGTTTAATGACTTTGTGAGTGGTGGAAAAGCAATGGTGGCCAAATGGTAACGGGCCCGACTTACGAGTTGTCAGTCGCGGGTTCAGACCCAGCCTGGCGTATTACTTTGTGTAATTTATTTCATCACCACTGCTCTCAAAACGGTGAAGGAAAACATCGTGAGCAAACTGGCATGTCCTAGAACCAAATATTCGAAGACATACGCACTGGACCCACGTGGTGGATTATGGCCCATTCCCTTTCTTAGAGAGAAGACCTGAGTCCCAGCAATGGAACATTAAAAAGGCTGATGAGCGGTGGAAGCGCAATGGTAGATCAGTGCGTCTAAAAACACTTCCAGATCGCTGTCGGCTGGTAATGTGCCCAAAAAACTGGCGGCATATACAACTTGTGAGCAGTACTGACTTTTCTAACCGACATAAAAAAAGGAGGTTCTTAATTCGTCAGATTTTTTTAATAAGAAATAATCTACGAATAAAACGAAAATAAAAAAAAAAAACGTTTTAATTCATGAATCCCCAAGCGACACCCGGTGGCCGCGCATCTATTGTCTTACTATTGTGTCTCTAATTGACGGTATCTGAAGGGTTAAAATATTGCTTGTGTTGCTAGTACCAAACGTTATTGGACGAGTTGACCAAATTAAATTATAATTTATTTTTATTTTCTGCAACTCGTACCACACGGGCTGTAGGTATGCGGTACGAGTTGACCAATTACTCGTGGTCCGACCGTCCGGTAACTGTCCGGACCGAGCCCAAGTCGTCGACGGCGCGCTCTGCTCTCGCGCGCCTCAAGAAGTTGTCAGCAATAGCACGCCCTGCTGGGTCGAAGCCTACTGGGGCCAAGGGTCTGCTTGTGAAAGGAAGGCTCGGCCCCGATATGAAAGGCAACTAACGGGTGGGTTTTTTAGTCAGTAAAGTCTGACACAACTCCCGTTCCATTGCATTCATTGTATGATTTTCCCACCTACAAAAAAAGGTATTCTGCCGCATCTACTTAAATTGGTAGCTGACCGAAAAAGGTTATGGAAATGATTGGACGTAGCACAAAAAACAGACCGCAAAAACAACTGAAATATTCCAAACCAGTCAGTATAAGCAGTCTGATGCAGTTCACTGATGGATTAGACGACATCATCTGTATCAGATACCTACTGCATCGGGAGGAACTAAAAACTCTAATATTATATAATATGAACTGGTCTGTTAGTCCTAGTGGTTAGTGACCCTGACTGCTATGCTGGAGGTCGTGGGTTCGATTCCCACCCAGGACAAATCTTTACGATAAATGATATTTATTTTGCAAATAGGTTTAAAAAACACTTTTACACGTCAATTTTTATGTGATGAGCATAATCATTTGTTCTGTGTCTGGGTGTAATTTATCTATAATATGTATTTAGAAATACATAACTATGTTTATCAGTTGTCTAGTACCCATAACACAAGCTCTGCTTAGCTTGGGACTAGACGGCGTTGTGTGATAGTTGTGGAATATTATTATTAGTATACTTTAGCTGACGTCGATTTTCTCGCCATATAGAACCGACTAAGATGCCGCTACCACAACAAAAAACCTTTCTACCCGAAAACAACAAAAATCTAATCACATATTTCGGGAAACAGCTCAAAAATGGTAACCGAAGCCGGAATAAACTAGTTTGGAGGTCTGCGCACTCGTGCGGCAAATACGATCTCGTACTAGTGAGCCTGCATATCATTTACGAGGAGATATGCACCTTGCATTTAGATTAGAGATGTTAAGGATTTAAAATTTCGAATCTGAATACGGATACGGATTTAGGTTTTTTTTTATTGATTTAAATTAGTGCTTGACTGTGATCCCACATTCCCACCTGATGGTAAATAGTGTGTGTGTGTGTGTGATTTATTAAATGAAATGAAATAGTTTATTTGCTTATGAATGTAGCTACAAAAATATGGTGTTAAGTGGTTAAGAAGTAGAAGGATTTAATACATTATACTGTAGGCATGCAACATTTGTATAGTACAATTAATTATGAAATAATTAAAAAAAATTATTAAATATTTGTAGGATCGTCAGGATTTATTCCGTTAGATTCAGACATCATGTGGGCAGAATATGGGTTTCGTGCAATGATAACACACTTCTAGGTACGACACACTGCTTTTATTAAAAATCACAAATCACAAATTAAATTAACTTGACGAATCGAGTACAGTTCCGTGACGTCTTAACTCCGCTGCGATCAGATAGTAAGTGTCCACCTCGCCGTCGACTTAAAACATCACGACTCTGTAGAAGCGCGCTGTGGTGTGGGTAGAACTAGTGGGGGTTGCCACTGGCGCGCTTGCGATTCGTTTCATGTCCGTACTAATGACCGGCTGCGACACGGCCATTCTGCGATGCACACGTCCTCGTGTGTTTTTAATCTGAAAAATACAAAACCCCGGCAAATTATCTGCTCGTCTAATCCTGACTCATACGAAGACTTGAGATAGTTAAAATTAGGACTAGACTTCTTAAAACCTGTTTTATTTCACAGGCAATGATCAAATAATCTTCAAAATAGGAATAAAGTAGGCCAGTGAACGAACTATAACTATCTAGTTTTGAGTATACCGGAACCAAGCACACATAACTTTTCACATTACATTAAGCAAACAAAAACAAAACCTCAGGTATCTCATTCATGGTCAACAATACTCATACTCTATTCCCCACGGGAATACCGAGTCATTCCTTGACTCTATGGTTTTTGCTTCTAGGCAAAACCCGACTATACTACCCAGAGCTACCGCGTACCGCGTACCCACGGACTACTCATTGAGCAGATACCGATTTCCATCGGGCTACGGCTACGATACTCTGGTACAGTCTCCGACCCACTGAATCGAGAACCTGTTCACATAAACTAAGCTGATGTCAGTTCATCATCTATTTCATTTACAATCTCAATTTGTACTTGGCCCTCGGGCATCTTCCGAACACGGTCATGAGCGTATTTGTAAGTACGCTTATTCACCAGAGATTTCAAAACGTATCGATCGCCATCTAATACTTCCACAATTTGAAATGGACCTCTATATTTTACGTCTAGCTTAGTTTGATTACGCTCCTCATTCTCAATAAGCACAAATTCACCGACAGAGAACCGATTCACGCTTGCCTTTGTACTATCAAAACGTTTTTTATCGTAACGCGCAGACTTCTCAATGCCTTCGGATGCTAATTTCCTAATATTATCTAGGTCTATAATTTCGTCATTGTTATCTGCCATTAAACTTAAAGGTCGTGCTACCTTACCTATCAATAATTCTAATGGACTAGCTTTTGTGACGCGATTAACCGTACAATTAAGAGCTAGCTGTACGTCTCCTAGAGAGTCTTGCCATGACCGATCTTTGTCGGTTTCTATTGCAGTCAACATTGACTTGAGCACACTCATTATCCTCTCCACTTGACCATTTGCACGAGATGAACCAGTAGCGATAAGGTGAAGGTTAATATTTTTACCTTGGCAGAAGTCACGAAACTCCTTGCTTGAAAAGCACCGTCCCTGATCAGCGATTATTCGCACAGGAGAACCAAAGAGTGCAGTGCTGTCTGTCACTGCCTTGATGCTGCTCTTGGTATCAATGTTTTTACTATGAAACAGCAATACATACTTAGTGAAAGCGTCGATCAGCACGAACACGTACTCCTTGTTGTCACTCTTGCCACTCAGCTTTCCTGTAGCGTCAATGTGCACGGTATGCCATGGAATCGCTATCTTGGGTATAGGGTGAAGTTCCGCCTGTACTTTACCTGAATGTGACTTTGCTATCTTGCAGGTGACACAATTGTCTACAAACCTTTTGACGTAGCGACTCATACCTTCGAACCAATAATGGTTATACAGCTTCTCCAGCGTCTTCTCCCATCCTAGATGAATAATGGATTCGTGGATATTATTAATGACAGACCAACGCATAGCACGAGGAACGATGGGTAAACATTTCGTTCGACCATTACGTTGGACTTTACGATAAAGTATGGCTGATCTTACTTCATATGTTTTAACCACGTCGTCGCTGAGCCGACCATGCTCTAGATCAGAAATAATTTTCTTGATCTCTTCATCTCGCTGCTGCTCTGCTAGTAGCCAGTTGTCAGACATTTCGGTAAGGTTTACCTGCTTCTGTTCAACTCTACAAGCTTGTTGTTTTGGCGGTAGAGGCAATAAATTTCGAGAGAAGAAATCAGCGTGCGCCATTTGCTTACCTACTCGGTATTTTACGTCGAAATCGAACGACTGTAAGAATGCCCACCACCTGTGTACTCTCGGCGTCAGGTCGATTTTGTTTCGCGATGATTTTAGAGAATTACAGTCCGTTACTACTGTAAACTTTCGGCCATGCAAATATTGCCTAAAATGTTTCACCGCGTTGACGACCGCTAGCGTCTCCAGCTCGTACGAGTGATATCGAGACTCTGCTGGTGTTGTGCGCTTGCTAAAATAGGCAATAGGATGTCGCTTACCTTCTACAACTTGGAACAAAATCGCGCCATACCCTTCTGAACTGGCATCGGTATGAAGCTCGACTGGATACTGTGGATCGAAAATCATGAGCACTGGATCACTAGTTAGTATTTCTATTACTTTCTGTCTTACTTCTTCACGGCTGGCTGTCCACTCGAACGGTATCTTTCCGGATGTCAATTTATAGATGGGACCCATAAGGCGGGAAAAGTTAGGTACAAACTGACGAAAGTAAGAAGCCAAACCTACGAATTGTCTTACCTGCGTAAGTGTCTGTGGTGTAGGTAAACGTGTCAAAGCCTCTATCTTTCGCCCGTTTGGTTTAATCTTACCTGCCTCAACTTCGTAACCCAGGAACTCTATACGCGTTTTAAGAAAGGAGCATTTCTTTAGGTTCAGCGAGAACCCCGCTTTCGTTAGCACCTCTAACACAGTGTGAAGCCTCTCCAGGCCTTGTTCTATAGAGTCTGAGATGATAGAGATGTCATCAACGTAAACAACTACGTACTGGTATGCCAGGTCACCAAGTGCATTAATGATTGCTCGTTGGAAAACAGATATGGCGTTACGTAAACCGAACGGCATGGTTAGAAATTCAAACTGTCCATCAGGTGTAATGAACGCAGTTCGTTCAATAGACTGGTCTTGGACAGGAATTAAATGGAAACCACTTGCACAATCTAACTTTGTAAAATAATTAGCACCATGGAGTCGTGAAATTTGGTCAGAAATTAACGGCAAGGGGTAACGATCTGGCACGGTGTTATTATTAAGCTCTCTATAATCTATGCACATACGAACTGATCCGTCATATTTCCTTACCAAGAGGGCAGGACTGGCAAACGGTGAACTACTGGGTCTTATTATTTTAGCTTGTAATAATTCGTTAACTCTATCGCGCATGAGTCGTCGTTCATCCGGAGATAGTCTATAAGGACGTCTTTGTACTGTACGATTAGAATCAAGCAATCTTATTTCCAATGAACCAGTGTTAACACGCGTGGTTGGAAACCCGTTAATAAAAAAGTCAGAGTATAATTTTAAGATCTTTACAAGGTCACCCTTTTTATCAAATGGTAAATCAGTGTCAATTTCATCAAAATTATTCCTTATTGTCGTAGTCTGAATAGCGTTACACATGTTTATAGTTTTGTCATTAGTTATAATTAATTCAGTTGCAGTCAGGCTCACACAAAAACCGTTATCCAAAATCTCCCGACCTAACAGAATGTTACTACGCAAGTACGTATCTGGCAAAACGTGAAACAGAATCTCCGTCGCGAAATCATTGATTTCTACCTGACACAACAATTGCAAAGTACTATTAACATTTTTATTGCCTATACCAACTAAAGATACTACATCATTAAATCTTCTACCTCTAAATTTACTAGCGATACTCTCCTTCATTAAGGAACATTCAGCACCAGAATCAAAGTCAAATTTGAAACACTCACCAAAATGCTTCAACGTTCCTGATGGAGGCTCGACGATGCAAAGGTCGACTCGTTTCTCCGCTGGTGCAGCTGCACTGGACCCGCCTGCTGTGCAGCGACTGGCTATGTGGCCCGGCGTGCCGCACTTAAAACACACCAATGAGCTGCTGCTGGTTTGTTGTCGCTGTCCGGCTCCTGTTGCTGCAGGCGGCACAGGCGACGGCTTCTTGACGTCGGTCTTCTTTGTGCGACAATCAGCTTGTTTGTGTCCTGGCTTGCCACATGCATGACACTTAATTGGCGGTAGTGACGCAAACTTCAGACGTTTCTCGTTCCCAGCGTGAGGGTGCACATCCGTAGGAGCTTTCCTCTTCAGGTAGGAGAAAGCTTGAAGCTCTTGTTGCAATTTGTGTCGCGTTGTAATCTCCGTGGTAAATGCGAGACGTTGTAAGCGTGTATCGATTTGCGCCAAGTGAGCAATAACAGTTGATGCTGCAATCTGTTCAACACTCAGGTCTTTCCACCGATTCAACAAAAAGGTCATAAGACGACTAGCATAGGCGGCATAGGTCTCATTATCCTTCGGTTTGTCATGGCACAGGTTAATGAGGGTAGCCGCAGAAGTTTCGATGCACACGAATCTGGCTTTAAAGAGCTCTTTGAACTGGTCCCATGTCATACCTGGATAGGTTACCTGCGATAGCCATGTAGATGCGGAGCCCTTCATCGCCTTGCTTATTGTTAAAATAAGTTGACTTCCTTCCACTGCATTCCCGTCGAAACACAAGTCAGCGGTGGCGCACCATGATCGCGCGTCGGCCTCAGGCTTGTCAGGGTTAAATTCCGGTAACACTAACTTGTTATTTGGTTGAGTTTTAAGAGTTTGTATCAGCGCGCACATTTGTTCATTTTGCATTTGAAAAAGTAACCGCCATTGATTGTTATTATCACTGTCTCCGCGTCTGATATCATTAGCACGATTTGATCCCACTTCTGATGTAGGATCGTCAGGATTTATTCCGTTAGATTCAGACATCATGTGGGCAGAATATGGGTTTCGTGCAATGATAACACACTTCTAGGTACGACACACTGCTTTTATTAAAAATCACAAATCACAAATTAAATTAACTTGACGAATCGAGTACAGTTCCGTGACGTCTTAACTCCGCTGCGATCAGATAGTAAGTGTCCACCTCGCCGTCGACTTAAAACATCACGACTCTGTAGAAGCGCGCTGTGGTGTGGGTAGAACTAGTGGGGGTTGCCACTGGCGCGCTTGCGATTCGTTTCATGTCCGTACTAATGACCGGCTGCGACATATTTAACTTATTTTCAGATTATTTTTTGTAAAAAGTTATAGAACAAAAGTGGTTGTTCGAACAAAATATGATTTATTTATTTATTTTACTATTTATGTACACACAAAACAACAAAAAAAGATAATACATAAGAGACATTAGTACAAAGGTACTGCTTATTTCCAAAGAAATTTCTTCCAGCAGACCTGCGAAAGGAGAAATGAAAAGAAATGTAGACAATAGTGTGTAGGAAGCAAAAAAACAGAATGTGTGAAGTCGTAATCCAAATATAATTAAATATAAAAATAATATATAACTTCTAATATAAATATATAACATACATAATACATATCTATATATATAAAAATCAATGCCACTTTTCGTTGTTATTTTATAACTCAAGAACGGGCTCACCTATACAAACCAAATTTTTAGGCTTTGTTCGGACTATTTAGTAGATGGTTTATGTGAAGTTTGGTAGGGTAGAGTAGGGTAGAGTAGGGTAGAGTAGGGAAGAGCGGGAGCGAAGCCGTGCGGGCAAAAGCTAGTAATATATAAATAAATATCACGGTTGAGAGGAAAGATAGTGCTCTTTTACTCGATTTTTAAAAAGTGAGATCGATTTTAAATCTCGAATGCTAGGCGGAAGTGAGTTCCACAACCTCACGGCATGGACACAGAAAGAATAGGAGTAGTAACTGGATTTATGAGAAGGGGATTTAAGAAGGGTTCTGAGGTGCGATCTGCACGGCGCGTCACTCGGACGAGCATAGGAGAAACGATCACGAAGGTAGGAAGGATAAGATGGGTTGTGTAAAATGTTAAAAAGAAGACATAAAATCCGAGTGTTCCTGCGAAGACGGATAGGGAGCCACTTGAGTTCTTTGCGAAGATGAGAAACATGGTCATATTTTCGTAATCCAAAAACAAACCGAATGCATAAGTTTTGTAATCGCTCAAGCTTGTTTAATAGCTCCTCAGTAGCATCCAGGTAGCAGGCGTCGGCATAATCTATAATCGGCTGAATAAGTGTTTGGGCTAAACTGATGATGTTAGTAACACATTCCTGTAAGGTTGATAGTGTTTTACAAATAACCCTGTATTCTACACGAAAAGTGTTACAAGCATTCTTTGTGTACCTGCACCAGAGCCGACTGGTGTAGAACGACTGACAGAAAGCCTTGAACAAAGTTATTTTAACTTGTTTGGAGCAGTGAAAAACCGTCTAGCCAATATGTTACTTCGACATGCGATACTACGCCTCTGTCGTTCTAGGCAAAAGATATTCATTTTGCAAATAGATTTTGAAAAACACTCTTACACGTATACTTTTTATCAGTTTAAACTAGATGAGGCCGGTGTTTCCTAGCTGACTACCCTGAGAAGAAACACGGATACAAACTCAGAGGTCAAAGTCTCTTTTAAAGTCTAGCAAACTAGTAAGGTCAAATCATATGAGAACCATGAGATGATCTTTTGAGAAAGAAAGAAAGAAAACTATTTTATTTGGCATACACACTCGTAGATACAACATGTGGACACCAATTATTATATAAAAAGAAAGAGACAACTAACATGTGTGCCTCACGGTTGCGCCAAATAGGTCCAGTTCAGCAAAAATGCCAGACAACATGGTGAGGAAAGAACCACACAGATTTGAGTGGATCTGTCCAGTCAAACATTAGTCAGCGTATAGCTTAACAAAGAACTAATATGGAGCTCAAGAACTTCACAAGCAATATCAAAGAAAGAACAATTGTGTAGACCGTAGAAAATACTCAAATTGCCAGTCATACGTCGAAATTACTAAAAAGAAAAATAAAACAATCCACCAAATCCAACAGATCAGCGTCATCTGCCAAACATCCTGTATTATGTGACCAAGATATTTAAACTTACTAACAATGTTTAGGGGAGTTCCACACAAATTGATCGGTATTTGTGAAGGACCTTTATTATTAAAGGATAACTCTCTCCTTGTTTGATAATAGTATTATACTGGTTACGGATACGATTACAGATTTGAAATTATTTCGCATTATCCGCTAGTTTCGGATAGTTTCGGTTACGAAGATCAGAATCTTAAAATTGTAAAAAGTAAAATACAAATGCCATCAAATCAGTTCTTTTACTGTAAAAAGTTGTGAGATCCATGTCAAGTCGGTCAATTTATTCAGTCCGTAATTAGAGGATCTTGATTGACTAGTCAAACTAATTTAATATATAACGTATTATTTTTGATGTACATGCGATTGCCAAGTCAATCTAGGTCATCAAGGTTCCTTATGTAGGTCCGTTTTGAGATAAGGATGGTACTGCCTGGCTACGTTTTTGCTCGCCTTGGTGTGGGCACGAGAGTGAGTCTACTAACAACATTTGACTTTTATTTCTAGTCTAGATTGACATTACTCAAAATGTAATCGACTAAAAGCAATGAAATTATTTTTCTTCACTACATACTATAAAACAAAGTCGCTTTTTCTGTCCCTATATCCCTATGCACGCTTAAATCTTTAAAACTACGCAACGGATTTTGATGCGGTTTTTTTAATAGATAGAGTGATTCAAGAGGAAAGTTTATATGTATAACAACATCCATTAAATAGTGGAGAAGTACTGTTACCCGAGCGAAGCCGGGGCGGTTCGCTAGTAAATTATAATTATTATTTTTTTGCTTTTTTCAAGCTTTTGCCCGCAACTTCGCCTGCGTAGATAAAAGACAGCCTATGTCACTTTAGGAATGAAACAGCTTTCTATCGGTGAAAAAAATTTTAGTAATCGGACCAGTACTTCCAGAGATTACCTCCTACAAACAAAAAAACAAACTACCTCTTTATTATATATGGTTAGTGTAGGTTATATGGACAATTAAAAAGTGCCTGTAATTGGTCTACTTGAAATAAACGTATTATTTTTTAATCAGAATTAGTAAGTGCCACTAATGGTTCCGCTTTGAGGAAAAGTTTCGTTCCGCTTAGTTGGTTGCGCTTAAAAATAGTTGCGCTTTGAGAAATACCACTTGTTATATTTAGCTGGCAAAAAACAAACGAAACCTGTCGTAAACTGTCATTTAGATTCCACCTTTATCCCAAACTATCCGAAACTTTTATATCGGTTTCGGGTACGGTTTATGGAGTTATATAACATCGCTGATTTAGATGTGGATACGATTTTATGTGAGGGAGTTTTATCTTATTTTCTAGAAAACACTTAATTTTTTTTTTTTGCGAAAGTATTGTTTTCTTCTTACTAAGTTTTCTACGTTAAAGTGTTTTTAAAAACTAAAATTTTAGTTAAAATTTAAAATATGCATTGACATTTTGTAATTTCAAGTGTTATTTCATATTTCTGTTATTGCTATTTTTAATTGACCTTAATTAGCAATTTGTATTCGGAATTTGGAATTTAATTATCAGTTTTATACAAATATAATAAAAATATTTTTATCTATACTAATATTATAAATGGGAAAGTGTGTGTGTCTGTTTGTCCGTCTTTCACGGAGTGATGAATTGACGTGATTTTTTAAGTGGAGATATTTAAAGAAATGGAGAGTGACATAGGCTACTTTTTGGCTCTTTCTAACCCCCCACTCCCCAGGCGAACTTTGTTACCCCGTATTTAACGCGAGCAAAGCCGCAGGAAAAAGCTAGTTGTTATAATAAAACAAATCTATTACGTCTTACTTAGTTTGACTAAGTTTTACTGGCGACTCTTCAAACTTATAATTCAGGCGAGAGTGTGGGTTTTACTAATACAAAATAATTATGTAACTCCTTTAGTAAGAAAATGAGGTATTTTGGAGCCCAGAGCAACTCATTTACTGCTCCAATATCATAAGAGATAAACGCGAAATCTTGAGAAATTCCACAAAATTCAAGTAATGCGGTCGCATAATTTCAGGAATTTGATTCCTCCTGGCAAGTTATTCCGGAATGCGACTCAAACCCCTAATGATAACCCCTCGCTAAGTAGAAGGAACCGTCGTGTTTAGCTTATGTTAAATGCTTGAAATATCTTGAGAATGGCTTTATATATATTTTTAAGTCAAAAACTTCTTTGATCATCTCCCGGAATCTACAATCTATATATATAAAAATCAATGCCACTTTTCGTTGTTATTTTATAACTCAAGAACGGGCTCTCCTATCAAAACCAAATTTTTAGGCTTTGTTCGGACTATTTAGTAGATGGTTTATGTGAAGTTTGGTAGGGTAGAGTAGGGTATAGTAGGGTAGAGTAGGGTAGAGTAGTGTAGAGTAGAGTAGTGTAGAGTAGTATAGAGTAGAATAGTGTAGAGTAGTGTAGGAGAGAGTAGGGTAGAGTAGGGTATAGTAGGGTAGAGTAAGTAGAGTAGGGCAGAATAGGGTAGAGTAGGGTAGAGTAGGGTATAGTAGGGAAGAGTAGGGTATAGTAGGGAAGACCGGGAGCGAAGCCGTGCGGGCAAAAGCTAGTATTATTATAAAGAGGTAAAGTTTGTTTTTTTTGTTTTGTAATAGTTGCTAATTTTTTTTTCACTGGTAGTAATCTGCTTTATTCCTAAGTGACATAAGCTATATTTTATGTATGCGTGTGGAGCCGCGGGCAAAAGCTAGTAGCAAATAAGATTATTATTCCCTTTATTCATTTCATCCTTTCGACTGTCAAGTGAGCATTGGCTCACTTTAGAAAAAGCCTTTGCATTTCATTACTGAGAAAAAAAATGTCATCTATCCTCGCAAACCTAGAAATGCTTTTTTTTGTGAAATATAAAAAAAAATCCGCTTCACGATATTTGATGTACTTGTAGAAGCATAGATGTATGAAAATGGTCTTTTCACACCACCTGCTCGAAAATGTCAAATTATATGTCAAGCAACCTTAACCTAAAGTGAGTCATTAGTGGCCGGGGAATAGAAATATATTATATCTATGGGCCGGGGGCACAGCCGGTCAATAATGTTGTACTGGATTTCATTATGACCCGCTGGTCAATAATGTGACTATCATTTTCTCACAGTAGGTGTAAAAAGTAGAGTATCCTCCTCTGGGCTAAAGGTGTCTTTGCCTTGGGCTAGCTTGAATCCCTCGCTGCATTCAGGATTCTTGTATTAACTCCCTCGCTTTGCTAGTGAGTTAAATCCCGAATCCTTCATTGCGCTCGAGATTCAAAATGACGCCCGTGACATAAGACACAACTTTAGCCCCTCGGTGCATAATCTACTATTACAGTGGTGACTTGACGAGTTTACGTGCTATAAAGCATAAGATATTTACCCTAGGGCATTCAGTTACAAACTACACTATCGTTTGAGTCACGTCTACATTTTATGAGTCCTACCCGTCTCTCCAATGCGCCCATCACTCAAATGCAATGTAGATTATCTACTTGGGTCGGTAGTTTTACCGGTAACGTTGACGTAAATAATATAAACATGACATACTAGCTTCTGCCAGCGGCTTCGTTCATGTGAAAGTAAAAATTATCCCAAGGGAACAAACTTCTGGAATAAAAAGTTTTTTCATATTAATTCATGAATCCCCAAGCGACCACCGGTGGCCGCGCATCTATTGTCTTACTATTGTGTCTCTAATTGACGGTATCTGAAGGGTTATTCTACAAGCAATTATTTACTGTTATATTGTTTTAATTTGATATTGATTTATCATACATTTTTAGTAAATTTTTGAAATATTTCATATTTTGCAAACCTTGTGTCTTTGCTTATAAGTACTCAGATCCTATTTCTGTCTTTCTTAGCTAAAATATGACGTCAAAAAATTCCTCCGTATCGGTGTCGACAGAAAGTGTACCCAAAAGACTGGTGGCATTGCCACGTTGTCTGGCTAAGGTCAGCCAATCTTTGTATGGGAGTTAGACCAAGTGCTGCCCAGAATGCATACATAGTGCATTTTGTTCCTCAAACCAACACCAGCCAGTAAACTGAAACGCTCAAAAATCTGACCCATGAGTCAAGAGAAAAAAAAATGTTTTTTGTGAACTATTTCTTTTCGAAAAGTAGCTTAGTAGTGTCGAAGTTCAGAATGACAGTCGATTGAATCGATGCTTACCATCAGGTGGGATCGCTGTCATGCACTAGTATATTACAATTAAAAATAATCAGATACGGCTGTGCCTTATGTCAATTATGTATTTGTATATAAAAAGAAAAAAAAATACATATATTGAAATTATTTAGGCTCCAATCAAATCAATTCCCAAAACTTTACTTTTTAAAACCTATTACAATTTGCCAGTCGTTGCGGCAAGCCAGCCAACCATTTATAGAAAATTTTCAGTTAAACTGTAAGCGAATTGTTCTAGTTATTGCGCTAACTTGGAAAGGAGCCAAGCAGGGTTCTACCTAAAGCTGACGAGCCAGACTTGAGACCAACTTTGACCATAAATAATGGAATGCAGTACGAAATTCTGTTTACTTCAGAATTTACGTCTACGCCTTTTTTAGACAGTATTCAAGTAGTTTGTAGGGTTCCGTACCTCAAAACGAAAACGGATCACTTTGTTGTCCATCTTTTTTATTATTATTGTAAATTAATAGGCTTGCGTTAGACCACTAACTTACCTAATGGTAAGCGATGATGTGGCCGGCGATGGAGCAACCATCGCTTGCTTAGAAGTAACCATATGTCTGTCAAGACCGTTTTGTCTCGGGAACGCGTAGAGGTATCGAGTTGAAATTAAAACTATATATACCCAGGTCTGCGTTCCCTTGAAGCTGTGAAAAAATCTAACTTCTTAGTTAACGAAAAAAAAAGATACGGCCGTTTATGTCGCCAAAAAACATATATTTCGACACTCTCAAGGTAATCAAAATTCATAGGGTACTTCCCGTTGAGACAGAACTCTGAAATTTGACGTAAAGCAAGATCTTATAGCACAAGCATAAAAATAAATCTGAAAACAATAAAGTTGTTACATCTTAAAAATCGCTTGGGGGAGGCCTATGTCCAGCAGTGGACGTCTTTCGGCTGATATGATGATGATGATGATCTTAAAAAATACTTTTTTGCGAATGGGAACAATCTTCAAAACTCCATTTGGGAATTGATCTATTTACATCGGTAAGTTTGTACGGTATCCTCAGTGCACGAGTCTGACTTACACTTGCCCAGATTCTAATAAATAACAATTACATTTGTTCCTCGTATTGTTATGGACTGTTTTGGCAAAGGTAACTGTGTTATATTTTTGTAATCAGCTTTGAAACTCCATTGTATATGCAGTTAGAAATGCCCCGTTTGCTTATGGTACCGACAAACAAACATTCCAGTAGACGGGTATGTTACCATGCATACATAATGTGTTGCTGGGGAGTTTGTAATGCCTCTTATTTCCCCGGCCCATCTAAATATATCAAAAAGTGGTGACAGATAGTCGTTTTATGTATTAATTTTGATATTTTTTAAGCTATTGCATAGCTTCTATAGCCTTGAGCGTGGAGACCGAATCCAGAAATTCCGTAACGAAAAAAACCTAACACCCCCACTAAATGGTTGTCATGGCAACTTGTCAACTTCAATCACAAATAAGTTGATAAAAAATGCTATGCAATAGCTTTACCGCGGTAGTCTCCGAGTGCCACACGTCTGTTTTATAAATACTATGTGTCTATTTACGAAAACCCTGATGTCATCTTAAGATAGGCGCCTGTTGAAGGCTTGGTTACTATAAAAAATAAATAAAAATAATTTAATTCAATTAAATTTTGAAAATATATAGTTTTGTTAGTAGGTACCTATTTTGGTGCTATTATTATTGACATAATTATAAATAATTTCTATCTCAAAATCCTTTGAAATTAATTTAAAAATTTTATGTTTTTGAATCAAATGTTTTGTGATAATGCAGTGATTGTCTCTACGTGTTGCAGCACTTGAATAGTGTTTTGAAATGTATTAATTCCCAGTGCATGTAATGTTGGCGATCATTATAAATAAATAAATAATAATAAAAAAAAACATAACTTTAAAATTGCTTATCTTGTTCTTCTTCTTCTTCCTGCCCTTATCCCATATTACTTGGGGTCGGCGCAACACGTTTTTTTCTTCCATTCTGTCCTGTCACCCGTCAAACTATCACTAACTCCGTTTTCTTTCATATCACTCCTCACACAATCTACCAATCTTTTCTTCGGCCTTCCTCTCCCTCTCCATCCATCTACATGTATACTCAGAACTCTTTTAGTAATATGCGCTTCATCCCTCCTCTTCACATGACCATACCAAGACAACCGATTACCTTTCAACTTTTCAGTCACTGGCGCTACTTTCAAACTTCCTATAATATACTTATTTATCACTCTCGCTTATAAGTTAGTGAATTTGAGTGAACACAAATTTCTTTGTGTTGTAGTACTTTAAAAAGTGCCTTGCTAAAACGCTAGGCGCCAAAAAACGTAATAAATCCTTGAAGTCACAAACTCTTTGGCGCTCGCCAAGTTATCGAATAGCCTCATCAATACAAAGTTTTTGAATCCAATTACCAAGTTTGAGGCGAGGTCCAGAGACCAGTGTTGTTAGAGCCCCGAAATAGCTTCCAGTAGGGGTGTCAGGTTTTAACAGACAACTGGGCTCTGAAGTTCAGATCACATCTCTTTTCGCCTAATCACTTTCTGATGGGTTTGCCAGGTTGTAAAACTGTAGGTGTGGGCTTGTGGACGACAACCAATGGGAAGCTCGTCGTCCGGCGACCGTTCAGACCAATTACGTATAGAAGTCTGGTTGTTAGATAATGCTGAGGTCAGATCAAGACGATATAATAATAATCATATTTTAACTGTGGAGCCGTAGCCGCATATCTGTCTGTGGGAGGTCTGTGGGAGGACCTTCTCTCTCTTGACGTAATGACATAAGACTCAGGGGACCGCAGTGGTTTTCCCACACACAGATCTTTTTATGGAAAGCCGGAGCGGCTCCGCTCCACAGACAAGGAGTAAAATTTCACCAAAACTATTAGCAAAAATTATACTACTACGACGGCGCGCACTGATCCTGCGCGCCTCAAGGAGTTGTCAGCAACAGGAGCGGCCCAGCTGGGTCGAAGCCTACCAGGGTTATCCCAAAGGGAGCTCGAACTCCGGTATGAAGGCTAGAAGGAACGGGGTGGGGTTTTTAGTCAGTAAGAGTCTGACACTATCTCCCGCTCATCCCAAGAGCGAGGGTTGTCATAAGATGATTTTTGAACACCGTAAAAAAAAAGATGCCTATATAACCTAGAAGTATCTATATCCGAATTAAGACAAGTTCTGTATCTCGGTATACAGCGTTACACCCTCGAAACAACAAAAAGCATTTCGACCAATAGACGTGCGAAAAGAACTCCATATATTATGTACTAGCTTTTGCCTGCAGCTTCGCTCGCTTACATAAAATATAGCCTATGTCACTCAGGAATAAAGCAGCTTTCTATCGATAAAAAATTTTTAGCATTCGTACCAGTAGGTACTTCCAGAGATTATTTCCTACAAACAAAGAAATTAAAAAAACAAACTTTACCCCTTAATTATATTGGTGTAGATAATCAAATCAGAATCAGTAACGGTCTTTGAGTCAAGAGTGAATAGGCTACTTCTAAGCAAGCGTGCTCCATCGTCGACTACATCGTTGCTTTCCATCAGGTGAGATAGTGGTCAAACGCGAGCCTAACAACATTAAAAAAATACATTACTTGATTTTTTAAACCGTGTCATGCTAGTGAACGGGTACCGTCAGGTGAGACTTCTACATTCAGTTTCTATCTTTTAATTATTTTTATATTATTATCTACATTGTGCTCACATAATAGAAGCAACAAGAAATATGTAACCAAGGATGTAACACATAATTTAATTTAAAAGAGTGTCCAAGGAGTTTCTTGCACGTTCTTTTCCTTAGAGATCTACGCTTTGGAACGTGCAATTTAGCTTCACTTTTTTTGGACTGATCGAAATTTGACTATCAAAAGTACCTGCAAATGGTCTATTTGAAATAAATGCTTTGAATTTGTCCATTATAATAATTTTTTTGCCAGTGCACTACAATAGTTTCTTTGCCAGTGCACCCCTACCTCCAAAAACCGCTCGTTCCACCTAGTACTGGATCGTTGCGTCGTAGCTCACCCTACACTGGCGCTGACTCCTGGTTATATGATAGTGGTCAAACGCGAGCCTAACAACATTAAAAAAATACATCACTTGATTCGTTAACTGTGTCCAATACAATCGTTTCTTTGCCAGTGCACTACAATAGTTTCTTTGCCAGTGCACCCCTACCTCCAAAAACCGCTCGTTCCAGCTAGTACTGGATGGTCGCGTCGCAGCTCACCCTACACTGGCGCTGACTCCCGGTTTTGTTCGAGTTCTACACAGTCATTAGACTATTGTGTCTTATGACGGTGACAAGGCGTTCTGCGGCAAACTTGCGCCTTGTAATTAAAAAACATGCTGGTCATGTATTCTGTGTAGAGGTTTGGGATGGCGTGAGACTTTTTTCCAAGCGTTTTTCTTTTTTTTTGTGCTTACTCCTCTAAACGATTTATCCTTGGATTATGGTTCCTTTGGTTTATTTTCGATTTTTACCCAAGTAAAACCGCTGGTCTTCTGACATCCGAGGGGAAAGGGCTATGCTCGGAGTTTCCTTGACGCTTCAGGAATGAAGATTACAGCACGAAAATCATGGTCACCGATATAGCCCGAAGAATTGCTGAACTTAAGTGACAGTGGGCAGGGCACATTGCTCGTTAAAAACCGATCGTAGCTCGATGGGGCCGAAAGATTCTAGAGTGGCGACCCAAAACACATAGCGTTATTTGGAAGGCCCACAAGGTGGACCGATGACCTGGTGAGAGTCGTGGGAATGCGATGGATGCGAGACGCACAGGACCGTTCGTTGTTGCGACACTTGGTGGGAGGTTTATGTCCAGTAATGGACTTCTTTCGCCTGATATGATGGTAAGAGGCAGTATTGTTAATATCATAAAACAATGACGTCATTCACCGGTGTGGCGCAAAACTTACAGAGCACCGTTCGTTTTGAGTTGTTGTATAATTAATGTGAAGTAAATTAAAATGGCTGCCTCCAAACTTTGGAGACAGGGAACAGAAGAGCTTACTACTGAAAGGAATTCAGTTCATTAATTTAAATGGATTGAAAATAATGGTCATTTCAAACAGTTGACAAAAGCGAAAATATTTACTAATACTAGCTGACGGCAAACAATGTTCCGATATTTAAAAAATATAAATGATAAAAAAAAGAGACCCTCCGACCCTTTTTACGGGTAAGGGTAAAAAATAGCCAACGGTTTGACTGATTTTTGTAGGAAAAAAAAATTCACAGCATAATGCTGAGATAAGAGCCTTTTTTGCCTCGCACTGGTTTTTTTTGAAAGGTTTTTTTTATTGTTTATTTTAAGTTAACTGTATAGATATTAGTTACTTTTTATTTTATTGTTGTTTATCCTGTGCGAGTCACACATTAATGTTTATCTTTGTTTCTTTTTTTATGTTATATAAATGCTATATGTGCATATCAGTACAATTTCAACTCACATTTATATTTCGTGATGAAATAATACAATATATAATAAATGTAACAATGGTACGTGCCAGTATCCCAAGCTTACGCGTACAATAAACAAAAATGGACGAAATATATCCGAATAATATTTACAAAACAAAACAAAACGTAAACGCAGAACAAATGTATACTGCGAGTGTTTCATATCCACGCACAATTGAATGAACACGACGCCAAAAGCTGCCCTTCTGTTATTGTTTTTAGACGTCATAACTGCTGGATTGTTTTAAACATTCGATTGTTTTCATAATTAGAAAATAAAACATATTAAAATTGTAAGGAATGAAACATTCTTTTTTAATAGTCAAACCAAAAATACAGTTAAATATTTTATTGATATCTTTTTTTTCGTGTCTGATATTAGTAATTTAATTAATTGACATTTTTATTTCAGGTTTGACTTTTGTAATTTAATTTAATTTATTGATAATTATTTAATTGACATATCGATGCTTCCGACAACAAAGGTCGTAAACACCAAAATAGCACTTTTGGTAATCAACGAAAAACAAAAAATAATTTCGTTTTTGGCTTATATCTTTTTAACTTTAAAAGTTGTAAAATTGTGTTCTATACAAGAAATACGTAAAATACGATGGTGTTTCATAATATATTATTGCTATTTATGTCAAAGCCTTATTTTAAAAGTTAGCTTGGACATACACCCCAGAAAATTCAAGAAGTTGGTATTTACGACCACTAACAAATCAATGGAGAACGATTTGTCTAACGGAAGTTAGAAGTATGCACCAGTTTTTAAATACAATAGTTCTGGGTTTGGTTTTAAAAACCATGTACTGAAATAAAAATGAGTGTAAACACCACAATCTGATGCGATTGTATGTAACAAACATGGAAATATCTGAAGCAAATCAATGAATTTAAGACTGTAAGTTGAGTTTTCATTACTTGTAATAAAAACAATAAAATAAAACACAAATTGACATAATTAAAAAAGGTTTTTTTCATTGACCGTCATCGTTTAATCAAAATAATGGTTAAGCAAGGCACTAATATAAATTCAAAGTAAAAAAATGTCTAAACCAATCACTTCAATTTCCATTAGAGGATTTTGTACATCAATCATCATTCATCATCATTCTTTGTGTCGCGGCTCGAAATTTTTGACTTGCCAGGTCCTAAAGGTATAAAAATACACTTAAGTAAGTATATTATAGGCATCGTCCCGTATAATTTAATCAAGCGTTTGTTACAAGATGCCTATAGTGAGTTTATTCTATTCTATTCTATAGTGTTCTACATCCAACGGCGTACCTAACCAGCCAGACATAATTCAAAATGTTAAGTAATCATTTTGTTTAATTGATTTCAAGAAGATTTTATAATCACGACATTTTTTAAATCGTATTGTTACGTACGTGGGTAACTAAATGCCGATTTACCAATAAAGAACTTTATTTACCACAAACAATAAATAATTAGTCCAGTCAACAATAATCCAAATCATAGTTAGCACTAGAGTTCCGGTATACTATCGCCTCGGTCGTTAGATAAAATCACTTCGCACACTTAGGTAGATCGCTCTTGTTCGCAGTCGAAATCAGAACTGACTCACTTCCTTTTTTTTTATGAGTGGCCTCTCGCAGGTCAACCTAGGAGGTTGTCGTCTGCTCAACCGGACTTGCCTGTGGCAGCCCTGAATAAATTCAAAGCCTCCAGCCACGGCTTACTTAAAAACTACTTTAAAATTAAGCGACAACGCTAAGGGCACCCCCTGTGGGGTACGAGCCTCGGGTTAGGGCGTCGCTGGGGGAGGGCAGCAAAGGGACGGGCTGGATCGAGCAAAACTGACTCACTTCCGTTCGGGGGCTCGTATTTATACGCGGAGCAAAGAAAATTCTAGATACTGACGTCTCGGGATAGATCCAGAACAATAGAGTCGCGTCGCGGGGCCATAAATCAATTTTATTACTTTGTCCTTCGCGAGTCACTCACGCGAATTTCGATTCTATTGTTAATGGCGGAAAGTACCTTTTCCCTTATCCACCTACAGATACCTACAGATTACATACCAATTTTTTTTATTCAATTTTCAAACCAATTCTCCAAGACCAAGTGACATTACGACAATTGTTTCTCAGCAGAGCTTACGTTTTAAAAATGATTGTGGGGTGTAATTACAATTAATTATGTATTCATGTTTTTACGACCGACAGCTGTTTGTATGTTGTATTATACGACCTGCACGGTTATTCGATTCTAAGCAATATGAGTTATACATACCCTCTTTTCTAAAAAATCTTGATTATACTAGTAAAAATTTTGGGTGTAAAAGTATTTTTTTTAGGCGAATATTTTTTTCACATTTTTAGATCGACGCAGCGCCAAAAATTACGTAGGGCTGCATTCTTAACTCATTTTCGCCAAAATGGCGTTTACGACATTTGTTGCCGGAAGCATCGATATTATAAATAGGAATTTGTATGAATTTAAAGATAGTATAAAAATAGTACAGGTAATATATGTTATGTAATATAATATAATGTTCCAAAACTATCACACAATACCGTCTATTGTCCAAAGATAAGCAGAGCTTGTGTTATAACTTGTGAGTACTTGACAACTGATAAACATACTTACATATTTATAAATACATACATATATAGATAAATTGCATCCAGACACAACAAATAATCATGCTCATCACACAAACATTTGTCCTGATGTATGTAACGCGTGCATGGAGTTATGGAAGGTTCGTGCCCCGCAGACCTTCAAGACCTTCTTCAATAGTGAACTGTCGTCTTCACTGATCGCTTTCACATGCTTCTTACATTACACGCATCACTTAGCCCCCTCTAGCCTACCCCCGTCACAAAACATATAGGTACAGAAGTCAATCTACATACAAAGCGCGCTCGAGCAACGCACATATAGACACCGCTCACGGACACGATATCTCGGAGTGCCTCGGCCCGCTCGTCGAACAGTTCCGGCTCAAACGCTCATCAGTGTGCATCCACCGAGCGTAGGTATAAAAAGTGAAGTACATACATGAGATTGTCTTCTGTACCTGTCGATTTTGTTCACCCGTATTTTGTTGATAGCTTGCGGCGTTTGTTCAATTTTCCGAGTCAGTGACGCGGGGGCCCACATATACTGTTTTTTTCAATAAAGCAAAATTTGGCCCACTACCCACGGACCGAAAACTGATAGCGTAAGTTGAAAAGGGTTAACCAAAACAATATTTGACTAGTTATTGTCAGCGGCTTTGCTTGAATGCGTGAAAGTTACGCCTACTGTCCACGGACGAGTAGCTTCATAGACGCGTATTCGTCACTATACGCTTGGTGTACGCCTGCTCACAGCTTATATACAAAACTATGGCCTACTGTCCACGGACGAGTAGCTTTATAGATGCGTATTCGTCACTATACGCTTGGTGTACGCCTGCTCAGCTTGCGTACAAGACAGTCCTACGAAGGATTGTAAAGGATTGATATGAAAGAAGAGAGAGTTAGTGATACCGTGATAGGATAGAATGGAACAAAAGAACATGTTGCACCGACCACAAATAACAAGAGACAATGGCAGGAAGATGATGATGATGAACACAGTCCATTACCAGTTAGTAATCGAGATGATTAATCATCACATATAAAATAATAAATCTGTAGAAGTTTTTAGTTGTGCGCTCATCACGTTAAATGTACGATATCGATGTACATAACTTTTGTCTTTTTACTTTAGCCTAATATACATAAATATTACTAGCGCTTTGTTTCATAGCAATCTGTTGACTAAATCGAAAGATATACTACAATCATTCTCAGCTAGTTTACACTATAAATCTGA
Source organism: Mythimna lalbum (assembly GCA_949319445.1). Classification (NCBI taxonomy): domain Eukaryota; kingdom Metazoa; phylum Arthropoda; class Insecta; order Lepidoptera; family Noctuidae; genus Mythimna; species Mythimna lalbum. Next base: position 17,521,772 of record OX439367.1, read on the forward strand.
ATTGATTATGACATTAGACTTGAAGTCTTGAACACAGCTGAAAATCTCTGAGTGAACAAAAACAAAAGACTTCTGTTTCTCTCCAAGGAATAAAGCTGTGATAAGAACTGGGAATAAAATAATCAGTCTATCTTAAATTGCTTTTTCTCAGTAAAGTAACGTTTAGAACATTTTCCACTTTCCTACTTACATCAGATTGTAATAACAGAAACAAGAAAAACCAATCTGAAAATTTTAATATTTTAGCAAAATTATAAAGAGTAATATTTTATTTTTGAAAAATGGATCGTGGACGGTTTTAAATAGCAAGCTGGGCTATCTAGAACTCTCCAGTAGAGAGTTCTAGATAGTTCCTTCGCTAAAGCATCTGTTCTGTGTTGATTATTTACTGAAATATTTAAAGGCAAATAGCAGGAAAATAGTTTCTTATCAGCAAAGTAGCTCGCATAATGCTGTCGAGTTTTTCTATCTACCGTCCTTCATCATTCAACTTCAGTTTAGTAGGTTTAAGTGATGAGCGGGTCATTCAAACAGAACTGAGCAAAATTTAGTTTGATTGATGACTAATGATTAAATCATTCAAATTCATAACTACCAACTATAGCGACATCTATGGCGCCACATAAGAACTATTCCTGCATTGCGCAATTATGATCTCCGCGCAACTAGAACATGTAGAACAGCCCGAAATAATCTATCGGGCAGTTGCCCACGAGACATAACACCCGTCTGGCCAGAGGATCCTCCCTTTTCAAAGGAGGTATGTGACCTCTGTGAGACTTTACTCTCTGTCCAAAAAACAAAAATGTTTAATCATTAGTCAATTTTTTTTTTAAACTAATCTATCATAAATCTGATAGATTAGTTTATGAAAATAAATCAGTTGAAAATCTGAAACCCAAATACAAAAATAGTGCGATCTGAAAAGTATGAAAAAAGAAGAATCTTGATGTTCAAATTTTGAATGATAGCCGTGGTCAATTCAATCTTATCTAATGATTGAAACTAATGGTTGCTAGTTAAATATTTTTTACATGTAAATGAATTAAAATAAAATGGCTGATTTATTTAGTCATAATTATATCAATCATAATTAGATCAATACTAATCAATTGATTGAAAAAATCAGTTGATTTACACGGAGCGACTGTTTCTTTTTCCTGTAAATTGCGGTAAGTTCTGCTTAGTTTGGGACTATATAGCGATGTGTGAAAGTTATGGAATTCATATTAAAGTACACTAGTGGTCTCAGTAAATGTTGGCTTAACTGAAAGTTGGAACTTTGTCAGAATAATAAAATTAAAAATCCGATTGATATAGTCATCTACTGAGTCCAATTGTATTTTCAAACCTTAAAAAACATTTTTTTTCTTTTTTGGTGTACAATAACGTTTATTATATTCTATCGAAATCGATCACGCTATTTAGGAGGAGTTAGGAGACAAATACACGTACAGAAAAATTATATACATTACACACCTTACTACCTAAAGATTATGTTATATTACTTTAGTTGGTAACAATAAATGAACTTGCTCTGTAACCCTCTCGACTTCTGTCTTGATAACATCTACAGCTTCTTTGGCAAAGATAAACTTGTAGTTTTAATTAAATTGTGTTATCATATTGCTGAAATTTCACTTCGCTTTCCTTGATAGCTTAATTATCTCTTGGAAAATAAAACGAATATCCTTTTTATCATACGAACAAAGGAGGTGATGGAGATCTACTAGTGTCTCTATCTACGAATAGACTGATTGATGGTCCGATTTTCTGACTTCTGTTTTTTTTTTTTGTTTTTTTTTCGTTCCGTTTACGGAATCGAATAAGGTTATTTTCTGACTTCTGAATCATGAATAGAATGTCAAAGATCAACGAATAACAACCAAAAAACAAAATACTGGTTCCGTGCAGGAACTGAATTCGTGACACGCAGTTCAGCACCTAATCGCTCATCCACTGCGACAACTGTGCCATACAGCGTAGCATAGTCGGCCTTATAATGTTCCCATTGTTAGGACTCAAGCCTTTTTTTTAATTGATGTAATCTAGTGCTCGACTGCGATCCCAACTGATGGTAAGCAGTGATGCAATCTCTGATGGTGAGGCGTACTAGTTTATGAGCCTATTCACTCTTAGCTTGAAGACACTTAAATTATAATCCTCCTCTCTAGGAGAGGGAATGGGCCGTAATCCACCACTCGGGCCCAGTGCGGGTTGGCGAATGTCACATGTCTTCAAATTTTTGGTTCTACGACATGCCGGTTTCTTCACGATGTTTTCCTTCACCGTTTTGAGAGCAGTGGTGATGAAATAAATTACACAAAGTATTGCGTCTGGCTGCGATCTACAACTCGTAAGTCGGGGCCGCTACCACTCGACCACCACTGCTCTCCATTAAACATTAAAAAGATATATCTTTTTTACGGTTTAGTGCAGCTTGAATTGTTTTACTGAACATAAATGTCAGTACTGTGCGAAGGATGTTGGAATAAAATAGTAGATTATATCCTAACTTGAATAAGTTATGCTGTTTGAATAAGTTATAGTAGAAAAAAGGACTTTTATTTACGGCTCTCCATGATGTGGTCATCATGGAGAGCTGACTTACGAGTTGTAGGTCGTGGGTTCAAACACAGCCAGGCGCATTACTTTGTGCAATTTATTTCATCACCACTGCTCTCAAAACCGTGAAGGAAAACATCGTGACGAAACCGGCATGTCCTCGACCCAAAAATTCGAAGACCTGTGAAATCCACCCACCCGCATAAGGCCCGTGTGGTGAATTACGGCCCATTCCCTCTCCTAGAGAGGAGGCCTGAGTCCCAACAGTGGGAACATTATAAGACCGACTATGCTATGCTATGCTCATGTCGACACGAGCATAAAAATCACACTTATATAATAAACGTGCCTTTAGGTCTCGCCAGAACGCCCATATCGATCTGCACCGACTTTTGGTACCTAGGGTCGCTCGTCTACGGGGATGGTGAGGTAGATAGAGACGTAGATCGGATCAACGCAGGATGGATGAAATGGCGACAGGTCATGGGAATAACTTGCGACTCACGGATGCTCCTCAAGTTGAAGGGGAATTTACAAGACCGTGATAAGACCTGTCATACTGTATGGATCAGAATGTTGAGCTGTGAAGAAAATAGATGAAAAAAGATTGCATGTAGCAGCGATGAGAATGTTGAGATGGATGTGTGGTGTGACGAGAATGGATCAAGTGAGAAATGAGTATATTAGAAGAAGTTTGAGAGGGGCGCCAGTGACTGAAAAGTTGAAAGGCAATCGTTTGTCTTGGTATGGCCGTGTAAAGAGGAGGGATGAACCGCATGTTGCTAAAAGAGTTATGAATTTACATGTGGATGGATGGAGAGGGAGAGGGAGGCCAAAGAAAAGATGGATGGATGTTTACACACGCCCGTTTCCTTATAGTTACAACTTCTCCAAAGAGATGGCGCCACTTCTAGCCTCAGTACTGGTCGCCATTTTAGCATGAAAAATAAATCAGTCTCGTCTAGACTCGGCCGTAAAATCGCCGTTACAAGACACCGAGACTGGCTTGGGCAGAGTAATAAATGTCTGGACTACAATGTTATATATGGCTTGGAACATACGTGACGGTAAGTTTCACTACACTTTGTCTTTAAAACACTAGTGTTTTGTCAAGGCTTTGTTCACATCGTCTTATCACACAATACCCGAGGATTTTCCCGGATTACAAAAAGGCTTTTCGAGAAATTTACTAGAAAATCCGTTTTTTCCACACTAGTGTGGAAAAGTGTCCGCTTTTTCACACTAGTGCGGAAAAATGTGAGAGCTCATCCCCCCTACAATTTATTGTATTTATCATGTCGAGTTGGTCACGGTATAGACCCCACGAGTCGCTGGTCATCCCCCGTTTATTTATTTCTTTGTAAGTGTATTGAAAAACGTCGTTTAATACACGTGGTTTGAAAATTGGCACAAGGTAAGGTCTTATAGTACAGGTATAGGAATAAATCAAAATAGTAAATTTGTTGTCACCAAAAAAAAAATTGCAATTCGGAAAAATCTTCGAGACTCGGGAATTCGGGAATTATAGTTTGCACGGAACCCCCAGTGTGCGGGTCCACCCACCCAGTTTTTTAACAATAAGAAGGTTTTGTTAAAATTCTGCGCGATTCAGCTTCCAACGAAGGACACAACAGATTGTTCCAAGTTCTTGTGAAAAAGTAGCGGGTTTCATATTACTATAATATTACCAACTTTGTTAGTAAAATAAACTTTGTAACGGTATAGAAAAGAAGACTTTTCGAGATAGTAATTATTTAGTAGTAGATCCTGTTGCCTTGCATTCCATAGCCGGGTTTTTCTTTCAGAAGCGAACCCATGCTGACCCTGCTGAGCCCCTACGGTTTGCTGACTTCTTGGGCTCAGTCCGGACGGCTAGCTACCCATTGCTCACCGTCCACAAGCTTGCGCCTACGGTGGCCGGACATCGGGATTTGGATTCCGGCAGCTGGGCCGTAAGAGCCGCTACTTCGTGCGTGCACGTGCGGCCTCCTCATTTGTTAGCATTACTGCTTCGCAGAAGGAGGCGACCGTCTGCCATTCCTCCTCGCTTCGGACCATGGCCTGTACCAAGGCCTGGCGAGAAAGTTCTCGCTCACATAACTCAAATTTTATACATCATGGTAAGGCCGCAAGTCTATTTTTTTTTAATGTTGTATTACAATCGATAGATATTAGTGCTCTTTCTTTTCACTACCAGCCCCAGGGTAGTCAAGTTATAACTGTTTTGCTTGCGTGGAATGTTTCGAGTTGGCCACGCACCCAATTCTTTTGTTCTGACCACGTGACTGAGCGTTGAGATGACGTCATTCCCGTACATTTGAAGCTTTCTACAAGCGTTAACTATTGCAGATTAGCAACTTGGCTACCTAGCCAAGTTCAAGTGAGAAACTGAAACTTGTCATAACTATACCCCTGTTCAGTTATGACAAGTTTCAGTTTCTCACTTTATTTCATTCATGAATATTATATATCTTTTTGTGACAGGTAGAGCCGGCTTATCACTGCCTTTGGAGATGAAGCCTGTCTATTTTAAGCGAAAACTTCGAGAGAAAACCGGCTCTTCAACTCTTTTGAATTAGTTATGTGGAAACTGAGCTCTTTGCTTTGTATGTACTTTTGAGAGACTTTTGAGACTTAATCTTAAGCCTACGACGACTTTTTGGAGCGATGCAGTAGCGATGCTGTCGCGCGTTCGCTTCGATACAGTTGCGATGCAGTCGCTAGCTATTGGCCCTCGCCTACATCATGATTCTCAGTCATGATGCAAATTGCGATACTGTCGCGCTTCTGTCGCGATACAAACGTGATTCAGTAATAAAAATGAAGTCCGTTTTTGTATGTAGAATGTTTCACTTCTTCCGTTTTGACACGGTGTCGTCACGGTCGCGCGTTTGCATCGCTACAGTAGTGATGCTGTAGCGCGTTGGTATCGCTTCTGTAGCGCGCTGCAAACGCGACTAACGTGTGTTAGTAGTGATGCTGTAGCGAGTTTACAAAACGCGCGTTAGCATCGCTACAAAAAGTCGCCGTGGGCGAAGGCCCTAAGTCTATATTTTTAATTAGCTGTCCCCCTGCGGTTTTATTTACGTCTTTGATTACTATTTCACTCCTCTTGATCGTAGCGTCACGTTATATAGCCGTAGACATGGCATTTTTTTATGGTGGGAAAATCATCTAATGACAACCCTCGCTCTTGGGCGGAGTGGGAGATAGTGTTAGACTCTTACTGACTAAAAACCCACGAAGTTCCTTTCAGCCTTCAAACCGGGGCTCGAGCTATCTTTCGAAACTAACCCTGGCCTCAACTGCATGCCAAAATGAACAATTTTTTTTCCTTTTCAAAATTCAAATGTTTTTCTTTACCCTAGCGGCTCGTCCCGGCTTCGCACGGGCAATAAATATAGCCTTAGATGTTACTCAAGGTGAATGTAGCTTTCCAATGGTGAAAGGATTTTTGAAATCGGCATAGTAGTCTTTGAGTTTATTCTTTACAAACATACACACAAAAATACAAAATTTCCCTCTTTATAATATTAGTGTAGATGTGGATAGGTCTACATGGGCAGTAATAAAACGTCAGAATCTAGTGCACGGTTTTAAATTTGTCGTTTCCTAGCAACCGAAGCCGTCGATCGCCTCGGACACCATGGCCTATCTTGCAGTAGAAGCGCTGGTCGGATAGCACGGCATGCCAGTATTAATGACATCATCCGTCGAGCTCTTGTCACCGCCGGGGTGCCAGCTGTCTTAGAACTGGCTTGGCACGTGACGATGGGAAGAGACCAGATGGGATGACTATAATGCCTTGGAAATTGGGTAGGCCTTTGGTGTGGGATGCAACATGTGTCGACACCCTTGCGCCATCCCATCTTCTGAGTACCGCTGGCTGTGCTGGAGCGGCTGCTGCAGGTGCAGAAAACCTCAAACGGCGTAAATATAACCTCATTGGAATTTATATATTTGAGCCGTTTGGGGTTGAAACACTAGGTCCATGGGGTCCGAGCGCTCATCGAGTTTTTAAGGATATCAGCAAACGTTTGGTCGACTCTTCGCGTGACCAGAGGGCTGGCCTTTTCTTCGGTCAACGAATCAGCATTGCCATCCAGCGTGGCAATGCTGCCAGCGTTCTGGGCACTTTTCCCATTGACATCGATGTGGACGAATTTTTTGATGCCCTTTGAGTTTTTCCCGTTTTTCTGCCTTTTTTACTCGTTTGTACATATTATTATTTTAAGTTTGTATATACCTATTAATTTATAATTAAAGTTCATTTCAGTAAAAAAAAAAATCTAAATTATTTACACTCGAAATAAGGTTCAGTAGAAAACCAGCGTCAGCGTTAAAAATACCATGTAATTTTTGCTGAACTGGACCTATCTGGCGCCGCCGCGAGACACACATTATTAGTTGTCTCTTTCTTTTTATAATAATTAGTGTCTACATGTTGTTCCTACATTGTGTGTATCTTCGAGTGTGTATGCTAAATAAAATAGTTTTCTCTCTTTCAAGAAACTCCATGGTTACTCTTTTCTACTATTGGACTGGCCTGCTGGTCTAGTGGTTAGTGACCCTGACTGCTATGCCGGAGTCGTGGGTTTGATTCCCACCCAGGACAAATGTCTGTGTGATGAGCATGGTCATTTGTTCTGTGTCTGGGTGTAATTTATCTATAATATGTATGTATTTAGAAATATATAAGTATGTTTATCAGTTGTCTAGTACTCTTAACAGAAGCTCTGCTTAGCTTAGGACTAGATGACGCTGTGTAATAGATGTGGAATATTATTATTTCAAGCACCATATTTTTTATTTTTTCATTCATCTTCTATTTCAAACACTCTTTTATAAACCCCTGATACGGATCGCCAGACGCCACTTATTACAATCCTATATATTCAAATAAAAAAGGGCAAACATTAACGATCCCCCAAGGGGTTGGAACGTGTGAATATTAACGTCTATTTCAACCTGTACCCACCCGCATAACGGATCGGCTGGGGGGTGATTTGTTTATTAAAAGAAATATTGAACCTATTTGTATTGATAATGGTTCTGCGTATTTTTTGCGTAAACCTTAAAGTATTTTTTTACTATTGAAAGGCTCACACTTGACCACTATCTCACCTGATGTGGACGACGATGGAGCACGCTTGCTTAAAAGTAGCCTATACACACTTGACTTAAAGACTATCTAAGCTATCAGGAAACACAGACTTCGGCTGGAAATTCCACTCCATAGCTCTATGAACGTGTTCTCAAAACATTTAGTGGGTATGAGTACATAGTGGACATCCCGTCCACTATGTATTGTTGGCGCATTGCCGTATGATGGTCCGATGATGGAACGGGTTTAAAGGAATTAAGTTATGCAATTCCGATACACGCTCCCAGAATTGAAACCGCTAGAAAACCGACAGGCTAGCAACTCCGCGTCAATGCTCAAGACTTTGAAGCTTCGATTCGACGAGTGTATTATTTATTACCATTACCAATGACTCTCTTAGCTTGTTTCAAGGTGTAATAGTTTTGTTAAGGTACAAAATTTGGACTGCACGATTGTTCGGAAGAGTTATTGCGACCCTGGACGCAAAGAGCAACTGTAGGAAAACAGGTGGGTTTTAGCTCTGACACTTCCTTTCACTTCGACCAGAGTGGTGACGTTCTGCAGCTTTTGTCTACTCACTTCCCGTGTCGGAGTTTTTGTTTCCTGATAGCTGCAACTGGTCGTCTTTAAGTCAAGAGAGAAAAGGTTACTTATAGGTTAACGAGCTCCATCGTCGACGTCATCATCGCTTACCATCAGGTTGGATAGTATTAAAATGTAAGCCTATGAGTAAAAGAAAAAGACGTGAGTTTTGTGTATGTAGATAATTTTAAACGTAGAACTATACTGTGTGTTCCACATGCGCTGATCTGGGCGCGTCGGTCTCCATACATTTTATATAGAAACTAGACTCGTAGAGCTAAACTAACTACAACGTTCTACGTAGAAATTAGCCGCCCTAGCCAAGGTACAACCGTTTCGCTTGCGTCGAACGCTTCGAATTGACCTTGCCGCCAATTCTTTTGTTCTGACCACGTGATTGAGCGTTGAGACGACGTCGTTCACGTACATTTGAAGCTTTCTACTAGCGTTAACTACTGCAGATTAGCAACTTGGCTAGGGGTACAGGCGTGTTGCACGTGTGCGTCGGTCTAATGTGGTTCTAGCTTTAATATTAAACTACACTACGCACACGTGTGCCACGCACGCCGATTTGGGCGCGTCGGTCTCCACATATTTCATATGGAAACTAGACTTGTAAAGCTACACTAGACCCTCGCCATGCTACGTCGTTCTACATACAAATTAGATGTGTTACACGTGTGCTCGGTCTAATGTAGTTTTTCAAAGATCCCATAGCAATTTTAATCCCCATCCTAACATTCTCAGCAAAACCCAGTAGTCCTTTGGCTTTGAGCTCACTACTGCGACAGCAAAAGAACAGAGACCATAATAACAAAGAAAGAAAAACCTCATTATCTTTCTTATTAAATAGTGCTCTACATTCGAGCACAAAGGGCGAAGTTAGGCGCACTGGGGCCTATTTCGAGCACTCCATCCGAGGCGTAGAGATGGGCTGTTATTAAAAATATCGATGGTCGATATTTTCTCCATTGAGCCGGTACTTATTTTAAAATATCTGACTGGCCTCTTAGTCTAGTGGTTAGTGGCCCTAACTGTTATGTTGGAGGTCGTGGGTTCGATTTCAAATGTTTGTGTGAAAAGTACGATGATTTGTTTTGTGTGTGGGTCTAATCTATAAGTAAGTTTATCAGGTGTCTGATACTCATAGCTCTGCTTAGTCTAAACTAGTCCCGAGACTAGATGGCGTTGTGTGAGAGTTGTGATTTTTTATTATTATTTATTATTATTAATATAACAAATAGTATATAAATAAAAAATAAATAAATAATAAAAGTAACTCTTTCTGTCGGTATATTTGCTGATTACATTTTCACGTCAAAGCCACTGATCCTGATTATGGTAAATTATATAGATGGACACAAGTTACTTTTTCTCTTTTGAGTACGTTCCCTGGCCTGGGTATAATGCCCAAATAATCTGCCGGCAAAGCTGCAAATATTAAAATAAGTAATAAATAAATTAAATACAAAACAAAAATACCGAAAAGTAATTAAATTAATATTTAAAGAAAAATATCGATGTTTTACGTATTGGACTTATTCTAAAAAACACCGACGATACGTAAATATCGATTTTTATATAATTAAAAAAATATCGTTATCAATAAAATAATTATTTTATTTTGGTTTGACAATAAACCTCATACACGTAATTTTTTTTTTAGTTTAAACTAAACGAGATCGGGCATTTAAAGACCGTAACATTAATAATACTATATTGACGTTATTATCGATATATCGCGCCCAAGCCTAGAGTCTACTCGAGCATCAACCTACCCCTCTTTGTGTCGGAAAGTGTGCCGAAAAGTGACATCTGTCGGCGAAATGTCCAATTAAAAGTCACTTTTGTTCTAGTGTGAGACTCGAATTAAATAGTTTGCTGAACGGTTAGAGGTGGGTTTCTAGCTTACAATGAAAATAATGGTAATGTGTGTGAAGTACCTTTCGAATACCGGAATTATAGACACAATAGAAACACAATGAGAGGTCGTTGTGGCGACGCTTGGGGGAGGCCCATGTCCAGCAGTGGACATCTTTCGGCTGATATGATGATGAGAGAGTGAATGCAGTTCGCTTGGAGTTTAATGAATTACTATGAACGATTTCATTACTACTTACCATTTTTTTTTTTGTCGACGGGGAAAATCATCTTTGACGAAACCCGCTCTTGGGTGGAGCGGGAGACAGTGTCAGACTCTTACTGACTAAAAACCCCGCGCCGTTCCTTCTAGCCTTCATACCGGGGCACGAGCTCCCTTTCGGACAACCCTGTCCCCAGTAGGCTTCGATCCAGCTGGGCCCCTCCTGCTGCTGACAACTCCTTGAGGCGCGCGGGAACAGTGCGCGCCGTCGACGTCTTGGACTCGGTCCATTACCGGACGATCGGACAGCGAGCTACCCATGGCTCGCCGTCCGCGAGCCCGCGTCTACGGTGGCCGGAAATCGGGATCGGAATCCCGGCGACGGCGGCGAGGGCGCCGTTGCCTGATGCGGTCGGCCTCCTCCTTTGCTAGCATTACTGCTTCGCAGAAGGAGGCGACCGCCTGCCATTCCTCCTCGCTCCGGATCATGGCCTCGACCAGGGCCCGGCGCAAGAGGTCTCCGCCGCCGATCGCCCCCACGAGGGCACGGCGATGCTCCGCCCAGGCAGGGCACACCTCGACGGTGTGCTCCACCGTGTCCTCCGGGCGTTGCGCACAGTGGCGACACCCGGGCGTCTCATCCGCTTGAATCCGATGCAGGAACCTCCCGAACTTGCCATGTCCGGTGAGGACCTGAGTCATGCGGAAGGTAAGGACGCCGTGAGGTCTTTCCAGCCACCTCAAAGAGGGGACTTACTGCCATAATCGTGGCGTGCCCAGCACTGGGTTGCGATAGCCGTTGACGCCATTTCACCATGAGATCCCGCCGGAGCTCTGTCCGCCATGCCTTACTACTTACCATCAGGTGGGATCGCAGTCAAGCACTAGTTTATATCAAATAAAAAAAAGTTTGTAGAAGGCAAATTTTTTCAATACCTAGTCATATAAGTTTTGTTAGGTATTTCTAGGATACCTACCATTCTGTGTCAACCTTACACCACTTTTCTTTGGTATTTCGCATCATTTGGTCAGTCCGACGCCATTTTTTTTTACTTCATCATCTCCTCTTTCTAATCTTTTCCTAACTAAATTTTTTAAGGAGGGAAATCCTCCAATGACTCTTCCTGCTCTAGGGCAGAGTGAGAGGACGTGTCAGACTTTTACTGACTAAAACCACACCTACGTTACTTCTTTCTCTTGCTTTCCGGGACCCTGGGTTCCTTTTCGGAAGTCACCTCATGGCCCCAGTAGGCTTCAGTCCTACTGGCTCCTACGGTTTTTCTGACATCTATTTTTTATTTTTTTATTATTGATATGTTTGCGCTTGACCGCCATCTCACCTGATGGAAAGCGACAATGCGGTCGACGATGGAACGCGCTTACCCAGAAGAAACCAATTCACTCTAGGCTTAAAGATTTCCGGGTTGTAGCTATTTGAGACGTGCGAGGAAGAATACTCACCGTTGACGTCTTGGGCTCGGTCTGGACAGCCGGACGGCGAGCTACCTATTGTTCATGGTCCGGTCTCAACTATGTAAATAATGAATGAGTTCGAAGTGAGTTTAATTCTGACATACGTAGTACTACTTTCAGGATATTTGTTTATTATGTTAGATAATATATAATCTTACTAAGCATACACTTCTTAAAGAATTATCCAAACGCTTAGTTGACTCTTCGCGTGACCCAAGGGCTACCTCAGTCAGAGATTAAGAGGAGTTTTATGACGTCATATTTAGCTAGTCTTTAGTGTTTATAATTATGATTTCTAATTAGTTAAGTGTATTTTAGACTTGTAATAAAGTAATATGTTGATGTATTTAAAAAAAATATATACCTAAACAAATAAGAACAATATCATCTTCCTGCCCTTATCCCGTTATTTATTACCGTTTTATTTGGGGTCGGCGCAACACTTTTTTTTCTTCTATTCTGTCCTGTCACTCGTCACGCTATCACTAACTCCCTTTTCATTCATATCACTTCTCACACAATCCATCCATCTTTTCTTTGGCCTTCCGCTCCCTCCATCCATCCATATGTAAATTCATAACTCTTTTAGCAACATGCGTTTCATCTCTCCTTTTTACAGGACCATACCAATATAAACGATTCCCTTCCAACTTTTCAGTCACTGGCGCCACTCTCAAACTTCCTCTAATGTACTTATTTATCACTTTATCCATTCTCGTCACACCACACATCCATCTTAACATTCTCATCTCCGCTACATGCAATCTTTTTTCATTCGTCTTTTTCACAGTACAACTTTCTGATCCATATACTTAGTACATTTCAATATTCATCTAACTAAACTCGTAAAGTTAGCGTTTCATTTTAACGTCAGTAGGTAGATATCGATAATTCTACATCCGTCACGTACATCTACTTGGTTTCGATAGCTTATCGAATTTGATTTCTTACAAACGTTCGTAATTCACGTTAAGAGAGACTCCCCACGAACGCAAGCCAAAAATGTAATAAACCAGAAACAATACGCAAAATAAATATCCCCACATTTATCTAATTTTGGGGTCCTACGGTATTTCAATGTTAATGTTGTTCAAACATTGTTTCGGTTGCCAGTGAAACTTGACCCGTGGTATTAAGGGGAACTAACTCGTCCAGTACCGTTTTGGACTAATCCTTTTAAGTGGCGCCATCCTGAGGTTGCGAAGTAAGCTGGTTTTCTTATATATTTTCGTTTGCTGTACCTGTCTACTCGTCACTCCGTGAACAGGGTGTTATTAAAAATAGCGGAGATGTTATTGTGGGAAGGAAAAACAATGGTGGTGTTTATATCTGAGGAATAAACATGTATTAGAAGTGAGGAGGAAGGGTAGGTGGTGGCTTCCTTTTGCGAAGCAGTTATCATCATCATCATTTCAGCTGATATAAGTCCACTGTTGGACATAGGCCTCCCCCAAGTGTCACCACAATGAACGATCCTGTGCCTCTCGCATCCATCAGAATTGCGAAGCAGTAATGTTAGTGATGGAGGCGGCCGCCAGGATCCCGACTCCAATCTAGCCATCGTAGGCGTGAGCATGCGGACGGCGAGCAATGGGTAACTCGCCGTCCAGCAGTCCGGTAACCGTCCGGACCAAGCAAAAGTTGTCACCATAGCGCCCGCAAGCCCGCGCTTACGGTCGCGGAAACCGGGATCGGAATCTCGGCGGCGGCGGCTCGGGCGTGAGCGCTGTTGCCAGATGCGGTCGGCCTGCTCCTTTGCTAGCATTACTGCTTCACAGAAGGAGGCGACCGCCTGCCACTCCTCCTCGCTCCGGACCATGGCTTGTACCAAGGCCCGGCGCGAGAGATCACCGCCGCCGATCGCCTCCACAAGGACACGGTGGCACTCTGCCCAAGCGGGGCACAATTCTACCGTGTGCTCCGCCGTGTCCTCCGGGCACCTATATGGCGGTAAGGTAATTAAGAACCATTTGTTGTACATTTGCAAAAATTAGACTTTAGATGGGTCGTATGCTGAACATCCTACCCATATGCACAAAATGTTTTCCCATCTGAGACACAAATCTGCTTGGTTCTCATATGATTTGACTATTACATGTTCTTTACTGTATGAACTTTAAAAGAGACTTTGACCCCTGAGTTTGTTTCTGTGTCTTCTCAGGGTAGTCGGCTAGGAAACACCGGCCTCATCTCGTTAAAACTGACTGAAAACCAAATTGACGTGTAAAAGTGTTTATTTTTTTTAAACATATTTACAATAAAATGATCATTTATCATTTAATGGCAGTGTATTACTAACAGCGTTTTTTTCCTAAAGAATTCTATATTTTAGTTCTTTTTTCTATTAGATCAATCCGTAGGTATATTTAATTCAGGACAGGAAATCCTAGAAATATTTCCAAAAGTCACACTGCTTTTGTTGAGAGGCAACGCCGAAACGAACTCCCGACCGATTTTCGAAGGCAATTTACGAAAAGAAATGTACAATAAACAAATCTTACTTGCATTTTTCCAAGAGAGACTATTTTGTTCCAGCTCAATTTGACGTGGTGATGTGTAGATTTGATCCCAAAATCACGTGAAAAAACAAAGATATACATACATAAACACACCCTTTTTTCTCATGGACCCCCATGAGAAAAAAGGGTGTGTTTATGGCAGGCATGAACTATACAACGTGTAACGTTAAATGCGCAAAACCTGAAAATAGTTTGATCAAAATAACGAGCAGAATCAATTGAACCATTTTTTAATATAGGTTACATTTTTCAAAAAAATCTTCAGTAAAAATGTTGCTCTGTCTATTTATTAATAGGTCAAGCCATCACGTGCGCTAATCCGCCCAAATAGGTAAACAAACACAAATGGTTGTAGTCCAATCAAATTTTCTCATAAGAGAGATAATAATAGTTCTTATTTCAATGCAGATACGAATTTTAAACAAACTAAAACTGCCCATAAAACCTTTAATTTTTTTTTTCTGACAGAATAAGGTCAATTGAATTGAAAATCATTTGGGTTGTCTGAGGTTTTGCGTATTTAATGTTACACGTTCTATAATGCTATTTCTTACGATACGCACATAGGTACTCCTTTGCTTTGCTTTCCTTGCTTCGTGGTTCAAAAACTGTGAATGTTACTCTATAGCAAATGGAGTAATCAATCTAGGTCTGGACAATCATTGTATGGTTAAAAGCTTTCTATACTTTTGCGATAAGACCGCTGATTGTATGTTTTTTTTTTATTACACGGTTTCCTTTTATTAAAAAGGTAATCTTGTGTAGAATAATGTTTATAAGTAAAAAATAAACAGGGTGACCTTTAATTTGTTGGCAATCTTTCTGAGGATAAACATTTTCAATTATAAATTGTAGTGTATGTATACTTGTCACTCGCTTTTCTGCCTTGGATGTAGGTATTGGTGGTGGGAGTTGACAGTCTCTTGCAAGCCTTTCACGGAAGCATACGTTGACCTCAACTGCTGATGATGTAATGAGCCAAGGTGTTTATTCTCTTCTCGTTTGTACGTGGACAGTTATAATAGTATAATGGACAGTTTTGTACATGTACTCCGTGCTTAGAGCAGTGTCAAGTTATGACGTATGTCATTTGACTGTATTGCATCATTTCATTTTGATATTATATTATTGCAGTATATAATTATGTAGGCGATGTTTTCACTCGATACGCCTATGATGATAATAATAAATATAATATAATATAATATTCCACAACTATCACACAACGCGATCTAGTCCCAAGCTAAGCAGAGCTTGTGTTATGGGTACTAGACAACTGATAAACATACTTATATATTTCTAAATACATACATATTATAGATAAATTACTCCCAGACACAGAACAAATGATCATGCTCATCACATAAACATTTGTCCTGGGTGGGAATCGAACCCACGACCTCCGGCATAGCAGTCAGGGCCACTAACCACTAGACCAACAGGCCAGTCGATGATCGATGATGATGTAAGTGTACACACAAGTCATCCAGGTGCACATGAGCGGACCCCTCACGTGAGCTCTCCATTCGCTCCATACTCTTTGGTCCGAGGTTATTGTACAAACACCGTTTGGTGCGGTCTCGAGTATGTTCCGCTCCTGTCAATATTGGTTCTAGATGAAAAAGGGGCCCCAACAATTTCCTAACAAAATGTCTGGTCTGTTTTTTTTTCATTCATCGCTGAGTGTGTTAAAATATTCGGTTTCGAAGTGGAAAATAGTTTTGGTGAGTTTTGGAGAGAGCTCAAATGCTCACATTGCTGTGCCCAACAGGGTCCATGAGCACTTGTTTAACTATTTTTAGGATCTAATGTAACACATGTGATATAGCAATAAATAATTGAATTGAACGAACTAGGTTCTCTTACTCCGGAAACTAATCTGAAACTCCAAAAACATAAAGTTTTCAGAATTCTTACTTATTCTTATATCTGTGCTATAAGACCTTGCTTTAAGCCAAATTTCAGGAATCTGGGCCAACGGGAAGTTTGACTCTCTTGAGAGTGTCCAAATATACGTTTTTTGCGATATAAACGACCGTCTTTTTTTTTCCGTTTACTCAGAAGTTTTATTTTTTCAGTTTCAAGGGACTGAAGACCTCAGTATATGGTTTGAATTTCAAATCGATAGGTATCTAGTTGAAATGGAGTGAGAGTTTATCTCAGGAATGCGTGGTGGTCCACACGTTGTCGAGATATAAAGGTCCTTGACAGACAGGCAATTGGACAATAAAGTGATCCTATAAGAATTTCGTTTTCTTTTTCAGTTACGGACGCTTAAAACGTCAGTTGCTATCCAAAATTTTTGGAGTAGTAAAGATTTTTTTCGACAGTGTCGTAGGAACCGGTACGGCCACATGATAAATTCATAGTTGCACCGGTCGCCGCCATTACAGCGACCCGTGTGTTCCAGGCCTCGGCTGGAAATTCTTATTCATCTGAAAATTGTATGCCTCTACCCGTGACACATTTTTGGAGCACCTCGGGGAGCAAAAATAGTATATTATTTATTTTTTCTTCAAATAAGATTAGAGTTTCATTCCGATATTTTATAACTAAGATATCCGCAGGAGAACCAAGGTTGCCGACATAGCAAGTTGAATCGCCAAACTTAAGAGGGTCCTTCTCCACTCGCTTATCGTAAACATCGAAAATGGTTTAAAAGCTTGTTACTTCATTTAATGCAATCCAACTCGATGTTTGACGAAAAGGTAACGCAAAAAAAGAGAGATAACGCCTGGAAACTCTGTTAGTATTCGGTAATTCCGAGATTTACTCGAAAATTTCACAAAACTTGCTCCAGGAAATAGCTGTTTTTTTTAAACCCTTAAAAGTTTTTGGAAAAAATTGTCATTATTTAGAATCTTAATAAAATTTGCAAGGTCTCTAGAGGATTACTTTTTTGATTTTTTTCATTTTTAGGCAAATTATGAAGTGTCAAAGTTCATACAAAATAGGACATTTTCAGAGGTTTTTACTGGATTAGTTTTATACAAATTTAGAAATTGGTTTCTTTAGAAACCTAGATAATATCCACAAGATACTGTGTTTTCAAAATATCTAATGAAAAGTGTGTAATAACTTCATAATCAGTTATGAGCGGTTGTATGAAAAACAGTGAAAATATGAGTCGTGATGCACCACCTTAAGTGGCATTGGGCAGGGCACATTGCTCGCAGAACAGATGGCCGTTAAGGCCGCAAGGTTCTGGAGTGGCGATCGCGTACTGGAAGATACAGCGTCGCAAGGCCTCCTACAAGGTGGACCGATGACCTAGTGAAGGTCGATCGATCCTGTGTGTCCCGCATCCACCGGATTCCCGCAAATCCGATGGATGCGGGACACACAGGATCGATCATTGTGGCGTCATTTGGGGAAGGCCTATGTCCAACAGTGGATGTCTGTCGGCTGAAATGATGATGATTGTATACCTAATAACAATCTGACTCTGCAAAAAAAATGATAGCCCCTACAACATCCTGAAGATATTATCGACGCTTGAATAGCAAAATTATCTAAGCGACATTGGGACTTTACAAGAGAGTGATTTAAAGTTAAAATTTTTAGAGGAAAAATGATTGGTAAGTCTGATTTAGATACTATAAACCCGACATTTTGTCATTATTAACAATTTTCTTTTTTCTTTAGATCACTCTCCTGACATTGAGTAAATGTCGCTTAGATCATTTTGCCTTTCAATTGTCGTTATAATGTCGGATGCGAAGGACATCCAGCCATCTCTAGTTGTGTTTAACCCACAGACTTACCGTGTAACTGCTCTGAAAATATACCTTATATTGGTAGATATGTTTTTAATGATTCAGATGACGAATTATCATGTTTGTAAAAATAAATAAACGGAAAATAAGCAAAGAAATAATTTTTTCAAATTTGGCAGAGGTCGCAAACATTTTTAAACACAAAGTTGCTTCAATTTATCACGCTAAATATTTCTTGGACATCGTATTTTATATCTAATGACGCAATAAACGGTGAGATAACGACTTTTTACGACTACCCGCAATTATTTATGTACTAAGTTTTATTAAAATGCATTTGATCTTTACAGAAATACATGTACATAAAATATATTCTTGTAAACGAATATATTATTTTGTAAACGTAAATTAACGGTAGAAAGTAGGTGTAAATGACATCGCATGAAGTAATAATGTAGGTATTTTTAAGTTTTATAGTTACAGATATAAACGAAATTAGTTAAGTACTTATAAAAAAAAAAATATTTTGTAATCTTCCATTTTCCAAATTCTACTTGACTTCTCATCGATTTAATTTCATTAATTGTATTATCAAATCTCTAGGTAATCCTACTAATATTTTAAATGCGAAAGTTTGTATGTATGGATGGACGTATGGATGTTTGTTACTCTTTCACGCAAAAACTACTGAACGGATCTCGATGAAACTTGGTACACGAGTACACCATATCCCAGAATAACACATAGGATACTTTTTATCCTGAGATTTTGTACGCGGGTGAAGCCGCGGGCAAAAGCTAGTACAGAATATAACGGAAATTAGTAGCCATATCTATTTCCATACAATAAAACAGTAAAATTCGAGTCCTATGATTACAGTTGGTGTAAAAACTACTGAACCGATCCTGTTAAAATCCATAAGTAATCCTTATAGACCAGGTCATCTTATAGGCTATAAATTATCATGCTATTTGATAAGGGTGGTGAACAATATGCCAAAATGTTGGTATTGAACGACGTTTACTATGAGTTCGATCACAAACTATTGTAATTGTGGTGTACAGTATGCACGTGACGTATCTACGTACTGTAGATTGACCGCTAGGTGGTGGGGTAGTCGGCCTTCAGTTGTGAGCTAGCTACGGTGCAAGTAAGACGTGTCAAACCCGAGTTCCGGACACCGTAATAAATATATAAAATGTAGTGCGTGTTCTTGAACACCGCAGTAATAATTTTTGTGACTATTTTGTCGTCTTTTTTTGTGTCTAATATTTTTTAATCTTATTTTTTATTAGCCTAGTGTGTGTCTCACTGCTGGGCAAAGCCCTCCCCTTTATCTTCCCAAACTTCTCTGTCTAGAGCAGTTTCAAGCCATGTTTGCCACGCAAATATGATCAGATCGTCACACCACCTTCACCGCGGTCGACCTCGAAGGCGTCGACGTCCTTCTGGCATCCAGTGAGTGACAATCCTCGCCCACCTGTCCGGGTACATTCGTGCGACGTGGCCAGCCCCCAGTTGGTATATAATATACGATAGTATTTCTACTGCTTCAGCCTACAGCTATTAACAACTTCTTCCATGAAAATCACAGTAAATTTTGATTAAAAAAATCCTGCGTTAGTAATTTTGTTGTTTTATTGTAAACTCGTCACTGTGTCGACTTGCCAGAGAAAAAAAAAGTGTAAACTCGTCACATATTTCTTTTATCTTATTCTAATATTTTGGAGTTTTGTAAACTCGTCACACTCGTCTATGTACAGACTGAAGAAAAATAAAACACATAAATATAAAATTACATTCATCACAACTAATATGCAAAGTCCACTTATTAAAAAATAAAGGTCTTACCTGAAAGCCAAGTCCCATTGAAGGGCTTATAATGATCTCCCAATACGTCGTGGAGCGTGGGTCGTCTGCCCCTGACCCTGCCGCCATCCCCAGCGGGGGTCAGTAGGGCGATGCTGAACACAATCAAGCCCAGCACTGCTGCGATCACCAGCAGTGCGATCAGGATCCCTCGCCAGTTCCTCTGGGTTGGTGTCGCGGCTGCTAATTCCTGGAAAGAGAAAAAATGGCTTTTAATGATGTATAATTATGTAGGTGATTTTCCAAAATCAAAATGGTGAACTTTACCCAATAAAAGACAAAGTCTGTAAAGGCATTTGTAAAACACTAACAACCTTGCAGGACTGTATTACTAACATCATCAAAGATTTTATATATCCTACTAGAGTAGACAATAAAGTTTAAAAAGTATTTACAAGACGTTATTCATTTACCAAAAACAAACTTTCAAGATTTTGTTTTTATATCTCATCATCATCATCATCATTTCAGCCGACAGACGTCCACTGTTGGACATAGGCCTCCCCTAAGTGTCGCCACAATGATCGATCCTGCGCGTCTCGCATCCATCGGTTTCCCGCAACCTTCACCAGGTCATCGGTCCACCTTGCAGGAGGCCTTCCGACGCTGCGTCTTCCAGTACGAGGTCGCCACTCCAGAACCTTTCGGCCCCAACGGCCATCTGTTCTGCGAGCAATGTGCCCTGCCCATTGCCACTTAAGTTATATCTAACACAGTTCAACTCTGTAGTTTAATATACCTACCTACGTCTATATGACGCGACGCAAACGCATCAAGTACCTCCGTCACCCGATCCTCACTCCCTCCCATTGTACTATCGCTTGATTTGCATATACTTTGTAATATTTAGAACGTTAAATATTTTTATTTTTATATGAAAATTTGATGAAAATGAAATATATCGTAATTTTTAAAAGTCAGAACAAAAGTTGTTGTTTATGGTATTCAGAACATAGTCTTCAGAGGACGCTAGTGTTTTACGAATAACCCTGTATTTTAGTAAAAAGTAAGGACGGAAGTTTTCAGATGATAAAAAACCTTTTTATTAAAAAAAAAACCGACTTCACTAAAAAAATTAATTCAATTTAAGGAGTTCCCCCGATTTCACCAAGATTCCATCATCAGATCCCAATTAGGGAAGTATATACTCTTTAAAAAAAAAAGAGTTTTTCAAATCGACGAAGTTATGCCCGAACAAATAAAAAAAAAATACAAACATCCGAATTGAGAACGTCCTTCTTTTTTTAGTAGTCGGTTAAAAAGAAAACGTCTAAGTCATACATTTTTACCACGGAGCTCAGACTATCAGGTTTATTTCTGTCCAAGAACTATCAGTAATCGTCCAACGGATTCAGAGCGAGTTCCAAGCGATTGGATTTCCGCAATCGCTTTATGACTGGCACTGAGGCATTGAATGCTGGCCGGCCGTGCGTCCCTCGTAGTGGTCTGGCCAATGACCAATTACGTGAATATAGCCTGGATTTACTGGGCTGCAAGTACTACGCTGATCGTCGCCCGTTTGATTAGAAGGGTTCTCTATCCATTTGCATAAAATTTTAAGACCTAATATACCTTGACATACTTTTGTTTCTCTAAATTATATTTACGCATAATTTTTTTAATCATAATAATGATTAAGCATAAACATATTCATTTCAGCCGATCGACGTCCACTGTTGGACATAAGCCTCCCCCAAGTGTCGCCACAATGAACGATCCTGTGCGTCTTGCTTCCATCGGATTCCCGTAACCTTCACTAGGTCATCGGTCCACCTTGTAGGAGGCCTTCCGACGTATTATAATAGTATCGTTTATTAAATAACTTTTTTTTTATTATTGATAGGCTCGCGTTTGACGTCACTGATGGCAAGCCATAATGTGGTCGACGATGGAGCACGCTTGCCTAGAAGTAACCTATTCACTCTTGACTTAAAGACCCCCAAGTTGTAGCTATCAGGAAACACAGACTCCGGCAGGGAATTCCACTCCTTGGCTGTACGCACAATAAATGTGTTCCCAAAACGCTTTGTGCGTATGGGTGGGATGTCAACCATGTAACTTAAAGTTATTTTTGTATTTTCCTCTTTATATATATTGGTGCAATGTCTATTTTTGTTCGTTATATCATTTAAATTGAATAATGATTCTATAAGTATTAAGAGTAAAACATATAAACAAAAAAAAAATGGCGATAAACTTTTTCAAAATATACTTTAATATATTTTGAAAAAGTTTTTTACTTTTGATTTTAATATCAAGATTAAATCAGTTTCAGATCAGCGTGTCATTATTGACTGCATTATCGCTTACAGGCCTATCAATAGTATAAAATATCTACTTTCAAATTACTTTTCATGTAGACGATAAGACCAGTAGATATCTCATGGAAACGCTTGTCAAGAAGCAACCGCATCACCACAATTAGTTCACAACTCGTCTAAACAAGAAGTTACCTCTTGAAGTTATCTTAAATGTAGTCTATTGTACACCGCACCGTTATCACGGAAGTGATATTATGAGTAGGTGTGCCATATTATATGAGAGCGGTACAGGAAATACTTGTGATATGCGTATAAGTATAGATAAAAAAGATTCTCCGAGAATGGATTAAAAATATTGGTCAGCAAAATACTCTCATGCCGCACTCGCTCATTTGGTGCAACAATGGCGTAATTACACTTTTAGAAATTTTACAGGAGATGCAGTCAAAGATTAATATTAATGGTTATTAATATTAAGATTAATATTAAAAATATGGTACGTATTATTGTGAATTACACACTGCTGATTTTTAATTGCTTAATACAAATACTTAAAAAGCCTATTAGAAAAGGTGTTCTTAAGACCTTAAAGAACACACAGAATGTGTGGACAGCCCAGAGGACACGGTGGAGTATACTTTAGGGCTGTGCCTCGCTTGAGCAGAGCATCGCCGTCTCCTTGTGGAAGTAATCGGCGGCAACGATCGAGGAGGAATGGCAGGCGGTCGCCTTCTTCTGCGAAGCAGTAAAGCTAGCAAAGGAGGCAACGACCCTCACGCCCCAGCCCAGCAGTATACCGATCCCGATTTCCAGCCACTGGATTGGATGATTTCCCATCTAAAAAAAAAACACTACAAAGAAAACTACACCGAACTGTCCGTCATACTTATCTCGCCGTTAAGCCCTACACCGACCAGACCAGACTATTAGCCACTAATTGACATGCCTGCAGTGCTGCCGACCAGAACGTAGTGCGGTGAGCATTCCCGTCACGCGTCACTCCAAGCTGACCAATTAGAGCGGCGGATAAGCGTCCTGTGTGGTCGCATTCGGCACGTCTCTGCTTTTCAGCGCTGTCATTGGTTCGTTAAGATTGACATTTGCGGCATACATGTGCAGAAGTGTTTTAATTTTTTTTGCTTCTTCTGTCTCTGTCACAAAAACAAATTTTATCGTAACGGACGTTACGTCTATCTGTAGGCTAGCTGTTTCCCTACTATTTTTTTAGGGTTCCTCAAAAGGAAAAAAAACGGAACCCTTGTAGGATCACATTGTTGTCCGTCCGTCCGTCTGTCTGTCTGTCTGTCAAGATCCTTTATCTCGAGAACGCGTAAAGGTATCGAATTGAAATTTAAACTATGTATTCAAGTCTGCGGTCTCTTCAAGTGGTGAAAAAATAAACTTTTAAAGTTAAGGAATAAAAAAGATACGGCAGTTTATGTTGTAAAAAAACGTATATTTTGATACTGTGTATATTTGATATCGAAATTCTAATACTTATCGTTGACCCAGGATTTCGAAATTTGGCACAAAGCAAGATCTTATGGCACAAGTATTGAATAAATCTGAAAACAGTAAATTTGTTGTTACATACGTATAAAAAAAAAAAAATCTTTTTTGCAATTCGAAAAAATCTTCGAGACTCCATTCGGGAATTGAAGTTTGCACGGAACCCTCAGTGTCCGAGTCCGACTCGCACTTGCCCAGTTTTTTTGAGATGACAAATCATTTAACGACTAAGTTTTTAGTTGATCTTTTTTCTTTGATCCTTTATCTAAAATCTTCTGACAGTTTCTTGGAATATTAAGTAGGACGAAAATAAATAGACATACTTAATAAGGAAGCTCATTCAATCATTCCTATGAAGTACCATTCATATTAAGAATACTGTAAAGGGTGCTCCCATGCAATATAAAGCGTTCCTTTCATAAGTCCGGATTTGAAATGAGGTTTCAGAACGGGTCGTGAGCCCATTGAACGAAGTTTTTATTTGAATGAACTGTTTTGAATGGGAACGGCTTCAATACATTTGAATTGGGGGTTCATTCCGGAGATCTTTAGGAATCATTCGCTTTTTTTTTATGTGGGAAACCATCAAATCATTTCTCTCCTTTTGTGTGGAGTTGAAGAGTGTCAAATTTTGATTCACTAAAAATCCATAGTCTTTCATCATCATCATCTGCCTTTTTATTGTTCCCACTGCTGGGACTCAGGCCTCCTCTCTAGGAGAGGGAATGGGCCGTTAGATATTTATTTATTTATTTAATGTCTTCGAATTTTTGGTTCTAGGACATGCCGGTTTCCTCACGATGTTTTCCTTCACCGTTTTGAGAGCAGTGGTGATGAAATAAATTACACAAAGTAATGCGCCCGGCTGGGTTCGAACCCGCGACCTACAACTTTTAAGTCGGGGCCATTACCACTCGGCCACTACTGCTCTTAGTAGTGTTCCTTAAGTCGCCTTGTATTGCACTTTTTTTTTAAGTCAGGAACCATCCAAAGACTTGGTGTGGACACACAATGATGACACCCGGACGTTTCTTCCGCACGAATCCGGTGCAGGAACCTCCCAAAGAGAAAGTGAGGATGCCGTGACTTCTTTCCAGCCCCTCCTCGAAGAGGGGGATTTACCGCTATAATGAAGGCGAGCCTATAATAATATATTACCATCACTACTGCACGATGAGCCATCAGAGAGGAGTGACGGCGTGTTGTGAAGTTTGCCACCAACACCTGAAGTGATGACCACGACCACTCTGTCAAGAGACACCGAAAAGGAGGGAAGGAATCTAATAATATAATCACGGTACCCCTTAACATTACTGGTTTTTGGTTTTCTGGTGTCTGACACACTGTGATTCACGACTGTGATTGCCTCAATCAAATATCGGTGAAAAGAAAAAATCGAAAGCAAAAATTAAAAACAGAAACGGTTTCAATTACTCATTCACCAATATCCATTATCAATCAACTTTCGGTACAGAATGGGATGAAATGAATGTGAATCAATCAACCATTCATTTATCGCGGTAATAAAACCGACCAATTATCGTCATTGTCGTTTTATCAATCCTTATCAATTCATCAGTCAATTTGTGTCATAATTTAACTTAGCATAATCAGCCTTATATCTTCCCATTGACGGAAGCCAGGCCTCTTGTCTAAGGGAGGGAATGGACCGTAATCCACCACGTATTAGATTTTTTGGTTCTCATGCCAATTGCCAAAAAATAGGGGGACCTATAGCGTCACAAAGGAAGTAAAATTCAAAATCCAGCATCGCGGTTTTAAAATTCTCCTCTAGATTAGAACATTAGAAAAACTTGAAAACCACTATCGGGCAGTTGCCCAGATCAGACATCTCATCTGGTCAGAGAACCCTCCCTTTTCAACAGAGGTTTGCGGGACTTTAAACCTGATTCTGCATACTTCTGAAAAATTTGGGTTCGAACCACGATCGTAAATTAGGCTTACCAATACCTATGTCAAATCTAAGTGTGTTGCAAGTTAATCTCAGAAATATTGTGGCGTGCCCGCTCACAATAAAGTATTAACTGTCTTATCTTTCGAACGGCTGAGTTTAGCCACTACCCTATAAGAAGTGTTAGATGTACGGATGATTGTAATATCTCGTCTAAAGGAATTTTTAGGAAAATAGTTCGTTTTTTACTTTTTTTCCCATTCAGTATGATTTTAAACCCTCCCCCATTCAAATAAATGGCTGAACAGATTTTGGAAAATCACACAGCTACGGTCCCATACAGACACGCACACAGAAACTCCTCTTTTTCCTTCAGGGGCAATCCAAACTAAATAATCGCGTCATACACAACAGCCTAACTTGACTAATTTTGCGTCTAGTCCCGTCAACTGTGACGTATCTCGCCCCCAATCGCTGGAGCGACCACGAGAAATTGGCATCGTTAATATCCGTCAAGTACACTCGCAAACAGCCGTGTCGAGCGGTCAGTGTAAAAACCCATGCTTTAGTGTAAAGTTTATGGTTTTTGTGACAACTGTACTATAATTAATATAAAAAGGGTGGCCTAGTTATGAAATATGCTTCGAATGATAATCGGTTCCATTAAGATACTAATTACCAACGTAATATTGTCTTATCATCATTATTTCAACTGAAAGACGCCCAAAATTTGACATAAGCCTTCCCCAAATGTCGCGACAACGAAAGGTTCTGTGCATCTTGCATCCATCGGATTTCCAAGTCTCTTACCAGGGCATCGGACCACCTTGTGCTATATCTACCTTGTGCTATACTTATGGCCCTGTAGTATATTGTAGCTTAGTCGGCCTTATAATGTTCACACTGTTGGGACTCAGGCCTCCTCTCAAGGAGAGGGAATAGGCCGTAATCTACATGTCTTCCAATTGTTTGGTTCTAGGATATGCTGGTTTCCTTACGATCTTTATGGCCCGATAGGTGGCTACATAGAACATAGACCACTGCAAATCACGCCAAGGCGGGAGATGTTTTTGGGCTTTCAAGAATTCGGATGGTGGTAGGAGATGCTCTTTCCACAGCTTTATTCTGTCATTGTGGGTATGTACGAGTGTGTATGTCAAATAAAATAGTTTTCTTTCTTTCTTCTTTCGGTGGCGGGTCATCGATGGCCTGTGTGCTACGCAGGAAGCCCTATTGTCAGTTATATAAAGTAGAACCGTGGCTGATTTTATCATCAAGAGCTTATCATAGTTGTTGTACTACCAATCAGGAAGAGACAACATGTCTTAGCTCCCATTCTACAGAACATTATGATAAAGTTTGGACGTGTCCTTTTGTTCAGACACACTGTGTTCTCGCCAAATAGTTGGGAAGTTGCTCTACAGTCCTATAGTTACCTACTGTATATTCCTTTCTGTCAACCCACAGCTTGTCCTATGACAAGAGAAGGCCTGTTATTTTAGGATTTCAAGATTTCGATAACTTCTGGAGTAGGGACCGCACACTGGATTCTAGCGTTGGAAGGTGGACCGATGACCTGGTGAGAGTTGCGACACTTAAGGAGACCTATATCCAGCAGTCTTTCGGCAGAAATGATCATGATGAATAATTTTGTGATAAAACAAGAAATTTTCCTTTTTTTGTCCTTTACTTGTTCTATGTGTCTTTGCTTCTTGCCAAACAGGATTCTAAGTTTACGAGAAGCACCTAACAGGTTTTGTTTTCTTTCCGTGTGTCAAAATATGAAAGAAACATAAACTGCTTTATCTTTAGATAGCGTCTGCCAGTATGTGCGTCAGTGCCTCTGTCAAGAACCTTTTTCTCAGGAACGTGTGGAGGTATTAAACTGAAAGTAATGTCGAATACTCGGCTCTATTAATCTTTGGATCAATGAAAAAATCTCTGGAGGAGTGCACACATCTATGACAACTCTTATTGTCATCTACACTAATATTATAAATGATATTTATTTTTGCAAATAGGTTTACAACACTTTTACACGTCAATTATTTTTTTCGTCTGATTAAGCTAGATGACCGGTGTTTCTTAGCTGACTACCCTGAGAAGAAACACCGAAACAAACTCGGGGCTCAAAGTCTCTTTTAAAAGACGTAAACTCAGCCCCGGTACAAAGGCAATGAAGGGACAGGAGTGGGTTTTAGTCAGTAAAAGTCAAGAGCGGGAGATGTCATTAGATGATATTCCCACCAAAAAAAAGAGGTAAAGTATTTTTTTTGTTAATAGGAGATTATCTCTGAAGGTGTTGGTCTGATTGCTTAAATGTTTTCAACTATAAAAAACTGCTTTACTTCTGAGTGACATATATTTTATGTGTGCGGGCGAAGCTGCAAGAAAAAGCTAGTAGAAAATAGGTAAGTAACGCCCACAAGAAAAAGGTACTCGCGAACCGACACTTACATCCAAGAAAAACTCGCCTCCATGAAATATAATATCTATAGTACAATAGAGCAATAATTACAGAAACTCATCTTCCTACTATATAAATACGTGAGGGATGAGGGCACCTATTATTAGAGCCCTCCCTCCCGATCCCTTCCGTGGTCTCGCGATCAATAGCTGCGTGGAATTAAAATAAATACTGATTCGGTTAACTGATTTGAGTGTAAGAGGATAGTCGTTAAATGGGCTATTAGAACATCTACTAGATGACTTTGAAATTGATGGTTATCTTTCAGGGAACCATACAATGCCATCAAAAACATAACTTGTAAAAAAACCAAGGTCCTCAGTGTTCTTCTACCATAAAAAGTTGTGATACCAAGTCGGTTAATTTATTCAGCCCGTACTTAAGGGAGCTTGATGACCTAGATTGATTTGGCAATCGCACTAAACAATTTAATTTAATATATTACGTACTAGCATTTCCCGCGGCCTTGCGTAGGTACATATAATATAGCCTATGTCACTCAAGAATAAAGCAGCTTTCTATTGGTGAAACAATTTTAGCAATCGGATTAGTACTTTCAGAGATTACTTCCAGCAAACAAAAAAACAAACTTTACCTCTTTATAATATTTTTATATTAGTGTAAATTACTTATGATACTGCTCCATAATGGAAGTCACTCCAAATTTTATTAGCGAAACCAGCTGTTCCACACAGCGTTACGAGGGTGTCTAATGAAAGACTAGATGGGACTGGCATGGATAGACGTTTTGTTAATAACTTTACGGTCCAGACTAAGCATTTCACCTCGTCGTTTATACCGCGCACATCAAAGGATTAGAACAAATAGCCTACTGCGGTCTTCTCGTCCGATTACAATTTAGGTGTCTTCAAGGCTAGAAATAATAGGCTCTTAATAGATATCATCATCTTATAGTGCATCATCAACGATTGCATCACTACTTTCCATCAGGTGGGATTGCAGTCAAGAGTTCCTTAGTTCTGAGTTGAGCTACACGAATACTGACAAAATATTACCAATGTAGTTTTAAGTTTCAGTCACTAACAATAATTGTATGTAATACATTGAAATTGGTCTGAATTAAATGAATTTTATTTATTTACTAGTTGACCCGGCAAACGTTGTTTTGCCTTATAAATGATTTTTTGCTATAAAAAAATAGGAGTTGGTGATAAAAAAGTAAAAATTTAGGGTTGTATGTATTTTTTTTATGCCACATTATAAAAAAATAAAAACAAATAAATACGTCCAAAAATAAAAATAAAAATTTAAGGGTGAACAACCCTTATCACTTAGGGGTATAGAAAATAGATAGAAAACGCATATAAAATTTGGTATAAATCGGTAAAGCCATTTCGGAGAAGTACGGTAACTAATATTGTGACATGGAAATTTTATATATTAGAAAATTTATTGGATAACCCATCAACAAATTTACCTCAACAACAGCTACTAAGCTTTTGAAACTTATCCTATATATTATCTTGTAGCCCCGAGCTTTGGTGAAGGGCGGTGTTCGCCTCCTGCCATATTTTGTCTAAATTACTGTAACAATATAGGCGTCAGCTGGTTGCTCCCACGGGTATACGCGACTTTTCCTTATGAGCTGAGGGGAGCACAAAGTGCTAACAGCGAGAATGGTTATTGGTGATTTGAAGCCATTTGGAGCTGGTTTAGAACCAGTCATTAAGGTAAAGTTTTTATTTAACACCGCATCAGTATTCTGGAGGGACTAATATATATTTATAATAATAATAATAATAATTTACGCAAAATACGCGCTTTAGTCGGGTTTTAGATGGAGCGACTGCCGATTAGACCTCCACAACCCAGTTACTGGCATACTATGCGGTAATTTCTTGGCCAGCATTTTGGGTACGTCTTTGCCAGAGTGATACGTTCTCGGGTACATTTTTGTTTAGGTACCTAAGAGCTTGACTCCTCAAATCCTTATACATACATCTATTCTACTTATTCAGTACGTCATTTTCCATCCTTCATGCCATGCACTCGCGTTTATGTAAAAGTTAAATAAAGTGTATTTATTTTTCACAGCCAAACGTATTTCCTTTCTAGACCAATTTCTAATAGTAAATTTGCCTAGAATTACACTATTCACTCTTGCCTTAAAGACCCCTAAGTTATAGCTATCAGGAAACACAGATTCCGGTAGGGAATTCCACTACTTATTTCGAACAGTGAATGTGTTCAAAATTGAGCACTATGTAACCGCTCAACTCTACCATTACTATGTGGAGGCGCAGGTGAAGTTCCGTAACGACTCTAATTCATAATAAACTCTCAGAAATAGAATTCGTCCACGCAATTTCATATAAAAGAATTGATTGGGGCAATTCTGTCTAAGTTGCACAAATGACTGAAGCCTTCCAACTAATGAGCGGCCGGTAATAATGGAACGGAATTCATAATAAAAGTCACTAAGTTACTTGCAAAGTACTTATGCTTAATGGCATAGTGGGTGAGTAGGTCCCATTTTAGAGTTCCGTAACTCAAATGGAAAAACGGATCCCTGACAGGATCACTTTTTTATCCGTCTGTCTGTCAAGGCGCTTTATCTCGAGAACGCGTGGAGCTATCGAGTTGAAATTAAAACCATATAATTAGGTCTATGGTCCCTTGAAGCTGTGAAAAAGTCACATTTCAGAGTTAACGAAAAAACATATATTTTGACACTCTCAACGGAATCAAAATTCATTCTCGTAGGATACTCCCGTTGCCATCGAATCTGTAAATTTGTAATAACGTCATGAAAAATTTAACCATATTTAAAGTTAAGTAACTCTTACTAGAAAAAAAAATATCAAACATAATTTAAGTTAAGCATATTTTACCTTTAAAAAAAAAAACTAGTAACAAAAACGATAAACAAGATAAATAAAATAAAATCAAAACTAAAATAACAAAGTAAATAAAACTAAAACTCAAATATTAAAGTAAGGCACAAAATTGTAGAAGGGAAATAAAGCTATTTTTTTTTTTATTTATTATTTATTAACTCTTACTTTTAGTTCCATTTCTCACCAGGTACCTTCCAAGATTCCCCAAAAGGGAACTCCACAAGCACACAGGTAGTCAAAGCATATGAGATGCTACTGAAAACCTAAGGTTTCATCCATGTGGAAATATGATACGTCAGATCGCTCTGAGTTCTTAGTATATAAGGTCTGTTAACAGTTAAGCAGTGTTCGAAGTACAATGTGTAGCGACATCTATGACACCACATAAGAACTACGAAGAAAATACGAAATCCTGCATCGCGCTATCAAAGTTCTCCGCGCGGTTTGAACATATACGACAGCCCGACATCAACTATCGGGCAGTCGCCTACCAGATATACCATCCTGTCTGGTCGGAGGATCCTCCCTTTTCAACGGAGGTATGTGGGACTTTACTCTCTGTTCCGCATACCTCCAAAAACGCATTTAGTGAACCAGAGTGAACCCTTTTGTGTCTAACTTATGTTTCTGATGTAGGAAATAGGTTCAAGCAGAACGCTAGGCTGGTATAATTGATGTCGGTCGTTAAGCAGCGTCACTTTGTACCAGTAACCTTATATGTATATGGAAATCCAAGGGATTAGGGGGTCTTTTGCAGCAGTGTTATAGGTATAAACCATTTAAAATATCTATAAATCTTTTGTGAGGCCATTTTTGTGTGTGCTACTTGTTGTTCTATACTATACATATATTATAGAAAGAGTTACTGCGGCCCTGAAATGCAAGCAGATGTGGCGATCTTAAAGATGCCATTCGAACCTCGGCTGCAGGCTGCGGATGCAGGCTACGAAAGCTAGGTAGCATATAATAATAATAAATCATTAATTATCAGGCATCTTGGCTCATAGATATGTACCTTACAGACTAACATATATATAGAGTAAATACAAATTGTTGTTAGTAAATAAGACTTAAATCTATGTTAGTAACACTTCACATTGCACTAAGTTCACTTCGTGCAATGTGAACACATAACAATGTGGCACCTGTCCGCGGAAGCGACGGAACACCACGCCCTGCGGCCAAAAGTCTTCCTTCAACACGAGGGGCAGAAAAGTGTTCGGGACTCGCACCACGAACGCCTTGAAGTTGACGTTACGGTGCGACTCCAGCAACTCGACGATGTCCTCCACCTTTGTGGTGTAATGCAGGCGGGAGATATACACCGGAGTGTCCAGCTGAGCACGCCGGCTGAGCATATGCTTGACAAGCCACTGTTGCGTGCATCCGCAACCGAGAGTGATTCCAAGGCTAGCTGCAAGTGCTGCCAGTCGCAAATCTACGATTCAATCCAAAATGAGCGCTATCAGATCTGAGTAGCGATTATTTTGGACTTGTCTAAACAGTTGAAGTGTAAAGGCTGGAGTGACGTAACTACGTGCGCATCAAGCGGCCGCAGTACTATTGATCTGCGATCGGCTGCGGCTGCAGATCGCGGCAGCACGTGCGGCAAGGCTAGAGTGAATATGTTCTTAGGTGCCACAGAACAACACAAAGTGAATTAGTGCAGTAGAAGTCTTGCTAACATAGTCTAGGTCTTATTCTTGTTCCTAGCGTATCGATTGCAAAATCAGTCAAATTCCTTGCCCAGCCCAGAAATCGGTCCTTACGTAAGCAGGTAACCGGGCACGTGGTGCAGGACGGAAGGTGAGACATCGTCTGCGGAGTGACGCCGCACAAACACTGAAGATCGGAACCATCCGAGAACTCCCACCTGTGGAGATTGTCTTTGCTGCGCCCAACCTGGGTGCGGGGTCTGTTTAGAGTTTTCCAGGTTGACCATGACAACTCGTGTCCAGGAGAATTTTTTTCCGACGGCTCGATATAATCTTCAGGAGGTCTAAACTTATTCCGCCAGAGGTCGCATCTCTCCGACGGTCTTATTTACTAAAAATAAACTGTATCTATGGGCCAAAATGCCATGGCAAAAATAAATTATTTATTATTATTAATAATAAACTAATGCGCTTCACCATCAACGATTGCTTCACTGCTTACCATCAAGTGGGATCTCAGTCAAACACTAGTGTATATCATTTAAAAAAAGTTACTGTAACTCCTTTTTTCTTTTTTGCGATGGGGAAAATCATCGTATGACAAAACACGCTCTTGGGTGGAGCGGGAGATAGTGTCAGACTCTTACTGACTAAAAACCCCATCCCGTTCCTTCTAGTCTTCATACCGGAGCACAAGCTCCCTTTCGGATAATTCTGTCGAGAGCCAGAATCAACAGTGGTAACCACGACCTGTAAATGAAGATTCCCAGAGAAAAAAAAATACAAACATCCAAATTGAGAACATCCTCCTTTTTTAGGAGTCGGTTAAAAAAGATTCTACTGTCATAAAGCTGGCAGCGAAATAAATCAGAATGGAATAACGAGCTTGTCAGAAAAACAATACAAGGCCAGGAGTATAAAAAGGTGCTGGTGAAAAACACTCCAGACATACATATTATTTTACTTTATTACTTACTAGCTTTCCGCCCGCGGCTTCGCCCGCGTGGACTATAGTTCATATCGCGCGGGCAGAGACCCGTGCTCAGCAGTGGAATTATAGGTAGCCTATGTGTTATTCTAGTGTCTTTTCTACCTACCTACCAAATTTGATCTAAATTCGTTCAGTAGTTTTTGCGTGAAAGCGTAACAGACAGACAGACAGACAGAGTTACTTTCGCATTTATAATATTAGTAGGGATAAATATTTTCTTAAAACGTCGTTTCCATCATCGTGATTGGTTAGAGATACAGTACGCGTCAAATAACTTTGCCGCTCTGAAGTTGGCTACAAATCACTGCGCATTAGTCAATTTCACGAAAAAAGACAGCACTGCGCGGCTAGCGATGCAATAGACGAACCTCAGTGTTACGTTTCTATCTCAGTCGCTCGTATACGTCCGATACCAGCTTGTGTTCCGCTCGCACAGTACATACGGTCGTGTCGATGCGAAAAGTGTTACGCGTAAATTACCTACCTGTTTTAAGTTTGTTGTTTTTTGTTATTTTTTCTTATAGTTATTGTTGTGTTTGAATTGTTATTGTAGTGTTTGAATTGTTATAGTTGTGTTTGCATTGTTATTTGGTTGACGTTGTCCTTAGTTTTGTCAAACAAAATGCCAAAACGGAACACGGTTTTACGCCGACAAGCGCGAAAAGTAATTCATAATGTGGTGAATTACATGCAGAAAGAGAAGGACGAAGGCGTGCTTAATTTAAATTGCAAAATTTAATTTTACGTCAGTGAACACTTTTTACGCCATAGTACCTGCGCCGTTGTTAGGAAAGCCTAACTTCAGAGCGGCAAAGTTATTTGACGCGTACTGTACATAATGCACAATCAGTTTACAGGTATCCCACTGATATTATAAAAGCGAATGTTTGTATGTATGTATAGTTAGGAAACCTAGACGTAGCGTTGGAATGCCTCCTACAAGGTGGGCCGATGACCTGGTAAGGGTTGCCGGAATCCTATGGATGCGAGACGCACAGGACCGTTCATTGTGGCGGCACTTGGGGGCGGCCTATGTCCAACAGTGGACGTCTTTCGGCTGAAATGATGATGATGATGATGATGAGGAAACTTAGAGCATAGGAGTTTTTTCCCGTGATCAAATCAGGAATGAAGATATCTACAGGAGAACCAAGTTTGCCGACATATCACGAAGAATCACCAAACTTAAGTGGCAAGTTGCAGGGCATTACTCGCAGAATAGATGGCGTTTGGGGCCGAAAAGTACTGAAGTGGCGACCACGAAACGGAAGACGCAGCGTAGGAAGGTCAGGACCGATGACCTGCCACCCAAGCCAAGTTACAAACATCTCGTTTCGATTTTCTTTCGTCAATTGCCTCGAGTCGGCCACGCCTCCGATTCCTTTGCTTTGACGTCATCTCAACGCAGTCACGTGGTCAAAACAAAGGAATCGGAGGCGTGGCCGACTCGAGGCGATCGAAACGATTGTAACTTGTCTAAGGGGGCTGGTGTAAGGGTTGCGGAAATCAAATGGATGCGAGAAATAGGACCGTTCATTGCTGTGACACTTTGGGGTGGCCTAAGTCCAACAGAAGACGGTCTTTCGGCTGAAATGATCTTTTCTACCTTAAACGGCTGAACGGATTTGAATAAAATTTAGGACACGGGTAGACCATATCCTACTATAGGAAATATGATACTACGAGTAGTTTATCCCGGAATTATCTTCCTTTGGGATAATTTTCTACTTTTATGCGAACGAAACCGCTGGCAGTTCCTAGCTAGTTTAAAATAAATAATATGTCTATTATGAAGACCATGATTCATTAATGTTTACTTTTACGTCAGTTTAAAATGTAGACAAGTGTGTTGTGTATCAAGGTAATAGGTATTTTGCTGTTGCTAAAAGTATAAATATCTTTCGTACAAAGGTCGTTTTTCGGGATCCGTACCTAAAAGGTAAAACGAGATCCTAGAGAGACTAAGACTCCGCTGCCCGTCCGTCTGTTCATCTGTCTGTCATCATTAAATAGGGTGTATTTAATAAACCCTGATAGTTAGACAGTTGAAATTTTCACAAATGACGTGTTTATGTTGCCGTTATAACAAAAAATACTAAAAACCAAATAAAATAAATATTTGAGGCCCTTTAATTTATTCTGTTATTCAGTCACATAAAAATCGTGATTTTTTTTTTTGCTATTTTTTGGTACGGACGGTACAGAACCCTACGTGCAGAATCCGAGTCGGCCTTGGACGGTTTTTATTGTAATACATCACCTTTGAAAATTTCAACTGTCTAACTATCATGGTTTATAAGATACAGCCTGACGACAAACGGACAGACAGACGGACCGACAGTGGCGTCTTAGTAAGAGGATCCCGTTTTACCCTTTGGAACCCTAAAAAGGAAAAAAAAGTATGATATATAAATAGATAAATTCTTTATTGTACACCAAAAATAAAAATTACATAAGAAACTTAAAATTAATAGGGTGTCACAATGGGCGGTCTTATCGCTAAAAGCGATTTTTTACAGACAACCTTTATGCATGATACAGTTAAAAATAAACACATACATAATATATAATGTACCTATTTATTTATATATTGCAAAGGAAAGGGGTTCTTGAGATGATTTTGCTTCAGCTCTATTAAAAGTCCACTCATTACCAAGGACTTGCAAGTTTGTGTGAAATACCATGAGGAAACGCTCTCAAACTACCGACAGGTATCTCGCCGGCCATTATTTATATTTAACTAGACAGTAAATCCGAGTCTATTTCCAAAGCCATAAAGTTGCAACGTTTTGTTTATTTAGCGCGGACTTCAAACGTTGCTATTGTTCCTCTGGCTTCTAACTAGTGCCGTAGTGTGGACTAGTTTAGACGTGGGCGAAGGCGCTTCTGGGAGGTCTTTTTTAACCGACTTCAACAAAAAGAATGTTCTTTGTTCGGCTGAATGTATTTTTTTAAATGTATTCTCCGATTTCTCGGTCAATTGTGTTCCGATTTTGTTTTTCTTTTAAATTTTATGCTTCCAAGTTGGTCCCAAAGAAATATTGTTATCGTCTGATCATGATTATGAACTTCATGGAATGGAATTCCTCATAGGATCAGAGCAATTTTACTTGTTACGGCATTTCGGAACAAGTAAAATTGCTTTGTTTATACGTGTAGTTAATGAGCTGATCTGATGATGAAGCTGGATTAGACCTTTGAAATAAAATTATGTAAGCTAACCGAGTTTGGGATTATAAGAATTGTCATAAGGTGCACTCTAGCTATAAGGTATTTAAGTTTAGCTGAAGGCTACTTTTTAGAGGTGGTACCATAACTGAAAAGTATAAAATAAAAACTTTTTTACTTAAAAACTTTTTCTTTCATAAATTCTATAACGAGACTGTGACTGTCGTATCATCATCATCGTCATCAGGGGATCTGGAATGAAGGCAAAAAAGGAGCAGGAATGGGTTATTCAGTAGAAATCTGACGCTCTTCACCCAAGGGCTGGAGATGTCATTAGATGATTACCCACCTAAAAAAAAACTCACGATGCCCCTTTGTTTGTGAGGCCGTGGGCAAATACCCATTTTGCCTACGCCTATCTACGCTCCTGCCTCTAACCGCACGTGTACCAGCAGTATAAACTATAAACTCAATGTTGGACACAATTCTATTGATTTCCACGTAGTCTGTGTTTATTTCTGTACTGTTATTAATATTGTGAATATTATCTGGCTAGACTATTCTCAACATCACTAAAATAGTTTAGTGTATCTAAAGCGCAACTGAAGAAAGATGGTGTTTTAATGAGCACCATGTTCCTTCAGTTGCGCAGTTTAGTAACTAAAACCTGTTTCAGACGCGCTATACGGTCCAGAGTCACGGTCATCATCATCGTCATTTCAGCCGAACGACGTCCACTGTTGGACATAGGCGTCCCCCAAGTGTCGCCATAGTATCGCGAGAAGAGCAGTGGTGGCCGAGTGGTAATGGCTCCGACTTACGAGTCGAAGGTCACGGGTTCAAACCCAGCCAGGCGCATTACTTTGTATAATTTATTACATTACCCCTGCTCTCAAAACGGTGAAGGAAAACATCGTGAGGAAACCGGCATGTCCTAAAACCAAAAATTCGAAGAAATGTGACATTCACCAACCCGCACTGGGCCCGCGTGGTGGATGACGGCCCATTCCCACTCCTAGAGAGGAGGCCTGAGTCCCAGCAGCGGAAACATTAAAAAGGCTGATGATGAAGTATCGCCATAATGACCAGTCCTGTGCGTCTTGCATCGACCTTACCAGCTCATCGGTCCACCTTGTAGGAGGCCTGTTCTGCGAGCAATATGCCTTGCCCATTGCCACTTAAGTTTAGCGATTCTTCGTGCTATGTCAGTAACCTTAGGGCTACAGTATTTCTTCCTATTCTCACCATCACCAAAATAGTTAAGTGACTAAAACCCATCGTGTTTCTCCAGTACCGTTTTACGTTCCAGGGCCTTGACAGCTCTTTAGAAAATAGTCTAACCTCCGGTTTCTGTAAAGAAATATATCGACAAATTGCCACGTTCAATGCAGAACAAGGTCTAATACACCTCGTATGTCTCTGCCGTGCGGAGGCCGTCAATTCAATTTGGTTTTGTTTAGGAAGGAGATTAAATATATTTAAGATGTCGTATCAAAACAAATTACAGTGGTGTATCTCCTTTAATACGGGGTCGCTTTGACCTTGTACCACACGTAGTCAAAAAGCTTTGGTTGTAAACGTTACGGGGTTGAATAGACCCCGTACCACCAAAATGTCTGTATCGCGGAAATAGAAATTATGTAAAAAATATTGCATCGCAGCCCTGTAGGCGATAAACGACTATTCTGTTACTGCCAAACCTTAATAACAAAATGTATGAGAGTCAAGTGACAAGTGACGTGACAGATAGAAAGAAAAAGTCATTTATCTAAGAGTGCTGGAACGCAAAAGGCAGCAGAGCGAGCAATGGTTTTTTTAAGTAACTAAAAGTTTGACACCCTCTCTCACTCAAACCAGAGTGGAAGCAGTTATTTGACGATATCCCAACCAAAAAACTAAAAACTTGCAAGTCAAGAGATTTTTTTTAAGTCAAGAGATGCGACTACAATTGGTTGTTGAAAATGTATATACAACCAGAACCAATGTTTCTTTCAAACTAGGGCCTAAACGAAACCCACAAAATAAATCAGAGTGCCTAGTGCGAGTTTGCGATCAACACATTTATGACGTTCGGTACTCCGATTGGCTCGCTCCGAGCTCTTAACCAATCAGAAAGCCAAACGAGGTAAACATTTCGATTGCGTTAAGATAAAAACAACGTGCACTCAACGAACAGATAAGTGCCTAGATCCCCATATACATGTTGTACCTAAGTTTTTTGTTTTACTGAGGACTACGGCATACCTACATACATTAAAATTGGAGCGAGTATTGGCTTGCATTTTCTACGCTATAGGCACCGCAGATTTGAATTGGTAAAATAAATTTATTATTTACTAGCTTTTGCCCGCAGCTTCGCCCACCTATGTCACTCAGGTATAAAGCAGCTTTCCATCAATTTTGATTTTAAATTTTCCGGAGTCTACAACTCAGAGGTCTTTTAGTCAAGAGTGAATAGGTTACTTCTAGGCAAGCGTGCTCCATCGTTGACCACATCATCGTTTACCATCCGGTGAGATGGTGCTCTAACGCAAGCCTATCAATAATAAAAAAAAGTGTACCTATCCCTCGGTAAGAATATCATAGTTTGGATAAATTGAAGTTTTTTAATACATGTAACTAAAACATTAATTCGTCTAACTTAACTTAACCTAATTAAAAGTAACTTACAAAATAAAAATAAAAGCCCTAAAGAACTAAAAAGCAATCTAAAGTACGGTGTCAAAAAACTTCTCGCATCGCTGTTGACTAGTAATGTACCCAAAAGACTGGCGGCATTGCCACGCTGAATGGCAATGCTTATCCTTTGTCCGAAGTAAAAGCCAGCCCTTGGGTCACGCGAAGTGTCAACAAGGCGTTTTGAAAGTTCGTTAAATAATTTGTGAGCACTCGGACCTTGATCCG
The DNA here is from genome assembly GCA_949319445.1 of Mythimna lalbum. Taxonomy (NCBI): domain Eukaryota; kingdom Metazoa; phylum Arthropoda; class Insecta; order Lepidoptera; family Noctuidae; genus Mythimna; species Mythimna lalbum. The sequence goes on from OX439367.1 coordinate 17,561,408, forward strand.
AGAGTTTCAATCTCAAACGGCTCGAAAATATAACTACCAACAAGGTTATTATATTTCCACCACTTGAGGATCTCTGCAGCTGTTGGATAAATTAGATTTAAAAGTTTTTTAAGCTCACGAAAAGAAGAAAAATCGAATTGTAAGAAGAAAAAAACATTCAATCAGTAAACAACACTAAACAATCTAATTTTTTTTATATGGTGGGCATAAATCATCTAATGACAACTCCCGCTTTTAGGCGTCGCGGGAGATAGTGTCAGACTATTACTGACTAAAAACACATTTCTAGCAAACAATCTAAGGCTGGTTATTAACCAGAATCGTAACCAAATCCTTCGCTATCTGTTCCAGTCAGTACTGAAGGGACGTCTATGGGAATCCTATTATGTAAGTAAGTAGTTCATTACAATAGCGGCCTCTTTTAATTCCTAGGCCTATACACTTGATGCTGATATGGTAGTGATGTCACTTGTTGTTTGTAAGTCGAACATTTAATATGTATTATATTCCATAAAACTTGGAAGCCTAGCGGCTAAATCCCACTTGAGCCGACAAGCTTAAGTGGGATTGAGCCGGACATGTCTGTCGCATGTCACATGAGAAATGGGCGAAAAGATCCAAGAATAGAATAGAATAACCTTTATTGTACACTAAAATACACAATTTTACAGAAAATTAAATCTATGGGTACAATCGCGGTCTTGAGATATCTACCAGACAATCTTAGGATGGACTGTTTGACCTTAAACCAAAAAAGTTTGCGGTGTACTGCTAGCATAAAATCAATGTTGTAGGACACCATTCTATTGATATCGACGTAGTCTGTGTTTATTTCTATACTATTATTAATATCCTGAATATTATCTGACTGTTCTCAATATCACTAAAATAGTCTAGTGTATTCAAAGAGTAACTGAAGAAAGATGGTATGTTTTAATAAGGACCACGTGCCTTCAGTTGCGCAGTGACTAAGACCCACCGAGTTCTTTTAGTAGAACTCTGCGTTCCTGGTATTTGTAACTAAGAATAAAATAGAATAACCTTTATTGTTCACCATAAAATACACAATTTTTCCGCAAAAAAAATCTTTGGGTACAATGGCGGTCTTATCACTGCTTGCGATATCTACCAGACAACTTTAGGATGGACTGTAAGACCTTAAACCAAAAAAGTGTGCAGTGTACTGATAGCAATTAATATCATGAAACCATGTACTACACGTATCTAGATAAAAAATACATTTAAATTATATAAAAAATTCGTGTCACAGTGTTTATCGCACCCCATTGAAACGCTGTCTGTAACCGATTTTTTTTTTTGCGTTTAATAAGTAGGTTATAGGCAATTTTTATATCCCCAGGGAACAAGTCTTTTATCACGTGGACGGAGCCGCTGGCAGCTGCTAGTTTAAAATATATAATAACCTCTGTAGAAGCGACTATAATATTATAGTAACTGTTGCTTCTATAGAAGGTAGACAAGGTCAGTATTGGACTGATGTCATGCATCCACCCTTTCCGTTAGCGTGGGAAGGTCAGCAGATGTGACAATAGATGCGTCCACAAACTTGTTATGTCTCTAAAAATGTCGCTTAACTATGTAAAATAATATTTATATATTTAAACTTATATGTATAGTCGAGCTTACGAGTTGTACGTTGCAGGTTTGAATCCGGTCAAGCGCATTACTTTGTGTAATTTCTTTCATAACCACTGTTCTCCGTGAAGAAAACATCGTGAAGAAACCAGCATATCCCAAAAACAAAAATCTGACGACATGTGACATCCACCTGCCTGCACGGGGATGCCTGGTGGATTACAGCCAATTCCCTCACCTAGAGAGAACCTAAGTCTCAGTAGTGAGATATGCTTATATGTTATGCTTATGTACAATAGTGACGGACTTAATGCAACAAGTCATTATCTACTTGTCTACCTTTAGATTAACCAAGAGACTAAATTGTGATAGGTCGTAGGGGCGGGTTTCCGGACGGCGAGCAATGGGTAGTTCGCTGTCCGACCAGTAACTGTCCATTCCGAGCACAAGTCATCGACGGTGCGCACTGTTCCCGCGCGTGACAGCAGCAGCAGGGGCCCAGCCGGGTCGAAGCCTACTGGGGCCAGGGTTATCCGAAAGGGAAGCTAGGTCCCGGTACGAAAAGCAAGAAGGAACAGAAATAGGTTTTTAGTCAGTAAAAGTCTGACACTATCTCCTGCTCCGCCTAAGAGCGGGTATGTTATTAGATGATTTTCCCACCGAGAAAAAAAAAATTATGATAGGTGTGTATAATAATGATCAACATTTTAACTATGAGACAAATTTGTTGGAAAAAGCTATGATAGTACCTAATCAAAAGAACATAAGAACATTTCCCAATAATTCTCAATTCAAAAATCGTTCCAAAAAAAACGAATCCAGCAAAGATTTCCGCCAACTCGGTAAACTAAGTTCTGCGCCCTGCGGCGGGTACTCATAAATTTTCCCAGACATCAGCAAGGGTAATAAATCTTCCGAGTGTCATTTTAAGCGTGAACCCAGTCTGATTTAGTAGTTCGTTTGGACACCATCTAGCTAGATAGACAGTAATGTGCGAAAACTAGTTTTTTGTACCTAAAAACTTGGTAATTTTTTTAGGTGGGAAAGTTCTTTTAATAAAGAGAAATGTTGTGACATTAGAAGTGAGTCTAGCTCGGCAGTTTTATGTTAAGAGGGCCCTTTCCCACTCGTATATAGCCGACGTTGTTTCATTTATCGCAATACAAAGCAATGATGAAAAGAGAAGTTTTTGAAATAAATGTTCGTCAGTCATTAATTTCGATTTAATGTGCAAGGTTTTTATCATCATCATATCAGCCGAAATACGTCCACTGTTGGATAAAGGCCTCCCCCAAGTGTCGCCACAACGACCGGTCCTGTGAGTCAAGCATCCATCGGATTCCTGCAAGTGTCACCACAACGACCGGTCCTGTGAGTCAAGCATCCATCGGATTCCCGCGACCTGCATCAGTCTACCTTGTTGTATATTATTTTTGAATTTACGAATATAGTCTGTCTAAAATGTCGAACAACTTGGGAATTTTGTATAATATTCAATAATTTAAAAAATATTTATATTCAATGCTTTTTATAAGGTTCTCCTATTATTACTAATAACAATGATGAAAATTTCTTAATCAACCTTGATTATTGAACCAGTGTTGACTACATCAGATTTCATTTTACTCTAATAATTACCCAAGTCAGTTGACTTTTTAGACAGACTACATTATAAATTAATTCACGCAAAATGGTAATTTTCAGAAGTAACTGGATTAGTTTTACCATATATTTTGGTTTCAATAGAAACCTAGATAATATCCACAAGATTTTACTTAGATTTTGAGCCCCGTAGATGCGTAAATAAATGTCAAATATGGTAATTTCGACGCTATGAAAATATTTTCTATTTATTTAAAATTACATCATTATATCACTTTTATATATAAGAACAAAGCCATTAAATCTTAAATTGCTAAAAGTACAAATATAGAATTCCAGTCAAGGTAAAATAAAATATTTGCAGATCTTCAGCGTAACGGAGCGCAAAAGTATTACTTGGAGCCACATTTAGCATAAAATCTGAAGCTAAATTTCAGTGAAAACCGCAAAGTGTACAATGGCAGAATATTAGGAGTTTTATGTGCAACTGAGTGTGATGCACAGACCACGGAATCACGAGTGGCTAGAGACAAAAATAAATCCATACTAATATTATAAATCCATACTAATATCATACTATTATTATAAAAATATTGCTACTCAATTGACAGCAAAATTAGTATATTATATTTAATGTATAATGTTAAAATCCGAATTCTGTTAGTTCAAATTTAATTTAATTTAATTTAATGTTCAAATTCTGTTTTTGTGTTTACTCTTCATTATTTATTCTGTTTTTATTTTAATTATTATTATAATGTGTTAAGCGTATAAATTAGTGCATGTAGTGCTCTTCTTTAAGTGATGGGGCACTTAGACGTAAGATTGAATTGTTTTTCTTTATAATTATGTAATAGTGTACTCATTGTTGAAGAGCCAAATAAATAAATAATAAAATAAATAAATGTGAAAGTTACTCTGTCTGACTGTTTATCACCTCTTCACATCTTAACACGTTGACAGCGACACTTATTTTAGTATTATTTCCATTCCTGCGGTACGGAGTGTTTAAGACCTCGTTTGAAAATTACCATTATGGTGGCACGGGGCTTATTTGACCCCGTAATGTTTAAAAAACGACGCGGTACGAGGTCAAAGTGACCCCGTATTAAACTAGACACGCTAATACATTCTGTTTTAGTTGGGCTTCTTAGATAATATTCATCTGTTACCTAAACCAAACACTAGACCAAATTGAAGTTCTGCCTCCGCACGGCAGAGAAGACTATGTTCTTCTTAGCTGCACTGCTGGGAACACGCATACGAAACGTACTGACACAGAACGTGATGTGATAGCTGAACGGAAGCTCGTGCCTTGGTTTGAAGGCTAGAAGGAACGGGGTGGGCTTTTAGTCAGTAAGAGTCTGACACTATTTCCTGCTCCACCCAAGGGCGGGGGTTGTCATAAGATGATTTTTACCCACTGTAAAAAAAAAAATTGCTGAACGGATTTGGGCAGCGTAATCGGTCAAAAGAGTTACCAAAGCCCTAGAACACAAATGCAACAGAAGGAACTCGGGTGAGTTTTAGTTAATAAATGTAAATGGATTGGTCGATTTAAAATTTTAAATGTCTGACACTCCCTCTTCTACCTCCCAGAGCACTCCCGCTCTAACTCCTGTCAGTAATTTGCTGATGTCTCTGTATTTATATTTCTTTATTGCATTCCATATAAGTTTATAGATATTAGATACTAAAATGCATATAGCTTAGTACAACTATTAACCATGATTAAACCAATACATGTAGTTTTAAAATAAAAATAACAACAAGTTTATTCAAAAATCAAAATGGCTGATATTGGGCGGCTTGAATTCCTCACTTCACTAAGGTTTTTTTGATTAACTCTCTCGCAGTGCTCGGGAGTTAATTGTTTATATCCGTCATTGCGTTCTGGATCCCTAAAATACTTTGATGACGCCTAATTTAAAGCTATGTCAAATATTATGTTCAAAACGACACTAATGGAATATAAAGCTTGGAAGACCCAGCTTTGGCGACGTCTATATCTGGGCCTACTATTTACATATTGAATATTTATTGTTAGAATAGAAGGATAGAAATACAGGGTAATTTGTAAAACACTAGATATCAACCTTGCAGGACCGTATTACTGCCATCATAAACAACAATATTTAACATTTCACGGGCTCGCGGACGGTGAGCCATGGGTAGCTCGCTGTCCGACCGTCCGGTAACTGTCCGGACTGAGCCCAAGACGTCGACGGCGCGCACTGTTCCCGCACGCCTCAAGGAGTTGTCAGCAACAGGAGGGCCCAGCTGGGTCGAAGCCTACTGAGGCCAAGGTTATCTGAAAGGAAACTCGAGCCCGGTATGAAGGCTAGAAAGAACGGGGTGGGTTTTTAGTCAGTAAGAGTCTGACACCATCTCCCGCTCCACCCAAGGGCGGGTTTTGTCATTGCATGATTTTTTCCACCGAAAAAAAACAACCTTCAATATTTCAATTCAATTCTGTATTTTATCGTATCTACGTACGAGAATATGTATGACGCGACGCGCATAAAGCGCATAAAGGCAACCGACCGACTAGTTAGGGCTGCCGTAAATAGGTCAAGTTCATGTTTAGCTACCCTCCTCTTATGTACTATCGCTTGCTTTGCATATACTTCGTAATATTTAGAAGGTTCAATTCAAATATTTTTAAGTCATAGAACAAAAGTTGATGTTTATGTTGTTATTAAGATATTCCTGTGAGGTTGCTAGTGTTTTACAAATAAGCCTGTATAAACTAGAATAGACGTCTCCTTAAAGAATATTTTTGTTTGCTTAATTATTAGGGTTCCGTACCTTAAAACAAAAAAAACCGAACCCATATAGGATCGCTTTGTTGTCCGTCTGTCTGTGTGTCAAGAGCTTTCATTTTGGGAACGCATGAAGGTATCTAGTTGAAATTAAAACATAGTAGTCAGTGCCCTGAGTATGGGTGGTTTTTAACTGAACGCGATCAAGACGTTTACCGCTTTTAGCTCTCTGATTGGTTAACAGCTTGGAGCGGGCCAATCAGAGTCCCAAACGTCAGTAACTTTCTTCGTACGGGTATGTAATCCATACGAAGAAAGTTGTTTTATATTTTTCACCATCATTATAAATAATTATTTCAATACGATGAAAGTTATGAATTTCAATGGCCTTTTTACACATGACTTTTATAAGTTACGCTCTTAAATTGGGACATTCGACAATGGTCCAGGGACAATGGTACCTATTTTATACTTGGAACGGTACATTAAATTCTTGGCAAACGTCGCATTGGAAACTGAAGGGTTTAATGTACCCGATTTGATACTTATCGCACGAGAAGTGTTTCTGATTCGTGGAGGAATGAGGCTTAGAGACACACTCGGGTCTCGTAAACCCTTAGTTGAATTTAAATAATATCGTTTTCATGACGAGTTGCTCTCAACTTTGCAAAAGTATGACAGCTAATTTTAACCCTTCAGATACCGTCAATTAGAGACACAATAGTAAGACAATAGATGCGCGGCCACCGGTGGTCGCTTGGGGATTCATGAATTAAGAGATATGGACTGTTTTATTAGGCGCTGCACAAACGGAGAAACTTTTTGTTCCGGTTACCGACACTATATAAACACTTTTTGATCGTCATGAGTATGTGTTAAGTAGAAGTAACTGGACATAAAAAATGTTTACGTATGCGCAGGGATTGGATGGTGCGTTGGGCCTTGGTTCAGGCCATGGTCCGAAGCGAGGAGGTGTGGCAGGCGGTCGCCTCCTTCTACGAAGCAGTAATGCTAGCAAAGGAGGAGGCCGACCGCATCAGGCAACGGCACTCTCGCCGCCGCCGTCGGGATTCCGATCCCAATTTCCAGCCACCGTAGAAGTGGGCTTGCGGACGGCGAGCCATGCACTGCTCCTGCGCGCCTCAAGGTTGTCTACAATAGCAGGGGCCCAGCCGGGTCGAAGCCTACTGGCGACAGGATAATCCGAAAGGGGGCTCGAGCCCCGGTATGAAGGGTAGAAGGAACGAGGTGGGTTTTTAGTCAATAAGAGTCTGACACTATCTCCCGCTCCACCTAAGACCGGGGGTTGTCATTGAATGATTTTGCCCACCATAAAAAAAGGGAGTGGATGGTGTCATACTGGTTCTATAGATTTCAAATATTCATTGATAGCTTGTATCTGACATAAGACACAAAAGTGGCCACATTTGCGCCCTGCCCTAGTTATCAGTATAATTTATAGGCCAGTCATCGTAGACACAAAAATCGCATTAAGAGCAGCCAACCTAAGCTACATTTATTTCCATACAAACACTGTTACATGACAATGATGTTTTTACACATTTTTCTTTATGTATATTGAGGAACCACATACTTTGTCGGTATTATCTAGGTTTCTATTGGAATCAAAGTATTTTGTGCAAAACTAATCCAGTAAGACCTCTGAAATACTCATACACTAAAATATATTTATAGCCACATTGTACATTTAATCGAGATTTTGAATAATGGCATTATGTAGCAAAAATTATTGAAGTTTTTAAAAAACATAAATTTCCTAGAACTTAAATTTTTATGAAATATTACCGAATGCCAACAAAGTTTTCAGGCGTTATCTCTCTTTTTTCGCGTTGTCTCTTTATCAAGCATTAGTAGGATGAAACAACAAGCTTTTAAACTGTTAATGATAACACAGCTCATGTTGGGCTCTCTTAATATTCAATTTCGAATATTTTACGTTTTTTACAAAAGACTTACATAAAGAATTTCTTTTCAATTCATTATATTTTTGTGTGTTATACAATATTTTTACAAAGTTCATTTGTACCATGTCATAGTAGGTTAATTTAAATCACATAGTGTTAGTTATTTGGTAACATAATTTGTCTTACTTAATTTATAATTTCACTTCTGTTAATAAATCTGAATATAAATGTTTTAAATTGGGCGTTGATAGCTGCGTTACAGTATTTTACTTTTGTCGCTGTCTTCGTTTTTCCTGTAACCTGTAAACTTATGTTGTTCCAAATAAACTTTATTATTATTATAATTTTATAAAACACTAGCTTTTGCCCGCGCGGCTTCGCTCCCGCTTGTCTCTAGTCCACACTACTATACCCAACTCTACCCTACCCTACTCTACCCTACTCTACCCTACTCTACCCTAGTCTACCCTACTCTACCCTAGTCTACCCTACTCTACCCTACTCTACCCTAGTCTACCCTAGTCTACCCTACTCTACCCTACTCTACCCTACTCTACCCTACTCTACCCTACTCTACCCTACTCTACCCTACTCTACCCTACTCTACCCTACTCTACCCTACTCTACCCTACTCTACCCTACTCTACCCTACTCTACCCTACTCTACCCTACTCTACCCTACTCTACCCTACTCTACCCTACTCTACCCTACTCTACCCTACTCTACCCTACTCTACCCTACTCTACCCTACTCTACCCTACTCTACCCTAATCTACCCTACTCTACCCTACTCTACCCTACTCTACCCTACTCTACCCTACTCTACCCTACTCTACCCTACACTACCCAATTTTTTTTTCCATAAGCACCTTCTCCTCACAATAACAATCACAACAAAAAAAAAATCAGCCAAATCAGTCAAGCCGTTTTCATGCCAAGTCGTGACAATGGAAAACGGGGGTCATTTTTATATATATAGATAATTGTTATAACATTAATCCAAGAATCCGAAGGTCCGGACTCCGCAGACTCATAGATTATTTTCTATTTCGATATAGTTTTTATAATAATTTACTTATATGGTACATAAATATTGACTGTCTACACTGTCTTCTCATGCCTATTAATATTGTATTATTAATTGACGTTGTTCAACCTTCTTCTGATAAATGATCTGAGAAAAACTGAGCAAGCACGAGTCGAACTCGCACCTTGAGGGTTCCGTACAAACTTACCTATGTAAATATTTCAATTCCGGAATGGAATATCAGAAGATTTTTCCAAATTGCAAAAAAAAGAAATTGCCACGTACTCGTAGCAATAAACTTAGAATTTTCAGATTGCTTCCTATACTAGGTGTAGCTTATGCCCGCGGCTTCACCCGCGTAAAAATTATCCCAACGGAACATAATCCCAGGATAAACAGCAGCCTATGTGTTATTTTGGGATGTGGTCTACTCGTGTACCAATTTTCGTCGAGATCCATTCAGTAGTTTTTGCGTGAAAGAGTAACAAACATCCATACATCCATACGTATACAAACTTTTGCATTTATAATATTCGTAGGACTTGTGCTATAAGGCCTTGCTTTATGCCAAATTTAAGGATTCTGTGTCATCGGAAAGTACCCTAAGAATTTTGATTTCCTCGAGTGGGTCGAAGTATCGCACTTACCCAATTTCCCACATTGAAGCCGGTTGTACTTTTTTTTGTAAAAGGAAAATATTAAAATATGCCATGTTAACAAATTGTATGTTCCAATTGTTCTGCGACAAATGAAAACCGGTCGGCCAAGGTCCAAATTGATCGGGAATTCGTTACGTAGGTACGTATTTAGAGTAGGCCTGCGGAGGGTTGGTCCGGCTGTCGGGCTACAAATCGTAAGTAATGATGTGCCGCTGTAGTGCCAAATCTGTGACTTATTTGGACTTGCTGGTTGATTTACGTAATGGGTTCGAGACTAGGTTAGCAACAGCCGCGTGGGGTCGACTTTCAAGGTTGAGGTCGCTCTGTGGGTGGGTAACCCTAGCATAGCATAGTCGGTCTTATAATGTTCCCACTGTTAGGACTCAGGCCTCCTCTCTAGGAGAGGAAATGGGAAGTAATCCACCACGAGGGCCCAGTGCGGGTTGGTAGATGTCACATTTCTTCGAATTTTCGGTTCTAGGACATGCCGGTTTCCTCACGATGTTTTCGTATACCGTTTCGAGAGCAGTAGTGATGAAATAAATAACACGAAGTAATGCGCACGGCTGGGTTTGAACCCACGACCTACAACTCGAAAGTCGGGGCCATTACCACTTGGCAACCCAACCCACCACTGCTCTAACCGTAGATATAAATATGGTTTGTATGCAGTTTTAAGAATAATATTAAGAGTGTATTTATTGTTGTATAATATAATATACCACAACTATCAAACAACGCCATTTATTCCCGAACTAAACAGAGCATGTACTATGAATACTGACAAATGATAAAAATACTTATCTATATATTTCTAAATACATACAAATATTAAAGATAATTTACTCCCAGACACAGAACAAATGATCCTGCTCATCACAGAAACATTTGTATTGGGTGGGAATCAAACGCACAAACTCCACCATAGCAGTCAGGGCCACTAACCACTAGGCCAACAGGCCAGTCAAAAATTACGGTACGGGTACGGGGAAGCCACAACAGCATCCTGAAAACCATAGCTGAGGATGTGCATGCTCCTGTGTTGAGACATTTCGTTCGTCTGATGATTAATTAGGGAGGGTCTCTCTCTGTTAGTTACCGGGACGGGGCGGGGTGTCTCAGCGCAGGGCCATTTATGAATCTCAGAGGAGATTATTTTAGAAATAGTTTTAGTCATTGTGTGTGTTTATTACTATTATTACTAACAATAGTTTTTTAAGTCTTATGTAAACTACCATTGGATCATGAAGTCCGAAAAATAAAAATTTGAATTTGAATTTGAAAAAATTGTAAATATCACACAGTTTTTATTCCACTTTTATACCACTGCCACACATTTAAAACCGCCACTGAACTACATTCTAAAAAATCCCATAAAAACGGTGTCATAAAAATGTGACAGTGACAATTGATAAGGGATTTTAAATCAAGAGTGAAAAGGTCACATCGTCGCTTTCCATCAAGTGAGATAAAGGTCAAGCGCTAACTTCTTATCTACTTATATAGGATGACTGGTAATTAGTGACCGATACTTAAACACGTCATTGTACTCATGATTACAAACAACTTTCTCAAAGAAACTGTGTTATTTTACTCATTAATTTTATCACAATAACAAAACGCGGCTAACAGTTGATCAGTCGCAGGCGCGGGCGCGCGAATTATAAACAGCTATTGCTATTGCTGTTATTTTATGGATTTATTGTGGTCTGAAATAAATATTATTATTATTATTATAAATAAAACCAATGAAAAGAAAGAAAGAAAGAAAGAAAACCTTTTCATTTGCCGGAAAAGGCGCATACTTAAAACTAACATATTACAAGAAAATTCCATGACAAAAAAAGTATAATTAAAATTTTCTTTGGGAAAGTTGTTTGTAATCATGAGTACAATCACATGTTTATGTATCGGTCACTAATTACCAGTCTCCTTATGTAAAGGAAAAAACTGACTGCCATGACAACGTACAGCCAAAACTACTAGGACTCGTAATCTTCCAGCCCTAGTCCCGTTTTATTTGGGGTCGACGCAACACGCTTTTTTCTTCCATTCAACACTACTAAAAACTAACTACTATACACTATTAAAACTACTTTTTTTTTTTAATTCGTATAAACTAGTGCTTGACTGCGATCCCACCTGATGGTAAGCAGTGATGCAATCTCTGATGGTGTGGTCTGGTGGTGGATTAGAAGCGTGAAATTTGCACAAGGTTTCATTTTATGACGCAGGGGAACACTGATAGAGGATTTTCCAATATTCACGCCATAAAGGGACAAAACGGGAGAACACTACTTTCACGCGGACAATGCCGCCGGTTAAAGCTAGTCAACAATAAGAAGAAAAAAACATAAATTGGCCAGTTTAGTGAACAGTTTTAGACTTGACTGTACACACTGTGCCTACACACAAAATAGTTGGCAGTAATAAAACTATAGTTTTATTTGATAGGTGGAACACATATTTTATCTACCTAATTAGTTTTTATTAAAATGCTAGTGTACGTAAAATATTGTAATGAGAGTGTGAACTGTCAATTTACTCGGTAACATAATTATTTGCTTTCTTTAGAACCAGCACTCGTTATAGATTTATTAAATTTATTCGTTCGTTCAATTCATTAGTGTTTATACCTAAGTTAATGAGGCAAATATTTACAAAATTAGATATAAAGATCACAAAATTAAACACTTTTTATTCTGAAAGAGAGAAAAAAAACATTTATTTGTGACTTGTACAGAACAAATAGCAGTAAAATAAGATAAAAATTATAACTAATCTTTAAAAAAACTTTAGATATCAAATAAAAAAAGAAAAATATTTTTCTACTATGTGAGGCTAAAATAGCTCCTATTTCTGTTTATGCAGCACAGCCAATCTGATAGACCCCTGTGGCCTGGTATCACCAGACCCTTTCGGAATACTAGCGATGCCACGGATACAGACTAAAGATATATAATAGATTAAGATCCTACTGCTTATGTCTAAAAGAATACCTGTACAAACGTTCCTATTTTAATTGTTATTTGTAGAGATAATTAAACATAAAAAAGTATTTGTATACTGTTTTATGTTTTAATTTTGTAAATACCTTCAGAAGAATATTTCACGTATGTTGGTGCAACGGCTGCCGTTTCTCCAAAATCGTGTCCAAAACTTACCTGAAAAAAGAAAAAAAATGTTAATGACATAATATAATATGTATCGCAGGTAATCAGGGATTTCACGAAATCCCTAGGGTATCACGAAATCCCAGCAGATCTCGAGTCAGACATCGGCCCTGCTGGGCCCCTACAATTTTGCTGATATCTCTTAGAGGCACCCGTGAAACACTATGCGCTGTCGACGACTTTGGTTCAGTCTGGAAGATTACCGGACGGCCGGACGGCGAGCTATTCATTGACTGAACGGGCAATGCGATCGTTAAAAATCAGCTTTGAAGTCACTGGGTTAAAATGTAATAAAAAAAAATGTGTTTCTTTGTAATAGTGTGAGTTTAATAACTTTAAAAATGTGTGTGTGTTCCATTGAATAGGACAAAGAAAAAAAAAAAGAATTCGGGCGCCAGATGAAACACTTTTGGAGGTGGGCGGGACAGAGAGTAAAGTCCCACATACCTCCGTTGAAAAGGGAGGATCCTCCGGCCAGACAGGTGTTATAGTCTGGTGGGCTACTGCCCGTAGTTGATTTCGGGCTGTCGTATATATTCAAATCGCGCGTAGAACTTTGATTGATAGACTAAGTAAGAGATTGGACAATAAATCTGCCAGCGGGAGGACTATGGGGAAACAATAAATAATAGTCATGCACGCGCAATCGCAAGCACCCACACTTTTTGTAAAAAGTTACCAATAGGTTCTCTTTATTAATTCCATATCCTCTCCGCCCCCCTAGCCAAGTTACAGCCGTTACGCTTGCTTCGAACGCTTCGAGTTGACCTTGCCGCCAATTCTTTTGTTCTAACCACGTGACTGAGCGTTGAGAGGAAGTCATTCCCATACATTTGAAGCTTTCTATTAGCGTTAACTATTGCAAATTAGCAGCTTGGCTAGGGGTACTGAATTCAAAATCGAAATTCGCCAGCCGAGTTCATGTGTTTCTCTAAATTATTAGAGCATTGGACGTAAGCGCTCATAAATAAGTCTGTAGTGGATACTAATGAGTGTTTACGAGTGCGTACACGACATTACATGTGTATATTTCAAATAGAATTATTATTATAGGTGGTAACTAATCTGCGTATTTGGGTACGTAAATCGAAATGGTCACAATTTTATCGACAGTTTTGTTTATGTTTATTTTTAGGGTTCTGTATCGCAAAAAGAAGAAGCGGAACCCTTATAAAAACATTTTCTTATCCGTCTGTTTGTCTGTCTGTCTGTCTGTTAAGATCCTTTATTTATGTATTTAAATTTTTATAGGCGGACTTAATACAACAAGGCATTTTCTTCTAGTCAACATTTATCTCGAGAACGCGTGGAGGTAACGAGTTAAAATTAAAACTATCAAATATCTAATCAAAAAGATCAGATTTCTGAGGTAACGAAAAAAAAAGATATGGTCGTTTATGTTGCAAAAAACGTATATTTCGACATTTTCAAGGGAATCCAAATTCCCTAACTTACTACTTGGTACTTCCTGTTGATCTAGAATCCTAAAATTTGGCGTGAAGCAAGGTGCCATAGAACAAATATAGAAAAAAAAAACTAAAAACTGTTTTGTAGTACCCACACAAAAAAAAAATGCGACTCGAAAAATCTTTGTAGCTCAATTTGGGAATCGAATTGTTTTCATAGGTAGAAAGAAAGAAAGAAAGAAAGAAAGAAAGAAAGAAAACTATTTATTTGGCATACACACTCGTAGATACACACAATGCAGTAACAACATGTAGACACTAATATTTTATGAAAGAAAGAGACAACTAACAATGTGTGTCTCGCGGTGGCGCCAAATAGGTCCAGGTAGGTTTTCACGGAACCCTCAATGTGTGAGTTCGATTCGCACTTGCCCGGTTTTTCATTATTGGCAATCTCATCTGATGGTAAGTATTTCTTGAGATTCTTCTAACATAAAGAGTGTAGATAATATTTTAGCAATATCACCTGCTTAGATTCCTAGACAGTAATTTAATGCATTTTAACACCTAAGTACATACTTTAGAGTCAAAGGTATATTAACCAACTTGTAAGCTCGCGTATGCTCTCTTGTTAAACATTTTACAAACTTTTCGCGGTGAGTTGCACCGTCGCAAAGAATTTGAGAAAGTTTAACTTTTCAACAAAGTATGCATAAGTTGGTGTGTTTCTGAACTATTCCTGAAGTTCTCAGAATATTCTACAGAGACTGGTGGTGAAGGAAAATATTGACTTGTAAACAGAAATTCTTTTGCATTTCGGAAACACACCAATTGGTTCATCATAATTAGAGTCTGTCTAATAAGTCAACCGACTTGGGTAATTATTAGAGTAAAATGAAATCTGATGTAGTCAACACTAGCACAATAATCAAGGTTGATTAAGAGATCTTGATCATTGTTTACTAATAGAAGAACCTTATAAAAAGTATCGAATATAAATATTTTTTCATTACTCATACTCTGAAAGTAGGTCTGAAGTTGCCTGAGGAGCGGGCTGAAAAGTATCACACTTTTCGTCCCTATCGAGTTTTACTTTCAACTAACAGCTGTCAAATTATTTAAAAAAAAACTAGGTCTATTTTCTTGTATTCGTAATGAAAAGCACAGTGCTTACCTAGTCCCTCGAATTAGCGAACTCGCTACGCTCGGCCGCCAACTCCTTCTCGGGACGAAATAAGTAACTTTCACCCCTAGTGTAACAATGTACTATTCAATGATTAAATATTGTACATAATTCCCAAGTCTTTTGACTTTTTAGACCGACTTATATTACACTATACAATCGGTCTTTTAATGTTCCCACAGCTGAGACTAAGTCCTCCTCTCCAGGAGAGAGAATGGGCCATAAATCCACCATGCGAACGAAATAATTAAATTAATAAAATTAATTCAAATAATGACAAATGTTTGCACTGACTGGACATGCCCACTCAAATCTGTATGGTTCTTTCTCCAAAAGACCATTTGAGACACTAACGTGCATGGTTTTCATATTATTTGACATTTACATGTTTATTGTATCTACTTTTAAAGAGACTTTGTCACCTGAGTTTGTTTCGGTGTTTCTTTTCACGGTAGTCAGCTAGGAAATACTGGCTGGGCGGCCAAAAAAAATTGACGTGTGCAAAATGAATATCATTTATAATTTATCATTCATCATTCATCATTCATCATTCATCATTCATCATTCATTTATCATTTATCATTTATCATTTATCATTTATCATTTATCATTTATCATTTATCATTTATCATTTATCATTTATCATTTATCATTTATCATTTATCATTTATCATTTATCATTTATCATTTATCATTTATCATTTATCATTTATCATTTATCATTTATCATTTATCATTTATCATTTATCATTTATCATTTATCATTTATCATTTATCATTTATCATTTATCATTTATCATTTATCATTTATCATTTATCATTTATCATTTATCATTTATCATTTATCATTTATCATTTATCATTTATCATTTATCATTTATCATTTATCATTTATCATTTATCATTTATCATTTATCATTTATCATTTATCATTTATCATTTATCATTTATCATTTATCATTTATCATTTATCATTTATCATTTATCATTTATCATTTATCATTTATCATTTATCATTTATCATTTATCATTTATCATTTATCATTTATCATTTATCATTTATCATTTATCATTTATCATTTATCATTTATCATTTATCATTTATCATTTATCATTTATCATTTATCATTTATCATTTATCATTTATCATTTATCATTTATCATTTATCATTTATCATTTATCATTTATCATTTATCATTTATCATTTATCATTTATCATTTATCATTTATCATTTATCATTTATCATTTATCATTTATCATTTATCATTTATCATTTATCATTTATCATTTATCATTTATCATTTATCATTTATCATTTATCATTTATCATTTATCATTTATCATTTATCATTCATCGTTTATCATTTATCATTTACCATTTATCATTTATCAATTAAGCTCCAGTATAGGGCTGTTCCTTCTGTCTGCTACTGTTCGGTATGGCAGTTTGATAAATGCCATAAATGGTTTCATATTATTTGTCTTGTGATCCCACTCATTTCATCATACGTACTTAATTTCCACAATATTAAACAAAGAAAATAGAATAAAAACCTTTGCTCATCCCAGACAAAGCTTTCTCATTATCTCCATAAGGAATCTCCCGTATTTATCCAACGACATATGACATGAATGTATGACATCATAAGACGTAATGATGATGTCATAACTATGACGTAATATCATGAGATAATCCTGTGTGATGAATACAGCACATAACTTTGGTGTCTTTATTAGCGCTAAGGTTGGTTTTACACGTAAACCTACTCATAAATCTAATGGAATATATTATACCAGCTTTGTGAGCGAAAATCAGAAATTATCCTAAGGCCGTCTGTCCACCGCCGCCGTCACCGGGTCGTCACCGAGAACAAGATTATTTTGGGCCGAGTTTAAGTTTAAGATGCGCTCGGGTGACGGGCGTGCGGTGGACACATGGCCATAAAAAATGTATGTATCGCTAAATCGGCGCTGTCATTTCGTTCTCGGTGACGTCCCGGTGACGGCGGCGGTGGACAAACGGCTTAAGGTGGTGCATCATGACTTACATTTTCACTGTTTTACATACAACCGCTCATAACTGATTATGACGTTATTACACATTTTTCATTAGATATTTTGGAAACACAGTATCCTGTGGATATTATCTAGGTTTCTAAAGAAATCGATTTCTAAATTTGTGTAAAACTAATCCAGTAAAAACCTCTAAAATGTCCCATTTTGTATGAACTTTGTCACTTCCTAATTTGCCTAAAAAATAAAAAAGTCAAAAAAGTAATCCTCTAAGGACCTTGCAAATTTTATTAAGATTCTAAATGACGACAACTTTTTCCAAAAACTTTTAAGGGTTTTAAAAAAGCAGCTATTTTCTGGATCAAGTTTTGTGAAGTTTTCGAGTAATTCTCGGAATTACCGAATACTAACAGAGTTTTCAGGCGTTATCTCTCTTTTTTTGCGTTGCCTTTTCGTCAAACATCGCGTTGGATTGCATTTAATGAAGTAACAAGCTTTTAAACCATTTTCGATGTTTACGATAGGCGAGTGGAAAAGGACCCTCTTAAGTTCCTTCTTTGCCTAGCGTTTCAGGACTCTGGATTTCCCTTACAGAAGCGAACTTATGACTCCAGTAGGCTTCCGACCTGCTGGGCCGCTACGGTTTTACTGACATCTCTTTGAGGCGCGCGTGGAACAATACGCTCCGTCGACGACCCGGGCTCGATCCTCATCAGGTGACCGAAAGGCAAGCTGCCTGCCTTGCTTAAGAAAAAAAGAAGAAAGAAAAACATTTTATTTGCCGGAATGGCCAAAAAAGTATTTACAAAATTTTGAGTGCATTCAACATCATTCATTCGAGCAAAATGGCCGAACGCTCAGCATAATGCCGAGACCACAGCGTTAAAAGCGGTGAGTCTGCAGCGCTGGTTTTCAGCGTGGGCCGTAACAATATCGACAAAGACGTCGGCACACGGTGCTGTGTGCCAAAAAAATATTTAAATAAACAAAATAGAAAAATAAAATTGTTGAAAGGAAAAAGAAAAATATGCAAAATAAAATAAAAAATCAGTAACGAATATATAAATAACAACAAAATAAATACGATATAATAATGTGTATAAAAAATGGCAACATTACGTCGATAGCAACCATCACAGAGGAAAAAGTAATCTGTGTTGATCTGTGTTAACCATTTATAGTCTATGGACGCGACGACGCAAGGGGCAGGCTTGTTTGATGACGCTAACGTGACGTCATTATGACAAGTGCCTCCACGGAAATTAAAAATTCAAAAGTTCAAAAAGAAGTGATGCGTAATTGTTGTTATGTTTATGGTTTATTGTATTGTGCAGTGATCTCACAGTGTGCTTATCATCTGCAAGCTCGAGCCTACTGTGGCCGGGGGTCTCTTATGGTAGCAGCTGGTGCGTGAGGAAGGCCGTGCCCTTGTTGTTATCTCTCTCTGTTGGTTGTGGCTATATCTCTCATTACTGTTCATTGTTCACTCCTGACATAGCACGGCATAGCGGAGAATGCCTCTACCCTGTCTTCCAAACTATCCGCACAATGGTTTTTTATTTTTGTTGATGGGGAAAATCATCTTATGACAAAACCCGCTCTTGGGTGGAGCGGGAGATAGTGTCAGACTCTTACTGACTAAAAACCCTACCCCGTTTCTTCTAGCCTTCATACCGGGGCTCGAGTTTCCTTTCGTATAACCCCGGCCCCGGTAGGCTTCGACCCAGCTGGGCCCCTCCTGTTGCTGACAACTCCTTGAGGCGCGCGGGAACAGTGCGCGACGTCGACGTCTTGGTTCGGTCCGGACGGTTACCGGACGATCGGACAGCGAGCTACCCATGAGTCGCCGTCCGCGAATCCGCACAATGATGACATCCGGGCGATTTTTCCACCAGAATCCGGTGCAGGAATCTCCCGAACTTACTATGTCCGGTAAGGACCTGCGTCAAACGGAAGATGAAGATACTGTTGCACCTCTTTAGCCACTCCTCAAAGAGTTGACTTACTACTCCAATGTCCAACTTAAAAAAGTTTTTTTTTTGTGTAAAAAGATGTGAAATCTTTTGTCATGGCCGCTATACAGCATCAGTATTTCAAACGACAAACCAACAGAATGAGTCTCAATACATTGCACAATAAATAACCTCTTAAAACAACAATATAAAATCCACTCTACATTCAAATCAACTTGGTAATCTCAAATCCACGACAAGAGAACAATAAAGATCCTTCAACAGAAGAGCCACTTCAGACGACGTTGTAACGAGATGAAACTCACATACCCTAGTATAATATAGGTGATCGCTTTAGCAATCTCGCTGAAACACATTTTAAAGCGTATTATAGTCTCTTGAACATCAGGCTGGAACTCGTACTACCAAGGTGGCAGTGCGAGTATCTGTGCTTTTAATTTAGGCCAGATGTGTTAGGGTACAGACCTGCTGACCTTTAACCACTCGCGCGCGGGGTGAATTATTATTACGTATTTGCGCGTTTTTTTAGTAAAAGCACAAAAAAAAACAATTTTTTTTTTCCAGGAAAAACAAAGATGGGTCACAGATTTTTTATCACCCGAATAAATTTGTGTGTACAGTACGATAATTAAGCATTTTTCAAGGTCGTTCAAGTTGTACAATCGGCGCTAAAGAGGATCCATTTTCTTTGCGAAATATTGACTGCTCTGCACTGCTAGGGAGCTAGGGCCTTAAGGGGATGCAACTCGAAATACATTTTTACTGTTTTTCATACTCTTACGCAATTATGACGTTATTACATTTTTCATTAGATATTTTAGAAACACAGTATCTTATAGACATTATATAGGCTTCTATTGATATCAATTTATAAAGTGT